>CM034300.1:76469359-77688117 GCA_019925795.1 Dendrobium chrysotoxum
ACCATGTTGTCCAGTCATTTAATGAAAGATGAGTGGGTAGGTTATGGTTCTTAGAAGTAGGGCCGACATCTAGAGGATTTTCTAATTGGCCCCAGACTGATGTTGGGTGAATATTTCTAGAGCTAATGCAATTAAAATTTTGATCTAGTTAGTTTCTAATGCAATGCATGCTAGTTAAAGTATCTGAATCAGGTATGCATAGAACTTTAAAAAGGCTTATAAAATAATTTTTAGAATTAGACTGGGCTTCCCCAGGTCCGGCACCTCATCCTCATAGGTCAGATTATCCGGACTCTACCCGCAGGCGGGGAAGTGTCTTATAAAAGGAAAGAGAAATGCATTAATATGCATGCGACCCCGGACGATTTCGGCAATTCCCTAGGTCGTTAAGTTTCTAAATTACTTAAAACTTACAATTTTAAATATTAGTTGCGAGTAGAAAAGTTTTGGTCCTTAGAGAGCCTAACGAAATCCAGGCTAAAACAAAAGCGGCATGCAGATCGCCAATAAACTATGAAAAGCGTACAACCTATACGCAATCATCATCAAATCAAGCATAATACATAATTAAACAAATCAATTAAATGTCCATAGGCCAACTGCCCTTAATTACAACCCAGGGTCTGCAGAAAATTAAAGTGGCCGGGCACCACTGCCAACAACCCGGATTTCTAATCCTAAGACTGACGCAAGTTATTTTGAGTGGGATACACTTGGTCTTCATCTTCTTGATCTTCTCTTTCTTAGACTCCTTGGATCTGAGCTTCCTTGGACTCCTTGGACCTCAGCTTTCTTGGACTCCTCGGGTAGTAGAATAATCCAAATTTAGATTCCCAAATAGAAAAGGACTATCCTCATATTGGGTGTCCTTTTCTCTTTGGGCATCCAACCTTTGGGTTTCAGCATCCCCACTCAAAATAGACTTTCACAAATCTCAACCAATATTACAAATAGTTATATTAAATGAAAGCAGTAAATCTAGACTCTCCTGCAAGGTTATCCTAATGAAAATCATCCAAGCAGTTTATATTATCCCAAGCAATTTATATAAAAATAAAAGTACTCATCACAGTCACACTTGGCCATGCTCTTAATTATTTGAGGGATAAGCAAGCTCTGGAGTACATGTAGTAATTTATAATGATGATTTTAATTAGCCCTCATTTATTTAGGGGGGCTGAGCAATTTTTGGAGCATCTGCATGAAACAATGTTAGTATTTAAATCATAAATTTTGCCCCCCTTTATTTTAGCATGGCATGAGCATGGCCACCTGCAGAAAGTATCATTAGTATCAAGATCGATCCTAACCTATGGGTAGTCTATCGTGCAATCACATCAATTTCCAGAGTGCAGTAAAAGTAAACAAACACACCAGTATCATCTCAATCACAACATACAGTGAAATCTCAAAAATCTCGGCACACAACAGAAAGGTAAACACCGGCCTAGCCTAGGTCTAGAAGTGGTGCCCTAACAAACCATCTAGATGTGTGTGAAAAGCTGTGTAGCTGAGGTAGATCCTAAGCTGGGTAGTTAGTTACAATTGCCTACTGTACAGGTTGGTTGTAGGTCTAAAAAGAAATTTTAATTAAAGTATAAATATAAGCGAATTAAGATCCATTTTATTTAATTTGGTATGTAGGTCAATTTTAATGCTTAGGGTATTAATATTTAAAGTTTAAATTGCATTAGTGAGTTTTAGGGGGTTCGGGGTCCACCTATACACTAAGCAAAAGGGGGTCCAAAATTGACTTTTTGATTAAAGGGTATTTATGACCAGCTAATATTTCTATAAAATATTAGGCCTTAACCTGATCAGTTAGACAGTTAGCATGCCCAATTTGGATTCTTCTATCCAAAGTTATGAATTTCTGAAGTTTCGGGCCCTAGACTATAGGCTACGGTTGACCGGAAAATTGAATTTTTAATTTAAGTTGATTTCTGGACACCTAATATTTTTAACAAATACTAGACCTTAATGTGAGTTGAATACCTTTTAGTTTACACATTTTGAAATTTTTTGTAATTAGTTATGATTTTTAGAAGTTTGGGCAATTAAATGAATTATCGAAATTACCTAATTAGGGATACTTTGGGGTTTTGGCCCAAATCAGCTCCAAACTGATTGGAATCACCCCCAAAGGTCAGAAATGACCTAAGAAGGTGTTCCCGAGTGTTTGGGAAAAATTTGGGATTTTTATAATTTTTAATGATTTAATTAAGACAAAAAGGTGATTTTTGATTAAGGTTGAATTAAAGTCCAGATTAAGGTCCAATTAGGGGGGCCCTAATTATCTAAGGTTGGGGACTGAATTCTGGAGAGTTTGAGGTATTATGGATATTTTTCTAATTTAAAATGGATTTATTATATTTTTCTGAAGTTTCTAAGGCTTAATTAACGGGTAAATTAGGGTTTGCCAATTAAGTGTTTTAAAGAGTCCAGAAAATTCTTAAAAAATTCTAGGGGGTTTCAGATGTCACTAAGCACTAGTGTTTAAAGTTTCATAGCAATCCTGGATCTATCCTAGCTCCTAGAAATATTCTAAGTTCGCTAGACAATCCTTAATTATTGTCCTTAGTGTGTCACTATACTAAGCAGGAATAAAGTGAGTTAGCTAACCCTTAGGCATAACATAAAGAGGGTAAATGCAGCAAATATAAACACACCAATCAAGTCCTTATATCTAAGAGAGCCTAGGCTAAGTGCTTGTGCAACCTACACATGCAAGGACTACGAAAATACTAAGTAAAGAAACCTAATGAAGTGATTAGTGAATGATTGGGACACAATCACCCACTAATCCTTCTCCCACATGAATTGCTCTTCACATACATAACCTAGGTTTAAGATTTCACCAAGTGAATCTCCCAAGATTAAGGATTTAATAATATATGTAGTTTTAAAAATGTTTAAAATACATATACGTATTAAGTACACAAATATATAATTTTTAAAATAAGATAGTTTGAAAATGATTTCATGTTATATCCCTAGGAGATCCACTGGCCACCACCAAGGGGTTTCAAAATATTTTCATGTTTAAAATTAATTTTTAATTTTAAAGTAATTAAATAATAATCAAATAATTAAGTAATTAGGTAGCACAGAAAATAACCCAAACAATACAGAATTGAATCCAGAAAATAATTTTAAATAAAATTTCATATTTTTCTAAAAAATTTAAGGATATTATACACAAAAATCCGATTTAAAATGAATTAGTTATGAATTTTTGAAGTTTAATGTATTAAAAAGGATTTTTAAATAATTTCAAAATAATTAATATTTAAAAATAATTATCAAATTAAATTAAATTAAGTATTAAATTTCTGGAATTTAAAGTAATTTAATAAAAAATAATTTTCATAAGTTTTGAAAAATAAATGAATTTTAAATTAATTAATTATTAATTAAATAATCTAAGTATTTAATTAATTATAATAATCTAAAATGGAAAAAATATTTATTAATAAAAAAATAAATAACAAAAATAATTATCTAATTTTGAAAATTATTTAATAAAATTATTTATTATAAATTTAAAAAATATTTAAATTTTAAATTAATTAATTATTAATTAAATAATTTAAGTAATTAAGGAAAGTATTTAAAATAAGGTATATTTATTAAATTTAAAATAGTAAATAAACAAATAAATAAATAAAATCTCTGATATGTTAACATAATTAGAATAAGAGATTCTTTACAAATTTAGAAAAAATTAAATTTTAAATCAATTAATTATTAATTAAGTAAATTAAGTAATTAATAATTAAGGAAAATATTTAAAATAGAAAATATTTATTAAAAATAAAAAAAATGTAAATAAATTTATATATAAAAAAATTAATCTGATTTTGAAAATAATTTAGTAAAATTATTATTTTTAAATTTAGGAATAATTAAATTTTAAATCAATTAATTATTAACTAAGTAATTTAAGTAATTAATAAACTAAAATAATTTTACAAAAATAGGAAAAATCATTAATAATTCAAAATTAAATAATAAAAAATAAAAATAATAATAATAATTTTCTTATTTTAGAATTATTCAATAAAAAAAATAATTTTTATAAATTTAGAAAGTATTTAAAGTTTAAATTAATTAATGACTAATTAAGTAATATAGGTAATTAATCAATTAGAATAATTTTAAAAAAGGAAAGTAATTATTAATTCGAATTAAATAATAAAAAAAATAATAATTTTTCTGATTTCAAAATAATTTAATAAGAAAATAATTTTTATAAATTTAGAAAGTATTTAAATTTTGAATTAATTAATGACTAATTAAGTAATATAGGTAATTAATCAATTAGAATAATTTTAAAAAAGGAAAGTAGTTATTAATTCGAATTAAATAATAAAAATAATAATACTTTTTCTGATTTCAAAATAATTCAATAAGAAAATAATTTTTATAAATTTAGAAAGTATTTAAAGTTTAAATTAATTAATACATAATTAAGTAATTTAGGTAATTAATCAATTAGAATAATTTAAAAAAGGAAAGTAATTATTAATTCGAATTAAATAAATGAAAATAATAATAATTTTTCTGATTTCAAAATAATTCAATAAGAAAATAATTTTTATAAATTTAGAAAGTATTTAAAGTTTAAATTAATTAATACCTAATTAAGTAATTTTGGTAATTAATCAATTAGAATAATTTAAAAAAGGAAAGTAATTATTAATTCGAATTAAATAATAAAAATAATAATAATTTTTCTGATATTTCAAAATAATTAATAAAAAAATATTTTTTTTTAATTTTAGAAAGTAATTAATTAATTTTTAATTAAATATTAAGATATTTAAACAATTAACTAATTAAGAATTACTTAAATTAATTATTTTAACATAATTTTAAAAATTAAATTATTGAAAAGTAATAATAAAATTTTTCTTATTTTTATTTATTTATTTATTTATTTTAAAATAAAATAGATAAAAAAATATTTAATAATATCATTTTAAAAGTATTTAATAATTATTAGTATTAACTAAGTGTTTAGATTTTAAGTAATTAAAACTATTTTAAATAATAATAAATACGTCATAAAATAGATTTAATTTTAAATTAATGTATTTAAAATAATTATTAAATTATTTAAACATATTTTATAAAAAAATATATTTAATCTTAATAAAATATTTATAAAAAAAAAGAAAGAGAAAATCAACGACTCATGCTATTCAAGTACGCCGAATTCTATAACCCTAAAATTTAAAAAAAAAAGGGTTTCGTTCTCAAGAATGGCTTTATTGATTTTGATGAAATTTTAAATGTAGATTAAGAACATGAATAAAAGTCATAGGGAGGTATTTAAAAGCTCTGAAAAGCGCTTATTAGAAAGATATACGGATCTAAGTGTGGTGACCTAGATCTAAAGTTTTGATAAAATCTTACCGTTAGATCTTCTAGATTTTGAAATATCTCAGCTTGTAGATTGTCCTCGTATATTCCTCTAGTTGAAGTTGAACTCCAATTCACCTTGGATCGGACGGTAGAAGCTTTGGAAGGGGAATGACTCGGGTCGCCGGAGATCTCGCGGCCGGCAAGATTTTACCAACGAATTTGAGTGGAGGAAGATGTGGAGATGTTGGAAGAGCTCTCACACTAAGAAAATTAGGGTTGAGAGCGGCTAGGAAAAAGAAAAAGAAGCCATCCCCCTTCATGAAGCCCTAAAAGAGTATTTAAATGATTAAGGCCCTAGATCTACGGTAGGATTCATCCTAAGATTAATTAGGAGGGAATTAAGGTGATTTAATTAGCCATCCGTTTGATTGCTTGATTTAGGAATAAATTTAAGCTCATGAGAATAAAAAAAAAAAAAATAAGTAAATTAAATTAAGCATATTAGATTAAAATCAAGCCTACAGTCAGATCCGATTTGGGTCAATTTGGGATTCAATTTGATTTACTCAAATTAACCCAGTTAAATTTAAATAAAATGAACACTCGAATCAAATTAACCTCGACGGGCCTAAGGCAAACTAATCGGGCTCAATCGGATACGGTCGAGTCTACTTTGACTCAATTCAAGCTAATTCGAGCTCGAATTGGACTCGACGGGGGTTGATTAAATTAATTAAAGGCCCTCAAGGGCACTCAAATGAAAATAAAGGTTAACAAACGGCCCAACAGGTGCGGCGAACAAACTAGTGAACCGCTCGTGTTGGCGTTGATCGGATGTAACAAAATGAGTGAAGTAAAGACTTAAGTAAAGTAGCGCCAAAAGATGTGAAAGAGAGCGAAGGGGGATCTTCTTCTGGCCTTGCCTTATAGCAAGGGCAGAGCCGAGGAGAGAACAAAGGGTAAAGTAGTAACAGGCCACCAAAAGGCGAGAGAGTGGGGGAGATCTTCTCTTTGCCTTACCCTATAGTGAGGGCAGAGCTGAAGAGAGAAAGCCCCAGAAAAAAATAAGGTAGTAAAGCAAACCGACTATCTGTCTGGCCGTATCGAAACAGTAGGATAGACGGTAAAAAGGTGATCATCTCCTGACCTTACCCTGTAGCAGGGCAGAGCCAAGGAGAGAGCAAAGAACAAAGTGGTAGAGTAAACCAACTACCTGCTTGACCGTGTCGAAACAACAGGGTAGAAGGTGAAAGAGCGGTGAGGTATGCCTTCCAGGGACACTGTCAGGCTCACTCGACCGAGTAAAGTCTGATGTCTGCTTGATCAGAGCAAAACAATCAGGGAGGAAGTAGTGGTGAGGAATGCCTCCCAGGGACACTGTCGGGCTCACTCAACCAGGTAAGTAAAACCAACTACATGACTGTTCATTTCAAACAGTAGGATAGAAGGTGAAAGGATCACGTCTCCTCCTGCTCCTTTCGGAACAGCGGATAGGGGTGACTCAATACTTCTGTCTGACCTCAACAAAAGTAAATAAGCCACAAAATTGGAGTCTGCGTAGTCTTTTACAGAACATCCAGAGTAAAGGGGTGGTGAGGAATGCCTCCCAGGGACTCTGTCGGGCCTCTCTCGACCGGTAAGTAAAACCAACTACCTGACTGTTCATTTCAAATAGTAGGATAGAAGGTGAAAGGATCCCGCTCCTCCTGCTCCTTTCGGAACAGCGGATAGGGGTGACTCAATACTTCTGTCTGACCTCAACAAAAGTAAATAAGCCACGAAATTGGAGTCTGCGTAGTCTTTTTACAGAACATCCAGAGTAAATGGGTGGTGAGGAATGCCTCCCAGGGACACTGTCGGGCTCTCTCAACTGGTAAGTAAAACCAACTACTGACTGTTCATTTCAAACAGCAGAATAGAAGGTGAAAGGATCCGTCTCCTCCTGCTCCTTTCGGAATAGCGGATAGGGGTGACTCAATACTTCTGCCTGACCTCACCAAAAGTAAATAAGCCACGAAATTGGAGTCTACGTAGTCTTTTACAGAACATCCAGAGTAAAGGGGTGGTGAGGAATGCCTCCCAGGGACTCTGTCGGGCTCTCTCGACCGGTAAGTAAAACAACTACCTGACTGATCATTTCAAACAGCAGAATAGAAGGTGAAAGGATCCCGTCTCCTCCTGCTCCTTTCGGAAACAGCGGATAGGGGTGACTCAATACTTCTGCCTGACCTCAACAAAAGTAAATAAGCCACGAAATTGGAGTCTGTGTAGTCTTTACAGAACATCCGGAGTAAAAGTGGTGGTGGGAATGCCTCCCAGGGACTCTGTCGGGCTCCCACTCAACCAGGTAAAGTCTGATGTCTGCTTGATCAGAGCAAGACGATCAGGGTAAAGGTCTGATGTCTACCAGAGCGGCAGGACAGTCAGGGTAAAGGTGTGGTGAGTTATGCCTCACAGGGGCTCTGCGGGGTGCTCCCAACCAAGTAAAGCCTGATGTCTACTCGGCGCATATGCCTGCAACAGAGCGATCAGGGGAAAGTCATCTCAACCATACCCTAACACGCATATGTGTAGGGATGGGAAGAGGAGTAGAAAATGGAAAATTTCAAAGAGAGAAGGGTCGTCTAAGGAGTTTCAAACTAGTGTTTTGGGTACCACGTAGTAGAGGACAAGTCGTCGTGGCCACGAGTATCCAAATGCCAGTGAAACTGCCTAGGCGAAACCAAAATCATACAAACCTGGAAGCACCAGAATGATGCCTCGAGAGACTATAGGGAAAGGTACGCCCTCAACAAAGTGTGAGAGGGGTAATCTCATTCCCAATGGAGTAGCTAAGGAAGACACACTTATTACAAAGAAAAGAACTATATCAATGAGAAACAATTATAAAAGATTGCAGTGGTACATCCACATAAGCTAGTGGGACCCTGTAGGGGTGGAAAGCAACATAAACACATCTAAGGGACCTGCTCCACAGCCAAGAGTCGGGTCACGGTGGGAAAGTATGTCACTCTAAGACAAGTGAAATGATTTCTGCTAGAAAATCAAAGTTCACTAAGAAGCGACGCTAACATCTGAGACTTTGATGTACTGCATCACAACTAGGAAAGCACACAAGAGTAGCGAGGGGACACACTCGCCACTAAGGGAAGTAACATTGCATAGGAATGATATTTATGAAAGGCTCACAGTGGTGGCACCCACACAAACTGGTGGGACCCTGTGGGAAGTGGAATAATATCAGTGCATCCGTAGAGCTACCCCAGCAGCTGAGAGTAGAGTACGAATGAGAGAGAGAGTAAAGTAGAAAATGAGTTGATTTTCTACTAGAAAATCAGAGCTCTCAAGTCAGTGATGCTAACGCCGGTAACCAGGCGTACTGCAACACTACTGGGGAAACAACTCAAGATGGCGAGGAGACACACTCGCCATTGAGGGAAATGATTTATGAGTAAAATCAATAAACATCAAACATCACAGCGGTAACACTCACCCTGACCGGGGGGACCCTGTGAGAGGCGGGAGCAACACTACCAGACCCATGGACTGCTCTAGTAGCTGGGAGCAGGGCAAGGGTGAAAAAGTAGGTCACTAAAAGAAACTAGAGAGTTGATTCCCTGCTAGGAAATCAGAGCTCACGAAGGTGGGATGTTAACATCTTGAGCAAGATGTATCACACCACTAACAAGGACTATCATGATTGTAAAAGATCATAATAATCACAAGTGCAAACTCATCCTTGAAGCGATCACTCAGACGCTTCGTAGGAGAAGAAAAGAAAGACTTTGGGAATTTGAGCTCTTAGAGAGTATTACCGGGTTCCACCTGTGACAAGGGCAACCGGTTTTGCTCTGCTGAGAGCTTCCCTCTTTTATTATATAGGTGCATATTTTCTTTATATGTTCACAATCATAAACTAAATATGTCTCGTACTGTCGAAGATAACATCTGGTAGAGGGAACGTTTACCATATCCGTGTGTTACTCATAATATGAGACATCCTCTAATGATTGGAACTCAAAGAGGGAGATAGGATTGGCTTTGATAACCCAGGCCACATCCGCCACATGAATAAAACTGGGGGCACAATCATAACACAATTGATATGTGAATGAAATTTAGATTAGGATAGTGGATCAACATTACCCTCCCTAGCTAGCATAGGTTGGTCTGGACCCAGTACAAAAGAAGTCTGAATTGGTTTTGATATTCCAGACCACACTTGGGAGCACCAAGTGAAACTGGGGGAACAGAGAGGGGGAAACTCCCAAATTACCAGAACTCAGAAGAGGAATGTACAATAAATGCGAGACTCTTATCAGTCCTTAAGAATGGTCTATAATTAGATGGTGGGGTCAAAATATTTTTGTGCACGAATTTTTAAAAGAATATGACAAGCATTTAAATAAACTCAATAGTGTGACCACTAAGAGATGTTTAAGCACTCACCAATTAATCTGAGATAAGTCTGATTCATACATTTCCTAAAGAGTGAAAATTTCATCAGAGAGTGGAAGGATTATTTTTAGAAATGAAAAATTAACCTCTGAATCATCTTGAACCTAGAAAAGGTTCAGAAAGTTCAGCAATATGGGTTGACTCCATCTAGACCCGAGAAGGTTAGGGATTTAAATTTTGCTAACCCAGCTTAAGCTCCCTACAAGCTAAGCTGGGCTTTCTCCCTTACATATTCTGAATAAATATCTAATTCAAAAGGGTGTAAATTAGAGAGAGAAACTGAATCCTCTTAATCTTCTCGCATGAAAATATTTTTATATCTAATAGAACATTCTTGTACGATGATAAATCCAAAATCATGATTTCAAACTCAAGTATCACAAATATCAAAGGGTATGGATTTTCTGAGACTTAGAGATTTACGAGAAAGGGAAGCCATTTACTTATCCACTTTGGGCTCATTTTGAGCCCCTCAACTTGATTTGGCGCACTGCGCATTTTTTAATTACTTGATACACTTTGTGTATCCTTGACTTTATGGCGTATTTTGCGCAACTTTCTACTTTTGATACACTTTGTGTATCTTTGATTTTTGGCGCACTGCGCATCTTTTTACTTTTGATACACTTTGTGTATCTTTCATTTTGTAATTGGCTCCCTTTCCAAATCCCTAAAAGAAAACTTTCTCAGTTGTAAGATTATCCTCCAAACATAAGAGAAGGAAAACTCACTCTCTTGTGCAAGGAAGAAAAATCCACAAACCAAATCCAATCCTATGGTAAGAGTGAATAACTTGTGTAAGGAAATTATGAGGTAGATTCATTAATATGCGAAGGACGCCTGTGAGATAGAAAACTGCAAGACGACTGGGAAAATATTCATCTCTAAATCTAATTTCAATTTGATACAGATTTTAGTTCAAAATAGGAAATCATCCCTAAGCAAGGGATGAGAGAGAAGGCATATATTTTTCTTTGAATCATTATAATTTTCCTTCAAGCGCTTAGAGGAGTCAACCACTAATTACTTCATTTTCTAAAGAAGACAGGGGTATATCTTTCATTAAGAAAAATAAGTTCCGTACTTTCTAAGGAAAAATTCGCTCAAAATTTTACTTCGTGTTTCAAGCTCTCAGACTTTTCTCAGATTAGTCTTTCTTTTAGAAATTTTGCACATTAAATTTAAAGATCCCACCATTGAAAATAGAACTTGAATTTGTATTTGGACTGATATGGGTCAAAATCTGGCTTAGAAGAGTTCAGACAAGGGAGATGATAGAGACTAGAGTTTATGTCAATGTACGAATCATATCATCTCACCTCATCACCCCTAAGGATAGCCTCATACTTCTCGTGACAAACATCGTGTGGTAGAGGACAAATAGTCGTGGCCACACAGACTGTCGAAAAGTGAAGAAGCCCCTCCAAAGGGGGTACATATATAGGGGAGTATTTACAGACGGTAGGGAGACCCCCTCCTTTTTAAAGAGCGCACTCAGGCATAGTACTTTTTCAAGTACTGCCCATTGATGACAGGCATAGGGTGAATACCATTGGCATCAACGAGTAGGTAGGCACCACCTTCATAGACTTTCTCTACAGTCTCCCAAGGTCGGAGGTGGAAGACGAAGTAACATCTGAACCCACTGCCTGAGTGATAGAGAGAACAGGGACTACAGGAAGTGTCGGGGTCTGCCCGAGGGTCTCTAGATGAGACAACCGAGCAAAAGCTGAAACCCGACGGGAGGAAGGCAAAGGAGCCTCGGTCTGGGCACCCCTCTTCTTGGAGGAAGAAGGAGGGGGAACCCGAACACGAGCTGCCTCTACCGGAACAACAACAGGGGTAACTACTACCCGCCAGCGCTGAGGGGCCAGGGCAGTCTGAACAACAGGTGCAGTAGGCACTGGTCGCCTAACTGCTGGATGAGTGGGCTGAACTGGGAGTGGTATAGGCACTGGCTGCCTAACCACAGGGTGTGCCGGCTGCACACGAACAGAGTAGGACGAGCAGGTGCCCGGGCTGTCCGCCGAGCAACTGGACGTCCAAAAGGTCGCATGGCTACGCGAGCTCTCCTCTGGGAGGAGAGTAGGCAGCAGCCTCAGCAGGGGTCGGCCCGCCAAGAGTGACGAAGGCCGAGTCAGTGAAGGAACCAAAAGTGATTCCTCCAGCGGAGGATTGGCTAGCAGGGACTCAGGAAGTGTCACCCGCGCGTCAGAACCAAAACTGAAAGTAATGGAAGGCACGAAGGAAGCCATGGCACTGTCTGCCAAGAAGAAGAAAAGAAGTTTGAAATAATTAGTAAGAAATAACGAGAAGATGAATGATAGATAAGGGACGGAATGACCTAGAAGGTCCGAAGGAGGAAAGCTTAGCTAGGGGGAAACCCTAACTAAGAAGAACGGAAAGAAAGAAACCTAGCTAGGGGGGGAACCCTAACTAAGAAAAAGAAGAACGATCCTAACTAAGGAAAGACCCTAACTAAGAGTGGGACGGACCTAATCTAAGGAGTACCAATCCCGGAGTACACACAAGAGAGAATAATATAGAATCCAAAGATGGAGAGAGAAACATGTCCCACCGTGGTCGCCAGAAACCTGTGGACCTCCGAGAGGACAACAAACACCATCGCCCCGCGAGGGGAGACATTATCTGGCCAATGGAATGGCAGATTCGATCACACATATGATTAACCATTGAGGATAGCGGCTCTCACCAGCACACCCCGATGGGTAATAATATATATGATCTGATCGTAACGGGTTTCCCCCACCCGATACATTAGCTCGAATGGGGTTTATTTGAGAGTGGGATTCGGTTTCCCACGGGCACAAGCCCCCGTGGTTAATTACATCTCAAGCCGGAACCTGAGAATACTCTCGATTAAGGATTCTATATTATACTTTCTGAATTGGGATTTGCACATATGGCGAAGACTAGGAAGTCCTACTCGAAGGGAAAGAGAGGTTCAACTAGGCTTAGTCAACATGTACGGCTCACATCAGCATCCGAGGGACTAAGGTAGTGAGAAGAAACTGGAGAAAAATAAATAAATCATGCACTCGAAGCATGCAGGAGGGAAGGATGGAGGTGGCGTCATCCGTGTGACGCAGATATGTAGGGTTTAGGGTCTCTGGAAGACAGAAGACCTACCTACTGATGAGGCGTACTACGAAACAATAGTAACCTTGAATCCTAAAATCTGATGGGTTTAGTGTTCTACGCAACACTAACACCCGTGTCCTAACTAATGCAATGCAAAACCTGGACTTACCCAGGCCTGGAAGGGGGAGCCAGCTAACCACCTAGTCGCTTCAAAACCATGGTGTCCAGTCATTTAATGAAAGATGGGTGGGTAGGTTATGGTTCTTAGAAGTAGGGCCGACATCTAGAGGATTTTCTAATTGGCCCCAGACTGATGTTGGGTGAATGTTTCTAGAGCTAATGCAATTAAAATTTTGATCTAGTTAGTTTCTAATGCAATGCATGCTAGTTAAAGTATCTGAATCAGGTATGCATAGAACTTTAAAAAGACTTATAAAATAATTTTAGAATTAGACTGGGCTTCCCCATGTCCGGCACCTCATCCTCATAGGTCAGATTATCCGGACTCTACCCGTAAGCGGGGAAGTGTCTTATAGAAGGAAAGAGAAATGCATTAATATGCATGCGACCCCGGACGATTCCGGCAATTCCCTAGGTCGTTAAGTTTCTAAATTGCTTAAAACTTACAATTTTAAATATTAGTTGCGAGTAGAAAATGTTTTGGTCCTTAGAGAGCCTAACGAAATTCAGGCTAAAACAAAAGCGGCATGCAGATCGCCAATAAACTATGAAAAGCGTACAACCTATACGCAATCATCATCAAATCAAGCATAATACATAATTAAACAAATCAATTAAATGTCCATAGGCCAACTGCCCTTAATTACAACCCAGGGTCTGCAGAAAATTAAAGTGGCCGGGCACCACTGCCAACAACCTGGATTTCTAATCCTAAGACTGACGCAAGTTATTTTGAGTGGGATACACTTGGTCTTCATCTTCTTGATCTTCTCTTTCTTAGACTCCTTGGATCTGAGCTTCCTTGGACTCCTTGGACCTCAGCTTCCTTGGACTCCTCGGGTAGTAGAATAATCCAAATTTGGATTCCCAAATAGAAAAGGACTATCCTCATATTGGGTGTCCTTTTCTCTTTGGGCATCCAACCTTTGGGTTTCAGCATCCCCACTCAAAATAGACTTTCACAACTCTCAACCAATATTACAAATAGTTACATTAAATGAAAGCAGTAAATCTAGACTCTCCTGCAAGGTTATCCTAATGAAAATCATCCCAAGCAGTTTATATTATCCCAAGCAATTTATATAAAAATAAAAGTACTCATCACAGCCACACTTGGCCATGCTCTTAATTATTTGAGGGCTAAGCAAGCTCTGGAGCACCTGTAGCAATTTATAATGATGATTTTAATTAGCCCTCATTTATTTAGGGGGGCTGAGCAATTTCTGGAGCATCTGCATGAAACAATGTTAGTATTTAAATCATGAATTTTGCCTCCCTTTATTTTAGCATGGCATGAGCATGGCCACCTGCAGAAAGTATCATTAGTATCAAGATCGATCCTAACCTATGGGTAGTCTATCGTGGCAATCACATCAATTTCCAGAGTGCAGTAAAAGTAAACAAACACACCAGTATCATCTCAATCACAACATATAGTGAAATCTCAAAAATCTCGGCACACAACAGAAAGGTAAACACCGGCCTAGCCTAGGTCTAGAAGTGGTGCCCTAACAAACCATCTAGATGTGTGTGAAAAGCTGTGTAGCTGAGGTAGATCCTAAGCTGGGTAGTTAGTTACAATTGCCTACTGTCCAGATTGGTTGTAGGTCTAAAAGAAAATTTTAATTAAAGTATAAATATTAGCGAATTAAGATCCATTTTATTTAATTTGGTATGTAGGTCAATTTTAATGCTTAGGGTAATAATATTTAAAGTTTAAATTGCATTAGTGAGTTTTAGGGGGTTCGGGGTCCACCTATACACTAAGCAAAAGGGGGTCCAAAATTGACTTTTTGATTAAAGGGTATTTATGACCAGCTAATATTTCTATAAAATACTAGGCCTTAACCTGATCAGTTAGGCAGTTAGCATGCCCAATTTGGATTCTTCTATCCAAAGTTATGAATTTATGAAGTTTTGGTCTCGTTTTGAACTAAGTTTGACCGGATTGTTGACTTTTTTATTTAAGTTGATTTCTGGAATTTTAATATTTTTAATAAATACTAGATCCTAATGTGAGTTGAATGCCTTTGAGTTTACTGGATTTGGAGTTTCCTACGCAAAGTTATGAATTTTAGAAGTTTCGAGCCCTAGACTATAGGCTACGGTTGACCGGAAAGTTGAATTTTTAATTTAAGTTGATTTCTGGACACCTAATATTTTTAACAAATACTAGACCTTAATGTGAGTTGAATACCTTTTAGTTTGCACATTTTGGAATTTTCGGTAATTAGTTATGATTTTTAGAAGTTTGGGCAATTAAATGAATTATCTAAATTACCTAATTAGGGATACTTTGGGGGTTTTGGCCAAATCAGCTCCAAACTGATTGGAATCACCCCCAAAGGTCAGAAATGACCTAAGAAGGTGTTCCCGAGTGTTTGGGGAAACTTTGAGATTTTTAATAATTTTTAATGATTTAATTAAGACAAAAAGGTGATTTTTGATTAAGGTTGAATTAAAGTCCAGATTAAGGTCTAATTAAGGGGGGCCCTAATTATCTAAGGTTGGGGACTGAATTCTGGAGAGTTTGAGGTATTATGAGTATTTTTCTGATTTAAAATGGATTTATTATATTTTTCTGAAGTTTCTAAGGCTTAATTAACGGGTAAATTAGGGTTTGCCAATTAAGTGTTTTAAAGAGTCCAGAAAATTCTTAGAAAATTCTAGGGGATTTCAGATGTCACTAAGCACTAGTGTTTAAAGTTTCATAGCAATCCGGGATCTATCCTAGCTCCTAGAAATATTCTAAGTTCGCTAGACAATCCTTAATTATTGTCCTTAGTGTGTCACTACACTAAGCAGGAATAAAGTGAGTTAGCTAACCCTTAGGCATAACATAAAGAGGGTAAATGCAACAAATATAAACACACCAATCAAGTCCTTAGATCTAAGAGAGCCTAGGCTAAGTGCTTGTGCAACCTACACATGCAAGGACTACGAAAACACTAAGTAAAGAAACCTAATGAAGTGATTAGTGAATGATTGGGACACAATCACCCACTAATCCTTCTCCCACATGAATTGCTCTTCACATACATAACCTAGGTTTAAGATTTCACCAAGTGGATCTCCCAAGATTAAGGATTTAATAATATATGTAGTTTTAAAAATGTTTAAAATACATATACGTATTAAGTACACAAATATATAATTTTTAAAATAAGATAGTTTGAAAATGATTTCATGTTATATCCCTAGGAGATCCACTGGCCACCACCAAGGGGTTTCAAAATATTTTCATGTTTAAAATTAATTTTTAATTTTAAAGTAATTAAATAATAATCAAATAATTAAGTAATTAGGTAGCACAGAAAATAATCCAAACAATACAGAATTGAATCCAGAAAATAATTTTAAATAAAATTTCATATTTTTCTAAAAAATTTAAGGTATTATACACAAAAATCCGATTTAAAATGAATTAGTTATGAATTTTTGAAGTTTAATGTATTAAAAAGGATTTTTAAATAATTTCAAAATAATTAATATTTAAAAATAATTATCAAATCAAATTAAATTAAGTATTAAAATTTCTGGAATTTAAAGTAATTTAATAAAAAATAATTTTCATAAGTTTTGAAAAATAAATAAATTTTAAATTAATTAATTATTAATTAAATAATCTAAGTATTTAATTAATTATAATAATCTAAATGAAAAAAATATTTATTAATAAAAAAAATAAATAAATAAAATAATTATCTAATTTTGAAAATTATTTAATAAAATTATTTATTATAAATTTGAAAAATATTTAACTTTTAAATTAATTAATTATTAATTAAATAATTTAAGTAATTAAGGAAAGTATTTAAAATAAGGTATATTTATTAAATTTAAAATAGTAAATAAACAAATAAATAAATAAAATCTCTGATATGTTAACATAATTGGAATAAGAGATTCTTTACAAATTTAAAAAATAATTAAATTTTAAATCAATTAATTATTAATTAAGTAAATTAAGTAATTATTAATTAAGGAAAGTATTTAAAATAGAAAATATTTATTAAAAATAAAAAAATGTAAATAAATTTATATAAAAAAAAATTAATCTGATTTTAAAAATAATTTAGTAAAATTATTATTTATAAATTTAGGAATAATTAAATTTTAAATCAATTAATTATTAACTAAGTAATTTAAGTAATTAATAAACTAAAATAATTTAAAAAAATAGGAAAAATCATTAATAATTCGAAATTAAATAATAAAAATAATAATAATAATAATAATAATTTTCTTATTTTAGAATTATTCAAAAAAAAATAATTTTTATAAATTTAGAAAGTATTTAAAGTTTAAATTAATTAATGACTAATTAAGTAATATAGGTAATTAATCAATTAGAATAATTTTAAAAAAGGAAAGTAATTATTAATTCGAATAAAATAATAAAAAAAATAATAATTTTCTGATTTCAAAATAATTTAATAAGAAAATAATTTTTATAAATTTAGAAAGTATTTAAATTTTGAATTAATTAATGACTAATTTGAATGGTATATCTAAATCAAATTAAAAGAAGAATGATATTTTACTTCTTAAGAAAAAATATCTATCAAATATATATATCAATTATTTGCATGCTGACAAAACTATTAATTAATTTGTTATTCTACTATACAGATAACAATCTCAAAATGAGCCAAGAAACATGTTGATTATGGATTTTAGAACAAAAATATGTTATTTTTTTATAAAATAATTTACAATATACATTTCTCATGTATTATTGTGTTGTAAATTTAAATTTATTTTAATTTCTGATTTGAACAACAAACTATTTCTTTTGATATTTATATTACAATGACATTTTGATAAGCATTTGTCATCCAATTACTCCATCTAATTATGTGAATAGAAGTATGATTAAATGATTAGGAGCTTTCAATCTTTGTTGCTGGCCAGCATTTGAATACACTAATTGTTAGTTTTGAGAGGAATCTGATTGTGTCGATCAATCGTGTTGTACTGCTGCCTCAGACCTCAATTTATTGATCAAGCTTGTTAGGGGATTGCTAGGGTTCTCCCCCTACTTTGGTTCGAGCAAAGCTCCTAGAAATTTTTTTTCGTACAACCGTTCATCATTACGATGCTATGTACTCGAGCGCTGCGGCATTGGATAATTTGCTTAGAAACAGACAGAGACCAGAGCGGTGCGGCACTCCAAACCCTGACACTGCACCGCTCCAAACACCAACACTGAGGCGCTGCCAGGCATATAGAAGATACTAGAGAGTTACAGCTCTTCAAAGTTGGCGTTGAGGCACTACAAGACTGGCTGACAGTTTTCTTCTCGTTTTTCATTAAGAGTTGCATCCCTTGGTAGTTTTTGTATATGTTTCTCTTTATTTGTTGTTGTGAGAGAACAATGCAAGGGGGTAGAGAGATAGGGAAAAAGTGAGAGAGAAAAGAGATATGTACTTGATGTATCATCAAAGAATTTTCTTGATCAAGCACGAATCCTGAGGCAAAAACCAAGTTGAAAACTTCAAAAATTAATTCAGAGACCATTTAAACTCCGATTTCAGCAAGCCTATAGGCGAACTGAGCATCTCGGAAATACGAACCCAACGATACCAAATTTGACTCAATCCGAGCCCAAATGAGTCCAAATAAAGGACCCGAAGCGCTATTGGAAAGTTCAAACCACAATCTGCGTTACCAAACGATCTCCAAATGTGACATGCTTATAATCAAATCGAGCGTCTCGATGAGTCGAATCCAACGAGCCCAAGATCGCAAACATCCGACATCATTAAGACATTCAAATCTCCAGCAAACGGTTCATGATCAAGGGAGTCAACATCGACCGTCCATTCCAACCACTCCTTATTTGCCCTTGATCTTCCTCCTATTTACGGGTTATGCCATCCTCAAAAAACTATAAATAAACCCCTCATTTCTCTTGAAAGGGGACCTAAGCCAAGAGGAGAAGAAGAGAAGAGAAGGGTAGGAGGGAATAGCTCCTCCTCGACCACCGCCGGAACACCGTCGGAACTCCACCAGAACACTACCGGAACATCACCGGAACACCGTTGGTCGCCCGAGGGACGCCGGAGCTCTGCCCGACGCCCCAGTAACGTCGAAATTCTGCCCAACTTCCAAGTGACACCGGAACTTTGCCGGACACTCGAGTGACGTTGGAACTCTGTTTGGCCTTGTAACTGACTTTCAATACTCATTGTAATCTGATCGTCCTGAATTTGAAGGACGGATCAGCCTCCTGTATTTCAAACAACACTAGTGGAACTCTTTCAACTGGGCGTGGCCCCGTGGTTTTTCCCTTTTTCAGGGCTTTCCACGTAAAAATTCTGGTGTTCTTTCATTCTTCTGTTTGTGTGTTGAATATCTGTATAAAGCTAAGACGAAGAATTATTAAACTCTATCGCCGCGTATATTCTAGCCTGGTAACAATTTTGGTGCAAACATTTAATTTTTGGAACTTGGTTTTTGCCTGGAGATTTGTGCTTGATCAAGAAAATTCTTTGATGATACATCAGTTGCCCCCCTATTTTCGAACGTCGAAGCTCCAGGAGTCCGAAAATATATGTGTCGGCTTTTCACATTGGCCAAATGACTATTTTTTAGCCCAAAAAAATTCAAAAATGACTGTTTTTTTGCCCAAAAAAAATCCGAAAATGACTATTTTTTGGCCTAAATATATATATATATATATATATATATATCGAGAGCACCAAAACTGTTGCGGGCTAGAATATACGCGGCGATAGAGTGTTGTTGTTGATGAAGTGGATCTCCTCGATACACCTTTTATAGATGTCTCCTGCTGTTGATGTAGCAAATTTTGAAAGAGCGTCTGCTCTCGCATTTTGCTTTCGGAGGATATATATGATTTGATGCTCTCCTATACGGGCCAAGAGTAGCTTCACAATGCTCTTTCTTGGAGGCCTTCGTCCTGGCCCCTTTTATTCGGCACTCATGCGAGATACTATTCATTCATATGCCGATTTGATCCATCGTGTGGAGGCACAAATATCTATGGATGAAGCTATAAATGCTCATAGAAAACAGTTTGAGTGAACCAACGAGAAGCGCAAGGAGCCTGGGATGGATATTTCATCCTCACAATAGAAAAAACAATGGAAGAATAATCCATCTCCTAGAGCTCCATTACCACGACGAGAACCTTGACAGGAGAAGGAGTACACGCCGCTCAACACATCCCGAACAAATATATTAATGGCAGTTTAAGATCAAGATAAGGTGAAATGGCAGCATCCTTTGAAGCCGAATACAGGAAACCAAGATCAGTATTGCCACTTTCATCGTAGTCGTGGCCACACTACTGAAGTCTGTAGGCAACTTAAGGATGAGATTGAAAGACTCATCCGTCAGGGCTATCTTCGGCAGTTTATTGGGAATCCACCTACCCGAGAAGAAGCTCGTCCCACTGGGGGGCAAAATCAACCACAAAGACAACTAGTGAATAACCGGATAACGGTTGGCGAAATTGAAACAATCGCTGGAGGCCCCTTACTATCCGACCAAGTCTTTTTGGCTGTGGAAGAAAACCTAACTCTAAAAAAGGCTCGTATCGATCATTCCATCAGATTTGATGATTCCGACTTGGAAGGAGTAAAAACCCCCCATCAAGATCCGCTTGTCATTAACGCAGGCATAGGTGACCCGTGTTATAATGTCAAAAGAATTCTTGTGGACAACGGAAGCTCCGTAGATGTCCTGTTCTACTCTACTTTTCTCAACATGGGTCTCTCAAGAGAAAAACTTGTACTATTTCTCTCATATTTTCATAGTGAATTTCTTGATGTGGTGTGGCTTTATAGTTTTTTCTTGATTTTGAATTTTTTCACATTAAATCCTAGTGTACTTTCTTTTTGCTGTATTTTTTTTTAATTTGTGTTCGCTGTGTGGTTTACTTCCCCAATATTAATCTACTTATTTTTATAGAAATAAATTATTTGGAGCCAGATTATATTTTTCTTGATTAGTTTTTAAATATAATATCAAAATTATTTATTTATTTCAATTTAATCAAAATTAGTGTTATAAATATTTTTGTAATATTTAAAGATGATTTGACTGAGATGAGATGGTTGTTGAAGTGGATAAATGCATCATACCTATTATGTGATAAAAAAGTACCCCTCAAACTTAAGATAAAATTTTATAAGATGATTGTTGATGTCATTGTTGTTAAAGATGATCTGATTATGAATTACATGCATTGCTTTTTCAATTATTATTTGATTGTAAATTATTTGTTATTTTAATTCATGCATTAGACTTCACACTTAGATTATGTTTAATGATATTTCCATTTAACTTGCATCCATTTTTAACCTTTTTAATATTTGATGAAAGAGTAGAAGAATTAATAATTAACCGTTTCTTTTTCCTCAATTGTAGAATATGCTCAAATATTATGATACTTAAAAATTATATGAGAAAATAGAAACCATTCTACTCATATAATTAAAGTTACTAATTAAAAACAAATTAAAGAGTTTACTTAATAAGCCAAGTCATCTCATAAGCTAACTTAAGCTCGCCTTGATAATAAGCTCATAAGTTGAGCTTATCAAGCTATGCACTCATTTATGAATCGAACTTTCTTTCAGCTTTTGCTTAACTCCTTATTTCATCAAGTCCCTCAAATAAAAAACCCACATACCAACCAATGCTTTGTAGTTCACACTTCGTGATTTACAACTTGCGCTCGGGCCACTCGATGTAGCAATTAAAATCCTAAACCTAATTTTTTGTTTATTGGCTATCTAAATTCTTCACAACTAGCCACCACCATACGCTTGAGAGATATTGAGAGTTGCATAACAACAGGGATGAGCAAGTGGCAACTGGTGACCCTCGACAACAACTACTAAAAATTCAATTTGAATCTAACATATATAAAGCTGGCCAAATTTGAGCTTATTAGCTCCATCTCAAAATCAAGCCAACTAAATCATACTCGAGCCAAACTTGAGTTAGTTCTAACTCGAGATCAATTCGACTCACTTACACCCCAAAATTTAAAAGATGAAAATTAACTTTAAAATTTTCATTAAATCTGTATGTTTGCAGTTTTAATTCAGTACATAATTAGTTTGCACCTTACCAAATGGTATACAAAAATTAGGCCATCAAACACTTATACTTAGAATTGTCATCCACATACTTAAATTATTCACTAACTTCTTATCTATCCAAGATCTAATTATATATTCAAAATGTAGTATAATATTTCACCCATCACATTGTGTATTTTTGGAACATGACTCAAAGAGTATGATTAGAGTTACTAAAGAAAGAGATGGACTCTACCACCTCAAAGAAATCCAATAATTAATAAAGCTCCACACAACCTATCATATTATCTTCTTTTTTTTTTTCAAAAGTTTTAAATCCAATAAAGAAAGGATATGGCCACAAAACCTCCATTTTGATCTTTCTTCTTTTATTATTCCCAAAATTATACTTGTTCTACTAATAAAAAAAATATTAATATTGAAGAATGTCACTGTGATGCTTGTTAGTATTGGAATTAAAAGAGTTGAATTTGATAATGCTAAAGACTTCTTTAATCATTTTGTCTCCTCATACTTCCAAGAAATATGAATTATATAGAAGTCTTGAGCATACACAACCCAAAAAGATGTGATGGTTGAAAGAAATAATAGACACCCACTTACTATCCCAGAAGCCCTTCTTATTAAACGAATGCTCCGAAAGAATATTGGGAGAAGTGGGGCTTCATTTAGGACTGCTTTCTTATTGTTTCTTAAAGCAACTTTTTAGTACATAAATTAAAATTTTTGTACTAAAAAGCTGCTTTAAAAAAATAGTAAAACAGCCGTCCCAAATGAAACTTTAATAGTTGCTCAAATCATAAACTGGCTAACTGCAAGGATCTCTAGGTTCAAGGATCCTAGACAAGTCATAACTAAATTCTTTCCTCATTTCAACATCTCAAACAACCTTGTTCCCAATAGATTTGAAAGTATTGCTTTGATTCATCATTTGACCCAAGAGAAATTATATGTTTCACTATTAGCTACTCTCCCACTCAAAAAGGGCACAAATGCTACTACCATCACCCACCAAAAATATGTATTTGTCTAATGTCGCTTTCAATGAAGAAGATTCATACTTTGTTACTACTTATCCTAATAAGGAAATATCAATCACTAATGACATCTCAATTGCCTTTTCTTGACTAAAGTAAAGACCCAACTAAATCTCAAAGTTTTGCACAACACCCATTAATCATTCTATAATTGAAAATTGATCTAATTTGAACGCGAAGCTAAAAATGATAGTTAAAGTAAACACCAAAATTAAATATGAGAATATTTTAGGTAATACAAATATATCTTAAATTATATTTTTTATATTACTCTATTTTGTTATTTAATAAGTTATAATAAAAACAAAAATCTAAATGAAAGTTAACCTTTGAAATAATATGGATGAATAATTAGTAAAAATAATATTTATAATGAGTATAAGTAAATAAGGTATTATGAAATAAATTATACTAACAATTATTACTTACCTTCTAGGAGAAACTAAATTTTATATAACCACTTGAAATTTAAATCATAAGTAAATATTTGCCATATGTTATACTTGCTTCGCCGCTTGCACGCTGCTAGTTGGAGATCTTCGCACATTGCTTTAAAAAATGGAAGAACTAAAATAATCTTTTAATCTAATTGAATATAATTGAAGATCATTTTAGTTCATCATAAAAAGTCAAATGACCATTTTGATCATTTTCTCAAAAATAAAATATAATGACAAGATCCAATGAAGAAGTAAAATTTAGATCTATGACACTAGAATTTGTGAGATGTTCTGATTAAAAATTATCCTAAATGATTTAAAAATTAAATAAAAAGATCATATAAAACTCTATTGTGATAACAAGTCTACTATCAATATCACATAAATCCATGCAACATAATCACACTAAAGCATATTTAAGCTTAACAGATATTTTATAAAAAAAGAAGATTGACAGTTATCTAATTTGCATTCTATTTGTTACCACGGGAATAACTTTCAAATATTCTCATCAAAGAATTATCAGGAGCAATCTTTCAAAAATTATCAGGCAAAATTGAAATGAATAACATCTATTTATCCACTTGAGGGCGAGTGTACAAAATGCCTACTATACCAACCTTGGATTCCACCTCCCACACTTGTAAAATTATGTTGTGCGGATACGAACGCCGTTCGGAGACGAATCAAGATATGTTACATCACTCCTTTACTGTGTACCGCAACTGTATATCCGTTATGTACTGGGTAACGTGGCGCGTTCTGATTCACTTCCAAATGATCCGGTATCCGCACAGAATAATTTCTCTCCACTCACACCTTGCTGCCTCCTAGCTGTCCACACAACCAGTCTGCAAGCTCCACTTCATATTCTAGCTCTACCTAACTAAGCTCTTCTACCTTATTCTTATTGTCAACTCATTGATCAATGGTATCATTTTGCTATTACCTCATCAATCCATGAGTTGTCCTATTATAATTAATTCTTCATTTATTTTGTCAATTACTAATTTTATATATTCCTATTAAAACCTCTCTTATATTTATATAAATTCATCACAAAATGCTAGAATGAAAATATATAACAAACTCCCTTCAATTTTGGTGGCTATTGTTGGTGAAATTATTTTGTGCAATCACCGAATGCCGTCGGGAGGTGAATCAGGATGCGTCACATCACTTTTTAGCTCTGTATCGGATGACGTGGCGCATCCTGATTCGCCTCTGGACCGTCCGATGACCGCACAGAATAATCTCTCATATTGTTGAAGGACAATTCTTGTGCATTGTTCTTATCAATTTATCATAATGATTAGTTAACACTGCCGTTGCCAGGTCCCAAGTCCTGGATGAGAAAAGTGGAGGGTTGCGTTAGGTAGTCGACAGCCAGCGTAAAACTTGTCGAATAACCATGACATGAATCCTTTAATAAATTGTGTTAATGCTAGGGCGTTCCCTGGAAGCGACGCACTATATGGCCTGAATACAGTGAAAAGTGTGCAAGGGCCGCTGCATCGGCGCCCGGGTGCAGTGTTAAATAGGCAAGGGTTCCTACATCAAGGACGGATGTGGGCAAAGAAGCTAGTCCATGATACTAATATTAGGATAGGAACTTGGAATATAGGTTCCCTTACAGGAAGATTAATGGAATTAATAGATATTATGATTCATAGGAAGATAAATATTTTGTGCATTCAGGAAACTAAATGGGTTGGAGAGAAGGCTAAGGAGATTGATAGTTTAGGATTTAAAGTTTGGTATTCAGGTAAGAGTCGTACTAGAAATGGTGTAGCGTGATTATAGATAAGAGTTTGAAGGATAATGTTATAATATTAATAGAATTGGAGATAGAATTATGGCTTTAAATATTGTTGTTGATGCTAAGATTATTAATATTATAAGTGCTTATGCTCCTCAAGTAGGTTTGGATATGTGTTCAAAATTAAAATTTTGGGAAGATTTAGAAGAATTAATTCAAAAGATACCTCTCGAAGAAAAAATTTTTATTGGAGGAGATTTAAATGGACATGTTGGTAGAGAGGTAAATGATTTTAAAAGCATTCATGGTGGATATGGGTTTGGAATGACTAATGAAGGTGGTAAGACCATACTAGATTTTTCTTTAGCTTATGATTTTTTAATTGCTAATACCTTATTTAAGAAAAGAGATGAGCATCTCATCACTTATAAGAATGGTTATAGTAAAACTCAGATTGATTATTTTCTTATAAGAAAAGTAGATCGTTTAGATTGCAAAGATTGTAAAGTTATTCCGAGTGAAAGTTTATGTACCCAACATCGCTTATTAGTTTTAGACTTTAAGATGAAAGGACAGAAAATAAAAAATAAAGTAAAGCGATTTTCTAGGATTAGATGGGCGCATTTAAAGAATAGTAATAAAAATATTTTTGAGAGTACGATTTTAGAATCTAAGATTTTATTTGTGCATGAGGATGCTAATATTATGTGGGAAAAAGTGGCTAGTGATATTAAAAATATTGCTAAAGATGTGTTTGGAGTATCAAAGGGAAAAGCCCCTAATAGTAAAAATAGCTGGTGGTGGAATCCAATTGTGCAAGAAAAGATAAAAAATAAGAAGATTTGTTATAAAAATTGGTTTAGATGTAAAAATTCTGATAATTGGGAAAGATATAAAGAGGCATGTAGGGATTCTAAGAAAGCAATATGTGATGCAAAGATCTTAGCTTTTAATGATTTATATAATAGATTAGATACTAAGGAGGGAGAAAGATATATGTATAAGCTAGCCAAACAAAGTGATAGGAGTAGTAAGGATTTAATTCAAGTGAAGTGTATTAAGGATGAAGATCAAAAAGTACTTTTCTTAGAAGATGATATTCAACAAAGGTGGATGAGATATTTTGATAAACTTTTTAATGAAGATTGTAGGAATACAATTGACTTTAGTGACCTTAGCATCCTAAATGAAAATAAAGATTTCTGTTTTTATCGGCGTATTAGTAAAACCGAAGTTAGAGAGGCTTTAAAGAAAATGAAGTGTGGAAAAGCTGTTGGACCTGATGATATCCCAATAGAGATGTGGAAATGCTTAGGAGATGAAGGAATTTCTTGGCTAACTAAACTTTTTAATAATATTTTGAAGACTAAAAAGATGCCAGATGCGTGGAGAATGAGTGTATTGATCCCTATTTATAAGAATAAAGGTGATGCACAAGATTGTGCGAATTATAGAGGAATTAAGTTAATGTGTCACACTTTAAAACTATGGGAGCGAGTTATGGAGCGTAGGCTGCGGCGTGATACTAATGTTTCTCAAAATCAATTTGGATTCATGCCTGGTAGGTCTACTATGGAAGCCATACATTTATTGAGAGGTTTGATGGAGAAATATAGGGAGAATAAGGAGGATCTACATATGATATTTATTGATTTAGAGAAAGCATATGATAAAAGTTCCAAGAGAAGTGCTATGGAGAGTTCTTAAAAAGAAAGGAGTTAATAATGCTTATATTCAAATCATTAAAGATATGTATGAAGGAGCTACTACTTGTGTTCAAACACAAGGTGGTTTGACCAAGTATTTCCCTATTTCGGTTGAATTACATCAAGGATCAGCTTTAAGCCCATATCTTTTCGCGTTAGTCATGGATGTTCTCACTAGACATTTACAAGAGGATGTACCCTGGTGTATGCTTTTTGCTGATGATATTCTTCTTGTTGACAAGACTAAAGAGGGAGTTGAAGGTAAACTTGAAGTCTGGAGATCAACCTTAGAGTCTAAAGGTTTTCGCTTGAGTAGATCTAAAACTGAATATATGGAGTGTAATTTTAGCAGTAATAGACCTAGTGAGGGGATTGTGACTTTGGGCGATCAAGTCATTAATAAGAGTACACGTTTTAGATATCTTGGATCTATTGTTCAGAGTGATGGTGAAATAGATGGGGATGTTATCAGTAGAATTCAAGTTGGATGGTTGAAGTGGAGGAATGCATCGGGCTTGTTGTGTGATAGAAAAGTCCCCCTTAAACTTAAGGGAAAATTCTATAAGATGGTGGTGAGACCTGCAATGCTTTATGGTGCAGAATGTTGGCCATTAAAAGAGAAGCATAATACTAAGTTATGTGTTGCGGAGATGAGGATGCTTAGGTGGATGAGTGGATTTACTCTTAGAGACAGGATACGAAATGAGCATATACGTGAAAAGGTTGGAGTAGCTCCAGTGGAGGATAAGATTAGAGAGAGTCGCCTTAGATGGTTTGGTCACATAAAACGGCGGCCTTCCGATGACCCAGTTAGGAAAGTAGAGGTATTAGATTTAACTTATGTTAAGAAAGGTAGAGGTAGACCTAAAAAGACTTGGTTAGAAAATATTAGAAATGATCTTTCTCTATTAGATTTAAACGAGAATTTGACTTTGAACCGGACACAATGGAGAAAAAGGATTCATGTTGCCGACCCCACGTAGTGGGACAAAGGCTTGTTATTGTTGTATTGTTGTATTAGTTGATATTTGAAGAGCTATGCTGAATGTGTCATTGAAATATTTCTTATTTACAAAATTATCACTCGAACATTTAAAATGAACTAATAAATTATGTATTTACACATGATAAAACTAGAACATTAAAAATACAACAAATCAATGAGAACAGAAGTTAACAAGGTTGTTGTGCCCTTCATAATTTGAGTGATAATAGTGTAAATGGAAATCACACGTGAAATTGCCCCCAAAAGAGATTAATATCTCAGCAATAAGTGCACAAATGATTTGGGGATTGTAATGAACTTATAGAATCACTCCAGCAGTTGAGGATGACCACAAGTATCCATATGGCAAAAAAGTAGATTTTGGTCAATCAAATAAAACCTTTCTCGGCTTACCTTTCCATGAAGTATCTACAGTCTTGAAAGCAGAGAGGTTCGTTTCCCCAAGAAGTCCATTCAGCTACCAGCTCTCTGGCAAAAAGTTCTATGCACCTTGAAGGCTTGGGACCTGGTAGATGATCTTCTAGCAATTCTTCCAAAGTTAAGAACAGCAGCTAGAAAGATATCTTTAATGTTATCCTCAATTCAAATATAACGCAAATAAACCAATAGCAATGAAAGTTTGGACAAATCAAATTCGTCGAAGTTAACTACGTTTGCAAATTGATATATGTACTACAGAAGATAACAAGAAGATTAGCACTAACAATTAGTTTATGAATCTCACAATGAAGTTGCTTAGGGATATTGTTTGGAGAGTGACACAGCAATGCGCAAGTTGAAACCAGTATATTAGAGATTGGACATCTATCAACTCAAAAGTTTACTCAAATATATTACAAACTTAAACCTTAAATCACTTTTATGTGGGATTAAGCCTCACTCTCGTGTGCATCAAAAATGCACTAGCTATACTGAAATGGCAAATGCACTCACTACATTGGTTTGAAGTTTATGCAGACATAACGGTATGACTATGCAAATGTTTTACTTTTAAATATCTCAGACTGCAAAGGTGGCTACTGTACTGCAAGAAAATGAGAAGTTGATTAGTATTGCCAATGATGATATCTGTTTACCAAAAAGTAAATTTTAATAGTAAAGAAATGCCACAAGAGCCCCCTGCATTACTGAAGGCACAGGAAGACGCACTAAAAAGCTATGCATATGCTTTGATCTAAAAAAGGCTAGTAATTTTAGCCCTAAAGAAACTGAAACGTTTAGGTTAGGAATTAGGATACTTCCCAGTGGAGGTTTCCGTGAATAAGCACCAGGGATGCTGATGAAGATTTGGATATCTTGAAAATTTCGGATGAAATGTGGTCCAACTTTCTGCAACAGCTCACAAGAATATATATATATCAGAAAATTAAATGGGTAAAGGAGTATAGGTTCTGAGCTTTGGGATTAAAAACTCATGAAATACTGAAACTCTGACCTCTTTATTGACATAGCCAAGAAGCAGGTATTCGTATGGTTTGTGATGAATCAAGTCCAAGTCACTAAGCAGAGAACCATCAGGTTTTATCTATAGATAATGAGAGCAAAGAGTGAAATTGCCTAGCAACATGTTAAAAGCAGATGCATTGCATTAATTAATACGCATGAAATGAAATGTAACTGCGATTTCTATTGCACAAAAGAAATTTAAATCTCTATTAGTACAAGAATTCTCAAAACCAAGAAGAGAAAAGGAAATTACCTTCAACCAGTAATAAGTTCTGATATCGGTCACTCCCCAAGCTGGAAATAATTCTTGTTCAACAAAAGCACGAAGCTTCCCTCTATTTGTCATCCACAATACAACAAGGGCTCCCTCTGTATAAGCAAGTTGTTTGATAGGGAGGTATAGGAAGTATCGGTTTGGTAATGTCGGGTACCTACAATGAATTAATATACTGAAATAAATTTTGAGGTATCATTCAGTAAGAAGATTAAATTTACAGATCAGGATCATTTTTTTCTCAATTTAGTCGTCCTTTCTGTGGAAGAAATAAAGGATCTTGATTAAACACAAAAGTTAGGAAACTTCAGTGTCTAAAACTAAGTTCGTATAAAACTAAATCTATATTTCTGTGAAATTAATTTGTTTAGCATTAAGTCTAAAACTAAGATTATTTGCTAAATAGAATTTAAGGACTCCGAGTGAAAAGGGTAGAGAAATATGGATTGATGATGAGAAAATTATGTATTTATCAGAAAAATGAAACATAATAATTTAAAATCATCAAGAATAGTTATAAACTATTGTAAGTTGGATAAGTTAATAATTGAAATTGTAGAAGGATGGTAACTGATGAGGAGTTTAAATGTAAAATAGATTAGAAAAGCGATAACAAAGGGATTTTTACTATTATGTTAAACATTGACGGCAGGTGTGTTATAAATGTAGTCAGAACTGCTCCTCATGTTTAAGTTTAGATGGAAGATGATTATTAAAATGTACACCTAAGAGAAGAATTATCGATGGTGATTTGCATGGACATATATTTCCTAAAAATGAGTTCTGATAGGAATGGTGATATGATATGGGAGATAGAAATGAATGAAAGAAAATATATTTAATTTCTCACTAGTTAATGAGCTAACAACACTAAATACACCCATAAAATGAGAACACTTGACTGATATCAAAAATAAAGCTACCAAATCAACATAGACCTCTGACAATAAATAGTCCTCCCTTCTTTGCAGAAAACAGCGCTTAGGGAATCATATTCCCTTGAAGGTGATCAGCCAGGTGAAGGATGACGGAAGATCAGCTTGCTTGAAGCAAACTAGAGGGTTGGGGAACCAAGATATTTGGAGAGCTGTTGCTCTAAAAAAAAAAATTGAAGTTATTATTACAATTAATAAAAGTGTGATTCTTGTTGTCTCTCTTGTACTCCTATAAAGGATAGAAATATTTTTTTCTCTACAAGTGGCATCAAAGCTGGATCAAGAAGAGGAAGGAAGGAGGTTTTAGATTCAAAAAAATGTCGATGGAAAAAATTGAGATTGAAAATGTCTCAATGATTTTTCAGCCTTTGGAGGCTGAAGATGGAGGCACTTCTTATGCACCAATGCTTAAATGCAGTTCAGACTTGGAGATGAAGTTCTTTGAGAAGTAGCAGATGAAAGAACAACCATCAACATATGAAGAAGGTTAGAATAGTTGAATTTCAAAAATTCTTTAGCAAATCATTTGTATCTCAAAAAGAAGTTGCATACGTTGCAAATAGCTAACTCCAAACCATTGAATAATCATGTAGATGATTTTATTCAAATAGTTCTTGATTTGAAAAGTATTGATGTGAGAATAGATGATGACGATCAAGCTATTATTCTCCTAAGTTCAATACCAAGTAGGTATGAACATTATGTTGAAATCATGCTCTATGAAAAAGATTCATTGGATAAGTCAAAAGTAAATATTCCACTTAATTCAAAAGAGATACAACGAAATGTAGAATCTGATCATGAAAGTGCAGTTGATTCAGTTGAAGGGTGCAAGGTAGATAAAAAAAGTAGGAATGATGATCTCCTTTGCGTAGCAAAAAAATTTGAAACCCCCCTTCTTTCAAGGCCCAATCCTCAGCATTGTCGCAGGAGTGATAATCTCTTCAGTTGTTACTTGACTTCCCTCCATCGCAATTTCATTTTATCATTGTCGCTAATGTGCTGCCCTGTTGCTGCTTCTTCCTGCTCTCTGTTGGTTGTGTTGCAAACGCTGCTTTGCTTGCTATTTCCATTGTTTTGCTCTCTTTTGATGCCATTGTTTGCTACACTGAAGTTGATGCTGATTTCCATTTTTGCCGCTACTCTCCATTAAGGAAAACAGACTATTTTTCTAATTTTACAGGAACATGGTGCAACAGTTGGTTGCTATCCAACGAATGAACAAAACTCAAGAAAATAGAGAGGGAAATCTACCTAGAGCAAGAAACTCGAATACGAGATTGGTTTACAGATCAATGTATTGAATGGTTTAGTTTTGCTTGTTTAAGTGAATTCATGTCGGATCATGCCATCCCTTTAAAATGTATGTCATGAATAGTATGTGGAGTAATTAAGCTCAACCCATTTATAAACACCACATATTGGCATATAGCATTTTCATGTTATGTCGCAAATTGAATTCAACTCTGGCACACCTAAATATCAGTTAGAAGTCTAGATACGTTGAAAATGTTATACTATGTATGATCAGAAATATAGTGATGGTAAAAGGGCAGGTTGAAGCAGTAATTTAATTGTCTACTCGTTTCTCTTGTGACTTGAAGGTCATAAACCCATCAGAGAAATAGCATCACTGCAATGAAGAGGCAGTGCTGCATATATTAACCAGTTCTCAGACCCTGCATCTGGAGAAACATCAAGCACAAATTATGCCCTTTCGATAATGATTATTAGAAGATCATAAAAAGTCTATATAAACCATTATCATATAAGATGAGAATTTTCACAGCTTTTGGCATAAGTTCTACAATTGGCTGTCGATTCAACAACAATTATTAATCTTCTTCATCTAGGATTTTCATCTGAGCTTGGAGTGCAAAATCTAAGATGACGAGAAAAAAATTTATAAATAAATTGCCAAGGAGAAGATGTGACCACATACACTGCTTTTTGATAAGCACTTCCATTTTCCCATGGTGGATCAATAACAATTAGATTAAAGCCTTGATCAGAAGAACCTGTAGAAAAGATTTGGCAACAGTGGCATCAAAAAAGTAAACTATATCCATCGTTGCAAAACTTTTGAACACATGACATAGGTCATGGGGAAATTAAAGTGATCAAAACTTGGAAATCAATGCATAGGAGAGATTAATGAATATTACCAGGAATGAGATCATGGATTTGTCTCAAATCAGACTTCCAGGCGAACATTAAATTAGGAGTAATAGATAAAAGAAAAAGGGAAAATAAGTAAGATATTTTAAGACAAGATAAGACAACTGTATATTCATGATGCATGGAAGTATGTCTGCATATATTTTTGCATAAATAGGTACGTGCATCATAGATTGATGTGTTTATACATATATACATTCTCAAATGCAAACATGTTTACGTTTCTACTGTTGATTTCCAGATAAAGACAAATAAAGAATCCATGACACATGCATAGCAGCTCCTAAAGCTATCAAGCAATCATAGAAAAATCAAGCACAGCATATGCTGAAAAGCTTCATCTTCAAAAACCAAGGAACTAGAAGAACAAAATGAGAAAGATTTCAAAAGAAGTTTATTTAATCAACCAGAAACGCTTCCTTTGGAGTAACATACCGTATGAAAACAGCTTTTGCTGGGTAGTATATATGTCCGATTAAGAAATTCAGCATCCACATCAATAGATGCATTATTACTAATCAAGTTATTAAAAAGAGGAGCAACTGTCCTTCCACTAGAATCCACATTTTGCAAACCTGATTAAAAAAGAGATTCAAATTGTTAGATAATTTATGGATTTATGAAAAGAATGAGAAGAAGATGATGTTTGAACAAATCAAACGTAATGTTCAAAATTCTTGCATGGAACCATCAAGCTACAGGCTAAGGACAACACTTTATAGTCTTGTTTTTTGCACATCAGGCTTCAAAATATTTTTTCCACATTACACTTCACAGGACAAGAAACTGCAGTGCCAGATTTGGCATTTAAGTAGCTTACAAGGCCAGCTAACGTGCAGAGGCTTCAATGGTTTCGCTATGGGTTTCATGAGGAAGATATCTTCTGAAAAATTAGAGGTTTAAGACGAGAAAATAGAACAAAACCAATCTTGCAGCAAAAGCTGATGCTCAACTAGAGTAAATACAAACTTTCAAAAAAAAAAAAACTAGAGTAAATACCAATGGTCAGTTTGTTTCACTGCAACTGTTTCAAGTTCAACAATTGAGTCGCATTGAAGTGGATTGTAAATGGCATTTATTTGTTTAGCATTAACTCGCTTCGTATGAACTTAGTTTTTGTGGGATTTTGGACTAAAATGGGTTTCATTTTTCTCCACCATCATGTTAATTTTATGCTACTTTATTACCATTTTAAATAGAAGTAGTAATCCAATCCATCAACTCATTAGCAATAATAATAACCAATCCCTCAAAGTTGAAACTTACTTCTCACCTTTTTGAAGGTGAGTTTCAAGAATAGTAATTTAGTTTCATCCAATTTAAGCAAAACAAACGCTGAACCCAAGGTCGAAGGTTCTGAAAAATCAGACCTGATATGAAACAACCAGAAGCATAGGCTCACAATTCAAAGCAAAAATCGGGTTGAGCCTAGGGTTAAATTGAATGATATAATAAACTTGAAATCATTATAATATACTAAAATTATATAATAATTAAAATTTTAAAAGTGAATACATAACTACCTCAATTAAGCCTCGACATAAAGCTTGTTAAGAAGCTCGAATATGAATATAAGTATGTGGGTATATATATATATATATATAATAAGAATGATATTTAATGTAAAATATAAAGTTTATAATATAAAATAAATTTGTGTTCTTAACTTTATAATACCATGTGCAACCTAACTCCCCATCTAATATTCACACAGTTTTTTTTAGTCTCACATAATAGGAAAACTTTAAGTAGTTGTCTTTTTTATAGTACAAATCACAAGCCATTAGCAATAAGCCAAGTTACCTGAGATGGCAGCCATCTATTCTTGTTGAATCTATATGCATATGATTTTAAATGAATCTTAAAAATTTTAAAAGATTTAATAAAACTAAAACATGCTATTTAAAATTTTATTAAAATAAAATTTAACACTTTAAGCTCAATAAGTTTGGCTCGAGCTTAAACAAGTTTTAAATCACTTTTGTATAAAAATCTATACTTTGAACCGAATGGTTCTACAAAATCAAGACCAATTCGAGTCGGTACAATACGAATCTGATCATACAGGCAAATTGACCGGTTCACATTCGAACTGACAAGTCCAATCAGTTTTTCAAAATGTTGCTTGAACTCACTGTGTAGTGAAAAATATGTGTTTTTAGTTGGGAGTAAAACATGTGCATTATATTCAATTTATAGGTATTTATATTTTTTTAGGTTTGGTTTAAGGGTTGGAGTAGCTCCAATGGCAGATAAGATTATAGAGAGTCACCTTAGATGGTTTGGTCACATAAAACGGCAGCCTTCTGATGACCCGGTTAGGAGAGTATATGCATTAGATTTGGCCTATGTTAAAAAAGGTAGAGGTAGACCTAAAAAGACCTCGTTAGAAAATATTAGAAATGACATTTCTTTATTAGATTTAAATGAGAATTTGACTCTTAACATGACACAATGGAGAAAGAGGATTCATGTAGCTGACCTCACATAGTGAGATAAAGGCTTGATGTTGTTGTTGCTGTTGGAGGTTTAGTTTTAGGGGCTATGAGGTGGGTGAAAAATGACATCAACAACAACAAGTCATTATCCCACTGCGTGAGGTTAACTATATGAATCATTTTTCTCCATTGTGCCCTATTAGAAGTTAAGAGTCAAATTCTCATTTAAATGTAATAAAAAAATATCATTTTAATACTTTCTAACCAAGTCTTAACATAGGTGGGGTGAAAAATAAATGCATGATAAAATGGAATGCAATGTATCTAAAATATTTGGAGTTTTTTGGATGAGTGTAAAGTAAATGCAGGTGATTATTTTGTTTGTTATTAGGTCTATTATTACTAGGTCTATTATTACTAAAATTACACTCCATATATTCCGTTTTAGATCTACTCAAGTGAAAACCTTTAGACTCTAAGGTTGACCTCCACAATTCTAGTTTACCTTCAACTCCCTCTCTAGTCTTATCAACAAGAAGAATATCATCAGCAAAAAGCATACACCAAGGTACATCCTCTTGCAAATGTCTAGTGAGAACATCCATGACTAAAGCAAAAAGATATGGGCTTAAGGCTGATCCTTGATGTAATCCAACCGAAATAGGGAAATACTTGGTCAAACCACCTTGTGTTTGAACACAAGTAATAGCTCCTGCATACATATCTTTAATGATCAAGATTAGGTCAAGGTAATCTAATTTGGACATATTTGACTAGTCTCGGAATATTAAGTTTAAAGGTGGGTTGATGGGCTAAAAAGACTATAACATATTAAGGAATGTGTGGGGATTAAATTTGGATTAAATGAAGGAGATTCAGGATGTTTTAGGAGTGATGGTGGAGGGAGGTTCAAAACTAGGTCAAGAGAATCAAAAATATGGTTGATAGCTTCAAGAGAGATTGAGAATGTGTTATGATAGTAGGTTGAAGGGGAATGTTTTAGGATGATGGTAAGAAAATGGAAAAATATATGATATGAAAGATTGAGAGACAGATCAGCAAGCATAAAAAATGCCTAGATCTTCACCAAGAAGAGCCCAATAGAGGATGTTCGACTACCAAGCTCTCCCTCAAATTTCTGATAGGAAACACTTGTAGATCTCAAGTAATTCCTATCAATCTTTGGAAAACAACGAGAATTCTTCACAAAAATCCATACAAAACCAGGAAAACAGTAGATAATTTGTATTATTTGATGAAAGGGAAACAAAAAATACACAGATACAATTGATCCTCTATTCTAGAAGAGGATATATCTCTCCCAATTCTCTAGACACCGCTAGAGCCCAAACAAAACCTAAGAGAGATATCAAATTTCAGCCAAATTCAAGATGCTCTAACCCTAGGAAAACAAACTATTTATTACATACAATCCAAAAGGAAATCTCTAAACAGTCCCTACATTAAAATTTTCCTCTTACATCCCTCCAAAAACCTTCCTATGCCGACTATTGGAGCCGCGGTTTGAGCAACACGCAGATGGACCGGTCTAACAATACCCCCCTCCCAAAGACCCACCTTGTCCCCAAGGTGAAAAGACGACACTCTCAATTTTCTTGTTATCACAAACGGTGAGAAAACCTAAAGAGTTCAGTCCTTATACCTGTGCACTGGTGTATACCTCTCTTCATATTTGAAACAGAGCCCCTTCATCCTCTTCTCCTGTAATTCTATTTCTGTGAGCTTCTTGGAGTTGTCCCCAGCTTCCTCCTACAATCTTCTCCTTCGAAGTCTCCCAAAGAGCATCTGGTGTTGGCTCCTTGGATGCCAAAAAGGTGATGGTCATCCTGTACGAGCCTCCTGAGACGCTACCTCCCATCCCTCTCTCCAGGTGCCTCTGATTCTCCACTAACTGAGCTAACTCCATAGCCTCTCCCAAGCCACAACACTCTAACTGCTGCACGGATCTCTAGTTTCAGTCCCTTCATAAAATTCCCCTCCAGTACAGTCTTCGGAAGTCGATCCAATCAACTAGCCAGATACTCAAACTGCTTATGGTACTCCACCACTGTCCCCTCCTGCATCAGAGCGAAGAACTGCTCATAGAAGTCCCCTTCCATGCTGATTTGGAAATGTTCCAACAAGCAGCCGTTAAACTCCCTCCAAGTTCATATTGGTCACCTCGTATCCCTCCACTGGTACCATGTTAAAGCTTTCCCTTCCAAGCACATCCCATCTAACATTAATCTCTCCCCCTCCGTCAACCTGTTGTTGGTAAAGTACCTTTCTACTTTGTAGATCCACTCATGAGTCCTCTCCCTCAAAAATAGGCATCTTCAGCTTCCTCACCCTCAGATTGCCTCCATTCCCTCTGTTCACTTCATAATTTCCCATTCCCCAAGGGGTGATTCCCCCTAAGTGTCCCAATCATTCCTTCCACATTCATACCCAAACCTTTCATCAAATTTTCATCTTCTCCTTTCAAATTCAGCACCTCTTGGATCATAACAAACCCCTCCCCTTTCAAATTAAGCCCCTCTTTGGTCATAATTACCCATTTCCCTTTCAAATCCCAGCCCTCTCCTCTCCAATTCAGCACCCCTTCGTTCTTGCCCTACCTCCTCCCGCCTCTCCACATACCCTCTTCCCAGCCCCTCCCTAGAAATAGGCTCTTAGGGAGGTATTCTCTCTTCTCCTTTTCGAATCTCCACCTCCTGATCTTCCCTTTGCCTTATTGGATTAGAGTTTTCCTCGCTTCCTTGGTTGCCGAAGACCTCCCTTGCTTCTGACGGCGCCATTGTGGGTTAGCCCTCGAGCAACTTCTTCAACATCTCTCCCAGGGTGGAAAAATTTTCATCCATCTTCTCGTGGATGGCTGAAATTTGACTTTTGACCTCTAAAAGTTGAGTGTGGAGATCTGAAATTCCGATTAAAACAGTCTGATCTCTCCTTCAAGACGTTCTTCCAAAGAATCCACTTTCTTGGCCGTCATCGATATCCGGATTTTTGTTAGCCTCAAAAATCTAGATCTGGACCAAAAAAACAGCAAAAAAACCCTTTTTCGGACAAAATTCTGCTGCGGGAATTCATAAAAGCAGCCCTAAAAATAGTCCGGAAAGCTTCTCTGATACAATTTTATAGGAAACACTTGTAGATCTCAAGTAATTCCTATCAATCTTTGGAAAACAACGAGAATGCTCCACAAAAATCCACACAAAATCAGAAAAATAGTAGATAATTTGCATTATTTGATGAAAGGGAGACGAAAAATACCAAAATACAATTGATCATCTATTTGAGGGGAGGATCAATCTCTCACAATTCTCTACACGTGGCTAGAGCCCAAACAAAACCTAAGAGAGATCTCAAATTTCAGCCAAATTCAAAATGCCCTATCCCTAGGAAAATAAACTATTTAATGCATACAATCCAAAAGGAAATCTCTAAATAGTCCCTACATTCAAATTTTCCTCTTACATCCCTCCAAAAACCTTCCTATTCCGACCACTGGAGCCCTCGATTTGAGCGACACGTAGGGGAGGCGGACGAGTTCAGCCTCTGTCTCCGCGAGCCGGTCCTGTATGGACCAGCTGGACCAGTCTAACAATTTCACTCGTTGATTTTTGTCAAAACAACCAAAGTTTTTTTTTAATTCATTTTCAATAATATTTAAACTATTATATCAACTTCTACAATTCAAAATTCCAAAAATACTAAAAAAAGACGGGGAAATCAAATCTAGAGAAGCTGATAAAAAAGTTGAGTTAAACGGCTCTAATTTCATTCCAAGATTCTCTCCCTACATGGGGTGGCCAATCCTATTGCTTCCTAATCATGCTTAAAGCTGATTAAAAATAAAGGAAAAATAATTCCAAAATGCTCCATGTGAAAATCATAAATTAAAGGTTAAAAATTTTAAAAAAATTTACTAAGATTTTGAATTCCATGCTTTTATTTTCTTTACAACTTTTTTGAGTTTCATATCAAGGCATTTTATTCATGCTTTCTTAATGATGATAACTTAACCCCTAATTTTACATTGAGCATTTGATCTCGGTCTTATAGTGAGAACATCACAACCCTCAATCTCATCTTAAGTTTTTGATCTTGATATGATGGTAGGGTCAAGATAATCTAATTGATGTTACATTAAATGCCCAATGATGTAGAGGTTATCTCTTGTTGTTTTTTGTATTTTGAAAAAAAATGTTTATTTATAACTAAAAAATTTTATATAAGATACTGAGGAGATGAACTCACCATTGCATTTTAATGAAGTATCACACTCCAAACTTTACATCAAACCAAACAGAAGAATAGTTTTCCAATATTTTCTTTATTGACAATCAAATAGCTCAACATTTTTAGAATACATTACGTTTACTTTACATTTTAAAATTATATGTATTCTAAGTATTTCCAACCAAACAACTCTTGATCAATTACAAATACTTATAATAAAATGAACTCACCCTAAATGAAGATTGTATCAACATTTTACATTTATTTTTTCCATTTGTGATGTTTTGCTTCTAGGTTCTATCATAAATATCTAAATACTAATTAACATGCATGCAATGAGGATAACTATGAATTTCAAAATGTTTTCTAGTTTGAATTAAGATGATTACACTATTAGATAGTTATGTTACTAAATAGAGTGATATCAAAATAATTGCTTCTATCAAGTGATGGAATCTAAAAGAAAGGTAACAGAAGACTTTCTAAAGTCCCAAAAGTGAAGGGCATAGAATATTTTCATAAAGGGGAAAATCCTCTATTTTTTTCTTGAATTATGTATTTTCTCTCAAGTATGAAGGCATAAATGGAAAAGAATTCTCAAACAACTTGGTGATGAGTTGAATTCTTGTTACTCTCGAAAACATCAAATATTTTACAATGGGACATTTAATTGCAATGCCCTACCATATTTTCTTACACTCACACAGAGATAGGCTTTAGTCCTCTCGATAGGATTGGAGCTATTTTTAATTTTCTTACGACATCTATAGAGTCTAGCCATTGATTACGCTAAGTTCTTATATTTTGATTTTAATGTAACCAAATTAAATCTTTATAATGTTAATGGAATGGTGTATGCTGTCCTTAAATTCTCTTTAATTTTTCACTGAATTAGCATCCCATCTCTTCTGCTTTTTACATTATTTAGTCTCCCAGATTCTCCTGCTTTGGTGGTTAGCATTTCTTCTCTTTTCTAAGAAGTGGATGCAATTCCTCATTCAGGACAAAGCTGCATCCGTTGAAATTTCCTATCTGCCCAAACACATTAATCAAAATTGTAGAGAATGCTGGGTATGTCCACTTCTTCCTCATTGACTTCACCTCCAATTTCTATGAGTAGTCTCTCACACCAGACTTCTTCCTCCAAGCTTCATTCATGATTTGACCATGTTAGAGGTCTACAACCTCAACTTTACATATGAATCATAGAATCGTTTTTTATAAGGATCTGAATCTAGGGTTGATGGAAACGGTCACCTCCCTATCTATACTTCAGGACAAATCCATCATTACCAATTATTGATTGGCCACGGTGCTAAAACTTTGGAAAAGGTAGAGATGGCCTTTTCTTTTTGTTCCAGATAAGTTCGATTTCATTTTTTTAGAACTGCAGAAAATACCATCTTTTGTATTGTATCCTTTAAAATAGCAGCATAAATATTTAAGTTGAATAGGATTGGTATGAATTCATAAATCATGGTACAACACCTTGATTTGGTCTAAAAAATTATTACATAAAATCTAAATTAGTCATCAAATTCAGTACAATAGGTCCATGTGAAATTATTATGAGCATGATTCATCGCAGAAGCACTTTGACTAGACTTAGATCAATGTTTTCTTCCTGTAAACTTGTACTAGCATGCAAGTATATAGCATCTAAAATTTCAGTTTTTGATGCCAGAAATGCAAATATTGGTACTTATCTGACGCCAAATAAACCATTCCTAAAAATCTAAACAATATTCACGTATATATGAGACAGTTATACAAAAACTGTCTTCGACTTTAAGATCAAAAGCCTGCTGTCTGAAGAAGTATTTGTCTAATTAGAAAAGAAGCCTAACCTTCCTCTTGCACTTCCTTGCTGTTCCCTTCGATGCTAATAGATATCTCGTAAAGTGGTGCCTGCCATAGTCTTCCCAGTTCAATAAAGCTCTGCTCCAGCCCTCTTCTATCAACACTGAACTTCTCGTCTTTAACTAGATTAGGAAGGAATAAAAGAAGCTCAGTTGTACCAAGTAATGCCTCGTGAGCCTTGAGCAAAAAAGGCCGAACATCCTGGCAAAGAAATCCGGACCAAAATCATAGTTTGACACCATCCAAGTGGTAAAAATAAGAGAAAGTAGAACTAAAACAGAGATGGGACACCTGATGGCGTTTCTCCGCGACTAATTCTTGCTCATTGAGGTCCTGGGGAAGCCTCCGCTTCCGCTTCCGCTTCTTCTTCTTGGGCACATATGAATCGCCCGCTTCTATGTTTGTTCTTCTCCCTTTCCCCAAGGAATCGAAGGTGCGGCAATAGTAACCGGAAGCAGAAATCGAATAACGGGTATAGGAAAGGTTGAGAAGACGAACTGGATCTAGAAAGACAGCTTTGATTCCCGGCAGGCGATAGATTCCAGAGTCCAAGAAGGAGGAGAACTCGTCAGAGAGCGTTTCACTCTCCATTTTTACCTCCATATAGAACGGTATAGGGTTTTAGGGCTTTCGCATTGCGCAGATGATCACCGAAAAACCAAATATCGAGGCGTGAGGCGGTAAATATTTGGAAGTTTTTTTTTTTTTTTTTTTGGACTTTCAGGCCAAGTTAAACTCATTAACATAATCAAGTTTAAAACTCAAAATCTCTTAGAAAAATAAAATTTTTATCATTTTTTAAAGTAAATTTTTAATATATTTTTTTAAATAAAAATTTTTAACTAAAAAAATTTTTTAAAAAGCAGTAAAAAATTTATTTCAAAAATTTTTTAATTAGCTATCAAAGCTTTCTAACAAACAGATTAAGATGAACTGTTTAATATTTTAGAAGTTGCTTTATACTTTTTGAGTTTCAATTTAATAATAATTATTATTTTAAGTTCAGCTCAAATATTAATTTTTCTCATAGAAAAATCCAGAGCATAAAGAATGCCAATATTTACATAATAAGGCAAATAATTGCCTACATTCACAAGAAACGAGAGATGATCCAATCCACCAAATAAAAAACAACAAATAAAGTGGTACTTAAGGGGTTCGATGAAAAAAAAAAGGGATCTTTACATACATACCACTTTATTTTATGCTATTTACATATCTAATACCTAAAATTTTAATATTACATGTCTATCATCCATAGAAGAAAAATGGGTGCATGGAATGAAATATTAAAGTTAGTAGAGTGGTATGAGTGGTGATAATGAAATATAGGAGTGATATATTTGATATTAAAGTTTTAAATAAGTAATAGAAATATAATATTAAAGTTTTTGGTGTTAGATATGTAAATAGCATAAAAAAAAGTGGTATGTATGTAAATTTCCCAAAAAAAAATTAGGACTAGATTTTGCGAGCTTCAAAAGTTTCTCAAATGATTGCCTTCGTAACTCTCTCTGCATTTAACTTGAAATTTGAAATTTTGTATGTATAATGCCTTTTGACTTATTGATACAATCTCACAAAAACAATTTTCTGACTTCTCTTCTCTCTCTCTCTCTCTCTCTCTCTCTCTCTCTCTCTCTCTTTCTCTCTCTTAATTCCAAACATCTACTGTTGTAATTTGAGTTCAAAGACAATTTAGCATAGGACTTAATGTTGAGATGATCATGAGATACTTTGACGCTAAAAGTTCAACAAAGAGTTTGATTATTATAGTGCCTTTATCATAAGTTACAGAGTTTCTATCTACTAGAAACAAACAATAATGCCTAAAAATCAATCAGTCTGGTATGATGATAACCAATGTTGACAATTGCATGAAGTACAAAGCATCACTATAAAATGGTGAGATCGTTTAAATATTCTCCTTGAACTTGCCAAAACTTAAAGGCTTCCTACGGCATGTAATTGAAATGCTGATTTAAATTATGGGTGCAATCGAGTCAAGCTGACTCGTGAGCCGGCTAGGGCTCGACTAGCTAACAAGCTCGTGAGTCGAGCTTATCGATTTTTTAGCCCAAGCTTGAGCACGATTTCGAGCTCATTGGCTTTTCGAGCACGAGTTCGATCCAGATTAAGCTCGACTCGATTACTCGTCGAGAGCTCGAGTGGAATCCGAATGGCGGAACTGCACAAGGCTAGATCGCAATGCGGAAAGAGGGCTTGAATGCGGGCTCGGATGGCGGAATTGCGGGGGCGGAATTAGGGGAGGGCCGCGGTAGCGCAATCGGAGCTCGAACTGGGTAATCGAGCAGCTCAACGAGCCGTTTTCAGTTGCACGAGCTGAGTTCGAGCTCATTATTTGGCTCGCGAGTTGACCTTGAGTTAGATCTGACTCGAGCTCGACTCAACTTATTCGCATCCCTAATTCAAACTATACATTCACCAAGAACTACATTAGAAACATGCCAGTAATATATGCAGATAAAATGAATCTCTATCCTTTTTTTACTGCCAATTACCCTAGAAGGGAGATAAAAGATTCAATGCATGAGGTTAATTGGAAATCAAATACTTTCCCTCACAACTTTGATAATGAACAAAATAGATAAAAACAGTATTGCTAATAGGAGTTTACATATTGTTTTCTCAAAAAAATAAATAATGACAAGAACAAAGCATATAAATACATTATTTAAGGCTTGAGGTATTGTATTCACTTTCTAATAGTAGTAAACCTAAAGCATATGAAAATTAATGGAAAAAATATATAAGGGTTATTTAGTTGCAAGTATTCTGAGTTTATATATTTTAAAAATACTAAGTTGTAGTTTGATTGCAACTATTTAGAATGCAATAAAAATTAAATAATTGTAATTTGATTCATTAACTTTTTTTTTCTTTTTTGGTTGGCAATAAAATGAAAACAATTATGGGGTCCTAAATAATTATTTGATTTCCATGTAGTTTGATTGCAACAGTCATTGTTTCCATGTAGTGTGCTATTATAGGTAATCAACAATTAGGCCATGAATATCTTCCACATGATGCACAAATTGTGTTATTCATTCTAAAGCTGTTATTCATTTCTGATAAATTCTTATTACCATAAACGTGCTTTCCAATATATATATCACAAGTGTGTTTGCCAAAGTTAATTTAGGCTTTTTGGAGCAGCTTTTTTAATGCTTTCAAAAGCTTTCTAGTATTAAAATTTCTAGTTCAAAAAAAAAAATTTTGTACTCAAAAATTGTTTTATAAAGCAATAAGAAAGTCATAGGCTTCGGCTTCATTTGGGATAGTTTCTTTACTAGTTTCTAAAACAACTTTTTAGTACCAAAATTTCTTGAACTATAAAATTTTCTGCTAGAAAACTGCTTTAGAAAATAGTAAGCTGTCACAAACAAAGCCTTCATTTGAGACAGCTTTTGCCCTTTATTTCGCTATTAAAAAATTTACTAAAAACTTGCTTTAAAAAACAATAAAAATATTATCCCAAACAAAACCTAAATTTAAACTCATTAGACGATCACACATACAATCCATGATCACTTCAGATAGTCATATTGTTCACTCTGCTAGGGTTTCCCCTAGCTCTCTCCTGACGGCTCTGGCCACCGTTGTCGTTGCCTGTGCGTTCTCGGGGAAGTTTTTTATACTTCTCTATTTTTTTAGCCTTTTTTGTGGTTTCTTGCTTTGCCTTCCTGGTTCGTCCACCTCCGGCCCTTCGCAGTCGGAGTGGCGGTGAACTGTCTGGTCAATCCTCGTTTTTTGGATGGGTTGCCCAAATCACATTCTTTTCTTAACGCCCTCTCTAGTATCTCTTTTGATGTGTGTTTTCCTGCTTTGAAATCAGCTACTTTCTGTGGTTTGTCTACCATGTGGATCTCGAAGGAGGAGATCCTTGCGCTTGCAACTCCCCTTCAATACGCGTTGGTTGGTAAATTTGCTGCTCGACGTCCTAGTCTTGATTCTATTCAAAAAATTTTCTTCAATCTCAAGCTCAATGGCAATTTTTCGGTTACTCTATTGAATCCTTCACATGTTCTGATTAAGTTGGTTAATGATCTAGACCACAACAGAGTTTTCTCTCACATATCCTACTTTGTTAACAATAATTACATGAAATTGACCAAATGATCTCCTCTATTTGATATTGGTGTGGAATCTCCTATCATCCCTATTTGGATATCTTTCTCTAACTTGTGGCCACGCCTATTCTCACCCCATATCCTTCACGGTCTGGGATCGTTGTTTGATCGTCCTCTAAAAGTCAATAATGCTACCTCTGTTGGCTCCTGTCCTTCTGCTGCGCGTGTTTTGGTTGAGCTTGACATTATAATAAAGTTTCCTGATAGAGCGTAGCTAGGTCTTGAAAATTTTGAGTACGTTCAACATGTCAAGATGGAGGTTTTTCCTCCCTTTTGTATTCAATGTAAATGTATAGGGCATTCAGAGGGTGACTGTAGGCCTCATTCATCATCTGTCCCGGTTATTATTACTGCTAATGCTAATAATCCTATTAGCTCTAATGGGAATGTTATTGTTGTTGTGGAAAATTTGGATAATCCTATCCCTGCTGTTGTGGAATATTTGGATAATCCTATCACACCGATTACTGAGTTGGTAGTTAATGAGGATAGTTATATGGAAACTATTTTGGCTGTGGATATTAGTCTTGGTGTTGTTGACACTGGGATGTTGTCGGGCATGCTGAGAAGGAAGCTAATCCATCGACTATTATTTTGTCTATGGCTATTTCTTGTGATAACAAAGAAGGTGTTAATGAGGTTATGGGTGTCAATAATTGTATGATTAACCTTATAGCTAGTCCCATTGCGTCCCTTAGTTCTAATGTTGGTGATGGTGTTAATGTTGTAGTGGATGTTGGTGTTAATTTTGTTTCTTTAGAACCTGGGGGTTGTGAAGCTTTTAGCCCTATGGGTGTTATGATTTCTACCGTGCCTGTTACGAGTGGGGTTGTAGTGGATTCTAGTGGAATGGTTGCTGCTTTTGATGAATCACCGTTAGATTCTTTGGAACTGGTTCTATCGAATGTGCCATTTATTGATGTTCCGATTTCTCTTATTTCTAATGATGCTTTAAAAGCTCAATTGGCGATACATATGAAGGGTATTTGTGTGAATCAAATTGATTGACTTGATAAGTCTTTTTCCTCACCTTGCAAGGATGATGGGGAGGATTTGGAAGGGCATGAGGATGAATTTCATGCGATGTATAATTTGAATGTGAGTTGCATCGTTGAAAAAGCTTTTGCCCATGAGGGTGGAAAACGTCGTAGGAGGAAACCTAAAAAAGAAGTAGTTCCTGTCCCTATTTTTTGCTAATGGCCCGCTTCTTAGTTGGTTCCTTTTCTTTTGGTTGTTGATCTTTCAATTGTGGGGCACTGTGTGTGTTTTTGGTTTGGGTAAGCTTGTTGGGTTTGGCTTGCTCGGTTGGGAGTCCTTGCGTTAGAGGCAAGGCGGTGGGGTTGGTGTTGTTTGATTGGTGTTTGGGTTTGGGAAGGATGGGGTGTTGGGTTGGGGGTCTGCTGGATTATGTTGTTCTCCTCTTGGAATTCTTTTTTCTCGGTGCTCATTTTAGTGTTCTGTTGGTTATGTGGTCTTTCTGGTTGTGCTATTGTTCTCTAGGGCATGTGGCTTGTTAGTCACTGTCCTGTTGTGGGTTGTTTCTTTGGCTTTATTCGGTTTAGTTTTTCTTTTCACATATTTCTTTGATTCCCTTGTTGCAGTACTTGATGGAATTGTTGATGACCGTCTGGGGTATCTTGCTTGGGTTGCTATTTTGGTTGGAGCTCTTATTGCCATTGTCTTCTTCCAGATGGCCTCTATTGAGTGGTTCTCTTGGTCGTTATGTTTTTCTAGATTACCTTCTTTTGCTCAAGTATTGTAATAGATTGAATCAAAGACTCATATATTTTGTTTTAAATAATATATTTTTTAAAGGTTGTTGATTAATTAAGGACTTGTAATCTCTTATTTATATTAATGCGTAGCCCTATAAATAGGTTTTATTAAAAAATAAAAAAATAAAAAACACATACAATCCATGATCGTATGATTAGGAGAAATGAGTTATGCAATGAAATAGACTATGGAATTTTCTGTATGATTGAGCGTTCTGCATCCATTTATAAAAGTTATGCGGAAAAGTTTCACCATTTTGTCAATAAAATATTATACAGTTGGATTTTTCTTAGTATAGAGAGCATCAATTGCTTACTGGACTTATACTCTTCGCTTATTTCACTCATTTTTATTCCCAAAATATTCATCTTCTTTCAGTACTGCTTCCCACTCATTTCCATGGCAGCTAACTTTACAATATGGAGAGGAAGGGGAGTTGGACGGAGAAGAATTAGATCGTATCTGTTGTTTAGAAGCCTGTACAGTTAGAAAAATTTCTCGAGTTTTTGTGTATAATTCCACTTAAATGAAGATTTGAAGGCAAAAAGACGAATTTCTCCATGGAGTTTTGAACATTTCCTCATTTTTGCATGCAAAGCATATGCTATACATATTCTTATGATCAGTAATGCAATGTGATGTTCTCTTTAATAAGTGTATGAATGTTCATCATGATGTTGTAAAATTTAATGACCATGTTGTTTAATGTTCACGTGTAATATACAATATAGTAACATGCATTGCATATATTGAAAGCATATTGTTCAAATCACGAGGCTTTTGATCTATGTATATGTGTTCCTATGTACTTTGTGATGCCCTACATGTGATCTTATTCATTTTAAATATATCCCACTTGATTTTGCAAATATTTCGTGTATATACCTTCATTTAATAGAACCAACTCCTGAAGGGTTTATTGATACGTAATATGTCATAGGACCTATATGATGCATGCAAATGATGGATATGTCATATGATGCATGAAGGCAATGGATTAATAATAGAAATATGTTAGTATGTGTAGAATCTAATTGTGCAGATCAATCGAATTGTATTGTTGCCTCGGACCTCAAGTCAATTTTTCGTGCTCATTAGGCCCCCCCCCCAGCTTGGGCTCGGGTGTCGGAATTTTTTTTTGTACAACGCCTTAGCGCTGTGTACCTGAGCGCTACGATGCTGTAGAGTTTGTTGGGAGAAACGACAGAGAGAGAACGGGGAGCCGCAATGCTCTAGATTCGGCGCCGCAGCGCTGTGTAGTGCATCTGTGCTGCGGGTTTGAGCGTCGCAGCATTATTAAACAGATCGGGATCGGAGGTTTGAGCGCCGCATCGCTCCAAATTGACGAAACAGTGCTTCGAGGAGGACTAAATAGTTTTCTTTCTCGTTTTTCTTAAGGGTGGCATCCCTTGGAGATATTAACTTGACTTTTTCTTGTTTTTTGAGTGAAAGAACGATGTAAAAGAGAAGAGAAGCAATGGGGGGGAGAGAGAGAGAGAGAGAGAGAGAGATTTGCACTTATTTCTTGTGATTTTCATAGTTGTTTTCTTAGTGTGGTATGGCTCCGTGGTTTTTTCTCAATTCGAATTTTTTCACATTAAATCCTTGTGTCCTTTAATTTCCGTGCATTTCTATTTTTCATGTTTATTTCGTTGCAGTGTTTTACTTCTACCCCCAACAAAATACAGGACAAGTATAAATTGATATGTACATGACCTACGAACAAGAGTTGACAACCCTCTTATAATATTAAGGATAGCCTCCTCATCGAATGAACACCCAATACAATGAAATGTAAAGTGAAAGAAGAATGAAAGTGCTAGCCAACTTTTATTTATATGCTATAAACTACAATGTCTGGCGTGATATTGATTCATTCTGTTATATCTCCTTGCATGTTTTAAGAAGTATACATGTTTAGCTGTTTTATAGACATGTAACATGAGATCTGCGTAGATGAAATAGGACATACATTGACAAGAACTAATATTCATGCATTGATATATACACCAATGAGAATGACTATATATGATCCATGAACATAATACACAACTGAACAAAGATGCTCAAGAGTGACTGCGTTGGTCTAGCAATGCCAGGAGCTCCAAAAAGATGATGGATATTTCAACTGCTACCACTTAATTTGCTAATTACAAAATTTGATTTTGAAGTTGCTTATGATTCACCAAACTATCATAATCACAATTCTGTCGTGTATTTATATTCATTCTTTTTAAAAGTTTCTGTTCATTTCTGAAACAAATCACAAATCAAACAAAACTGCAATAACTAATTAGTTCAGAAAGAAGAACTTGCTAAAAAAAAATTACAATGAGAAACTGCAAAGAAGATAAATAGAAGAGAAAGAATCATCCATGGGAAAGAATGACGTCAATAAATGCAAAATTAATTAAGATTGGCGGTTCAGGAATATAGGATTATAACATGACAAGCTGCACAATGTACATATAATTTAAAAGAGATTCTGATATCTGATATAGGGGAAATTAAAGATTCTAGGCTTCTAGCTTCCACCCTTCCCCAAAAAATCACATGGCTTCACTTGACGCACAAGAAAGAATGGAGTAATTGGTGCTCAACACAAGAAGAGAAATACATATAATTTAAAAGAATAATTAACATATAAAATGGGTTATGAGATCTCAACTCTTGGTTTGGCCAAGCTCCACGTCAGACTCTGTAACACCATTTGATCTATCCTTGAGAAGCTTCACATTCTCCTCATCACTTATGGCACTAGCAGCCAGCTTCGCCAGCTTCTCGGATTCAACGGCCCAACTGTAGACAATCATGCCTAACACTGCAAGAAACATTCCTAGAATGTTCTTGATGGTAAGGGCAGAGTCAAACAATACCCATCCGAGAATCAACACGCATACGGTCTTCATGTGACCCAGGACTTGGAATGTTGTTGCCGAGAACCGGCCTATGCAAAGATACTGGCTCATGTTGCAGAAGACAGCCAATGTGCAGGAAAGAATTATAAAAAGCTGTAACAATGAAACACAATAGCTAAATAAGAAATCTGCTTTTGGACTCTCTTCAAGTTAAGAGCAATCAGATTGTACCAAAAAAAGGTAATGTTATGTTATGAGGAATAGACAGAGCTTAATGCATTAATTGTGCTAAAGAACTTGACGGAATAGTCATTGAATGAGTATGTATGAATGTCTCTTCTATTCTCTGAGCAAGCCACCCTTGCAAGGGTGCGAATTGCTGCAAGTATAATGTTGCTGAAAATAACAACACTGGACTGAAAACCTCTAAGACCCTGTCTGGCATAATTTTTTGTTCCTGACTTTTTTTGTTATTGGACAAAACATGTTTGAAGTGCTTTGTAAGTGCTTTTTGTCTTTTATTTATAAAAACACGTCAATTTATTTCCAAAAATCCTAAAATTCACAGCCACCAGACCTCTCGCACTATATTGGTCAGCTCTGCACCCATTGCCAAACAATCCGTGCATGTCGAAGGCCAACTCCATCCAAAGCCAATGGCATTTCTATCTAATCAACTAAAACCACCGGTCACACTGCCACCGCCCTTTTCCAAATCACAAAAATAAATTAACTTCTGTAATATTCAATAAACAAAAACAAAAAAAATATATTAATTTAAGATAACAAACTTTTTTTTTAATTTCAAATCAAAATGAAAAGAAAATATATTAAAAAAAATAAAAAGTGATCGCATAAGGCCCCAGAAGTAAATATTCTGCAACATTGAAATCCATTTTTTTCCCAGTATGAATTCTTTAGCAGCATGGTATCAGATGGAGTAAATTGCAGAACTTTGTTAGTATGTTTTTATTGAAAAGGACAGATGAGACTTACTGATGCTCCAGTAGAGAAGTGGTACTTCAAGATTGACTGCCCGTTGAGGCAGTAGTCCATGAACGGGCCCAACACGAGAAGAGATGCAGCCTGTATTGGTGCTGTTTTGCTCAGGAGCTCAAATGAACCAATGCTGTACTTCTTCTGAAAAGAGCCAATAGTCTGGAAGAAAAAATGAAGCATAATGATAAGCCACGCCAGATAGAACAATGGAGAAATACATGTGACTGTCAGAAGCCAAAGAAACCATGACATATGAATACAACAGAAGGTTCAAATACAGACTTTGCAATGACATATCAAACAATAAAGAAAAATAAGGCGGTATCTTAACAAAGCACAAGCAACAATTTTAACTAGATTCAATGCTCGAGCTTTCTTTTGATTTTTTTTTTAATGAATATGGAAAATGGTAATAGTGACCATTATAGCTAATAAATTCGATAACTAGATTACAAGCACCACTAGCACTTCGGCAGCCAAAAACTAAATGTTCTTAGCCAAAAGTTAGCCATGTCACAGTATGAGGACCAGAAAGTTGCCCAAATGCTTTATGAGGGTTGAATATATGAAACAAATGAGCATTAAAGCATAAAAAGGATTTGGAAAATAAACAATTAACCATAGTAATAGAAATCCAGATCAGCTAAATTAAAGAAGAAAGCATATTATTAAAAATAGAAAAAAAACAAAAAAATATCAGGAAATATAATATACGATGAATGAAATTTATAATAGGTTTTCTCATGAGCCTTTTCCCAATAAGGAATACTATCATCAAGCAACCAAGATGCTGAAAATTTTGCCTGAAATGAAGGCAATGTTGCATCCCAAAACCATCTCATGTCATTTCCGATTCATTTCCATGCACAAAAGTATACAACATTATTTCAACGATGTGAGGATGAAAACTAGTTAAGGAGAATGAATATCTCTCTCTAATAGAACCCATGCTTAGGTGATCCGTTGTATATATGAGGTAGTAAACCCCATGACTGAAGGACTGCTTGACCTGAAACACGCATAGGTTACAAGCATTTAATAACCATGACATTGCACTCACGATGTGCTAACCTAAGCTATGTCAAGATGATGCATTACAAACTATTATTCAGCAGACATCATGTACATCCATTTCCAAGGTGCTAGGAATGTTAGTAGAAACTAAGCCTTATCTGATTACCATCTGAATTTTTGGAAGACTGCATGTCCATAACTTTAAGTCATCCTTATGACGAGTAATATGTCACCTAGACTTCTTTAACAAAACATTGTTAGATATGCTGACCAATACATCAGCAGCAAGAAGATTTTTTATTCAGCTATTACAGATTTCAAGTCTCTAGTTTACAAAAACACAAGCAAAATGATGCAAGAGAGGAAAATCATATGTTGCATTGAGTATATGAAAAAGTAAAGGCAAACGTTAAAATGCTCACAATCTGTTGGAGCGATGTGCAGAAGACGGCCACACACGCACAAAGAAAGCCCTTCATGTTAATCTCCACATCAGTCACGGTACAGATGCCAACACCGAAAGCCACAACAACAACAGACATAATCACTTTGGAAGAGTAATGTTTGTTGTTTAATATCCATTCCAGCATACAAACCACTGGTATTATGCTCAACTTTGAGATCTAAATGTCACATAGAACAACAAAAATTAGAAGATAAATAATCTTTGCGTAAACATACTTAACAAAATGATAGATCTACGTCAAACCTGATAAAAACCAACGGAGTTAAGCATTAGACTTAAATTCATCGCGGTAATTGAAAGATTTGCAACAATCGAAAACCATAGAAGCTCCCACAAAGGAATCTGCTTGGACACAGACAACCCAGCAGCATTTGATACCCAACCGACAAGAGCCGTCACACTAAAGTGGAAGCCAGTTAACGTTGTTGCTGCAGTTTCAAAGCACTTATTTAAATTTCAAGCAAAATTCATATAATAAATCAGATTAAAAATTTACAGATGCTAAAAAACAATTAATATAAATAAATCGGTGGGGAAAATAACAGCTTTCCATTACGCATGGTTAAGGATAGTTATGCAAGATTCCACAAGCTGCAAAGAACTAAACAAGCAACAATCTTAAAGGTTCTTAAATTTAAAACAAACAAGATCAAGGCATAATAAATTATTCGAAGGCTCAAACATCTCAGCTTCAACTCCACTCTACCAGCCCAATGGAAGATTCAGAGAAGCACATATTAGGAACTCTCATAACAGATCTGACCTTTCTTCCAATCGACTAACAAATCAAATCCTAAGACGGACAAGACTACAATCAAACCCGTAAAAATCGGAAAAGAGAGAATACCGAAGCTGAATCCGTAGCCGTTAGGCGACATAAGCTGCTTGTTGGCCATGATTATGCCAACAGAGCTAACTACGTTCATTCCCCACGCCCCCGCGTTCGATACCCGCGGCTTCTTCTCGGAATCCATCCTCGCCTCTAGCCTAACCGAAACCGAAATGTAACAAAAAACAGCGGAAACAGAAGAATTGGCAGATACTACGGTATGTGGACTTGGGAAATGGATGAGTAGCAGAGAGTCGGGAAAAGCGATTAAATTTGTCGAACAATCGGGGTAAAGATGGGATTGGGATCTTTGGGAACCCTTCACAGCGCCGCCAAAGGAGAAGGAGGATTCAAACCCTATGCCCCATCGCTTGTCTACGCGCAGAACAGCTTCTATTACATATGACAAAGCAGGAGAGAAGTCTCAGCAAAGCCTGGAATGCTGAGGAAGAGAGGAAGAACCGACGAAGGATACACTTTTCTCTTCCCTACCCTCACACCGTCGAGCTGTCCCTTGTCTTCTTTTTCTTTTTTTTTTCTTTTTTTTTTCTTTTTTGAAATTTACTAAGCACGCGTGAATTTGTAAAAGTCTCGAAAGCTCCCAATCATTGAGCTACATTTTATTTATTGTTATTTACCATCTTTAAATAGGCTGGCAAAATATTAAAAAAAAATTATCATATCTACACATTTGACTGCATAAGAATCAGCAAAAATGAGTACTTTTATAAAATTATAATTAAATTAATTTTTTTTTAGAATTTACATAGGTACTGTAGATTTTTTATGTATTAAAAAATCACTAAATTTAATTTATTTAAAGTTAAATGTATATAATAATACATACATTTTAATATCATTTAGATATTAGAGAGTTATGTAAATAAATATAAAAAATTATGAGTTAAATATATGGATACATAGAAATAAAAAAAATTAAAAAAAAACATAGAAATTCAAATGTTTGTATGTAAATCTCACAATTCAACCACTTTGTCAGTGGGAAATTGAACCCAAACATTAAGTCAAATCCTATGGGATCTAAGGCACTTTTATTGTATAAATCAACTTAAGACATTTTTCTTTCCACTAAGTAAGCTTAATACTTTTCGTCCCTAATCAAATTAGGGCACTATCAATTGAATCATACGCATTTATATGTTAAAGCTTGATATTCCATTTTCAATAGAAAAACTCATTGCACTTAGATACTTCATTTTGGGTCAGCTTCAATATCCTTGAAACCACTTTAAAATGTGAGAGATATGAGGGGCTCAACAACATTATCCTTGATCGATATAATTGGAGCCCTTGGAGATGCTACGCATACAAATGTTGACCTCATTCTTGTGTGAGGTCACTATGACCTACCTGGGGCTCCCAATGGTGATCTAATGATTGAGGGATATCCACCACTCAATCATATAGGTCCCATTCAAATCCCAATCCAATCCTACCCAAATCCAAACTCCACCCGCAAGCTTTACTCCAATCAACCCTTTGATTATTCAAATCACACTCTGATCCTATCCATTCATCAACCATCATCTCTCTGATTGTTAATGACACAGATAATCCATCCCTAACCCTTCGAACCCAAAATCCATTCCAGTTCCAAAATTCCAAGCCAAATTCAAGGGGCAAGGACTAAGGTCCTGAAACCCTTTATGGGTGAACTTTATGTCACCTAGAAACCAAATCAAATGGCTCCCGATTCATGATCTATCAATGTCATATTGGCTAGACGTGTCTGTAGGACCAACCCTCCAAATTTGAGTTCTATCCGACACTTCTAACCCCAGAAACTAAATCTTTCCCCAAAGGCTGCAAAACCTTCAAATATTTAAGACATGTGCCACTAGACATGTCACATAGTGGAATTTGACCTTAAAGTTTCCTCTAAACCTTTTAATTACTTCCAGACCTTTGATATTGATATATACAACATTAATCTACATCTTTCTGGACCCACCTCGTCCCAAGATTGACCATAGGTTAAAATGACCAAAATGCCCTTTAAAGGGGCTTTTGGACTTTTGACCAAAATTCAACATGGTTCAACATTTTTAACCTTTGAAACCTCTCTTAATGAATTTCCTATGATATTTGAGACACATTGAAATCAAACCCACTCTTTGATTTGACCTGGTTGACCAAGTCAACTATGGTTGACCAAATTCACCCTTAACCTAACCATGGTTATTTTCAACATTTGAATCCATTTCAAACTAATCTAACACTTCAAAATTATTTGTTTGGACACTCATGACATGTCCAAAGACTTCCAAGTCAATCCTCCCTAGGTTTGACTTGGTCAACTCATTTGGAGGGGTCAAAACCCTCTCTAACTTCATGTATTCACTCAAAGCTTCAACACCATGGCCCCATATTCCTTAAGATTGACTCCTACAGCACCTTTGACTCCCCCCATGCACATCCTAGTCACCATTGACTGGTCAACAAGTCAATGGGTCAAAAAAATTTTGAAATGAGACGAAACCATGGCCACCTCATCATGCCACATATGCAAACCCATTCTCCATCCAAAACCTGCTTTAGACTAGTGGAAATTAGCTTTTTCCCCTCCTAATTGACCTCTAATCCATCCCTATTAACCAAGCCATGACTTGGTTTAGCCAAATGGAGAAAAAGGGTGTGGTTCCCCTCACTTAGCTCAAGGCAAGTCTCACTCAACCTTAGCCCCTTTCTCCTAATTTTGGGTTGCCTTGGGGACACATGTCACCCATCCAAAGCACCCTTGATTGAATCCTAACCATCCATTTTAAATCATGAGAGTTAAGTGGGCAAAACTTGCCCTAATCCCTCATTTTGTTCATTTTTTGCCTAAGTCCCAAACTCCAGCATCCCCAAGACTCTCTAGGAGCTTCCCACACTCTCCACCACTCCCTAAGTCCATTTCAAGCTTTCCCCAACCATTTCCACCATTAAAATCATCATTTTAGTGGAAAAAGAGAGAGAAAAGAGAGAAACACTATTTCTCTTTGATATCTTTGAATCCAGCCATTAAAATTCTTTGGGGTCTTCAACAAACTTGTAGAGGACATCAGCAGGAGCAAAAGGAGCCTAAGTTTGCAAAAATCTATCGGGTAGATTATAAGTTATCTTCACTTTTAGTTAGAATTTCAATTTAAGATTGTAGGAATTTTATAATGCATGGAGCCTCCAAACTCCAGGCATTGCAAGATCATGTTGCCATTTAGCTACAGTTCAAATTTCGTTGAGTATTTTGGAAGATATAGGCATTTGAAATTTTTTAAACCATTTTAACTCTAGTTCAACTAGAGCCGTCCGATCGCTCCATTAGCGTGATTAGACGACCCAGAATCCATCGTGTCAGCCAGCCCCGATCGTGCGACATCCCTGGGTTTCGAACGCAGGTTCTTCCACGGTTATGCCGGGCGACGTGGCACTCTCGTGGCCGTCCGATCGGACCACGGGTAAACGGACGACCAATCTGGCCATCCGATTTGCTTAAGTGGTGCGTCATTGCACGCCACGTGTCGAGCACGTGTTGAAACGACGCGGCGGTGGCGTAATGATTGTCGCCGCCAATCCAATGATTGGATTTAAAAAAAATGTTTTAAATGCCCAGAATCTTCCAAAATTCACATAAAATTGAATTTTCCACCAAATTGGACATTTTTGAGCTCATTGGAAAGGTAATTTAGCATAGTATTTATTAAAATTAAAATTAAATTATTTTGACCTCTAGATTGAGAGAAAATAGTGTTTGTTTGATTTCAGTCTTTCTCAATTTTCTTATAATCCAGGGATTAAATGAATTCCAAATTTTGGTGGAATGTTCTTGAGCATCTTAGGCATATACTGTGATTTTTCTAGGGTCATATGCTCTATATTTTTCTGTGATGCGAATTTTTAATGTGATGGGTCCATTTTGGACCCAAAACTTCAAAAATTAATAACTCCATTTTTCTGTAGAATTAGGCTGCATAATTTTTGTGGTGTGATTGTATGTGTACCAGGGTTAGCCACACCAAATTTCAAGTCTATTTGAATAGTAGAAACACCTAGGGAAAATAATTAGAAAAATGTCTAGAAAACTTTAAAAATTCTTAAGAGATTGTACACATATCCAATAGGGGTGAAACTTGAACATAGTAAACTTAGTGACATCATGTACTTTAGGTTTAAATTTCATTGAATTTAGAGGTCATTAGGTCAGAAAATTAATTATCTAAAGTTTAGCCCTTTTAAGGACCCAAAAAATTCAAAAAAATATAATAAATCTAAATTAAATTCAAAAATTATAAATAATACCTCAAAGTGACGAAAAATTAGCCTTATACCTAGGAAAAATAAAAGCCCCTTGACTGGATTCCTAATTCAACTTTAATTTGACTTTTAATAAAAATTAATAAATAATTAAATTAATTAATTAAAAATTATTAAAAATCCCAAATAATTTCTAAATACTTGTAAATTCTCCCATGGGTCATTCCTGACCTTTGGGAGTGATTCTATGCAGTTTGGGATGAGTTTGGGTTAAAATGATCAAAACCTTTCTAATTAAACAATTTTTAAAATTTCAATAATTTGGGAAACTTTGAAAATGCATAACTAATTACAAAAAATCCAAATTGAACAAACTTAGTGTCATTCAACTCCAATTAAGGTCTAGTATTTTTAAAAAATTTTAAACCTTCAAAATTTGGTCAAAGTCAAAAAATGAACTTTTCGGTCAACCATAATTAAAATTTTGGCCCAAACTTCAAAAAATTATAACTTTTCATAGAAAAATCCAAATTGAGTGTGCCAATAGTCTAACTACTCATCATATATTTTAATATTTCTTAAAAATTTGAAACTTGCAAAACTAACTTTAATTTGAAAAGTCAACTTTTGAACCCTTAACTAACATGATTAAATAATTCCAATAAATTCTAAAAATCCGATAATTCATTAAAATTCCAGAAAACTTTAATTTGATTAATAAAATACTCAACAAATACTCAAATACACAACAACCACTCCAAAGATGAAGTTTATTGGATGGAGTACTCCGGGCTGCAGGGCTAAGTGTCATAAGGAGGCCTGGTTCCTCGAGCTTGGTGGCACAACGTCATGAATGAATTCAATGGAGTGTTAAACATCAAAATTAAGTTACTCTTAATTATTCAAATAAATTAAAATCCTTAATTCAACTACATCAATAAGGTTTTTAGGATGGACTACTTTGGGCTGTTGGGCTAAGTATCCTAAGGAGGCCTAGTTCCTCGAGCTTGGTGGCACAACGCCACGAACCTGTTGATAGAAAATATAAACTAATTTAACTTTTAAAATTAGTAGTTAATTAAATTAATTAATATTAATTTATCTTTAATTTTTAATAAATTAAATCAACTTAATCAACCCAGATTGCTACTAGGTAACCCAAGCCTACGAGGTTATTAACTTAGCCCCAAGGAAGGTGAAATAAACTTCATGGCCTCGATGAGTAATAAATGTAGCAATAATTTAACAATTAAAATGCATTTAAATCAAGTCTTAACACATTAATACTTAAACTCAAATATAAAGTCCTCCTTTAATCTTTAACAAACTTAAACATTAAACAACTTTAACAGATTACTCAGCTTGGGATCTACCCCAGCCACACGACTTTTTACACACACTTTAGATGGTTTACTAGGATAATCGACTCTAGATTTAGGCTAGGCCGGTGTTTACTTTTCTACTGTGTATTGGGTTTTTCGAGTTTTCATTGCATGTTGTGATTGAAATTGATTGATGTGTTTGTTTACTTTTTCTGCACTCTACGAATTGATGTGATGGATGATTAGATTACCCTTAGGTTAGGAATGATTTGGATGCTCACTAAATTTTTTATAAGTGGCCACGCTCATGCAGAGCAATAAAGGGGGCTAAATAAATTATAAATGTAAATGCTACAGGTGCTTCAGCTACTTAGTCCCTAAATAAAAAGAGTGTGGCTAAATGTGTTTACTTTTTTGCGCACATATATAACTGTTTGAGATGTATTTTAATATTTAAATGCTTAGTATAACCCTACAGCAGAGTCTAGATTTTTTTTATTTATGTTAATGTAATTTGTTAAATGGTAAGAGTTGTGAAAGTTGCACTTTGAGTTTGAGATACATAGGTCCAAAAATTGGATTCCAAAGAGGAAAGGATACTCATTCGGGGGATAGTCCTTATCCATTTGGAATTTCAAATTTGGATCACTTCACTATCCAAAGTGGAAAGAGTAACCTTTCCCTAGATGGAAGAGTTCTTTTTTCCATTTGGGTATCCAGCCACGAAAAATCCAAGGAGTTCGAAGAGAAGAAGATCGAGGAGTCGAAGATAAAGAGTATCTCATTTAAAGTCACTTACGTCTGTATTAAGATTAGAATCCGGGTTGTTTTCAGTGGTGTCTGGCTACTTTTAATTTCTATAAATCTGGGTTGTAATAAGTAAGGCAATTTGCCTATTGATATTTACTTAATTAATTTAATTATTTAATGTATTTTGATTTGATTTAATTACGTATAAGGTTGTCTGCTTTTCTTAGTTTTTTTTTACGATTGCATGTCGTTCTTTTTGATTTAGCCTGAATTCAATCGGAGGCTCGTGAGGACACAAAATTTTTTTTACTTAAACTCTAATAAAATGTTTTAGTTAATATAGAAACTCTAATGCTTCTAAGAAGTAAGCCCGAGTCCACCGGGAGTTCTCATAGCATTTTGATGCATCTTCTTTTCATTTGTTAGGCACCTCCCCACCTACGGGTTCTAACAGACCACCTGGCTTATGAGGGTGCAGATCTGTTAAGGGGAGTCTATGCACTCTAGGATAAAAATTATTTTTAAGCCTTTTTTAAAACTACTTCATTCCAATTTTATATATTTAATCGAGTCAATCAGCATCTATTACATTAAAAACCAATTTAAAAGTGAGTCTAAATCTTTAACTGCATTCACTCTAGCATTTTCACCCAATATTAGTCAATGGGCCACTTAGGACAATCTCTAGATGCCAGCCCCAACTCTCAAAAATTTTAATAAAAATATCCTACCAGTCTTGCATCAAAGGACCGGACTCATGGATTTTAATCGCCTAGGTGGTTAGCTGGCTCCCCAATCCAGGCCGGGGTAAGTCCAGGTTTTGCACTGCATTAGTTAGGTTTGGATTATTGTGTTCCAATGTCCAAATTTAGAGTTAAGATCCGGGGCATATTTCTTTTTGAGTCATAAGACCCCAACCTCTGGGAATATAATCCCAAATTTTTAATAAAATACTCAACTCAAACTAAATCCTTCTTTCAATCCAAAATCTAAAGCCCAACACTTATCTTAGGTCGGGACACTTCTGAACTATTTTTTAGAATCCCAAAGTGCCTCCTACCCCTCTTCCTTCGATTCCAAAAATAACTGCTTAAATTTGATCCAATCCTTATTTAAGTTCTAAACTCACCTCCTTGGTATCACTCCTAAAAAATCTCTAAACAAAATTTCTGCGTTATTTTAATCGAGAGTTTTCATAGGAGATTTAAAACCCACATCTAATTTTTCAAAACTTATTTTTAAAACTCAATTAGTCCTCTTTGGGAAAGTTAAATTACTAACGATCGTTATCAATATATTCGAATGATTATTGACAAATGATATATTCTCCATTCGGAGAGATATATCTTTTGTTAAAATGAATTCGAATATGAAATTAACGATCACTTCCCTTGATTATCGTAGCTCGATATTTGACTGAACTTTATTTTGACCCTTCGGGGCCATATAAGGTTCTCCCTTAAATCTGATTAAGATATTCAAGACGAGATTTATAATTCTAAATCTGAACCCCATCCTGAAATTTTATTTCCACCTCCCTATGTGGTATACTTTTTTGATGGGATGTTCGATCTTAGAATTAGAATTCAACATCAATTTCAAAAAATTTCCCAAAGAAAACTAAGCTTTTTCAAAACCCGCTTTCAAACACCAACAACAAAGATATATAGAACATCCCATGAGAGCTTGTACTTTCATTTGGCTATGCTTCAGTTTACAAATCTTTATAAAGTTGTGCGCATGTTGGTCTTAGCTCTAGCATAAGTAAATACTTCCTACTTTAACCTCGCTATTTGCTTGTTCATCTAGCGATCAAGTATGCTTACAAGTTATCTTTTTTTTTGCTTTCATCTTGTATAGACTCCTAGAGCTTTCTAAAGAGCCCTCGAGCATTTAACTTGGTCCCCAAATTAGGAATAAATTAATTACCAAAGGTTTAGTGCATATCTTAGGTTTCAAAGATACAAGACAACTCAAATGTTGTTGATCAAGATCCAATAATTGAGGATTTTCTATTGGCTAGGTGTTTTGCATTACTTGTTTCCTTTTTTTATTTTTTCCCCTAAATGGATTGAAATAAGTTTATATGATTTTTAAAATCATTTATAACATGAAAAATACTTATAATGATGAGTGGCCCTTGGTGAATTTCTTAAAGCTTAAAATAATAATTATTTGTAGATCAAACATCATAAAATTATTAAGAAAATAGCATGAGCTCCCTATACTAAAGAACCCTATGGTGTTAATAATAAAAGTTAGGAGCTGCATAGAATAATAGCAATAGAGCTCTAATAAAATTTGAGAGAAAGATATGAAGAATAATTACAATTGAGATTACTAAATAAAAAACATACAAAATGGAATTAAGTGTAAGAAAAGTAAAAGTAAAGCACTAGAGAATAAAGAATATGAGATTTAGAGCAGTTCCTTCATACTAACCATTATGACGATTCAACAATAAAGGCTTTATTATGATCTCAAAAACATTACAATTGATTAGTTTAGTATAATGGCTTGAATGAGCTCAAAGATATAGCATTTAGAAAATTGAGGTTCATGAGATTAAAAATTGAAGAATATCACTATTGTGGGCTGAGAAATTCATGACGATAGAGTAGAAGGATTTTCCGTTTTAGCGATGCGCGAAAATTCAGCGTACAAATAGATAATTGAAATGATAAAGAAACACTGAGATTTTTACGTGAAAAATCCTGAAAAGAGGAAAAATAATGGGACCTTGTCCAGTTGAAATAATTTTACTAATGTTTAAGCAGATTATAGTAGTTAAACCGTTACTTTACTCAGGAACAATATTAATATAATATGTTAAAGATACTGCCAAACTTTAGATGGATATTCTTGAGTTTGAATGAATGAAAGATGTTGGAAATCTAGTGGCAACAAGTAGCAGAATGTTTAGCAGAGGTCTGACGATGGTAATGCCCAACCAACGGGCATACGTCATGTGACAATTGATTGCTGAAAAGATATCTGACGGAGGCCAACGAATGGGTAAAAGTTCAGCAATAGTAAGTGGTCGAGAAGAAAACTGGTGGTTGTAGACGAATGGGCGAAAGTTCAATGACGATCGGTAGTTGGGAAGAAATCTGGCGGCAGCCAACGAACAGATGGAAATTCGGTACCTGTTGGTAGTCAGGAAGAAATTCGGTGGTGGTCAAAGAACGGATAGAAGTCTGGAGACGGTTGGCGATTGGGAAGAAATCTGGTGAAGGTTGACGAATGAGTGAAAGTTCGATGATGGTCGATAGTTGGAAAGAAATCTAGCAGCGGCCAACAAACAGACGAAAATCTGACGATAGCTTGCCGTTGGGAAGAAATCCAACAAGGCCCAATGAATAGAAGAAAATCCGACAACAGTAGGTGGTCTGGAAGAAATCCAACTGCGGTCGATGACAAGAGAGCTTTCAATTTTTTTTCTTTCTTCTTCCTCCCCTCATGTGAAGAATGAGGGCCTATTTATAATTTTTTAAGAATGATATGACTTGTAAATATGGAGAAGATCAAGGGCATGTTGAGAGTGTTCCATGGGATGATTGTTAACGATTCCCTTGAGCCTAGAACTTTTATCAAGCATTTATGTGTTTTAACAATGTCAGAATTAAATAATCTTAGTCTCGTTGGATTCATCTCATGGAGCCGCTCGATTCGACTATAAGTATGCCATATTCGATGATCATTTGGTCATCCAATTAATGTATTGAACCTTTCAATTATGTTTTAGACCCTTGATTTGGGCCCATTTCAGCTCGGATTAGACCGATTTTTACGTTGTTGGTTTAGTTTCTTCAAAACACTGTCGTTGCTAGGTCCCAAGTCCTGGATAAGAAAAGTGGAGGGTTGTGTTAGGTAGTCGACAGCTAGCGTAAAACTTGTCGAATAATAATGACATGAATCCTTTAAGAAATTGTGTTAATGCTAGGGCGTCCCCTTGAAGCGTCGCGCTGTATGGCCTGAATACAGCGATAAGTGTGCAAGGGCCACTGCACCGCCGCCCAGGTGCAGTGTTAAATAGGCAAGGGTTCCCATATCAAGGACGGATGTGGGTAAAGAAGCTAGTCCATGAAACTAAAATTAGGATAGGAACTTGGAATATAGGTTCCCTTATAGGAAAATTAATGGAATTAATAAATATTATGATTCATAGGAAGATAAATATTCTGTGCATTCAGGAAACTAAATGGGTTGGAGAGAAGGCTAAGGAGATTGATAGTTTAGGATTTAAACTTTGGTATTCGGGTAGGAGTCGTACTAGAAATGGTGTAGGCGTGATTTTAGATAAGAGTTTGAAGGATAATATTATAAATATTAATAGAATTGGAGATAGAATTATAGCTTTAAAGATTATTGTTGATGCTAAGATTGTTAACATTATAAATATTTATGCTCCTCAAGTAGGTTTGGATATGGATTCAAAATTAAAATTTTAGAATGACTTAGAAGAATTAATACAAAAGATACCACTTGAAGAAAGAGTTTTTATTGGAGGAGATTTAAATGGACATGTTGGTAGAGAGATAGATGATTTTAAAAGCATTCATAGTGGCCATGGGTTTGGAATAACAAATGAAGGTGGTAAGTCCATATTAGATTTTTATTTAGCTTATGATTTTTTAATTGCTAATACCTTATTTAAGAAAAGGAATTAGCATCTCATTACTTATAAAAATGGATATAGTACAACTCAAATTGATTATTTTCTTATAAGGAAATTAGATTATTTAGATTGCAAAGATTGTAAAGTTATTCCAAGTGAAAATTTATATACCCAATATCATTTATTGATTTTGGACTTAAAGATAATGGGGAAGAAAATAAAAAATAAATTAAAACAATTTTATAGGATTAGATGGGGGCATTTAAAGAATATTAACAAAAATATTTTTGAGAGCAAGATTTTAGATCTTAAGATTTTGTCTGTGCATGAGGATGCTAATGTTATGTGAAAAAAAGTGGCTAGTGATATTAAGAACATTGCAAAAGATGTGCTTGGAGTTTCAAAGGGAAAAGCTCCTAATAGTAAAAATAGTTGGTGGTGGAATCCAAATGTGCAAGAGAAGATTAAAAATAAGAAGATTTATTATAAAAATTAGTTTAATTATAAAAATTCTGATAATTGGAAATTATATAAAGAGGCATGTAAGGAATTTAAGAAAGTAATATGCGATGCAAAGAGTTTAGCTTTTAGTGATTTATATAATAAATTAGATACTAAGGAGGGAGAAAGATATATGTATAAGTTAGCCAAACAAAGAGATAGGAGTAGTAAGGATTTAGTTCAAGTGAAGTGTATTAAGGATGAAGATCAAAAAGTATTTTTTTTAGAAGATGATATTCAACAAAGGTGGATGAGATATTTTGCTAAAATTTTTAATGAAAAATGTGAAAATAAAATTGACTGTAGTGACCTTAGCACACTAAATGAAAATAAAGATTTTTGTTTTTATCGGCGTATTAGTAAAATCGAAGTTAGAGAGGCTTTAAAGAAAATGAAGGGTGGAAAAGCTGTTGGACCTGATGATATTCCAATAGAGGTGTGGAAATGCTTAGGAGATGAAGGAATTTCTTGGCTTATTAAACTTTTTAATACTATTTTGAAGACTAAAAAGATGCCAGATGAGTGGAGAATGAGTGTGTTAATCCCTATTTTTAATAATAAAGGTGATGCACAAGATTGCGCGAATTATAGAGGAATTAAGTTAATGTGTCATACTTTAAAACTATGGAAACGTGTTATGGAGCATAGGTTGCGACGTGATACTAATGTTTCTCAAAATCAATAAGATAGTGGTGAGACCTACAATGCTTTATGGCGTTGAATGTTGGCCATTAAAAGAGAAGCATAATACTAAGTTAAGTGTTGCAGAGATGAGGATGCTCAATTGGATGAGTGGCTTTACCCTTAGTGATAGGATACAAAATGAGCATATTCGTGAAAAGGTTGGAGTAGCTCCAGTGGAAGAAAAGATTAGAGAGAGTCGCCTTAGATGATTTGGTCACATAAAACGACGGCCTCCCGATGACCCGGTTAGGAAAGTAGAGGTCTTAGATTTGACTTATGTTAAGAAAGGTAGAGGTAGACCTAAAAAGACTTGGTTAGAAAATATTAAAAATGATCTTTCTTTATTAGATTTAAACGAGAATTTGACTTTTAACAGGACACAATGGAGAAAAAGGATTCATGTAGCCGACCCCACGTTGTGGGATAAAGGCTTGATGATGTTGTTGTTGTTGTTTTAGTTTCTTCAAGATGTTCAATTTGACTATAAGTTTATTGAAATCAGAGCTTAGATAATTCCAATTTTAATTTTGAAACTTTTTAACTTGGATATTCCTGGAAATTCACGTCTAATCAAGGTAATTTTCGATGATGTATCAATCAAAAATAGCCAAAAATATCCTTCACACCCAAAAAAAGTCTTTTCATATTTATCAAATAAGATTTATTAGTGTTGAGCTAATTATTCACATCCTTTATCATACCAAAATTTAAAAAAGAGGCCTTAAGCTATGAGCCTTAGTTATTATGTGTTCATTATATGGTTTAAATGATGAGTAATGAGACACTTGGCAATGGATAATTTATTGATCAATGAACATCCATATCATGGTCATATTGTTGAGCTTCCTAAGAAGAAAATATAAAAGCTTAGGTGAAGATTCCCTAAGCCAAGATTAAACCTCTCTTGGGATCGAGATGTCAAAATGATTGACAGAATTTCAAAATAGGTAAAATATTTTATGTGCTAGCATACTTGCCATGCCATGTGTGCACATAAGATGTAACCACTTCTCTGTTCAAAAATGTTAAAATGCAGGCTTTTGGAATTTTTATTTGTTTGCCATTTTGTTTCTTTGTTGTGAATTATCCCTTTGTGACATGATGAAGGTACTGCAAGAAGGTTATAGGAGAGTTTCCATGGACAAGTAGAAAAACACAGTAAAGAAAGCATCCACCAGCAATTTTAAAGTTGGGCATTTCAAGGAGGTTGTAAGCATAATCCTGAAGGACCTAGACACAAAGTATGTTGTTGCCTAGACACTAGAAGTGGCGCCATATATTAAAAATGTTGGTACACAATCAAGGAAGAGCTTGTTGGGAAAAAAGAGAGGAATGATGTCTCCCTCTCTTGTTGAATCAAAGAACTCTCTCATATAGATAGAGAGTAGATTGGAGAAATTTGAGGAACTTCTATACCATAGGGATAATATGTTCCAACCCAACAAGATAAAACCTAGGGATGGAACATGTCATATTGTATTGACTTGTGACGGGCCAAACCCATCGAAGTTTTAGAAAATTTTTTGGATTTTCTTCCAATATATCGTATAAAAATAAACGATAGACCACATAGCTGCTAATAACTTCTAGTATACAGAAAATAACTCTTCCACAAAAAAAAAATTCATTTATCACAAAAATGCATATACAATAATTATACTACAGTACATGGCTATAGACTGAAATATAGAACGGAGCAATTTAAATACCTAGCCTTGACTGTAAAAAACATAGAAAAAGGAATACATATACAAACTCAAACAAATCAGATTCTAACTCAGCTATTTCACTATCTCTTTCTCTTTCCCTTTCCCAAACCCTGAAACAGAAATACAGATAACTATGAGCCAACACAGCTGAGTAAGTTGCACTTATTGATCTAAATTTCTAAATATCATCTATGAAGCATTTAACCAAATTTTAGAGTAATATAATAAAATACTATGATGACCAAAATAGAAATTGTACTATGATGACCAAAAATATAAAAAAATAGTACTAGGAAAGTAAATAAATAAATACTTTGCATATCAGAGCAGAAAATAATATATTTCTCTTAGGTCCTTATACCTCCCATCATAATAGAATTTAGAGAATTATAACCCTTATGACTTCCATGTTGGCATATCAAAAAATTGGCCTTTATAACTCCCATTATCCAGCACAAGAACAAAATATGCATATAGCACCAAAATAGAGTGTGTAATGTGTCTTTAGCACTAGAATAGAATTTTCTCCACACACACAAGATCTTTTTAGAATCACACATTTCAATTAAATAAGCATATCATGTATCGCTAGTTAAAAAGAAATATAAATAAATTCATTTCAGAATTTAATAGAATGTTTTAACGGTAGGTAGAGGAATATACTATTGAGCATAAATTCACAATTCAAAATACAACTAACTTATGATTCTAGAAAATTACCTAAATATTTAGTATCAGTGTCTCTACAACATACAGAAAGATATAAGGTAAAAGTTTTACAGGTGTAGAACTATTCTCACTTTTAGACCACGGAAATATAAATTAGATCAAAAATATTAAATAAATTTTGTATTTTTGAAAATTGAGATAGGCAAAATACAGCCTAACTCGAATCGGACAACTTTTAGAATTGGGTTGTCAACTGAAGATGGACTGAAATCATACCAAATTTCTCTCTAGAATCCCTCCTCTCTCTCTCTCTCTCTAGCAAGCTCCCTTTAAGGGATGCAAGCTCCCTTTAAGGGATGAAGTGAAATGATTTTAGTAGAACAAGAAATTTAAATATAAAAATTAGACCCAGTAATACGGTGCCCGATATTACACGCCGCGGCGCTCCCTCTGGGAACCCATAACACTACCATGTTGAATTAATTGACCAAATTCTGGAGAGCTCAATGTTGCGAGGTCGCCAGCCCAAGTATTGCGGCGCCCCAGCGAAAAATTTTCAGTTTTTTCAAAACATGTAAACAGACCCTCAAGACATGCTTCAGAACACATGCAAACTTTTACATGCATACAAAACTTTTCCAGTCACATGCAGAAGGATTCAAATGTAGAAATTCAGTGGATTATCTTTAATTAGCTCAGGCTAGAACAGGTAGAAATGTATATTGATTATGGAGGTGTTACTTAATCATGGTGAGAAAGATGATGTTTCCATGCTGACAAATTCACTTAGTTGTCCTCAATACAATTGGTAAAGTTCTCACGGTTATCTAAAAATGACTTCCTCCCCACCCTTAAGGTGCAAAGGATGGCAAATCCAGTTATTCCTAGATTGGAATATATAAGAACCCATCATCATTATCATGAATTTAGAACAGATTTTTTTTGGGTTGAAATATATTGATCAAATTAAATCATTATACATCTCAATTTAATTTAATTTGAGATAATTATAATATAAATTTTAAGAAGACAATTTAATTTAACAATGAAATATATTTTTTACAAAGTGGATTTATAAAAATGGTCGTTTTTCATGAGGCTGCCCAATGGCAAGTGCCTGTCTGGTTGCCGGCTGAGATGGACCGAATTTAATATGGCATGATTGGGTTTACTTTGTTGGACCGGTCGGAAGAAATATATATATATATATATATATATATATATATATATATATATATATATATATATATATATATATATATATATATATATATATGCATTAATATTTTCATTTAGCCACTTCTTATCAGTAATTACCACTTCTTATCAGTAATTGTAATATTGTAATTATTGATAAGAAGTGGCTAAATAAAGATTTTAATGGTAGGGGTCTACAACTATCTATAAAAATAGTGATAGAACATTTATTATTAAAATATTTTTTAAAATTATTATGCGTATTTTAATTTTTATTGGATAGTAATTTTCTTATAATTGTTATAGTCTAGCATATTTAGTTGTAAGAAAATATCTATCAACAATAATAACAACAACAAGCTTTGTCGTATTATATGGGGTCGGCTGCATGAATATATTTTTCTTCATTGTGTCCTAATAAGAGTTAGATTTTCATTTAAATCTAATAAAAAAATATCATTTACAATACTTTGTAACTAAATTTTTTAGGTCTACCTCTCTCTTTCTTAACATAGCCCGAAACTAATACATCTACTCTCCTAACCAAGTCATTGAAAGGTTGACATTTTATAGGGGTGTCAATTCGGGTCGACGAGTCGGGTTTGGGTCGAACCCAGTTGACCTGGTTCTAAATGGGTCAACCGAACTCGACTCGTTTTTGCAAACAGGTTGACCTTTTCAACTCGGACCCGACCCACGCGGGTTGCCGGGCTGACACGACCCGACCTGAATTTTTGAAATTAAATCTCAAACGCGTGGCGACACTGGTTGTCGGGCTACTTCCGCTTCCGGTCGGCGGTCGCTACTCCCGGCGGCGCAGTAGCACGCAAAGCGAAGCACGAAGCAGTGATGTGGGCGCACAGCAGCGGCGTAGGCCGTAGGCGCGTTAGCGCGTAGCGGCAAGCGACAACAGCGAAGCGAAGCAATGCGCTGCGACTCGATGCTTCGGGCAACGCGCTGCGACTCGATGCTTCGAGCAACGCGGGTAGCCGGGCGACTCGATGCTTCGGGCAACGCGGGCAACTCGACTCGACTCGACGCTTCGGGCTACGCGGGCAGTAGACGCGGACACAGATTTTTCGGGGCATTTTTGGGTTTCTGGGTCAACCCAAACCCGACCTGATTTTTGAAACGGGTTGGTTTGTTGAACCCGAACCCGACCCGTTTCACAAACGGGTCGACCCAAACCCGGATTTTTCTGGGTCAGATTTCAGGTCGTGTCAAAAATTGACACCCCTAACATTTTATGTGACCAAATCATGTAAGATGGCTCTCTCTAATCTTATCTGTCATTCAAGCTAATACAACCTTTTTCACGTATATTCCCGTTTTGCATTCTCTCTCTAAGAATATTTTTAAATTTGTCACTAATAAAAATCTCTCCTTGATTCCATGCATGATTGATAACACAAACAACAATGGATCTCATTAGATTGGTCCAATGTGAAATTGCATGTGCTTTTGCAATAATTCAAAGCCCTATTGATTCTACATCTGAATCTTTTGCCGACAAAATTGGGTGAGCCCACATGGGGGCTCCTTTCATTCTACCCAACGTTAGCCACTGATAGATCTCTTCAACCACGTGCCCTTTAATTCCCCTTAGCATATCCTTTAGTAAATTTATCATATATAAGATTGGTGTATTTTAAAGGTATGTTTCCCTCTAACTTTAACAATGTTTCTTAACATAATAACTTAACCACCAAATATTTGCTACCTAAGATTTGCTACTTTGATGATAAATGAATTAATTTCATTTTTGTTAGTTGTGGTTATTAATTGAATGCTCAAAATTGACATTGTAAATAGAAGATATAGTGGGTATTGTTGTTTGAGTCAATATATATTTTGTTTATTAAAAAATTGGTCATTGTCAAATACTTTATGATATTATTGAGATTGTTGTTCGATTATATTTTTTCTCCGCAACATATTTTGTTTTGGGTTGTGGACCCCCCCCCCCCCCTCTTCTTTTTTGCTATTTGTGTTTGTCTTTTGTGTCTTGCAGGTGGTTCTCCCTAGTTGCTGTGGCTCTTCATGCTGGATTTTGCTGGAGGTGATTTTTGCCATTTGGGGTCTCTTCCCTTTGGGGATTCCTTTTTTATTTTTTATCTCTTGCTTAATTGTAATAGATATGACCATTAGCTTTTAGGTTTTATTTCAAATGCTATATTCTTAGTGAGCTTATGATTTTTTAAGGACATGTAATTTACCTTCTATTTAACGGGTAGACCCCTCCAAGGGTGCCCCCCCCACAACACCCAAAAAAAGAAATTGACTAAAATCATATATGCATTTAAGAAGACTGCAGATTGCTTAGTTTTCAAGTTAGGAACTTGGTGGAATTTAATGTCAACAATGATAAGATCTTCATTTGATTTTTATTGATGCTTCATAATATTGGAAGAACTTATTTTAATAGCTTAAAAAACATCTTCTCTATTTCTTCTTGAGATTGATGCGCAAAAGAATAGTGGATAAATCCAACAAAATCATCTTCATCTAAAAACATAATATTTTTAGATGACTGGCTGAATTAGGGGTGCAAACGAGCCGAGCTGAGCTTGAGCCAAGGGGTGTTCAAGTTGAGCTTGACTATTAAAACCCGAGCTCGAGCTCGACTCGTCTTTATGTCGAGCGGCTTGTTGAACCCTGCTGTCGAGCCTGTCCTCGAGTCCGTTGTCCCGAGTTCCATCCCTCATCGTCGTGTCCATAGTCCAGATGTTCTTCATCATCCAGAGCTCGTCCATCGTCAAGAACCATTGTCCCGAACTCGTAGTTGCGTACGCCGTCGAGATCCATCATCCTGAGGTCGTCGTCGCGTCTGTCGTCGAGATCCATCGTCCCGAGCTCGTCCGTCGTTGCCTCAAACATAACCATCATCGTTCCAAGATCATAGTTGTGTCCGCCATCGTCGTCCCGAGACTCGAGCTCGTCTGCCGTCGAGATCCGCGTGCTCTGTGATTTCCCGCTCGTCTCCTCGTCGTTTTGGATTTCCCGCTCGCAACTCGCATCAATTTGGATTTCCCGCTCGCGATTTGAATTTCCTGCTCGCAATTTGGATTTCCTGCCCGCGAGCTCAGCCGTCGAGCTGCTCGACGAGCTGACGAGTCGAGCGGAAGCCTGTTCGAGCTCGAGCTCGATAAGTCGTCAAGCTCGAAATCGCGTTCGAGCTCGACTCGATAAGCTCGACTCGTCGAGCATGTTATCGGGTCGAGTCCGAGCTGGCTCCTGAGTCAGCTTGACTCGGTTGCACCCCTAGGCTGAATAAATCCATTAATTTTTGAAATTTCATTATTTGTTCCTGATTGGGATTACCAGATACCATTGCAGCATGACATGTCAAAGTTTTGTTCAGTAAGTCACATAATCTGATTCCTTGCGCCAATTTTTTTGTCTTGCTGTGAGATCCACTTGCTTGTACCTTGCTGTGAGATCCATTTACTTGTACCTTGCTGTGAGATCCACTTGCATGTTTCGTATTGGAAAGGCAATATGATAATTTTCCCAACAGGGTTCATCAATACATTTCATCTATGTACTGTACTGCCTCCCAAATTTTTACTTTTTTCTTTTGAAATCATTTTATCATTATTGTTCAGGTTAAATATGGAGTAATGTTAAATGTGGAGTTAGGGGTGAGTTGTTTGTTAAATGATGTTATCATTAGAATATTCTTTTTAGATTTCATTCTTCATTTCATTTGTATTGTGTCAATAATTTGAATCTCTAAAAAACTTTTTCAGCATTCACAAAAAATTTCTATCCTCACATATAGTTCAAGTGAATGGATTTTTATATGAGCCAATTAAGGCTCCATTGGTTGTAGGCTCGTAGTATAAGCTTATCAAGATCTTGAGTTCAAGCTTCAGTTGCTCTAATTATTCTTTTATTATTCTTCTTCAGAGCTATGCTTCTTATAACCCAGGAACCGTTTTTGAGGAGCAGAATTCTTTGAATTTGTATCTTTCCCTGTAAATTCTTTTTTAGAAGATTTTTTAAACATCTATTGTCACTATCTGACTAATTTTTGATTGACTTAATCTTACATTTCCTTGTCTCTTACCTTTTTCATTGCCTTGTCATTCAATTAATTCTATTAATCATATTTATGTATGCATTTACAAATCAACTGATTTATTTGTGTATAGAACTAAGAATTGATCTATATTTGCATGTAAAATTTCAAGCCTATTTATAGAATTAAGAATTAAACTTTGAGAGATTGAATGTTAAATCTTTATTAAATCATATTTTAACTCGGATCAAACTAATATCAAAGTTAACAACTAAATCAAGCTAAGAGGTTGTAAGATAGAGAGGTAGGAATTTTCAATCCACTCACAATTAGCTTGATTTCTGCTTGTTTCCTGATCACGTTGGAGGAGTGATCGATTCAATGCTATTTTCTATATTTTTGCTGTGGTTTAAGTCATCCATAATTTAGGGATAAGGGATTGAGATTTTTTTTCTTTTATTAAATCTTTCCTTTATGGTTGCTAATATTAGGTTACTTGTAGATTTGTACAATTTTTCGTATGAAAATGATGGATTATTGGTTGTGTTCGCCAAAATTAAAAGAATTTCCTTTTAATTTATTCCATGTGTAATTGTTGTTGGATTGACTAGATATACGGAGTGATTAGAATCGACAATAGCTCTACGGTGAATTCAACTGACTCATATCTTATATATTCTATTTTATGTTTATTTGAGAGCTTTGCCTTTTTCTTATGTGAGCATATGAACGTATTCCTCTGATTGTTCTAGAATAAAACTATTAAAACTAGACGTGGTTTCAGCTAACTTCAATTAAAGTTTGATCAAGGGATTTGTGTGTGCTGTTAGCGTATTTTGGTAAGAAGAGTTTTGAACCATTCACTCTTCTAACTCTGAGTTCTCCTTTCTTCATTCACTCAGTCTCTCTGGATTTTGAGAGAAATCGTTCGAGCCAAAGCGAGCACGGAAACATATTATGAGGTATTTGTAGCTTTGCAGCAGTTATGCCTCCAGTAATTTAGAACTTAAATTATTTCAGCAATTTTTTCAATTTTTTTGGTTTTTTCTGGAAATTATTCAGCATAATTGGAGGATTTTGGCTGCAACATGCAAAGTAAAAAGTATTAAGTTATTTTTTATGAAATAAAATTTACTTTTTTTTAAAATTATTCATCATAATTTGAGTCTTTCTTCTTCTTCTTAATAGAGTAAGAATAGGAAGACCCTTTTTTGAGAGTAATTTAGACTTTCACAACAAAATTATGATGGAAGTTGTGACTGATTAATTTATATAGTAATATAGCTTAGCTTACTTTGCTAGCTTGAGCCTAAGCATATTAATTAAAGAAAAATAAAAAATAAATTGACACTTAAATTGATTTTAGCTGAGATTTTACTTAGTAACTTTTTTATGAAGATACTTGAATTGAAGGTTACAGTTCAGCTTCTTGGTTTGGTTTTGGATATATATATATATCTCGATGCTTGAACTATTGTCCATGTAAATGTAATTCATTTTGATGGTTGGAGAATGGATTGCCCGTTTTAGTCCACTTGTTGAGTTGTATTCATTGATTGCAATAGTTAAAATTGATATGGAGGAAGATATTGCTTTAGGGAGATTTGATGATGGCAAGTTGACAGTAAAAAATATCTATAAATTTATTATGGATGATTATATTAGAACTCAATTTTCCTCCCTTTGGAAATATTTATATTATACCTTTAAAGAAGTTCTTTGGTTTAATGTCATTTGTTTGTTTTTCTTCAGGATCATTAATGAAAAACTGGGAGAAAATCTAAGAAGTTAGAAATATTATGAAGGATCTGCATATAGAGGATAGTGATAAGAAAATCCTTATCAACACAATTTCTTAAGTTTGATCTTCTGCTTTCACTTTTTTCATGTTTTACTATTTTATTTGGCTTTTCATTGGAATGTTCTCTCAGCATCAGCATGCAGTTAACTTTATATTTTATTGGGAAAGACAACACATGAGTGGGCCATCATTTGCTTTTGAAAACATCTTTGTAGAAATTTTGTTAAATTTATTTTTGTTTTAAATTGATGAGTATAGTGGATTATATGTTCAACCACATAGAGCTATTGTTGTTTATTCTCATTGTACTCATTCACCATTGCTTGCATGATAAGTTAATGCTCTTGGAGTACTTTTTTGTTTTGAATTTGCTTGATTGGAAGTGATCATTTATTTTTTATCTTCTTATTTTTTTATAGTTTGTGTTTATATTGCATTTTGTACAATTTATCATTTTGTTTTGGCTGTTAGTTCTTAGTTCTTAATTTTTGTTGTTGGTTCTTAATTCTTTATTGTTGAAAACATATTTTTCTTTCATTTTAAATGCCTAACATATGAAGTTCTCATAGATTGTTGATTTAGTATTGTTGGATATGCTTCTTTCTTCCATCTTAAATGCCTAACATAGGAAGTTATAATTATTAATCGAGATAAACATAATTTATTTCATTTTAACAATGATAAATTGATAATATAACTAAAATATTAATAAGATAAATTTGTATTCAAGTGTATTTAATGCACGTGCACTAAGTTTTTTGCTATCATAAATCCAATCAACTCCTTTTATGATTCCTTTTATTGGCTTTCAACATTAGATCTTCTCACTATCAATACATCTCTATTTCAACTTTTTTCTTCCTATTTTAAAATTTATATTACTTTATTTTTTTACGTACTACTTTACTCTTCTAATGGATATTAGATTCATCTCAAAATGATCAATTGATTTGGACCTCTTGCATCGTACATAGCATACTCTTTACTTTTTAACTTACACACTTCTAACTATTATATATACAGAATAATATACTATTGATTACATATAAATCATATGTAAATATATAAAAATTACATGTAATTTTTATAAAGACTTAAGTAACAATCATATAGCATGTCATAAATTAATTTTAAATTATATCTATATATTTTTATTTTTTTAAATTTTATTTATGGTGATGCACGTGCATTTTACTAGTATATATATAAAGGAAGGTAGTAGACACACTACAAAATAGATTGGTAAACTTAATATGAATGGATTAGTAATGGAAAATGTTAGCAAAATATTACATGAATAGAAGATCTAGAAAAATATTTACATAAAATAAAAAACAGTTAAGAGTAATTCTCGATAGAAATTAACAAAATTATGCAAGGGGTGGAAAGGGTCAATTGATGTGGGCCTTGCTTGATGATTTACCTGGCTTGCCATTTTATATTTCATTCTCTTTCAAATTCTAAGGTTGAAAGATTATATAATATCATTAAGTTGAGGGGTGGAAAAAGGACCTTTATTAGGTGGTAGAAAATATGGTGGTGATCTCTTTTTTTTTTTGTTTAAGGCTTCGTTTGGGACGGCTTTCTTACTGCTTCTTAAAGCAGCTTTTTAGTACAAAAGTTAAAATTTTTGTACTAAAAAGTTGCTTTACGAAGCAGTAAAAAAGCCGTCCCAAACGAAGCCTAAGTGGATCATTCATTTAATTTTAGGTTTCGTTTGAAATAGCTTTTTAGTATAAAATTTTTTTGAAAGCAACAAAAAAATAGTGGTCAAAGCTGTCCTAAATGAAGTCTTAGGCTTTGTTTGAGATAATTTTCTTATTGCTTTCTAAAGCAGCTTTCAAATACAAAAATTTCAAGTTTAAGAAATTTTTGTATTACAAATTTGTTTTAGAAAACAGTAAAAAAAATTTCTCAAACGAAATCTTAATATCAATTATTATGTGTTTATTCAATCTCAGTATGTTTAAAGATAGAGATGTCCTAAGTTATGATTGTATGAATTTATTAGATATCAATGTTATATCTATATGTTGCATAGTTTAACTAGGGTTGTGCTTTCAAAAAGTGAATAACCAAGATGCAATATATATGAAAGTTTGGAGTTGTGCTATTATTATTCCTATGAGAGCAATAAAGATTTAGCCAAATACATTACTAATTATATATATTTTAAAATAAACATGTTAAGCTTCATGGTGAATATAATAAAGGAAACATAGGTTATTAAAGTCAATAAATCTAATGTATGCATATATATAATTTTTAATTAGTTATAATTTGGTTGGAGAGATCCTGACTCCATATATTTATTTTAATTTTATATTGGACAAATTTAAGCGGTTAAAAAACTCCTCTAGTGTGGAGTCTATAGTAGGAAATTCCTCCAAATAATCAAACGTTAAGTTGTGGACATAGCCTGTTTGGGGAGTGAAGAATGGTAAATTATATGGAGTTGGCTCTCATGGTTGTGTGATATTTGCACCGCCTTTACATATATCATGTAGTATGGCTTGTTTGTGCATTACCTTGCTCGTCGTTGCCTTATATCAGCCTCACCTTTTGTAAGACCTTATTTTTTATAGGATAATTTTTTAGACTCGCTAATTGTGAGAGACTCATACTTATTGTTATTCTTATCAGAAAGGGAGAGTCACTATATAGGGCTAGGCTTTTATTTTTCACGGCAAGAATTTCTTATTGTTATTTTTGAGGCACTTAAGCAGCCTTGTTAATAATTAGTAGGGTTCTCTTGAAAGGCAAGAGAAAAAAGGGGCAAGTGAGTGTAATAACTGATTGCCTTATTTTCCAATAATATTTTAATTTTTTTTAACCTATAATATTTTTGGAAAAAATAAATAATTTCACTTGTTGAAGGTTTAGAAAATTATAAAGGTGAATCGGCTAAGATAAGGAGGTGAGTTTCTTAAGCGTAAACTATTGGTTTTTCTAGGAGCCTTAAGCACTCATGTAAGAGTTTTGCCTTAGGGCCTCAACTTGCCTACAAGGAGTAGTCTTGCTGCATTTAGACTTTACCCTAACCCAATATCACACTAATCTCTAAACCTAATTTAGTCTCTCTTTTATTTTTAGCCGAGTTATCCATGTAAGTTGAAATTCTTTAAACGATGGCCTCGTGACTTGCCTAAGTTTGAAGTTAATCAAGTTCAAAAACTGATTGCTACGGCTTAACTTTAGTGGAACATTATTTTCATTCTAATTACTTTGACTTACAACAATGGGCAAGTTCCCCAAGAGATTAAAAAAAAAAAAAAGAATGATGAGTTCTCCGACTGTACCTAGAGAGGGAGCGAGTTCCCTGAGCACATTCGAAAAAACAAGACGAGTTCCTCAAGTTGTTCTATCATTTTTGCATTTCATTTGCTTATGTTTTCATTGATAATATTTTTTGTGGAATATTTTATTATTAGTAATGTGTATGAAGATATGATATTAGAGTCTATTAATAACTTCCCTTATGAATATAAAATTTTCATGTTGTTAACACTCTAAGTCCTCGACACCTTTTCTCTTTAGTGGGTTTGTAGTTAGTATGCTTGAGGTGGGGACTTCTTGAACTTTGTTGGCAGACTCACTTATGCAATTTATCAGGAGAACACATTGTTGGTTAGTCACAACTCTTTCCTCCTCAGTCGCTTTGGGTGGGGAAGTGGATTATTTGTCACTAGTGTTGTTAAGATTCTTGGGAAAGTTCTTGAGCTTCTTGAGCTCTTCTTGCAAGAGAGATAGATAGATAGATAGAGAGAGAGAGAGAGAGAGAGAGAGAGAGAGAGAGAGAGAGAGAGAGAGAGAGAGAGAGAGAGAGAGAATTTGGAGGAGGATAATCTAACCTAAAGCTTTATTCAAATTTTCCCGAAAACTAATACAATACATATGGCCTCTATTTATTGGGATTTATAAGGGTGTGATAACTTGCAAGAATAAAATAAACTAAAACTAAATCAACTCATAACAATCTCCACTTTGATTTAGTTTTACAAAATAAAAAACAAAGAACCACCGGGTTACAAGAACTCACGCTTGTTGCAATTTGACCGACTGCCCCGAACACCCGTGTGAGCTCCAACTTGCGACTCCGCACGATCCACCCGTCCGATTCCAAGTTCACAACCATCTTGCACCCCGAGGTTCTTGATCTTGTCAGTTCTTGATCCATTGCTCCAACACACCAAACCCGTTCGACTTCTTGCTGATTTGCCTGTGTTTCGACCTAGAAGCTCCACCTATTTCTATGGACTAGCAATGCTGCTGATCAACCGCAACTGCTGATAATTAGGATGTACTTGTCATTCCGTCCTCATCTCCGCATCTTGGACGTTAAGACTGACTGGCTGACTCCCCTACTTCCACTTAACTATGGATGCTGATGTCAGACGGACGGCCATCAACTCCTCCCGCCTTGAAGGTGACACCACCGCAAATGCTAAAAGCTTTACCGGCGCGATCCCCTGTATGCCTGCGTGCCTCATGCAGTTCTGCTTGAGTGCTTGTGTATCTTCTGTCTATCTCCATGCGTCTCATGTCTATCTCTAACTACTTGCTCTGAAGACCTGCGCCTGCTCGCGCCTTCACACCGGCGACCTCTGCCAAACGTCAGACCCGCAGCTTCCTCCACACATGATACCCTGCCTTCGTGCCCCGACGACTGGTCCGCTTAGGCTAACTTGCAGCACATTCATGCCCACACGCGCGACCAGTCTCCACCTCGTTCGTGCGAACCCTAAAGGCTACGTTGGTGAGCCCGTCCACTCTGCCTCGCGCCTTCACGCGAAAGCTCCGGCCCAAGTCTCGCCTGAACAACACTCCTCTTCTTGATCACAAGAACTCCACCTCCACCTTGCTCGGTTTCCTCCACCAAGCTCTGATACCATTTGTTAAGATTCTTGGGAGAGTTCCTGAGCTTCTTGAGCTCTTCTTGCAATATAGAGAGAGAGAGAGAGAGAGAGAGAGAGAGTTTGGAGGATGAAAATCTAACTTAAAGCTTTATTCAAAATTTCCCCAAAACTAATGCAACACATATGACCTCTATTTATAGAGATTTACAAGGGTGTGATAACTTGCAGGAACAAAATAAACTAAAACTAAATCAACTCATAACAAGTGTGATAGTGTATCTTGTAGCAGATGTCAAAGTTAACACTTAAGTGTAATATCACTCCTTAAAAATATTGTTGGTTAGTCTCAACTCTTTCCTTGTCAATCACTTGAGTGGGGAAGTGGATTATTTGTCACTAGTGTGATAACATATCTTACTTATAGCAGGTGTCAAAGTTTGCACCCAGTGTAAGATCGCTCCCTTTAGATCCCAAGTCTGAGGATTTTTTTTACATGTTTGCCCTTGGAGCCTCCTTTCATACTCACTCTAATGCTCATTGGATCATTCTTATGACTCTTTCTTCCATCTCCATCAAATTTCGATGGATTATAAAATTTGAGATCTACATGTTCACCGACAACTCCTTATCATCCTTGTGTTACCTTGCTTTATGTAATGCTCAAGTTTAGGTCATTATAATCACTCCACACTTACTGCACCTAAGAGGATGTTGAATCCAAATCTATCATTGGGTGATACCTTGACTACTAGCAAGTCGAAATAGGCATACGGGGCAAGAGAAGAGGAGAATGAGTGAGCGAGTAAGTTGAAGAACTTTAAAGTTAATACTCTCTATGAATAATGAAAACATCATAATATCTTAAATGTACCTTGTAATTCCTTATTTATAGGACTAGACAAGAGGCTATATCAAAAGAAATGATAAATAATATATTTTTGATGGTTAAAGGCTATTATAGATACCTTGACTGGTCTATCACATGTTCAGGTGGACATCTATGTTGGACTAGGCCTATTTTAGAGTGAAGAAAAGTGTAAACAAAATTTATGTAAGAAATTGTTTTTAAGCCATCCAGCATCAGTTATAAAGCGGTAAGCTTACCCCAACCCCGACCAAACTGCTGAGTGCTGACTTCATAGCCTGGTGTCAATAGCTTGCTGTCGGTGACCGGCGGCAATTCTCGTGAACTCTCGTTCATGGCCTCTCGACAAGCGGAGATTCTTTCAAAAGGGAGCAGCAACTTCCGTTATCATATATAAGGCGGTGTGGTGCACTCCATGGATTTTTCCTCCACATTTCTGTCGATTTCATCTCAGGCTTCCTTACTTTGCCGAGCCATTGATGTGAAGCCCGTCAACTATTCTCTATTCTCAAGAACAAGAACTAGAAACCCCCTGAGAGCTTCCTGTGCAGTGAACTTCAGAAACATTGGTTCTGTTTCTAGGGTTTACGAAAAAAGGATCTCAAATTTATCGCATATTTTGATGAGGTCTAGCGCGTTTCTTCCAATCCTTGCTTCGAAGAGAGAAACGGAACTGAATTCCGGCATCGCCGATGCACGTATAGTCGCTGCCGCCGCCGCTACGGTAATTCTCGCTGTGGCGAATCGAGTCCTGTATAAGCTTGCTCTCGTTCCCATGAGGCAGTACCCCTTCTTTCTAGCCCAGGTCACAACCTTCGGGTGAGCTTCTTTGGCAAGTAGTTATTATTTGATGTTTTATTTAACGATGGAGGGGTTGTTTCTCGCAGAGTTCTCTTTCTATAAGTGAAAAGCTTTTTAAAACTAGGACTTTAAACTAGTAAGGAAACTTGATGTTTTTTACTATCAAATTTCATGCAGTTTAGGTTGATCAAAAGCACCCTAATTGATTAAATCTTCGTCTTCCTCCCCAGAATCTTTCTATAAGATTGTGAGATTTCTATATGAATAACATGCCTTCTAGAATCTATTTGTATATTTACTGTTTTGCAACAAAGGGAGACCCTTCTAAGGGCATCTTCAACCGAAAAACCCATTTTCCACTCCAAAATGCAGTAATTCATCTCCAATGGAACTCCATTTTTTCATCTCGCTGTTCTCCTCTTTCGCGCGCTTCTTTCGCAAATCTGGTAAGCTAATTTTTTTGGCGTAGGTGAATAGTGGCGTCACATTGTTCACTCCTAGAGATTAACGTGACAATTTCGCGTTCAATTGAATCGTTTGGCGGATGGTCTAACCGGTTCTTTTAGGGGTAGCTTGTGTTTCTTCTAGGAACTTCATACGCCCGACCCTTAACCTGACAATGATGACAAGCTAAAACCCACTCACAAAGTTAGAAATAAGAAAATGATATATAATACTGGGCTTACAAAAGCGTTAATATTTCGAGCATCCCTTCAAATGTTTTAAGAGACTTTGCTCATTCGCTGGGGGTGAGGAGGAAATGTCTCTAGTGCTTGGTATTGGGTCATCTTCTAAATTTATTATTATGGTGCAATGCACAACTAGGCATAGGATTGAGAGGGGGAACATGTCTCTTTTGAAAATAGATGAAAGAAGTGGTGACATGTGACCATCCTTCCTCGAGGAAGTTAATTATTATGGAAGGAGAGGATAGACTAAAAGATTTGGAGTTGGATCCTTAGCCCATTCCACATCGATAAAAAGATTGCAGATGTTTCCCAACCACACCAGCTTAAAGGGTCACAGATTTTTTCGTTCCATCATAAGGGAGGTAGCTTGGCAAGTAACATTATAAATGATTATCCTTAATGCATGCTTCAACCATACTGTTTTTATTTGTTGGCATTACATGTATGATTGCTTAGTTTTCTTATGGATGAATTGAATACTTAATTTGTGAAATTAACAAGCAATTGGGGGAATAGGAAAGAAACGTTAAAGGGTTGATGGAACAATAAAGCTTGTTTGAAGATTTGGTTAGCATTCGTGATGCACTAGCCAAGAGTGTTAGGGTCATCAGTCTTCATGAGCTTGAAAGAATTCAATCTCAAATTCTTGAAGTGCAGCATAAATTTAAAGAATCTCCAGTGAGTTTGTTGAATGCATACTAGACGCCTTCACTACTAGATAGAGATGTGGCTTATCGTGAATCTAAACTAAACAAGTTATTCATCATTCTTTCAATGTTTAAGCTTAAGGTAATCCAAAGTAGAGGTTTGATGTGGTGATCGTCGGAAGAATCGGACCTGCAAGAAGGGATTTCCCAATCCAGGGAGCAAAGGCACACAACAAGCTTCTAAAACCTCAAAAGAGGATATATTTTCATCAATGTATCTCCTTTCTTACAATAGCTTGTATATTTATAGGATAAAAGGAATATTCTAGAAACTAGTGGTAACAAACCTATAACAAACTAAGATAAACTAATCCTAAGGAGTATATAACTAAAGATGTTCTTGCATCATTCTCTCCTTGCTTTAAAAAAGCTCGACTCTGTCAAGGCATGTCATCGGGAGGTAGGTATGTGTAGACAACAGATTCCTGGGTCGAAGACTTTGAATGCAGACTTCAAAATTACCACATGAAGAGGCTTTCCCCAATCCAAGTGAGGAGGTTCAGCTTTGGAATCATTGAATTGAACTAGCATTTCAAATAGAGTAGTAGACGCAACTAGTATTTGCAGCATGTATGATTCATTTTGATTGAAATAGTCGACTTTAAATTTAATTTGCCAATTGGTTGGTGAATATGAGTTCTCGGCAAAGAAACAATCCTTCATGAAGTCACTAACACCAACGACAAAAACAAGATCAGCATATCTTTCCCAAATTTCATATTGTACTCTAGCAGGATGACTTAGATAAAGCCGAATTATATAGTCGGGTAGAGCAGAGCAGTCAGGGTATCCAATCTCCCAAAGCTTAGGACCATCCCTTGGAGGTCGATATATAAGCTTACCAAAATCAATACTGCTTCCTGACATAATGGCTATAGTAGTGTTATACCTTGTTACCCATGCATAAAGATCGTAGCATCGAGTATGAATATTTTTTATTGAGAAGAGCCCAGCAGCTTCAGCTCTCGTCCAAAATTGATATCCCATGCATTCTGTTTGTCATGATCCCACTTCTCCTGATATTGCTAACCCAATGTATGCAAAACTTGCATATAGATCTTGCTCATCAATGTACCTATCACAAACGAGTAGCCTATCAGTAACAGAGCCCCTTTCTTCAGCCTTAAGGTAATCTTCTGAAAGAGGGAAAGCATATGGCCGACACTCTACTTCAATCCTTAAATGCAACTTAGCATTCTCCCAGAGAATATGTGGGTCCGTTTCTCCCCGAGTAAGATTGAGAAATATGAAAACTAGGCCAACGACCTTTTTCCCGGATTCTCCATTACTGCATTTAGGCACAAGATCATCTTCAGAATAGTGAGCACTGAAGAACATCTCTTCTATCATAGGTTTCCATAGTCTCACCTTTGCGTTGATGAACCATTTGGAGACTTGGCTCCTTGAGAGGCCGGTTTGCCTTGCTAATATATGCTTATCAACATCGCTGAGGTACGGGTGAAGAAAATTTGTGAAAAGCCAAGCTCTGGGTATGGAGACTGACGCCATAGCTGCAACTTTTGAAGTAAGCATCACATTGGGCAATGATTCTTCAAACTCAGTACCGTCCATTTCATCTAGGCCTTCCACTTCGCTTATGGTGGCTAGCAGCGCATCCACCAGGAACCTGGGAACTTCTAATGAATCTGCATCGGAAGCCATTGTCTTCAGCTTCTTCCCTGAGGACCCCGGAGGTCTTCCCCTTCCCTTCTTCATGGGATTGCCAGAAATCGAAAAATCTGCATTTTGTTGCCCTGCTGATAGTGAATAAAACACTAAACTGCTAGGCGATGCTGTGGAGGTTGGGGAAACTGTGGTTAGGGAAATGGATCCATCTGTGCTATATTGGTCGTCCCTGTTTCTTCTTTATCTGCTCCCCAGAGCTGTCAGCTTTTGGGCCATGAATGGTCACCACGGGCGTAGCCAAGGTCCCATCACCACCTCCACTACTGTCAGTGAGACCAATTGGAGCAGCGCTTCCTCCATGAAAGGGAAAAGGTTGGTTACCGACACCGGTGCTTCCTTCATGAAAGGGTGAAGCTGAAGAACTAGAGTTCGACCTGGTCGTAGTTGGCTTAAAAATGGCAGAACTGATGGGCCGCGAATTGGCTACGAGACCGGGCAGACAGTTGTGGATGGGGTTGGGATCAAAATCATCTTTAGAATCAGGATCAACTGATGTAGTGGGGTCAAGGGGGCAGAGCAGAAGCGAGAGCGAAATCATGCTGGAGTGAGGGAAAGCAGCGGGCAGAACTGAAGGTGGGTGCTGGGTTGGATTGCAGGTCTGGTGGCGAGAGGGATCGGAGGTGGAATCGCGGTTGGTGGAGATTGAGTGTTCTTGCTTCGTAGCCTCCATAGGCGAGAGGCTTTGGAGTTGGGTCGGGCTTGATTCAATCAAGGTCGTCTGCGGAGGCGGAGGAGCTTGATTCGATGGAAGAGGGCGGATGGCCTCAGGTGGTGCTCGCGGGAGCGAAGTTGGATCGCAGGAGAAAGCTGAGGCGGAGGCGGATTCGAGTCGTGGCACGTCATGCGGGAGGGAAGGAGGTTATTAGACAAGTGCGGAATCGACCTTTGATGTAAGATCAGGAGGAGAGAGCTAGCGCATGTAGATGTCCGATGATAATTTGATTGCAGACGTTCATCTTCGTTCTAAAGAACGATTGAAATCAGCAAATAAAGCATCAATCCGATCAAGTGATGCTTCCACTTGAGCCACTCAAAGGGCTTCGCGGCGTCGATCAACGTTGACCGCACTTCTTCTTTGGCGTCTATCTTCGTGAGGATAGTGGGGCGGAGGATCTCGCTGTTGTAATGGAAGTTGGAGCAGAGGATAGTCATCGTTTTCGTCGTCGACCACCCATCTCCTTCGGCGTCGATCGTCGTCTACTGCCCATCTCCTTCGGCGTCGATCTTCGTCGATCGCCCATTTTCTTCTGCTTCGATTGTCGTTGACAGCCCACTTTCTTCTGCAGTCCATCGTTTTTCGCAAGCTCCGGGCTCTGATACCAAACTGATGTGGTGATCATCGGAAGAATCGGACCGACAAGAAGGGATTTCCCAATCCAGGGAGCAAAGGCACACAACAAGCTTCTAAAAATTCAAAAGAGGATATATTTTCATCAATGTATCTCCTCTCTTACAATAGCTTGTATATTTATAGGATAAAAAGAATATTCTAGAAACTAGTGATAACAAACTTATAACAAACTAAGATAAACTAATCCTAAGGGCATATAACTAAAGATGTTCCTACATCAAGTTTGAAATGAGCATTGCCGATATAATGTGACACAGCATAATGAAGAAGAAGAGAAGAGAACAATTTTGGTAAGAGGGACCAAAGTAGGAAGGTGGTACATATAACTAAAATCCACCAGGAAAGAGGAGAAAAAAGAATAAGAGAATAGTAGTAAATCAATATATCACTCAATAATTTGATGACTCTAATATAAGTTTATAACCCCTTATATAGACTAAGAGCTCACAATACAATACTAAAATGCATTTAACTATTGTTGGAGGCAACATTTTTTGACAAATGATTAAAACAAAATAAACACATAATTAAGTGCAATGTGGAAATGAATCCAACAATTGTGATTATCCCACACCATTTAACCATGGACGAAGAATTAGAAGATAAAGACCATGGTGGTATTGGTGGAGAAATTGGATTATGCACCTCTCTAAGCGTACTAAGATGTAAACAAGCATTACACTTTATTGTGATGGTTGACATTTATCATGGGAAATCAATGGAGTTTTTAGCGACTGATAGATTTGTTAATAATCGGAAGACTCTAGAGCTAGACATCAATATACATAATGAATTAGATAAGCTAAAATTTGATGAAAGTTTAATTGTTATAGTGGTGGTGGTATCATTGTTTAAAATTGTGCAATGTGAGGCTGGCCTTGAGGCCCTCCTCTGCGCAATTCTAGTGAAAAACGCCTCGAGGCTTATGCATCTAGCTTTTTTTGTGAGGTTTGCGCCTCAGCTTGGCTAAGGCCCACCTTGAGGCATGCCTCGCCTCACTAGCATGAGGCGTATGCCTCAACCTATTTGTATATTGTTTTGTTTAAAACTAACATAAATCACGCCTTCATGCACATTAGAGCCGCAACAACTTCCTCTCGACTGCCCATAGCCAACACTATTGTAGTCGTCACCGGCAATCACTTAAAAGTTGCACACCACCGCCCTAAAAATTTTGGAGTATTAATATCATATTTATGTTGATGAAAAACATTTATTAAAGATGGACATGATTGAATAAATTAAGAAGAACAGATTGAGAGGCATTCGACTCCATCGGATGAGGTAATGAATAGACCAATTTGTTATGGAGACAACTCAAATAAAGACCACTTCAGTGATGACAGTAAAGATAATTTCTGAGTTGTTGCCAACTATTTCAGTTTTCATTAGGAATTAAATTTAAATGAGTAGGGAATTGAATAAGAAGAAATTTGGAGTTGAACATGAGTTGAACATGATGCTATATGATACTTTTATACAATTTCTATATTTAATATTATTTTACTCTTATAATATTTGGATTTCAATTCTATTTCACGTAATTTATCACTTGTCACTTTACATCTGGAGCAATTTTTTGTTTCGTATCTATGCCAATTTGTTAATTCATAATTCAATAGGAAGTTAATGTTATCATTTAACATATTATTTATATATTATATAAAAAATTACTTTTGACTTTTATTTTCACTTGACGCAATTTTTTTATTTTGAGGCTTACGCCTCACCCCACGAACAAAAAACGCCTCAATATCTAATTGCGCAATTTTAAACCTTAGGTGGTATATAGTTAACCTGTATGAATAAAAAAGTTGGTTATGTATGATGCAACGATATGAACATGAGGACACATATATGATACAATGCAAATATAAGACATATCTGTTCTTAAAATATAGGATATGAATAAATGTTGGACACGTCAATGATAGATATTTCAAAAAAAAATAAAAATATAATATTTGATTCAATAAATTAAATAAATATAAAATATATGCAGTCTAATTTATATAATAAATAATTTTTTTCATCTACAAAATAAACAAAAAAGCAACATTATAAAAATGCATTTAAAAAAAATAATTATTAATGGCATCTTTTAGTTGTCTCTTTGAAAAATATTAAAACCCTTTTATTAACATTTGTCTCTATGCAAAGTCCTTTCATTCCCATCATCATTATTTTACTTAACTCATGACATTTGTGCGGACAAGCTTGTTTTTTTATTTATTATTTTTAATAGGAATCATCAATGGTCTGTTTAATGTGTGTTGGCCATGTGCCATGTCCTATATGTTTCAGGTCATGCATACTTTGATATCATAAAGTGTTGGTGCATCATAGTTTGTAAAAATATAGGGATATGAGTAACATCCTATATAACAGTCTTAATCAATGGAAGAGACTATGGATATCACCCTGATATGGAACATTTTAATTATAATAGAGCTTAGGGACTAACTTACCTTCCTGTTTTCTAGAAACTTCTTAGCTTACTATATATAGCCATTGTAAAGAGAAAAGGATATGATGAATATTATATGATATTTTGAGCTTAGAGCTTGTATTGGTTTCCTATTTAGTTTTCTTTCTAGCAGATCCAATTCTTTAGCCGATCCACTATATCAATTGGTATCAGAGCCTGGAGCTTGTGAAGAATGATGGACTGCCGAATAAGATGAGTTATTGACGACGATCGAAGCCGAAGAAGATGCACTGTCGATGATGATCAAAGCCGAAGAAGATGGGCTGTCGACAACTATCGACGCTGAAGAAGGTGGGCTGTCGACGAAGATCGAAGCCGTGAAGCCTTTTGGGTAGCTCAAGTGAGTGCATCACTTGATCGAATAAATAATTTATTCTGTAATTTCGGGCTTTTCATAGAGAGAAAACAAAGAATGCCGGCAATCATACCGGTGCCTTCGCTCCTCACCCCGCGATTGGCCCTACTCCACATCCCGCAATCAACCATGCTCCAACACGATTCCACCCCCATGCCGCTTCTGCTCCAACTTCCACTCCAATGGCGTGATCCCCTGCTCGTCCATGCGACCCCCGCGCCTTCATTCTTGTCTTTCGCTTGCATCCCGCTTCGCGTCTCCAATCATCATGTCTGCTCGACACTCCCAGCTCAGAACCTGTCTCCCCCAGCGCGCCCGCGTGACTGACTTGATCCCAGATCCTCACGCCTCCACAGTGCACGAATCTGCTTCCGCCTCTAAATTTGCCTGCGTCTTCGCCTTTGCTCTCCTCCACTCCAGCACCCGATCAGATCAGCCCGCACGTTGTCCATGAACCCGCCGTCCGCTCGGTCTCGTTTCTACTGATGCGCGCACCACCCTAGCCTGTCGACCGTACTTCCATAAGCGATTTGCTCGGTCCTGTTTTTGCGCCTGTCAGCCGCTATCGACCCGCATGCTCCCACTTCCGTGCGATCTCCTTTGCTGACCAGACCCATGATCTCGCGCTTGGCGTCGAACCCGATCTCCCATGGTCTGACTCCGATTCCGCCTCCGCTTCCTCTCGTGACCTCCTCCGCTCCCACACGACCATCCCGCCTCCTTTTTATGTATCCAATAGCTCGCCTCCTTTCTTCGAATCCACATCACTAGCTCTGACCTCATTCGCTATCGACTCGCTTCCTGAACCTTGTGATTCCTCTCCGGTGACGTCAGATCCATATCCTTCATTTGCTCCCGCGAACGCTTTCTCCGAGCTCGCACTTGGCACTCCCAGTTAGGCACCCGTCTCCCACACGATCATGATGCCAATGCTCGATCTGTGTCACAGATTAGTCCCACGTTCGACACTTTCAGATAGCAGTGTCTCAGGTGAAGTGCCCATATCTCTGTTGAAATGTAGGAACCTTAGTAAGCTTGATCTAAGCAATAACATATTCAATGTGAGCTTATCGAAGAATATTTGTAGCATATCGAGGTTGCAGTTTCTTCTTATGGGCCCGAATTCTATTGGTGGAAGGGAATTGACGATTTCTCAGGGATTAAGGGGTCAAGAAAAGAGAGCGAGTATGGCTGAGGAGATCAACGAAGATGAAGAGGATGGAACGCATGAAGAAGAGGAAAATAGAAGCCGCACACTCGCAGAGGCGAAGAGGTGAGAACTCCACTAGCACAAAGGTGGCCAATGTCGACCTCCTGAAGATACCAGGAGTTGGGCCGAAGAATTTGAGGAAGCTTGTGGATAAGGAATTAGGTGGTGTTTCTCAGCTCAAGTAGTTGTACAAAGACAAGTTTTATGGTGAATGCAGTCGGACGATGGTTAAATTCCTGCAGAGTTCTGTAAGTGTCCACAGGAATCATGCTGAGAGCATCACCTCTTTCATCAAAGAGAGTGTTGATGAAGAAGTTAAACAAGAAGGATCAGAACCTGATATGAAGCTCAGACAGGAAAGATGGTTGACATTCTGTGTCGATGGTAACATCATTGTTGGAAAGACTACATTTCTACAAAGAATTGCTAACGAAACACTTGAATTTTGCGATATCGTTGGAATAGTTTTGGAGCCCATCACCAAATGGCAGGATATTGGTCCTGATCACCTTCAATATATTGGATGCCTTTTATGCTGAGTCTAAGAGATATGTATACACCTTTCAGAATTATGTATTTGTAACAAGGTTTATGCAAGAAAGAGACTCTGCTGGTGGTGTAAAACCACATAGGTTGATGGAAAGAAGTGTTTTTAGTGACAGAATGGTAGTTGTTCGAGCTGTTCATGAAGCAAATTGGATGAATGAAATGGAGATAAGCATCTATGACTCATGGTTTGATCCTGTTGTGTCATGCTTGCCAAGACTTATTCCTGATGGTTTCATTTATCTTTGAGCTTGTCCAAGTAAATTGGTGGAAGGAAGAATTCGAGAGACAAAAAGTGAAGCCTTTTTAATAAAGGATCACCGTGGAGAATCATATAAAAAACACCGTCCTCCATCTATGAAAGAAGAAATGTGGCGTTGGGAAAAGATCAGGAAAGATGGTACTTTCGTTGATAAACACAGCCTTTGATCCCGGGATTTGGTTTTAATGTCTACATCTACCTCCCTCCCGATGACACATCTCACAGAGTCGAATTCTTCTGACGCAAGGGGAGTATGACGTGGAACATCTTAGTTATAATAGAGCTTGGGGACTAATTTTTTTGTTTTCTAGAAATTTCTTAGCTTATTATATATAGCCATTGTAAGGAGAAAAGGATATGATGAATATTATATGATATTTTGATCTTAGAGCTTGTATTGGTTTCCTACTTAGTTTCTGATACATCTTGTATCACAAAAATCAGCAAACAACAGTAAATTTCAGCAAAATAACATAGTTTTATTGCTAGGAAATCAAATAATAAGAAGAAAGATACAATTGATCCTCTTTCGAGAGGAGGATCTGCTCTCCCAAACCCTAGACGCTGCTAGGATCTCACACAAAAGAAAACTACAACACTAAAGACAAAATTCTGCATAAGAATAAAATAAACCCTACTATGGACTTAAATAGGCTTCCTCCCTCCCTCCTAAATCGACCCCTTCCTAATATATCTCCCTCATTAATTTATAAATAATTCAATTAGGAAATGATCTCATTAGGAAAGGATTTCCTAATTCAGCCCCCTTCATAATATATCTCCCTCCTTAATTTAAAAATAATTCAATTAGGAAAGGATCTCATTAAGAAAGGTTTTCCTAATTGATTTCCTTCTAATATAATATATTAATTCCCTGCTAGGCCCCACCCCCTTAACCTCCTTTCTTGCCTTTTCCAACCCTAACGTATCAATACTCCCCCCCCCCCCCCCCAAAAAAAAAAAAAAAAAAATGTTCCACCTTGCCCTCAAGCTGGAATGCAGGGAACTGCTGCTGGTAGTCCTCCCACGTGGCCTCATGCTTTGGTAGGTCTTTCCACCTTATCAGCACCTCTTTTTTTCCTGTTACTCCATGGCGCCCTCCTTTGACCTCTAATGGTTCCAACAACATTTCCATGTCATTTGTCAAGGTCGGGGGAAGTAAAAAGATGGAATATGCTCTCTTATCGCCCACCGCAACTGGGACACATGAAATACCGAGTGGATGGCTGACGATGGTGGTAACTGTAGGCGATAAGCCACGGCCCCGATGCGCTCCACTATCTCGTAAGGAGTAAAATATCTAAGTGATAACTTATTATTCTCTCTTCATGCCAACGATTTCTATTTGTAGGGGCGGAGCTTCTAATAAACCATATCCCCTAGTTCAAATTGAATGTCCCTTCTTAGTGCATCTGCTTTTCTTTTAATAATTTGCTGGGCTCTCAACAAATGCCCTTTCAGTTCTACTAATATTCTATCTCTGTCCTCCAAATATTGCTCTGTTGAAGCCAACAGTGTGCTACCATGTCCATAATATATCAAGTGCGGCGTATCTCTTCCGTATAGCACTTTGAATGGTGTGGTCTGAGCTACTAAATGATAGGAAGTGTTATACCAATATTTTGCCCATGCCAACCATTTTGCCCACAACTTGGATGTGTCTGATTTAAAGCACCGTAGATAAGTTTCCACACTACGATTGGCCACCTCTGTTTGTCCGTCAGTCTGAGGATGATAAACTGTGCTTCTTTTCAGAATGGTTCCCTACATCTTTAACAACTCCTTCCAGAATTGGCTTAGAAAGATCCTATCTTGATATGAAATGATCGATTCCTGGATCCCATGTAATCTCACCACCTCCATCATGAAAACCGTCGCTACTGATACTGCAGTATACAGGTGGCGAAGGGGAATAAAATGGGCATACTTACTTAGTCGATGTACTACCACCATAATCGTAGTATATCCTTCTAACTTGGGCACCCTTCAATGAAATCCATAGTCACCTCCTCCCACACCTTTTCTGGCAGAGCTAACGGCTGGAGGAACCCTCCTGGAGAAATTGTTAAATACTTATGCCTCTGGCATGTATCACAGCTAGCCAACATCTTCTCGACATCCTTCTTCATACCCTCCCAATATAACTCTACAGACAGCCGACGGTATGTCTTTTGGACCCCCGAATGCCCCCCAATAGCCATCCCATGGAACTCATGGAGTAAGCAAGGAATGTAAGAAGACGTCTTTGGAAGTATAAAGTGCCCCTCATGAAGCAACTTCTATCTCACTACTGAATATCCTGAATGACTGCTAGCTCCTCCCTAACTTTCTTCAGGCCTTCATCTTGTTCGCTCTCTCTTCTTAGTGCTTCCCAGTCAACGACCAAAGGTACATACAATGCCATCATCTGGGGTTCCCCCATGCACCTGGATAACCCATTTGCTGCTTTGTTTTCCACTCCGGGTCAGCATTGGATTTCAAAGTCATAACCCAATAATTTGGAAAACCACCTAGGATGCTCTCAGTGACCATGCTTTGCTCCAAAAAATACTTCAAACTTTTCTGGTCCGTTCTGACGATGAAATGTCTTCCAAAGAGATATAACTTTTATTTCTGAATGGCCAGCACAATCACCATCAACTCCCTCTCGTAGACTGATTTGAGCCTAACTCGGGCCGTCAAAACTTGACTGAAATAGGCCACTGTCCTTTGGTTCTACATAAGTACTGCTCCTAGCCCAAAACACCCGAGGTGTCTGTCTCCATAATAAATGGCTGGCTAAAATCCGGTAGGGCTAAGACTGGCACACTGGTCATAGCCTTCTTCAACTCAAAAGCTTGGGTGGCCGATTCTCCTCACTTGAAGTTGTCCTTCTTGAGCTGTTTTGTCAATAGCTCTACTATTGATCCGTATCCCTTCACAAATTTTTGATAGTAGCTGGTGAGTCCCAAGAATCCTCTCAGTTCCTTCAGATTTTTGGGTATGAGCCATCTGAGCATTGCCTCAATCTTACTCTGGTCTGTTGCAACTCTCTCCTGAGATATCACATGCCCCAAGTACTCCACTCTGAGTTGGGCAAACGAACATTTCTTCTTATTGGTATATAGGGAGTGCTCCCTTAAGGTCGACAACACAACTCCTAGATACTCCAAATGCCCCCCTTTAGATCTACTGCAAATCAATATATTGCACAAAAAAAAAAAAAAAAAAAAAAAACACCAACACAAACCTTCATAAGTAGGGTTGGAATACCCTATTCATCAGGGACTGGAAGGTGGCCGGTGCGTTAGTGAGGCTAAACAGCATCACCAAAAACTCATAATGCCCTTCGTGCATCTGAAAAACTTTCTTGTGGATGTCTCCTAGTCGCATTCTAATATGATGATATTCGGATTTCAAGTTGATCTTGGAAAATATCATAGATCCATGCAACTCATCTAACAGCTCATCAATGACAGGTATGGGAAATTTGTCTTGTAATGTTTCCTTATTTAAAGCATGATAGTCTACGCAGAACCTCCAGCTCCCATCATTCTTCTTCACCAATAATACAAGACTTGAGAAAGGGCTCACATTGGGCCTGATGATTTCAGCTCAAGCATCTCTTGAATCAGTTTCTCAATCTCGTCCTTCTAGATATGTGGGTATTAATAGGGCCGAACACTAATGGGAGAAACTCTCTCCTTCAGAACAATAGAGTGCTGTTGCTCCCGTGGGGGTGGCAATCCCTGGGGAAGCTGGAATATCTCCCTGAACTGCTGAAGCAAGGGTTGGACAATGTCGAGAATGTCCTCTTCACCCTCTGTCTCTCCTCACTTTAGACTCTGGAGCTCCATTAAGAATCCCCCTCCTTCCCCTTGAAGGGCAAAACCATTGCCTTTGATAAGTTGGGATCTTCCTTGATTACCACCCTTCTTCCCTCCATTTGAATCTCCATAGCCAAAGCCTTCCAGTTCACCTTGGTCTCTCCCAAAGTCTGTAGCCATTTCATGCCCAAGATCAAGGCAGTACTTCTTAACTCCAATGGAAGGAAATCCCCCCTGATGTGGATCTCTTGCAGCTCTACCACCAAACCCTAACATATCCTTCTCTCTACTTTTCCTATACCTATCATCACTCCAAACCCTTCGTGTCTACCAGTTCAACCTTAGTTTCTCTACCACCTGATTTGATATGAAGTTGTGGGTAGCCCCACTATCCACCAGGATCGCCACTGCCTCTCCTCCTATTTTTCCCCTTACCTTCATAATGGGATTCGAGGTGAATCCCACTACAGAGTTCAATGAAATTTCCGCCACCTCCAAATGCACGGGGCTCCTCTTCCTCTTCCTCCCCCTTCAATTCCTCTTTTTCATCCACCTCTCCCTATCACACACAATGAGAATCTGCAATGTGCGATTTTTACACCCGTCATAGTGTAAATTTTTCGTTGCATCTGAAACATAGTCCTTTTGCTCTCTCGTCTTGTAATTCGATCTCAGTTAGCCTCTTGAAATCTCCTCTTAGTCGGGCTCCCAAACTACCCTCCTTTGGCGTCTCCCTTTTAATTAATACGGTTTGCACCTTAGGTGCTAGGAAAGTGGTCGTCGTGCAGTAAGAGCCTCTTCCACTGCCTCCTTTACTACTCTTATGTAGTGACTTTTTATTCTCAATCATCTGTGTCAACTCCATCGCCTCTCCCAGATCACGGGATCTTGCCACCCGTATTGCTGCCCTTAACTCTGGTTTGAGGCCTTTCATGAAATTGCTCTCTAATACTGCCTCTGATAACCTTCCTACACGTCCTTACAGAAGCTCAAATCTTTCCCGATACTCCATCATAGTGGCCTCCTATGTCAAGGCAAAGAATTGCTCATAGTAATCCCCATCCTGCTGGACTTGAAAGTGCTCCAACAAGCTTTCCTTGAACTCATCCCACGAACGGATTGGTTACCTTGCCTCTTGCCATTGGTACCATGCCAGTGACTTTCCTTCCAGAAATAGGGCGGCGGCTATCAGTCTCTCATCTTTTGTCAGCCCGTTTACTGTAAACTATCTCTCCACCCTGTATATCCATCCATGTAAATCATCTCCTTCAAATACAAGCATTTTCAACTTCCTAATATTCTGATCCCCTCCGCCCACTATACCTCCCATGGCGCGAGCATGGTGGTCCCTCCACGATTCCCCATCTTCCCTTTGCCGTTCATATCCCCTTCTTTCTCCAAATCCAGCCTTCCTGTCCTCTTCTTCCCATTCCCTCCCTCCTATATACTCCCTACCCATCCCCCTTCTCAGAATAGGCTTCAAGTGGGGTGTTTCCTTCTCCTCGCCTAAAATTTTCACCTCCTCGTCTTCCCTTGGCATGTCATTTTCCTGATTTCTTCTTGCTCCCGGCAGAATCTTTTTAGTATGAAGCTCCAACACCTGCTTCATCATTTCCTCCATGTTCCCAAACATTCCTTCTATCACTGAAATACGTTCATTTATTTATCCCACTTCCGCTTGTAGTTGCCTTATTCCCCCTCCAACCTTTCTTCTAATGCTTCAACTCTTTTTCCGGCCATTGGTTTCCGGATCAAGGTCTTCCTGGTGAAAAACAACAACTTTGACGCGGCTATGCCCTCCAAACAGCAGAAATCAGCAGATGATAAGGAAGATCGCAGTAGAAATTAGCAACAAAAACTTGGATTTTGGTCCAGGAACGTGCTATGATACCAATTTGATACGTCTTGAACCACAAAAATCAATGAACAGTAAATTTCAGTAAAATAATAGAATTTTATTGCTAGAAAATCAAATAACGAGAAGCAAGATATAATTGATTCTCTTTCGAGAGGAGGATTTTCTCTCCCAAACCCTAGACGCTGCTAGGATCCCTCTGTTAGACCATTCCAATGGACCGGTCCAGCCGGTCCACATGGGACCGGCTCAGGCGGAACAGGCGGAAGTGTTTCGCCTCTTCCTGTACGCGCAATCGAGCAACCAAAGCCACGGAGCGATTTATGAAGGATTTTTGGGGGAGTTAGGAGGGAAAATTGAATGTAGGGAATGTTTGGAGATTTCCTTTTGAATTATATGCATAGTTGGTTTTCCTAGGGTTAGGGCATCTTGAATTTGGCTGAAATTTGAGATCCCTTAGGTTTTCTTTGAGCTCTAGCGGCGTCTAGAGATTTGGGAGAGAACGATCCTCCTCTTGAATTGAGGATCACTTGTATCGAGGATCACTTGTATCTTGTTTTCCTTGTTTCGTGAGTTCTATTCTTGCAATAAAATTTGTGTTTTCTCGAAGTTCTATCAGATTTTCTCGCAGTTTTTGCTCTCTTGATAGGATTTACTTGAAATATTTAAGTGTTTCCTATCAAATTGGTATCAGAGCAATTTCTTGGGTGGAAAAATAAGATATTTTCACTGTTTTTGCAATTGGAGCCTAGATTTAATTAATAGCAGCAAATAAGATGGAAGAGCTGGAAGGCGAGATGGAGCAATTCAATACCGGCGTGGAGAAGTTCTCTATCATGAAAGAAAGATTTTCATATATGAAAAACCGTATAGAAAACTGATTTAGAAGGGTGGAGGAGATGTTAAGAAGGCTCTTGGAGATGCAAACAAAAACTTCAAGAGTGATTCTGATGGCTAACCCTAACCAAGATTTGACCGGAATTCCCTTGGCCGGATCGAAGGAAAAGGAGATCAAACAAGAGGAGTTTGACGAGGGGAGTTTATTTCATCAAGAGCCACCTCCTGTGGCTCCGATAAGGGGTGGATCAGGATTTCTAGATGAGGGGACAACAAAGATGAAATCTTTTGGTGGAGGCGGTAGGGCGACCGACCACTATGAGTGATATTTTGGGCAAGGGAAGCCACTCATCAAAGAAGGAGGGGGTCAAGAGCCACCTATGAGGGCTCCAATATGAGGAGGAATAGGGTTATTGGATGGGGGGACAGCAGGAAGGGCATTTCGTGGTGAAGGTGGTGGGGTGGCTGACCCCTATGGGAGGTCTTTTGGGCAAGGGAAGTGAACGACCGAAGGAGGGGGATAGGCCGAACCATGGGGATCGGGTCATGTGAGGCGAAGGGAAGGAAGGTGGGATTCCCACCCACGATACATGGGGGAAATATGGAGGGATCATGACAACTGCTACACTGGAGGAGGAAGAAGCTATTGGGGTGGTAGTGATCCTAGGGTGAGGAAGTTGGGGATGCCAGTATTTAAAAGGGAGGATGCTTATGGGTGGGTGTATCGGGTGGAGATGTATCTCATGGTGAATGGGGTGACGGAGGAGGAGAGACTGGCGGCAGCGGCCCTATGTTTGGAAGGGAAAGCTTTAGCTTGGTTTCGTTGGACGATAACACGACCACTAACAGAGTAGTTGAAGAAAGCTATCAACAGTGTCCCATCCTTCCACCTTGAGGACAAGGTGGATCTTTGGGAGGGGAGTATTGTTAGACCGATCCAGCCGGTCCACACGGGACTGGCTCAGGCGGAACAGGCGGAAGTGTTCTGCCTCTTCCTGTACGCGCGACCGAGCCGCCAAAGCCAACGGAGCGATTTAGGAAGGATTTTTGGGGGAGTTAGGAGGGAAATTTGAATGTAGGGACCGTTTAGAGATTTTCTTTTGAATTGTATGCATTAAATAGTTGGTTTTCCTAGGGTTAGGACATCTTGAATTTGGCTAAAGTTTGAAATCCCTTAAGTTTTCTTTGGGCTCTAGCGGCGTCTAGAGATTTGGGAGAGATTGATCCTCCTCTCGAATTGAGGATCACTTGTATCTTGTTTGCCTTATTCCGTGAGTTCTATTCTTACAATAAAATTTGTGTTTTCTTGAAGTTCCATCAGATTTTCTCGCTGTTTTTGCTCTCTTGATAGGATTTACTTGAAATCTTCAAGTGTTTCCTATCACCCTCACAAAAGAAAACCATACCACTCAAGATAAAATTCTACATAAGAATAAAATAAACCCTACTATGGAGTTAGATAGGCTTGCTCTCTCCCTCCTAAATCGGCCCCCTTTCTAGTATATCTCCCTCATTAATTTGAAAATAATTCAATTAGGAAAGGATCTCATTAGGAAATGATTTCCTAATTCAGCCTCCTTCCTAATGTATCTCCCTCTTTAATTTGAAATTAATTTAATTTGGAAAGGATCTCATTAGGAAAGGCATTAGGAAAGGTTTTCCTAATTGATTTCCTCATAATATAATGTATTAATTCCCTGCTGGGCCCACCCCCTTAACCTCCTTTCTTGCCTTGTCCAGCCCTGCCGTATCAGTTTCCCTTCTAGCATATCCAATTCTTCTGCCGATTAACTACATCACACCCTATATTAATCAACTTAGTATGAGAACTAATAGGACAATTGACACTGATGACTCACCAACAAGGAAACAAGACACAAGAACCTTAATTCTTAATTGACAAATCCTACAAACTTCCTTACAACCAAGTGCAATTACTAGATGCAAACATTTAGACCTCTTAGAACTTGGATAGGCTGGTACGAAACTTTATTAATAGCTAACAGCTGTTTAGGAACATCATAAAACGTTGCCGACACATGGATAGACTTCAATTTTACACAACATTCTTTCTTGCTTTCAAGAAGTATGCACCTACAAGAGAAAGTTGAAAGAATCACCGTAGAAGTTCTGTTGAACTGTGTTCAGTCCTTCGAATTATTTGGCTGACTTAAGCATCATAGTTTCTTGTGAGGGACAATCCCTCGGGTTAGGCTCACTGTTAGAGCTCACACTAAAGATGACGTCTCTCTTGAAATTTGATTGGCTCGGCCACATTTTCAGCTTGCAAAATTGGTTTGCTTCACTGAATTCAAGAATGAGAGCTCCTCTTCTATGTGGAAAACCTGTACATACAGAATTTGTCCTTTGGGAACAATGGTCATCATTATCGTAACTAATTGTTTGTTCATGATTGATTTCCATGTTTTAGGCATTGGTATCCATACTTTCAACTTTTCTTTTTAGCTGATTTTATTATATAAAATATCCTTTTTTTTTACTTTCAACTTTGTTTTTGATTGCCTCACCTTCATTCTTTTATCACAACATATTTATTGATCCAGATGTCTTAATCATCTACTTATGTCAGTTATTGTGTAAAGCAAACGGTTTTTAAACGCAGGTATGTGGCAGTATATTTCTCTATTCTTTATGTTAGATGCAGCTTTGGAATTGTTACCAAAGAAATGCTGGCAGTTCCAAAATCTCGATTTATGGCTATTGGTCTTCTAGAGGCCCTTGGAGTTGCTTGTGGGATGTCTGCTGGAGGTAAATTGAAAAACATTTATATCAATGCTTTGGTTAGATGTGCTGGTAGTATTGTTTTTAGTATGCTTGTAAAATGGAAATTAATAACCTTATTCTTTGGGCATAGAATTAGCTGTTAAAAGTGATTTGAATGCTCTTCAATAATGAAGGTCTTCATTATTGTTGATTCTCATCTTTTCTTTGATGATCTTATATTAAATGGACATTAGCAAAAGAATGCAGGTTTTCAATACGTTAGTAGCTCTGTGATGCCTTTTCATTCCTTTTACCTTTTTTGCTGTGCACAGCTATGCTTCCGGGACCTGCAATACCTATATTATCTCAGGTGATGCTTATTTTATTTCGTTTGCAATAAAAAAATAATGGCGAAATTTCTTTTTCCTCAATAACACTGCAGATTTATCTGAATTACATTACTTTGGTCTAATATTATAGCAATCAAAATTGGTTTTTCGGTGGTAATGATTCTTCAAATAAACATTCTGTCTCTTGCTGATTGATATGACCTCTACTGATTCTCCAACATCCTTTTTTAACTGTGTTACTGGGAGTCTGGGACAACTGGTCCAACCAGAGATGCTTTAAAGAAGTAAACCAATTCTAACATGAGATTTGCTGGTCAGCCTAAGCTGTTGGATGTTCTCTCAGTCCATTCTAGCGAATGTGATTAAACAGAATTAATCAGTTAGACTTCAACCTTAACAATTCCAATCTATAAGCACTACCCTGACTTGATCCAATAACTTATTCTGGTTCGAACCTTGTAGAATCAAACAGAATCTGTTCTTTCACCTAGCCACGTGAGCGGGTGTACCATATACTTAATTACTTATGTAGAACTTTTTTAGAAGTAAATTGAATACTTGGTAGATATCTTCGCTTTTGCTTGGTGGAAGCCTGCATTCAACTTGAAAAGTTTGCATCATATTTATATCTATGAACCAGCGTGGGTTTTCTTTTGGCTGCTTGCAGGCTTTCCTGGTATGGCAGCTTGTCTTATCTGTATTGATATTAAGAAGAAGGTACTCATTAAACCAGATTCTTGGATGCTTGCTTGTAACGGCAGGAGTGATCTTAGCTGTAGCAAGGTATGCTTTCTTGTTTTATTTATCCAATGTCAACGCAACCCTATTTGATTGACTTACAGACTCCCTCAACTTATGTGCAGAAAACAAAGTGTTTTGGTGGTTCATTGAGGATAAAATTTGAAAAATGCTCCAATGTAATGCCACAATTAGGAGTGTAGGACTATAATTGAGCTGCACATAAACAAATGGAGCTTTGTTTAAGTTTGGTTTGTTAAAATTGAGCCGAACACAAGCAAGCTGAAAATTTTGGACGAGTTGAAAAATCATGTTCATGTTTGGCTTGTTTATTGTCAAGCCAAACACAAACGACAAGCTTAGTTGACAATATTCAAATGTGTCAACAATATTATGACTTATGGATCCATTTGCTTGAAATAAAGTTTATTAATTTATATAATACAATATTCTTTCAGATTCTTATAATTGAAACGGGAAAAAGGACTAAAATGGTCCCTTAATTTTTTTATGAAGGATCAAAATGGTCTTCAAGTATATTAAAGGACTATTTTGGTCTCTCAAGTCCTTAAAAAGGAATCAAAATAGTCCTATGATGGGCCTATTGTGATTCATCTTTAAAGAGTTGAATGACCAAAATGGTCCTTTAATATAGTTGGAGACCATTTTGGTCTTTCATAAAGAGTTAAGAGACCATTTTGATCCTTCTCTTACTGAACCTATATATTTTACATAATTTCCAAAGTATATTCAATGGATTTTAACAATTAATTATAAGAGTATAATAAGCATGTGTGTGTGCGTGTGTATATATATATATATATAAAAGAATGAGCCGAACACAAGTTGTCCACGAGCATTGAATTGTAATATTGATTTATTGTGTAATCATGAATAACCAGATGATATGTTAGTTTATTTTGGACCCTGATTTTGAAGAATCTAATGCATGCTTATTGTATTTCAAAGTTACGAGGATTTAAATTTTGTGACCGTTAAACACTAAAGTTTATAGAATATGAAGGAGATTTGTTATATTGGATTATTTTTTTATAACAAAATGTAAGAAAAGAAACGCAAAATAAAGGAGAAAAAACAAGAGCAAAAGAAAGATAACAAAATAAAAAAGGTCAGATGGTAACTCTTTTGAGAGGAGTTTGCACCTCCCCCCACACAATAGACATTTAGTTCCATATTTAAAATGATAGTAGGGGGAGCTCCCCCGTATGATCCTTTGAAGTGTCCTCCTTTGGGTAGGCAAAAATAAAGGGATCAAGCTAAAGCACTGATAAAATCTTGTTGCAATGTCAAAGGACATCCAAGTTATAAGTGCTTGAATTAATCCCCTTGCTTGTGAACTTATGCAATTTTGTGTAATCATGGTATAAATGTCATCTCCTTTCGCTTGCGTCGAGCAAAGAAATAATAGGTGTTGCTATTGAAGGTAGCATATAAGCAAGTAGAAGTTTCCCGCCCATGCTACAATAACTATATATTTCACAGTATCCACACACTCGCATTAATGATCAAAATTATAAGTTTATAATATTGTACTATACATTTCCATTGTTTAGATGAACAACTCCATTGCCATGCTGGCAACATGTGGCATTTATAGGTGCTTATATATGATACCCGAAATGATGTAGATAATAAAGAAAAAGATAAAAATAGCAATGAAATAATTGAATATCTCAATTGAATCTTGTCCTTTATCTTTTTCAGCGACAATCTTAACCGGATCGATGACCTGATAACCAAACAAAGTATATTATGCTCCTTTTTAACCTGGTTGAGAGGGTTATTCCATTAATGCCATAATAAATCTCACTTGATCAAATGATTCAAATCATGCCCCTTAGTTTCCACCAAGTAGTTTAGCAAACTCTTAGGCAGGCAATTATTTCCAATCAATAAAGATATTCAAGTTCCAAACTAATGCGAGTGAAGTTGCCTCGATTTGGTTGCACAATGATAGTAGCCTTGAGAAGACAAAACATGATAAATCTATAGGCTCAGGCAACATAACAAACTAAGGTAGCAAGACCAACTCTATGCAAGTAACATAAGCCTTGAATGGCAAAAAAGCTATTGTCTTCATTTGCACGTTGCAAAGTCAATAGTTGTAAATTAACTTATAATTGAAGTATAACCATATATCAAGAAGTAAACTCTAGGTTTTTTGGTTAAGCTAGTTATTTCTCCAAGGGTTCTAACCAAGCCAATCAGTCACAACTAATCAGGCATTTGAACTGTGTTCCTACCCCACTAGTTGATCCAAAGATATTGGGTGGCCAACTACATTTTGATGATTACAATTTGTGCTTGCTTGCTAACAACCTCCTATCGTCATATAACTTGACAAGTGGTGTACCTTTGATAGTAATGAAGTGTATCTCATACGACATCTTGATTATGATAGTAGTGGTGCTAAGCTTTTTTTATGGTTATTTAAGAGGGAGTTTTGTCTTGGATTATCATCTTATGTGTGCTAAGCTTGTTTGTGAGTTTCCTAGCGGCGGCTAGAGTTTGTGGGAGAACCTATTTACCTCTTGAATAGTAGACCAATTATATCTTTCACTATTGTTGGAAGAGTAATAAAAAATCAGCCCTCATATTTGTGTTCCAGCATTATTCTTCTTATCCAGATGTCTTTATCTTCCAAGTTGCATCAATATCATTTGTTAAGGAGGCATAAAGATTACCACCAAAGAGGCAAAGAGGTCCCTTTAGGAAGACATATAACCCATCTCCAACATACTATTGCTAAATCTATTGATGTACCTTAATTCAATCATCAAAGATTGATTTCACCGAAGTAAAAGGCTAACAAGGAGTTGTAAAGACCACATACAATTACACAAAAGTGTATCTTAAGCTACCCAAAGATATTAGTATAAAAAAAACAATGTCTTCTAAAAAAGCAATTGGGCAAGAGTTGTTTTTAGTGGAGTACCTTTAGCTAATTCAAGCAACAAAATGAGAAGTCAGTGCCTTATCAACTTTTGAAAGCTCTATGGTGGAGATATTACTATAGAACCAAACCAAACCAAGTAGTATGCCCAATATATGTTTAGAATATTTGAGGAAGCGAATATTAACACTATAGGGAGCCATAATCCAGGGGACTCCTAAAGTTGTAATGGTATATAAGATTCATGTTCCAAAAGGTTCTAACAATTGAAGTGTTCAAAATAAGCTCTAAAAATCTCCTAAAGTCTCTTGAAATATTAATTGTCAAACAAAGTTGAGTTATATGGTTGGCAAGTTGGAAGATTAGCTTTTCCTCAACTTAAAGCTATTGTTTGATAGGATTGAAATAATCATAAAAGGGGACCTATCATCAAAAGATAAGATAATGAAAGAGATGATCAACCTTACCATCCATTTCAAAGAGATTTGTAAGAAGAAGCTTTTTGTATAATTTGGGCATTATATTAGTATTTACTTATTTGATTTTGATTTCTTAATGAGGACTGCTGACCATTATAATTCTCATTTCATAGTGCTTAGATTGAAGAAGATGTCACTAGCAATTACAACAATAATTGAGTCATCAATCAGGCATCATACAAAGGAGATAAAGATTTTGAAAGTTAGATCATTAATTGTTGGCGAGGAACAACACATAGAACGTTGGCTGACTAGGATAAGATATACTAATATGGACTAGCCTTCCTTGGGATAAGTCTAGCTTTAGGATAAAAATGTTTTATTTTGTTTTAAATTTGATATTTTCTAATTGGTTATTTGAAGATTGGGTTGCTTGTGTTGTGAAATTTGTTTAGGGATTATTATTATTATTTTAATTATGGACTTCAATTAGGTTGAATAAGGTCTTGTTTTTAAATTTATTCCTTCTATAATAATTTCCTTTTAGGCCATAATTCAACAATGAAAAGATAGTGATTTTGTTCCAAAATTTTCTCTTTTCTCATTCCTCTCCTCTCCCTCTCCCGAAGTTATCAATCGACTCTAGGGACTGAAACATAGGTTTTTATTTCCTTTGTTTCTGACCTCAGCCATTGTCCAAAAGTAATTTCAGTTATTTTTGTGTGGGTGCTTATCATTGAAATGCATGTAAAGTTTCATTTTGAAATTTAAAAAGATTTCCTTCAGCCTTCTGTCCACTTATGTGTATTAGTTGCGGATCCGACGACATAGAAGAAGGATAGGAATCCTTTAAGTGCATTTCAAAATGTGATTTTTTTGTCTTTAATGTTTGTAATTTTATGTGGTGGGTCCGCAAGGAGTCATTCTTCCCTTCAATAAATAGGAGTTACCTTACTCTTTTATATAGTTTTATGCTCTTTTGTTCAGGAGAGTTTTAGTGATAGTGAGGCGGTTCTATTTATGCCCATAGATGAGTTCCAAGTTTGCTGCGAATTCCTTGTAAGTTTTTTTGTGCTTAATGCTTGTTCTTATCGTGTAATTTTTGTTCTTTCATATTGGTTATATATATATATATATATGTTCATTTGCTTCCATAGTAGACCTACCAAATTGATTTTGAGAAACATTAGTATCATGTTGTAACCTATGCTCCATAACTCTCTCCCATAGTTTTAAAGTATGACACATCAACTTAATTCCTCTATAATTCGCACAATCTTGTGCATCACCTTTATTCTTAAAAATAGGAATCAACACACTCATTCTCCACACATCTGACATCTTTTTAGTCTTCAAAATAATATTAAAAAGTTTAGTAAGCCAAGAAATTTCTTTATCTCCTAAGCATTTCCACACCTCTATTGGAGTATCATCAGGTCCAACCATTTTCCCACACTTCATTTTCCTAAAAGCCTCTCTAACTTCAGTTTTAGTAATACGCTGATAAAAATAAAAATCTCTATTTTTATTTAGAATGCTAAGGTTACTAAAGTCAATCGTATTTTCACAATCTTCATTGAAAAACTTAGCAAAATAACTCATCCACCTTTGTTGAATATCCTCTTCTAAAAAAGTACTTTTTAATCTTCATCCTTAATGCACTTCAGATGAACTAAATCCTTACTACTCCTATCTCTTTGTTTGGCTAGCTTATACATATATCTTTTGCCCTCTTTAGTATCTAATTTATTATATAAATCATTAAAAGCTAAAGTCTTTGCATCGTAGATTGCTTTTTTAGACTCCTTATGGGCATCTTTATATCTTTCCTAATTTTTAGAGTTTTTACATATAAACTATTTTTTATAATGTGCTTCTTATTTTTGATCTTTTCTTGTACATTTAGATTCCACCACCAACTATTTTTAATATCAGAAGCTTTTTCTTTTAATACTCCAAGCACATCCTTTGCAACATTCTTAATATTACAAGCTACTATTTCCCACATAACATTAGCTTCCTCATGCACTGACAAAATCTTAAGATCGTGAATCTTTTTCTCAAAGATATTTTTGTTAGAGTTCTTTAAATGCCACTATCTAATCCTAGAATAACGATTTATTAATCTTCATATGATATTTATTGATTTAGAGAAAGTTCGAAGAGAAGTGCTATGGAGAGTTCTAAAAATGAAAGGGATTAATAATGCTTATATTCAAGTCATTAGGGATATGTATGTTGGAGCTGTTACTTGTGTTCAAACATATGGTGATTTGACCAAGTATTTTCCAATTTCAGTTGGATTACATCAAGGATCAGCCTTAAGCCCATATCTTTTTGCTTTAGTCATGGATGTTCTTACTAGAGATTTGCAAGAGGATGTTCCCTGGTGTAGTCATGGATGTTCTTACTAGAGATTTGTAGCCGACCCCACATAGTGAGATAAATGCTTGATGTTATTGTTGTTGTATATATTTATTCAAAGATGTTATAGGTGTTCTTTTCCTTGTCAGTCCATTGAGTCTTGATTTGGGCAACCTACCTGCATCTCCTCCGCATAGGGGGTGGCTTCGGAGGTGTTAAACCTTGCTTTCACGCTTAAAAAGCATGCATGGTCGGTGTCGCGCGACACCGCAGCCAGGGAGTCTTTTGTCTCATTGCACTTAAAAAAAAAGTGCTCATATTTGCGTGACTGAAGATGCAAAATTTTCTTGCCACGTTGGAATAACGCATATGTGTACTTATTGTGCATACACACACACTAGGAGTGTGTGAGGGCTAGGTTGTGGGAAGGAGGTGGTGTGGAGAGTGGAGATTGGGAGTTAGGAGAGGGAGTTCAAGTGACTGTTGGAATTTAGTGAGGCCAATTGAGATGTGTTTTGCATGGATGTTGGATCAGTTGATAAAGTGCACGAAAAAGAGAGGGATTCGCGAGTTGCTGGAAGACAAATGATGATTATAGGAGTTTTTATTTATTTTTTTGAATCTTGGTAGATGGGGATGGGATGGGATGTACAAGGAAGCCGGGATTTGGGGGATTTTTTATTTAATTTTTAATTAATTTTTACAAAAATCATAATAAAGAGCAAAAGTAATAATAGTGATAAATAAAAAAAGTGTATTTATATTTCTCACATAATAGCTTGTTCCTTGTGCGCGAGCAAATTTTGAGCTTTACCTTCATGAAATAACTCAAACATTATCAGTGTCATTTCACAGTAATTTTAACATTTCGAACGCATCGACGCATTCCGTTTTGCTAACTGGTGACTTTTGTATGACATTGTGTCTATAGTTCGTCATTCTCGTGTTTTATCGAATCGATCGAGGAGGTGATTTCTTTATTATTTTGATGCTCTTGAAGTGGCAGTGTAGTTCATTTTATGAATAGGTGGCGTTCGGGTGATTTTGATCGTGATTGAGGTGTTTCAAAGTTGTTTTGCACGTTGTCATGTTAATTGGTTGCCGTTCTTATTGTGCTTGCTTAATTGGTCTCGAGGAATATACCGAGGTCAACAACATCTTTAAATGAGAGTTATCTTCGGTTCTTAGGAAGGCAATTAATCATGGAGTCTTCTGGAAAAAACTGTTTTTAAGATCCTTGTTAAGGGTCAAGGAGCTTTCAAAACTTGCAATTTCCTCTAGTTTTATGAAACATCTCTTATACACCCATCAAAACAGTTTTAATATTAAGCATGCATTGAAAAAAAAAATTGGACCCATAAATGAGACATTAGAAGAATCTAGTGAACAGTTGACTTGGAATCATGTAACCAAATGTTATATATTGTTGTACCGTGTAACTTGGACGAATCTAATGCACGGTTGTTGGATTTTAAGCTTGCAAGGGTTTAATTAGCGGTGAATGCTAAAATACTAAACTTCATAGTTTCAGGAAGGAGATTTACAATCCATTATTGATGAAGTATCTTGATGTGTCCGCCAAACCAATTTAATACTAATCATGCATTGAAGAATTTTATTTGAATAGCCCTATGAAATTCTTGTCCGATGCATTGATATGATACCTCCATTAACCAATGAAAGTTTCATACATATGGGTACGATTTCACATTATTTTTCTTCAGATTGCAGTAGATGGAGCTTCAATTAATATAATAGAGGTTTAACCATGCTTAATCTGCTTTATTTTTCATCGACACTGTTTTCTGATCCCTCCAGTTGAAATAGATTCATATTTGTGTTCTGTTTGTTTTTGATTGGCTGATTACAATGAGTTTTATTTTTCTTATTAAATTTTCTGATTTCAGTGGGTCCTCTGATGGCCAATTGTTATCTGGCATTGAGTTTCTATGGCCAGCACTAATGGTTATTTCTTCTGCCTTTCAAGCCGGCGCATCCATTCTCAAGGTTAAATATACAGCTGGCTGTCTATATTTTGGCATCTAGGATCTCAGAAACTCAATAAAAAGTTTATTGTCGCAGGAATTTGTCTTCATTGATGGTGCAAAGCGCCTTCAGGTTCTGTTAATGATTCTTTTTTTTTTTGTTAGTACTCCCATCACAAGTTTCTTAAACTCTTGACGCTTTTTTTACAGGGTAAATCTCTTGATATATTTGTAGTCAATTCATTTGGGTCTGGATTCCAGGTGATTTGATGATTCATTGGGTTACTTAATTTAATATTATCAGCATGCTACTTCCTGAGAAAATAATAGCAAGCATGTAATTTTCTTCTCATGAATATTAATCGAGCCCCTACTGTTCTTATATATTGCGTCCGGGAAGCATGGATGTGGACTTGACCAAGAAATGGCATGGATATCACACGAAAATAATTAAAAAATAGTCGATGTTGAGATAGCATCAAGCGTTGTTGTGAACCCTTGGCCGCAACCTGTCAGAGAGAAATGAAATTGAGAATGTTTGGGGAATGGTGCATTGAGTGTGGGCGATTAATTTGGGATTGTGAAGATAAAATAAGAAGTTGAGTTTTTATTTTTGTAATAAATAAAAATTTAAAAAACAAGAAATTATATTTTAAAAAAAATTCATAAAATATTTATGGCACGTGTCGGACGTACACGTCCAATTTGTTTTTAATGGGACATGTGGCGTGTCTGTCATATGTCGTGTCCGATGCGTGTCGGACAATGCATATTTTTTTTAGGAGAGGTGTCGGTGTATCATAGAAGAGAATGATATGCATTATCTAGTTAGAGGGGATTAGGCTGGGGTATATTCCAAATGTATCCTATAAAAGTTGCAATGGCGTCCAGTAAGTTTTAGTAGCTTAAAATGTTAAAAGGACACCACACAACTGTTTCATACAGTCTCCTGTCATATGACCATCCATGTTGTTACATGTTCCCTACATAGATTTGTAGGACAAATCATTTCTTTCAATTATCCGTGCTTCAAAATTTTTGAATGTCATAAGAACCTTCAAAGCTTGGTGGGCTTCTAAAAAGGTAAAAACTGACTTATAAATATTCTTCAAATGTGCAGGCTCTTTTTGTCTTTCTTCTTCTTCCTTTTCTGTCGAATTTGAGAGGAATTCCTTTCACCCAACTGCCACAGTACCTGAAATATGGTGCTGCATGTTTCTTGAATATCGGAGGCCATATGGCAGGCAAGCTGCTTAATAATGTTCTTACCTTCCAATTCAAGCATTTACTACTTAGTTTTCTTGATTTTAAGGTTCACTCTGGAAAATGCATACTAAATGCAAGAGCTATTTATTTAAATTTTTAGCAGGCTTAGTATAAAATCAAGCTTTTACAAAGTATACTAAGTTAAATGAAATAATACAGTGTGACTGTTTTTATTAGCATAGTAAGACTAAGACGTTATCATTTTGCTTGACATATGCATCATAATATAAAAAATAACACTGAATAATGGCTTAATAAATATTATGAAATGCTAGTTAGAAATTAAGTTCTATAAATTAAGAAAGATGACTAGAGATACATTCATAAAATAGGGCAAGTGGCATAGCTATACAGCTCTGGGGGTCTGCAACGCTTAATAATCTATACCATTTAGAAAAATATTTGCTACTCGATCATGCAATAATGCATGATGTGAAAATTTTTTCCCCCTCAAATTTGAGTTTATTGATAAATGCTGATATTTGATTAATATGGCTGGAATCTTCTGATCATCTGACTCTGTTTCTTTTCACATTCTTCAGATTGCGAAGGTGCCCCATTTCTACCACTGCTTTTCATATTAACAAACATGGCTTTCAACATTTCTTTGCTTAATCTGGTGAAAATGTCTTCTGCGTTACTTTCTTCACTTGCAGCTACTTTAGGAGGTTTCTCTCCCCCCCCACCTCCATTTACACTTTGTTAGTCAAATGGGATTAGCTACAGTGACTTTATTGGTGTATGAAACACTCTATTTTCAAGTTTTGAGAAATTATAATGTCTAAAACTGATGTTATTTTTTGATTGCAGTGCCTCTTTCAATATACATTCTGTCCCTTCCATTACCTTACATTCCTGAAGGCACAACTTTGAATGCATTTTTCGTCATTGGTACTGCGATTCTTGTGTCGGGTTTGACACTTTATAATCTTCCCAAATCTGGCAACCAGCCCCATAGAAATAGAAATGACTGAAGATTCCATCTCTCACCAATTGCAGAATATCTTCATCTGTGGCAGTGTACTGCTGGTTCAAAGATTTTTTTTTAAAGGTAAGTGCCAAAGCTCAAACTACCACATACGCATGTCCATTCCTGGAACTCATGGGTTCTTAACAAGCAGCTCATATAAATTAATTAAATCTTTACTTGCCAGACATACATGGATTTTTTTTCCTTACCAGGCTTAATCATTTTCATGTCGCAGGTCAGAAGGCCCTAGGTCCAGGCTGATTCAATAATATAAATTTTCGCTTCTAACTGATTTTATCTGTTAGCTTCATTATGAGAACATTACAAGGACCAATTCGATTCATTGTATATTTAAATATTGTGATTGATGTTGTGAACTTAATTATGAGCAGCACAACATTTGCTTTGTTACCCTTTTCCTGTAACTTGATCAGGCTTTGTTTTGCTTACCTGACATAGATGATTTGGAAAATATGGAGTCATTCGTTCTTGGAAAGAGAAAAGGATCAAAATGATTCATTGACTCTTCGTAAAAGAATAAAATAGTCTCCTAATTATATTTGATATATCACCAAAAAAATTATCTTGATCGGGCACGAATCTCGAGGAAAAACTCAAGTTGGAAACTTCAAAAATTAATTCGGAGACCATTTAAACTCCGATTTCAGCAAGCCTATAGTCGAATTGAGCGTCTCGGAAATACAAACGCAACGACACCAAATTCGACTCAATCCGAGCCCAAATGAGTCCAAATCAAGTACCCGAAGCGCTGTTGGAAGCCTCGAACAGCAATTTGAGTTACCAAACGGTCTCCGATTTTGACGAGCTTATAGTCGAATCGAGCGGCTCGACGAGACGAATCCAACGAGCCCAAGATCGCAGAATTCTGATACCATTAAGACCTTAAAATGTTCAGTAAACGGTTCACGATCAAGGGATTCAATATCAGCCGTTCATCCGGATCATTCCTTATTTGCCCCTTATCCCTCATCTATTTACGGGCTATGCCACTCCAGAAAAACTATAAATAGCTCCTCATTTCTCTTAAGGAGGGACCTAAGCCAAGAAGAGAAGTGCAGGAGGGAATGACTCCTCCTCGACCACCGCCGGAACACTGCCGGAACTCCACCGGAACACCGCCGGAATACCACCGGGACACCACTAGAATATCGCTGAAATACCGCTGGACGCCCGGAATACACCGGAGCTCGGCCCGACGCCCGAATAACGCCAAAATTCTACTCAACTTCCAAGTGACGTTGAAATTTTGCCGGAAATCTGAGTGACGTTGGAACTCTACCTGGCCTTATAACTGACCTTCAATACTCATTGTAATCTGATCGTCCTAAATTTGAAGGACGAATCAGCCTCTTGTATTTCAAACAACACTAATGGAACTTTTTCAACTGGGCGTGGCCCCGTGGTTTTTTCCCTTTCTAGGGTTTTCCACGTAAAAATCCTGGTGTTACTATTTCAATTCTGTTTGTGTGCTGGATATACGTACAACGCTGAGACGGAAATTTAAACTCTATCGCCGCGTATATTCGAGTCCGCAATTTGGCGCCGTCTGTGGGAATCCTATCCCACACTCCTAAATATTATTTTCATGGCCAATAGGCGTAGCAATCGCCTCATAGGAGCCTCCCGCTCCCACTCTCATCAATCCAGAAATCAGTCTATAAATCATGTACATCAAGTTTCTGCCTCCTTTTTTCCTGGGGGCAACACATTGCTAGAGAAGGAACCTCAGGGCCTTCTTTGGAGGAGCGAATCTGAAAAATGGAAGAATCTCAGAACGAGATCCTACAACTCCTGCGAGAGACTCGACAACCGGCATTAGCACCACATGAACTAGCACCACAGGAGGAGGTTCTTCTCCCTCGAGATCCACCACGGGTAGAAGCTGTTCAACTCGAACATCTTCAAGCAGAAATTCCTCTTCCTCCGCCAAGGAGACATCTGCAGTCACATCAAGATAATGAACTGGCTGATACAGCAAGTTCTACCCATCCTTCGCACACAGGTCGGCAACCTCGTATTCCTTTGGACCTCCCCGAAGAGTTAGCCCGACCACACGTTGCTGAGCTCCCTCGCAATGCCCTTTGCCACGAACTGCGACGATTGGTCCGAGAAGAGTTCCCTGCATGAGGCATAAGGTAACCCCTTCATCAGTGGGACTTGCAGGAGTCGTCACCCTTGACAGAAGCTATTCTTCAACACGCTATTCCGGCAGGATTTAAACTACCAAGCATCGATTCCTAAGACGGGACATCCGACCCGTACGAGCACATCTATCATTACAAAATTATCATGCATATCCAGCGAGCATCTGATGCACTCCTCTGCCAGGTTTTTCCTGCTACACTTAAAGGACAAGCTCGAACGTGATTCTATTCACTTCCAGCCGGAACGATCCCTACATTCGTCAAATTGGCCAAAGTGTTCGTCGAACAATTCGTTGCCAATCGAAGAATTATTAAGGATTCTTCTCACCTTTCCGGGATCCGTCAAAAAGAAGGAGAATCATTAAAGGAGTATTTTCAGCGATTTTTCATCGAGGCTCGACAAATTTCAGGAGTGGATCCTGAATTGCTGAGAGGGGTCTTTCTTGGCGGCCTCCGTCCTGGCCCTTTTTATTCGGCACTCATGCGAGACACAGTTCATTCATATGCTGACCTGATCCATCATGTAGAAGCTCACATCTCCGCTGATGAAGCCATTAATGCTCATAAAAAGTAATTTGAGCAAACAACTAGAAAGCGTAAGAACGCCCCTACAATAGAGGACTCATTTTCGCAACGAAAGAAAAATTCATCTCCTAGACCCCAAGTACCACAACGCGAGTTCCGACATGAAAAAGAGTATACGCCTCTCAATGTAACTCGAACCAACATACTAATGGCCATTCGAGATAAATAAAATATCAAGTGGCCTAATTCTTTGAAGCTGAATGTTGGAAACCAGGAGCAATATTGCTATTTCCACCGTAGTCATGGAAACACTACCGAAGCCTGCAAGCAACTCAAGGATGAGATCGAGAGGTTGATCCGACAAGGATATCGCCGACAATTCATCCAAAACTCACCTGCTCGAGATAAAACTGGTCCAACTGGGGGGTAAAATCAACAACAACAAAGACAACCGTTGAATAATATTCAAATGGTTGGCGAGATTGAATGACCATGCACTTTGTGTAGTTGTAATAGTAATACTAATTGTCATGTGTCATCGTGTATCTCTTCTATGATAAGTAGGATGTCACTCTAATGTCCTTAGTATTTCTACCAAGTCAAATAATGTGGTTGTCCCTATATGTATCTCTTATATTGTATAAGAGAACTATTGTATTGTCTTACAGTAATATAATGTGTTCTTCGCCTAGTTTTAATATTGTCTCCTTCTTAAAAAAAAGGATAAAAAATGACAATAAAAAACTACCGATGAATATAATCTCTTTATCCATGATCCGAAAAATACGCAGTATTTATTACATCTTAATCACTAGAAGATCGATCCCAGGGGGATTCGATCTGGCCTCTTCCATACAGGTTAACGTCGTCGAGCAAAGGCTCCGACATACAACCTCGGATAGGTCTCACATCCTTGGTGGATTCTCTCGACCTCTTCCACACAGGTTAATGTCATCGAGCAAAGGCTCCGATATATAACCTCGGATAGGTCTCACATCCTTGGTGGATTCTCTCGACCTCTTCCATATAGGTTAACGTCATCGAGCAAGGCTCTGACATACAACCTCGGATAGGTCTCACATCCTTGGTGGATTCTCTCGACCTCTTTCATATAGGTTAACGTCATCGAGCAGGGCTCTGACATACAACCTCAGATAGGTCTCACATTCTTGGTGGATTCCCTCGACCTCTTCTATACAGGTTAACGTCATTGAGTAGGGATCTGACATATAACCTCATATAGGTCAAACGTCATAGGAGGATGTCTTGTATCTCAATCACTGGAAGACCATTCATAGGGAGATTTAATCTAACATCTTCCCCTAAATGTCATCAAGCAAGAGCTTTGACTTACAATCTCAGATATATCAAAGCATGTCTTACAAATGCAATAACAATTCAGCTTCCTCTATGGGATAAATTTTTATTTCATATACAATATTATTGGAGTTACATAAATCCAGATTCAGGTGTACATTTATTCTCACTAGAAGTTGAATTAAGAATACATTGGCATCATCCGTACAAGCTAGTATTATCAAGCAACAAGCAACTTTAACACAATCAAATATCCTTGGTGGATTTAAGTGACTTCTCCCTTATTGCACGCAAGCACCTCCTACAACTGCTCCTTCAAAGAAAGGATATAACTTGATCATCATCAGGCGTCCACTCAGTTAACAGTATTATTGTATCACACTGCTTCGGCCCCTTGATTCAGTGATTTCTGATGTTGGCACACTTCAGTATGGATGAATATTGCCTTAACACAATGCCACTGGACACCCGCCATCATCGGCTTCTTGCTCGATCGTGAACCATCATCGGCTGCTTGCTCGATCGTTACCAGCAGTACGCCCTCCAATTCTTTCTTCTAGCTCTCTGTTCGGCCGTTGACTGCCGACGGACTTCCACTTGATCGTTCATCATCAACGAACTTCCGCTCAAATAGCATCGAAAGTCTCGTATCCTCTCGCACGATCTTCTAAAGGATTTTAGAGGATGTGAGATCATCCATTTCACTTCCTTTACTAAAGAGGGGCACGAATCTGAGTAGGGAAAATCACCTATGAAAGACAGCGGAAAGCCTCTAGAGTAGGAAGAAAAATGGAGGAGAAGGAATGAATAAGAGAAGAAATTTCTAACTCCTGTACAGGAGGAGGGGTGTTGTCTCAAGTAGGGAAAGTCACCTACTGAATAACAGCGGAATGCCTCAACTGTCAGAAAGCCAGAATGAGAGGAAAAAGAGAAGAAGCCTCTAACTTCTGCGCAAAGGGAGGGGCGCCGAGTCAAGTAGGGAAAGTCACCTACTCAAAAATGGTGGAATGCCTCAAAATGCCAAAAGCTAGAAAGCCAAAGGGAGAGGGAAATGTGGTGCAAATTTTCATTACCCCAAGGGGGGTATTTATAGGATGAAAAGGGGGAGAAAAAGAGAGGGAAATATTGAAAAAAGAAGGGGGAAATGTTTGAAAATTGGAGAAGGAGGCTTCTAGAAGGATTTCAAAAATTTTCAGAATTTTTCGGGTCAAAAATGGTCATTTACGAATTTTACAAAAAAAAAAATTTTGTGGGCCCCACAAAAAAAAAAAGAAGGGGGCAATTGCTGCCGCGCGCCCAAGGGGAGCGCCCCTTGCCCGCGCGCCCGCCCGGGCGCCGGCGGCGGCCGGCCGGTCGGTTCGGCCGCCTACGCGTTCCCGGGCTCCGATTTTGGGCCTGGACGGTCCCAATCGGACGTTTTTGGGGTCCCCGGACACGTTTTTGGACGTTCCGGACTCAATTTTGACACTTTCAGAGCTCAACGGGGCCTCTATGATCAGGTTCGAGCAAACGTTTAATTTTTGGAACATAATTTTTTACGATTCGACCATTGTAAAGTGTCAGAACAAGTATTTTCGGACTTCTGGAGCTTCGACGTCCGAAAATAGGGGGGCAACTGATGTATCACCAAAAAATTATCTTGATCAGACACGAATCTCGAGGAAAAACTCAAGTTGGAAACTTCGAAAATTAATTCGGAGACCATTTAAACTCCGATTTCAGCAAGCCTATAGTCGAACTGAGCGTCTCGGAAATACGAACGCAATGACACCAAATTCGACTCAATCCGAGCCCAAATGAGTCCAAATCAAGTACCCGAAGCGCTGTTGGAAGCCTCGAACAGCAATTTGAGTTACCAAACGGTCTCCGATTTTGACGAGCTTATAGTCGAATCGAGCGGCTCGACGAGACGAATCCAACGAGCCCAAGATTGCAGAATTCTGATACCATTAAGACCTTAAAATGCTTAATAAACAGTTCACGAACAAGGGATTCAATATCAACCGTTCATCCGTATCATTCCTTATTTGCCGCTTATCCTTCATCTATTTACGGGCTATGCCACTCCAGGAAAACTATAAATAGCCCCTCATTTCTCTTAAGGAGGGACCTAAGCCAAGAAGAGAAGTGCAGGAGGGAATAACTCCTCCTCGACCACCGCCGGAACACTGCCGGAATTCCACCGGAACACCACCGGAACTCCGCTGGAACACCACCGGGACATCACTGGAATATCACCGAAATACCGCTAGATGCCCGGAATACACCGGAGCTCGGCCCGACGCCCGAATAACACCAAAATTCTACCCAACTTTCAAGTGACGTCAGAATTCTGCCGGAAATCCGAGTGACGTTGGAACTCTACCTGGCCTTATAACTGACCTTCAATACTCATTGTAATCTGATCGTCCTGAATTTGAAGGACGAATCAACCTCCTGTATTTCAAACAACACTAGTGAAACTTTTTCAACTGGGCGTGGCCCCGTGGTTTTTTCCCTTTCTAGGGTTTTTCACGTAAAAATCCTGGTGTTACTATTTCAATTTTGTTTGTGTGCTGGATATACGTACAACGTTGAGACGAAAATTTAAACTCTATCGCCGCGTATATTCGAGTCCGCAACAATATTAAAGGAATATTTTGGTCTCTCGACTCCTTAAAAATGAATCAAAATAATTTCATCATAAGATTGTTTTGATTTATTTTTAAAAATTTGAAGAATCAAAATGATTCTTTAATATAATTATAAATTATTTTGATTATTCATAAAGGGTCAGAGAATTATTTTGATCTCTTTTCTCTTTTTGAAAATTAGTAAGTATTCCTCAATCCTCACACTAGGGCACGGTTACTGCACAAGCTGAGCTACTGATGTCTCCATTATACACGTAGCTTGAATAACATTCTTTGTTATAGAGTTAAGGTTTAGGTGAAATCAAGTGCGGATCCAGTTTTTTTTTTCAAGGTGGACAAAATTTTAATTAATTAAATAATAATAATAATAATAATAGCATTAAACCGTAATAATAATTTTTTTTTAAATTTAATCATTATAATGATGGAAACTTTATAAGAGAAAATTTTCATCATTTATCTTCTAATATAATATTGATTTGACCAATGAGTTGAGCCAAAATTTCATACAAAATTTGAGAAGATATGAATGAGATAGAAAGAAGCAAAAAGAGATCTATCATCATATGAACTGGTTGAATAATAGATTAGAAAATGCAAAATGTTTCATCATTTAATTAAAAGCAATAATTTCAAAAACAAAACTATCAAATAGAAGGAAACAATACCCACTGTAATATAGTTAGAGTCAGAAGTTGTTGTCGGTGAAAAGCTACTGGTAGCAGTATTTGTGCTTAGAACCACAACAACTAGTCTCCTTCATCAGCAAGCCCAAGCCGACAAATTTGCTATCCTGTAGAATACTAGAGTACTGCGATTTTGAGGCTACAGTAACAGGAAAGTGAGAAAGATGAATTGCAATCCGATTCGGTGGCCTTCAGCTTGCACGGCAAAAGTGAAGGCCGAAGGGTGAGTAGAATAGTAGATTGCTTGCATGAAGGGAGTAGCTTCGAGTAACCTCACGCCTCCCGCTTCATATGGCTTTGTCAACGTTTCGCGTGCTGCGTGCGTGAAGAGACGGAATTAAGGCTGTCACGGACTCAAGCGGGAGTTGGACAAATGCTTTGGATTAGGGCAAAAAAATAAATTTAGGGTGGGGGGAGGGGGGGATGGTCAAAACTACCCCTCTTATTCTTTTTTACAGTTTGAGGGTGGGCAATTTCCCACCCTAAAGGCAAGGTAGATCCGCCTATGAGTGAAATAGTATGTTGGACGAATAATTAGACATTTATTTATCTAAGGCTCATTTATATTTCTGTTTTTAAACAATTGAATATAATTAAATGAAATTTAGCTGTTTTCTTTTGATAATTTAGTTGCCTTTTTTGATAATTTATTATAGTTTATTATGTTGTTCTATTGTATTCTATTCAGTTAAGTTATTTGTATTACTAGTAGAATAATTATAATTAAAATATTGAGCAAATAGTTAGATGATGGATTAAAATTTTGAAGTTATTTTTTATTAAAATTAATAAAAAAACATTGAATAGATGAATAAAATTGTATTTAAATTATTTTAAAATTACGGGAGAGAGCAATTGAGCATAAGTTATGACCGTGATATTAATATTTTTCAAAATTAATTTGGATTTATGCTTATTAGGTATATTAAGGAAGTTATATATTTTTTGAGAGATTTGGTGGAGAAAAATAAACAATAAGGAGAATCTATATATGATACTTCCTGATTTAGGGAAAGCATATAATAAAGTTCTAATATAAGCGCTCTACATAGTTTTGGAAAAGAAAGAAGTTAATAATGTTTGTATATATGATCAATTACTAGTGTTTAAATATAAGGTTATTTGACCACATATTTTCTTATTTCATTTGGATTACCATAAGGATCAATTTTAACCCCATATCTTTTTTGCTTTAATTGTGAATGCTTTTACTAGACATTTGCAAGAGGATGTACTTTAGTGTTTGTTTTTCGTTGTTGATATTCTTCTTGTTGATAAGACTAGAGTGAGAATTGGTGAAAATTTTGAATTATAAAGGTCAACCTTAGAGTCTAAAAGTTTTTGTTTGAGTAGATTTAAAATTGAATACATTGAGTGTAATTTTAGTAGTAATAAATATAATGGTAGGATTGTGACATTGGGTGATGAGTCATTAAAAAGGGTGCTCGATTTAAATATTTCAAGTCTATTGTCCAAAAGGATGATAAAAAAAATGAGATTTTATTTGTAGAATTCAAGTTGGATGGTTTTGAAGTGAAGGAATGCATTGGGCATATCGTGTGATAGAAAAGCACTCTCAAATTTAAGGTAAAATTTTATAATATGATGATGAGACTTGCAATGTTTTATGGCACAGAATGTTGGGCATTAAAAGTGAGGATTAAAATTAAGTGTCGCAAAGATGAGTGTGGTTAGGTGGATAAGTGGCTTTACATTCAAAGACAAGATGTGAAATGAGCATATATGTGAAAAGGTTGGAGTAGCTCTAGTGGCAAATAAGATTAGAGAGATCCGTCTTATATGGTTTGGTCATATAAAATGCCAACCTTATGATGAATTTGTTAGGATTGTAGATATAATAGATTAATTCTATGTTAATAAAGGTAGAGATAGACCTAGAAGAATTTGGTTAGAAAGTATTAAAAAGGATGTTTTAAAATAAATTTAAATGAGAATTTAACTCTTAATAGAACATAATAGAGAAAATGATTCACATAGCTAGCCCCACATAGTGGGATAAAGGCTTTTTGCTATTGTTTTTGTTTTTGTTCTAGTATTGTATAATAAAAATATTGAATAAATAGTGGGATGGAATGAAAATTAATTTTATCATTCATAAAATATTAGAAATGATACATCATCGAAAAATTATCTTGATCGGGCACGAATCTCAAGGAAAAACTCAAGTTGGAAACTGCAAAATTAATTCGGAGACCATTTAAACTCCGATTTCAGCAAGCTTATAGTCGAACTGAGCGTCTCGGAAATACGAATCCAACAACACCAAATTCGACTCAACCCGAGCCCAAACGAGTCCAAATCAAGTACCCGAAGTGCTGTTGGAAGCATGGAATAGCAATTTGAGTTACCAAACGATCTCCGATTTTGACGAGCTTATAGTCAAATCGAGCGGCTCGACGAGACGAATCCAACGAGCCCAAGATCGTAGAATTCTGATACCATTAAGACCTTAAGATGCTCAATAAACGGCTCATGATCAAGGGATTCAATATGAGCCGTTCATTCGGATCACTCCCTATTTGCCCCTGATCCCTCACATATTCAAATCGAACATATTCAAGCTGAGATTCCTCTTCCTCCACCCAGGAGGCGTTCGCAGTCACATCAAGATAACGAATTGGCTGATACAGGAAGTTCTACCCATCCTCCGCACACAGGTCGGCAATCTCTCCTTCCTCAAGACCTCCATGAGAAGCTAGCCTAACATCACATTGCTGAGCTCCCTCGAAATACCCTACGCCATGAACTGCGATGATTGGTTCGAGAGGAGTTCCCTACAGGAGGCGTAAGGCAACCTCTTCGTCAGTGGGACTTCCAGGAGTCGTCACCCCTGACGGAAGCCATTCTTCAACACCCTATTCCGGCTGGCTTTAAGCTACCAAGCATTGAGTCCTACGATGGGACATCCGACCCGTACGAGCACATTGACCATTACAGGACCATCATGCATATTCAACAAGCCTCAGACGCACTTCTTTGCCAGGTTTTCCCTGCCACTCTTAAAGGACAAGCTCGAACATGGTTCTATTCTCTTCCAGCCGGAACGATCCCCACATTCGTCAAATTGGCCAAAGTATTTGTCGAACAGTTCGTAGCCAACCGAAGAATTACTAAGGATTCTTCTCATCTCTCTGGAATCCGTCAGAACGAGGGAGAAACATTAAAAGAATATTTTCAACGGTTTTCCACCGAGGCTCGATAGATTCCGGGAGTGGACCCAGAACTGCTCCGAGGGGTCTTCCTTGGAGGCCTTCGTCCTGGTCCTTTCTATTCGGCACTCATGCGGGACATAGTTCATTCATATGCTGACCTGATCTATCGTGTAGAAGCTCAGATTTCCGCTGATGAAGCCATTAATGCTCATAGAAAGCAATTTGAGCAAACAACTGAAAAGCGTAAGAACGCCCCTACAATAGAGGAGTCATTTTCGCAACGAAAGAAAAATTCATCTCCTAGACCCCCAGTACCACAACGCGAGTTCCGACATGAAAATGAGTATACGCCTCTCAATGCAACTCGAACCAACATACTAATGGCCATTCGAGATAAAGAAAATATCAAGTGGCCTAATTCTTTGAAGCCAAATGTTGGGAACCAGGAGCAATATTGCTATTTCCACCGTAGTCGTGGACACACTACTGAAGCCTGCAAGCAACTCAAGGATGAGATCGAGAGGTTGATCCGACAAGGATATCTTCGATAATTCATCCAAAACTCACCTGCTCGAGATGAAACTGGTCCAACTGGGGGGCAAAATCAACAACAACAAAGACAACAGTTGAATAATATTCAAATGGTTGGCGAGATTGAATGACCATGCACTTTGTGTAGTTGTATTAGTAATACTACTTGTCTTATCTCATCGTATTAAATAGGGTGTCACTTTGATATCCCTAATATTTTCTTCAAAGTTAAACATTATGTTGTCCTTATACGTATATCTTATATAGTGTAACTTGTATATCCCTAAGTCACACTAGGGATATATTGTATTGTCTTACAGTAATATAATGTGTTGTTCGTCCAGTTCTGATATTGTCTCTTTCTTTAAAAAGAATATAAATGACAATGAAAAACTACTGACAAATATAGTCTATTTATCCTTGATTCGAGAAATACACAATCTTTGTCTCAATCACTGGATGATCAATCCCAGGGGGATTCGATCTGACCTCTTCCACACAGGTTAACGTCGTCGAGCAAAGGCTCCGACATATAACCTCGGATAGGTCTCACATCCTTGGTGGATTCTCTTGACCTCTTCCATACAGGTTAACGTCATTGAGCAGGGCTCTGACATACAACATCAGATAGGTCTCACATCCTTGGTGGATTCTCTTGACCTCTTCCATACAGGTTAATGTCATCGAGCAGGGCTCTGACATACAACCTCGGATAGGTCTCACATCCTTGGTGGATTCTCTTGACCTCTTCCATACAGGTTAACGTCATCGAGCAGGACTCTGACATACAACCTCGGATACGTCTCACATCCTTGGTGGATTCTCTTGACATCTTCCATACAGGTTAACGTCGTCGAGCAAAGGCTACGACATACAACCTCGAAAAGATCTCACATCCTTGGTGGATTTTCCCGACCTCCTCCATACAGGTTAACGTCGTCGAGCAAAGGCTCCAACATACAACTTCGGATAGGTCATATATTCTTGATGGATTCTCTGGACATCTTCCACAGAGATTCTTGGCGGGCAAAAAATCTTCGAAAGAGCATGTTGCACAATATATCAACTCATGTTTCAAAGATCCAAAAGCAAGTTTTCAACTTCATATAAATATTATTGAAGTTATATTACAAAAGATTGTACATCTAGTTCACCTTTGCAAGAATTTAAAAGTAAAAGGTACACTGGTGACATTCATACAAGCTAGTATCATCAAGCAACAAGCAACTTTAACACAGTCAAATATCCTTGGTGGATTTAAGTGACTTCTCCCTTATTGCACATAAGCATCTCCTACAACTGCTCCTTCAAAGAAAGGACATAACTGGATCATCATCAGACCTCCACTCAGTTGATAGTGTTAGTATATTGCCAGAATGTTGGCATGTCACACTACTTCGGCCCCTTAATTCAGTAATATCTGATGTTGGCACACTTCAGTATGGATGAATATTGCCTTAACACAATGCCACTAGACACCCACCATCATCGGCCCTTTGTCGGATATCTGTCGGCGGTCCTCTACTTCATCTCAACCATCATCGAATTCTTGCTCGATCGTGAACCATCATCGGCTTCTCGTTCAACTATTGATAGCAGCACCCTTGAACTCTCTCCTTATGCTCCCCACTTGGTCGTTGACTGCTAACAGACTTCCACCCGATCGTTCATCATCGAAAAACTTCGGTTAAAATAGCATCGAAATTCTATTCGATGCTGAGCTTCCTCCCGTTGCTGAAGTTCTGCCCGTTTTAGGGCTTCCGTCGGACTTTTACCCGACGCCGAGCTTCCTTCCGTTGCTGGACTTCTTCCCAGGACTTTCATCTGACTTCTGCCCGAAGTCGAGCTTCCTCCCATTGTTGGATTTTTGCCCGTCGTGGAACTTCTACCCGCTGACGAATTTTTGTCGGAGTTCTACCCGACGCCATACTTCTTCCCAACGTCGGACTTTTGCCCGTCGTCGGATGTTTGTCGGGCTTCTACCCGACACCAAAATTCTACCCATCGTTGGACGTCGTCGGATGTTTGTCAGGCTTTTACCAGACACCAAAATTCTACCCGTCGTGGGACTTTGTCGGATGTTTGTCGGGCTTCTACCCGACGCCGAATCTCTACCCGACGTTGTACTTATGCCCGTCGAGGGACTTTCATCGGACTTCTGCCCGACGACGAGCTTCTTCCCATTACTGGGTCTTTGCCCGTCGCCAGACTTTCGTTGGAATTTTGCCCGGGATTTTCGTCGGACTTCTGCCCGACACCATACTTCTACCCGACACCGGACTTCTACCCATCGTCGGACTCTCATCGGACTTCTACCTGATGCTGAACTTCTTCCCGACGTCTGACTTCCGACCATCTTCAGACTCCCTCCAACTAACATCTCACCTCCACATGATCTCTTAAAGGAGAGAAATTCTAACTCCCATTTCGCTTCCCTTCCTAAAAAGGGGAAGCGGCTAACTTCTGCGCAAAGAGAGGGGCGCCGAGTCGAGTGGGGAAAGTCACCTACTCAAAAACGACGGAAGGCCTCAAAATGCCAGAAGCTAGAGGGGAGAAGAGAGAAATTTCTAACTCCTGTACAAGAGGAGGGGCGTTGTCTCAAGTAGGGAAAGTCACCTACTGAATAACAACGGAATGCCTCAACTGTCTGAAAGCCAGAATGAGAGAAAAAAGAGAAGCCGCTAACTTCTGCGCAAAAGGAGGGGCGCCGAATCAAGTAGGGAAAGTTACCTACTTAAAAACGGCGGAAAGCCTCAGAATGCCAAAAGCTAGAAGGCCAGGAGAGGAGGAAGAAAGGAGCATTTTGTCCCCTACCAAGGGGTGTATTTATAGGATGAAAAAGGGAGAGAAAGAGAGGAAAAAATTGAAAAAAGAGGGGGAAAATATTTGAAAATTGGAGGGAGGAGGCTTCTAGAAGAAAGTTCGAATTTTTCGGAATTTTTTCGGAATTTTTTTGGAATTTTTTGGGATTTTTTAATCCATGCGGCCCCCACAAAAAAAAAATTTAATATGGGGCAACTGCCGCGCGCCCCAAGGGGCGCGCTTGTTGCGCGCGCTCCCGCGCGGGCGCCGCCGGTGGCCGGCCGTCCGGCCGGCCGGTTCGGCCGCCTACGCATTACCGGGCTCCAATTTTGGGCCCGGACGGTCCAAATTCGACGTTTTTGGGGTCCCCGAACACGTTTTTCGACGTTCCGGACTCAATTTTGACACTTTCGGAGCTCAACGGGGCCTCTATGATCAAGTTCGAGCAAACATTTAATTTTTGAAACGCAAATTTTTGCGATTTTGCCAAAGTGAAAAGCCGACACATATATTTTTGGACTCCTGGAGCTTTGACGTCCAAAAATAGGGGGGCAACTGATACGTCATCGAAAAATTACCTTGATCGGGCACGAATCTCAAGGAAAAACTCAAGTTGGAAACTTCAAAAATTAATTCAGAGACCATTTAAACTCCGATTTCAACAAGCTTATAGTCGAACTGAGCGTCTCGGAAATACGAATCCAACAACACCAAATTCGACTCAACCCGAGCCCAAACGAGTCCAAATCAAGTACCCGAAGTGCTCTTGGAAGCATCGAACAGCAATTTGAGTTACCAAACGGTCTTCGATTTTGACGAGCTTATAGTCGAATCGAGCGGCTCGACGAGAAGAATCCAACGAGCCCAAGATCGCAGAATTCTGATACCATTAAGACCTTAAGATGCTCAATAAACGGCTCATGATCAAGGGATTCAATATGAGCCGTTCATTCGGATCACTCCCTATTTGCCCCTGATCCCTCACATATTTACGGGCTATGCCACTCTAGAAAAACTATAAATAGCCCCTCATTTCTCTTAAGAGGGGACCCAAGCCAAGAAGAGAAGAAGAAGAGAAGAAGAAGAGAAGAGAAGTATAGGAGGGAACAGCTCCTCCTCGACCACCGCTGGAACACCGCCGGAACTTCGCCGGAACACCACCGAGGCACCACCAGGCGCCCGAGGGACGCCGGAGCTCTGCCTGACGCCGGAGCAACATTGGAATTCTGCCCGACACGAGAATTCTACCCGACGCCCGAGTGACGCCAGACTTCTTTCCAAGTGACACTGGAATTCTGTCGGACACTCAAGTGATGTCGGAACTCTGCTTGTTCTTGTAACTGATACTCATTGTAATCTGATCGTCCTGAATTTAAAGGACGAATCAGCCTCGTGTATTTCAAACAACACTAGTGGAACTCTTTCAACTGGGCGTGGCCCCGTGGTTTTTTCCCTTTTCAGGGTTTTCCATGTAAAAATTCTGGTGTCACTATCTCAATTCTGTTTGTGTGCTGGATATACGTACAACGCTGAGACGAAAAGTTAAAATCTATCGCCGCGTATATTTGAGTCCGCAACAAGAAATAATGTTGTTTCAATTACTATTAGTTTAGCATAACATATATATATATATATATATATATATATATATATATATATATATATATATATATATATATATATGCTCAATTAAAATTTCAATATGGTTCAAACTTGATAAGAGAATTAATAATGAGCTTTGATATGTCACTAGAAATTGCCTTGATCGTGCATAAATCTCGAGGCATATTTAAAATGAACTTTCAAAATTAATTTTGGTATAATCCAACCTCTAATTTCAACAAACTTAGTTAAATTGAACGTCTCAATGAGATGAATCAAATGACACTAAAATTGGTCCAACCCGAGCCCAAATGGGCCTAAATCAAGGGTTTAAAGCATTTGAGAAACCTTCAAGATATTAATTAGATGACCAAATGTTTTCCAAATATAGCATGCTTATAGTTGAATCGAGTGGCTGGACAAGATGAATCCAACGAGCTCAAGTTCGCTTAATTTCAACATCATGAAGACACTTAAATACTGAACAAATGCTCTCTGATTAAGGGGATCAATGCAGGTCGTTGATGGAGCATTATGAATTTGCTCCTTATTTTTTTTTTCAAATTTATAGAGTATGTTATTCTCAAAATATATAAATAGGTCCCCTTTCTCAGCATGAGGTGGACTTAGAGGTGTGGACCATGAGTTATAGATTAAAGAGTGTTCAGAAGCTTGAAGAATCTCGAAGCTCCACCCGAGCACCATCGCTAATGAACCTTCGCTACCATTGGACTTCTACCAATTGATAGTCATTGGACGTCCACCTTGCCACCGCTGTCAGACCTCAACCAAGCCATCGCAACTACCGGACCTCAAGCTAATTGTCGTCGTCGAACCTCAGGCTGTCGCCATCGTTGGATCACCGCCTGACCATCGTCATCTAACCTCAATTTGGCCACCACTTCATGGGCTCTACTTAGCCATCATCATTAGACCTCTCATCTTTTGACCACCGCTATTAGAACTTCTATTGACTACGATTCCTCTAACCTTAATTGCCCGTTGACTATGGTCACTGGATCACAGTCGTCCAACTATAATCCTCAGACAAATGTCTCCTGACTACAGTCCTCCGATCATTGTTACCTGACTACGATCCTTTTGATCTTAGTTGCCTACCGACAATGGTCCTCCGACTACCGTTGTCTGACTATAGTCCTTCCGACCTCAGTGACACGTCAGCTACGGTCCTCAGACCATTATCACATGACTACAGTCCTCAGACTACCTTCGCCTAACCATGGTCCTTCAGATATCTATCGCCCTCGACTGTAATCCCTTCGACCATCATCACACGACTATGGTGCATTCTACACCATTGCCCGATTACAACCTCTTCGACCTTCATTGCTCAACTAAGGTCCCTCCAACAGTCGTCATTCGATTATAGTTCTTTCCACCTCTGTCACCCGACTACAATACCTATAAGCTCTGCCACCCGATTTCGATCATTAAACCACCATCGCCCAACTGCGATCCCTCGAACCTCCATTGCTCGATATATGTGTGATATATGTTGGATATGACATTTGTATGTTCAATTAATATAAATAAAATATAAAAGTTACATATTTGAATAATAAATTTTAATTTTTAAAATGTTCATAAAAATTTAGATGTATTTTTTATTAAAAATATATTATATAAATAATTTAATATTGATTAATGAATATTATTAATTTAATTATTAATGATTTTTAAAATATTTATCATCATTATTTTTAATTTCAAGGAAATAATACAAATATCATTGATCATTTTTTATTTAAGTTTAATATTATATATATAATTTTATGAGAAATTAAAATGAATTTATTATCATGTAAATTTATTTTATACTTATTTAATTTATAAAATATTATAGCTTTTTAGTATAATGGTGGTCTTTGATGACTTGATTAGGAGAATAGATGTATTAGATTTGACTTATGTTAAGAAATATAGAGGTAGACCTAAAAAGATTTGGTTGAAAAAAATTAGAAATGGTATTTCTTTTTTAGATATAAATGAGAATTTAACTCTTAAAAGAATACAATAAAGAAAAATGATTCATATAGCCTACCCCACATCATCTGATAAAGACTTGATATTTTCATGGAGAAAAATGTTCTTTTTAATATATAATATTATTGATATATCATCAAAAAATTATCTTGATCGGGCATGAATCTCAAAGCAAAATAAAGTTGGAAACTTCAAAAATTAAATTCTGAAATATATGAACTCTGTTTCCAGCAAACTTATAGTCGAACTGAACATCTCAAAAATACAAACCCAATGACACCAAATTTGACTCAATCCAAGCCCAAATGGGTCCAAATCAAAGACCCGAAGCATATTTGGAAGGTTCAAACCATAATTTGGATTACTAAACTATTTTGAAAGATGACATGCTTATAGTCAAATTGAGCGGCTCGACGAGACAAATCCAACGAGCCCAAGATCGCTAAATTTTGATATCATTGAGACATTCAAATGTCCAGTAAATTGTCTATGATCAAGGAGATCAATATCCGCCATCCACTTAAATCACTCCCAACTTACCCTTGATCTCCACCCTATTTACTGGTCATGCCACTATCAGAAAACTAAAAATAGACCCCTCATTCCTCATGGAAGGGGGAGGAAGCAAGGGGGCTGAAGCAAGGAGGGAAAGAAGAGAGGAAAGCAATAGAAATATTTCTCTTGCCACCAAACTCCTGGCCATCGATCGTGGTCGGACTTTCACCAGACTTCTGCCCGGCTACCAACTAATGTCAAACTTCTGCCCGACTGCCAACTAACACAAGACTTCTGCCCGTGACATCAGACTTCTGCCCGACCGCCAACTAATGCCGGACTTCTACCAGGCCACCGACTGAAACCATACTTCTGCCCGGCCACCAACTAAGGCTGGATTTCTGCCCGGCCACCAAATGTCATCGGATTTCCACCCATTCTATGACTAATATCGGACTTTCGCCCGACTGCCGACTGACGCTGGACTTCTGTCCGGCCACCAACTATTGACCTCATTTTTGTATGAGGTCATTAGGAACCAATCCAAGTTCCAGATTGATCCTAACCCTAGATCAATTTAATTTCCAAACTAATCCAGATCTTAAGATCTATCTAGATCTTAGGCTCATTCTAGACCCCAAACTCTAGGACTTTTAGACTCTAGGACTCTCCTAAATTTCAAACCTTAAATCTTTCTAAACTCCATATCAATCTGGATTTTATATCAATTTAAACCTTAAATCAATCCAGATCTCAAACTTTTTCAAGCCTCAAGCCAGTTCAAATTCCAGACCAATCCTGACCCTTGAATAGTCTAGACTCTAGTCTATTCAACCTACTGTCAAACCCTAATCCCTATCTAATCAGTAGCAGTCATCCAAGTGACTGTAATTGATTTGAATAGTTCAAATTCAATCAATCAAACCCAAAATTCAGCTCACATTAAAAAATCTAGGTCAAATTCAAAGGCTAAAAGGCCCTGTCCTGAAAGCCTTTTTGAGTGAATTTTCAAACAGCTCAAATCCCAGTCAAATAATCTCTGATTCAGAGTCTATCAATTTCACATTGATAGGACATGTCTCTAGAGGCAACTCTCTAAATTTGAGCTCAATCTGAGGTCTTTAACCCTGAAAACTGGATTGAGATCCAAAGACTATAAACATTCAAATATTTACGACCTATGCCACTGGACCTCCATCCAGTAGATCCTGACCTTGGAGCTTTCTCCAAAGCTTCCAATCACATCCAGACCCTTAATCCTGACCTCTTGAGCATTAAACTAAATTTTGGTGGGCTCACTTTAACTCTCAGTTGACCCGGGGTCAAAATGACCAAAATGCCCCTTAAGGACAATTTTGAAGTTTTCCATAGACTTCAATATGTCCTTTTTCAAATCAAACTCCAGAACCTCTTCCAATGCATCCTAATCACCAATAGGAGCACATTGGACTCAAGCCCAGACCTGGGTCAAACTTGGTTGAACAGGTCAATCCCTTTTGACCAAAATACCCCTTAAGGGTCTAATAATTTATTTTGACCCAAATGACCTCTCCAGATCTTGAGATCACCTTCAACAGACTTCAAATAACATTTCAAACCCATTGAATCCAAACCCAGCCCCTGGGATAACCTGGTTGACCAAGTCAACCTAGGTTGTCCCAAATGTCTCATAAGGCTTTAAATAGGTTATTCCAACCCATTTAAGCAAACCAACCTATTTCAAACCTCAAATCAACTCATGACCGTAGTTTAGGTGTGTCATAATCTTTGGTCAACCAAACTCAAATAAAGTTGACCAAGTCAACTTAACATACTTGGTCAAAACCATTTAAACTCCATGCTTTAATTCAAACTTCCAACCCATGGTTTGATATTCCTTCCAAATTAGCCCTTAACACTCCCTTTCATGCCACCTCAGCAGTCCAAGTGGCTTTAGACTTGTTAAGTGGTCAAATCAAGAGTATGAAGTGGTAAAACCTAGTCAAACCCCCTTTAAACTCCAAACACATTGCTTGTAAGTTTAGGGATGTGCATAGTTAGCAGAGAAGCAATCCTCCTTGCCACCTTAGCACTTTGGTTGACTGTTTGACTGGTCAAACAGTCAAACCAAACTCTCAAATGAGTTATGGATGGTCAAAATCCCCTTTTAATCAATTCCCCTCCATTCTTAACCCTTTCCAGCAATCTCAAACAGCCTCTAAAAGCTTCTCAAGTCACCCTTAATTCCTAAATTAAAGCTTAAGCTAAGAAATGTGGTCCCCATCCCATGTGAAGCCAAAACCTCCTTTCCAACTCATGGTCCTTTCTCTTGCTCTCCTAACCAACTCCAGGCCACTTGGCAGTCATCTTTGCATGCTTCCAAAGTAATCTTGACCGTACAAATCGTTTAGGGCATTTGAATAGGGGCAAAGAGACCAAATAGAGGGAGGATTCTCTCCTTAGTGTTCTCTCTCCACTCAAGCCATCCCAGACCAAATACTCTTTTCATTTAAGCTTCTAGCAGATCTCTCAACCTTTCTTAAGTCAAATCCAGTCATCAAAGGCTGGCGGCGTCGAGCTTTCCGCGAGTCGAAGCTATTTTATGTCCAAAACTTGTAGCATGTGATAGGGAGCTTTTCAGGCCACGGTTTTTGAAGAGGGATTACGTGTGGATAGTCTACAAGTACAACAAGACTTTAAACAGATTAATCCATCCAATAAATCGAGGTATAACCCAAACCCTAGGTTAGAGTGCTTAGTTTTAAATATTATTTCATTAAGCATGCTTTAAGCTATAAAAAATGTCCACATCATTTTTGTTCAGTCACTGGATGCATGTTTAAAATTTTATGAAAATAGATCGAGTAAATCTTGAGTTTGAGCCATTTTTCCAACTAGGGCTATGGTTTATGCCCTGTTAGTGTATTACACAATGTGGGCCATTGATTTTACGATCAACGGTCAAGATTGTGCTGTTCCGTGCTTTCATTCAGCCGCAGAAGCCTTCTGTTGGATCAAAGCAACGTTCGGCTCGATCAGAGCCTCTGATTCCAGAATGCGGACATCCAATGGCCATGGCGCGTGCTGACTCGGATTAAGGAAACCACGTCCTCGCGATTTTGATTACCCAATGATTGCGTTGCCAGTAATGATTACTCTACGGTTTGGAGTGTCCAACCGTAGCCTGACATGTGGCACTCAACCGGCGCCGGTACGACTAGGACCATTAATTGATTTAAAATTTATTTTTAAATCTTTTTTAAGTTCGATTTTCTTTAAAATTATATAAAATAAAATATAAATCAAAAAAATATTTATTTTATATCAAATTGTTTATAATTTAAAATACTTTATTTTAAAAATAAAATAAAAATAAAATATTATATTTTTATTTATTTAAAATATTAAATATTTGATATTTTAATTAAGTTTAATTAAAAATAATTCACTTATTTTCAAAAATTTAAAATTTTATTTCAAATGTTTTAATTAAATTATTAAACATATTTTAAAATTTTAAAATTAAAAATTAAGTTAAAATACTTAATATGATTTAAATAATTTCTATTATCTAAATAATTAAATAATTAATTGATGTTTAATTAACAAAGCATTAAATATTTTTAAAAATTAAAAATTTTATATTAAGATACTTTAAATAATTAATTTATTATTTTTAAAATATCATAATTTGAAATTTAATTAATTTAAGATATGTTTTGTATTTTAAATTTTGTTTAATTAGTTAAATATTCAAATATTTAATTAATATTTTATTAAAATTAAATTAAGATAATCTCAAAATTTTAAATAAAGTGATTTCAAATAATTTTAAATTCTAGAAATATTTAAAATTTAATTTAATTTAATTTAAGAATTATTTCAAATATTAATTGATTTTAAATTATGTTAAATTCATTTATTTAACCTTAAACTTTTAAAATTCAAAATAAATTCAATTTAAATCATAAATATTAATGTAATTTCTTAAAATTTTTATAAAATTAAGTATTTTAATTTAAGATTAATTTTAGGAATTAAAAATTTATTTATATTAATTAATTTTAATTATCTAATTATTATAATATTTAATTAGTATTATATTAAATATTTTTAAAATTTAAAAATTTATTGTCAAACTATTTCAAATAAATCACAGATTCTCTCAAAATAATTTGACATTATTTTAGTTATATTTTTAATTATTTTAATATAAATACTTATATATATATATATATATATATATATATATATATATATATATAATGTATTTTTGAAATTATTTTTTAAAAATTATACTTATATTAAATTTTGAAGTTTGAGAGATCCATTTGAAATCTTAAACATGGATTGGGTTTAATTGAACGGATTTGGTGTGGAGGGATAATTAATCAATGAGTAATTAATTTTCAAATTATTCATTGATTAATTTTCCAATTAATTAAATGTATCTTAATCACATGCTTAAGGTGCACACACATACACTTAGTTTAGGCTCTCCTAGACTTAGGTATGATTGTGATTGTGTATACTTTATCATGTATATGGTTAAGGGTTAGTAAAACTTTGATTCAAACCTACATAATCTAGTGACATTATTAAGGACAATAATTAAGAACATTTTTAGAGAAATTTAGAAAAATTTTAATAATTAGGATTTACAACCTTTTGACTTGAAATTTTGAACATTTGAACCTAGTGATATCTATAACCCATAGAAAAATATTCACTGGTTTTAAAAATCATTAAGCCCCTTAATCAATTTTCTTAAGTTTAAACCTTTAATTAACCTTTAAAACTTCCAGAAAATTTAATAAATCAATTTTAAATCACCAAAATACAAATAATACCTCTAATTGAATAGAATTAAACTCTTAATCAATGAAAAATAAAAGCCCCTTGATTGGACTCTAAAATCAAGCTTAATTTAATTTTAATTAAAAATTAATATTTAATTAATTTAATTAATTAAAATAATTAAAATTTAATTAATTTAATTAATTAAAATAATTAAAATTTTAAAAAATTTTCAAACACTTGGGAATCTCTCCTTAAGTCATTCATGACCTTTGGAGTTGATTTCAAGGAGTTGAGAGTTTATTTAGATTCAAATCATTAAAACACCATTGATTAAATAATTTTAAAAATTCAATAAATACTCAAAACTTTGAAAAATCATAACTAATTCTAGAAAACTCTAAATTGAGCAAAATCTAAGGCATTCAAATTCAATTAATGTCTAATATTTATCAAAAATATCAAACCCTAAAATATCAGTCAAATTCAGAAAGTTAACTTTATGGTCAAACTTCAATTAAAATTCAAATCAAAACTTCAAACCTTCATAATAAAATATAGAAAAATCTAAATTTAGCATACTTACAGTCTAACTAATCATATTAAGGCCTAATATTTTAATAAAATAATATTTTTTTAGAGACCAAGCTTAATTAAAAAGTTAACTTTTGACCCCTTAATTAATTGATTAAAATAATCAAAAAAATTTTAAAATTTGATAATTGATTCTAAATTCCATTAAAGGATAATTTAATATTTAAATTACTCAACCAACCCATTAATACATAACAACCACTCCAAAGATGAAGTTTTAAGTCTAGACTGCTCTTGGCTGCGGGGCTACATGTCCTAAAGAGTCTTTATTCCTCGAGCCTGGTGGCACAACGTCACGAATGGATTCAATGGAGTGTTAAAAATATAAAATTAATTAATTAATAATGATCTAACTAAAATTTAAATTCTTAATCAAATTATAGCAACCAAATTTATAGGCTGGACTACTCCGGGCTACGGGGCAACGTATCCTAAGGAGGCTTTATTCCTCGAGCCTGATGACACAATGCCACGAACTGATTGATAGCAAACTTAAATAAAATTTAAATCTTAAAATCAAAAATAAATCAAATTTAATTAAAATTTAACAACCCTTCAACTCTAATGAAACTCATATCACTTAACTATACATGTTACCACTGGATAACCCAGGCCTACGAGACTATTAAATTAGCTCCAAGGAAGGTGAAATAAACTTCACGGCCTCAATGAGCAACAAAGGTGGTAATCAATAAACATTTAAAACACACTTTAAAGTCAATTCTAAGCCATTAATACTTAAACTTAAACTCAAATCCCTTAATCCTTTCAACCAACCAGAACCTCAAATAATTTTAACTAACTGCCTTACATAGGACATATCCAAGCCACATAGCCTGCCCCACACACTTTAGTTAGTTTGTTAGGATACCAATTCTAGTATTAGGCTAGGCCGGTGTTTACTTTTCTGCTACTTGTGTGTGCCAAATTTTTTTGTTGTTTTTATTGCATGCTGGTTGTTAGATTTAAGCAAATTGATTGACTGTTTATTTAATTTCTGCACTCTGTGATATGATTGATTGTGCTTAAATATATCCCTAGGTTAGAGATGATTTATACTAATTCAATCTTATATAGGTGGTCATGCTCATGCAGGGTAATTATAAATTAAAGGGGGCAACATAATTAAGTTTTAAAATTGATGTTATTTTTTATAGGTGCTTCGAAATTTCACTAAGTCCCCCTTTAAATTAAAAGAGCATGGTCAAGCGTGGGTGTGATTTGAGCATTTTAAAATATTTAATTACTTGAGATTAATTATAACTGCTTGGGATGTTTTAATTATAAATTACTTAGAATAACCCTGTAGGTTATTGAGTCTAGATTTTTCTTTTATATTCAATGTAATTTGATTTCAAGAGTTGTAATTAAAAATGATAATTTGAGATAGGATTTAAACATCCGATTTATAATCTAAAGAGGAAGGGACATCCCTTAGGAAAGAGTCCCTTTCCATTTGGAGATCCAAATTAGGATTATTTTCAAATATCCAAAGAGGAAAGATAACACCCCTTTTTGAGGGAGAGTTTTTTTCACTTGGATATCCGGACCCAACAATCTAAGGAGTCGTAGAAGGATGAAGAAGTGATAAATAAGAAAAATCCCAATTCTCAAAGTCACTCGAATCTTAGGAATAGAATCCGGGTTGTAGTCAGCGGTATCCGGCCACTTCACTTTTTCTACAGACCCTGGGTTGTACAATTAAGTGGCACTTGCCACATGGACTTTCAGTTTGAGTATTAATTTACTTGATTTAATTATTTAATTGATTTGATTAATATGTTGATTGTGATATAAGATTATATGCTTTTAGTAGTATTTTGGTGCTTTTATATGTCGATTTGATTTAGCCTGAAACTCGATCAGAGGCTCATGAGGGTATATTTAAAATATTTTCTACTTGAAATCAAAATTAAAATTTTAAGCTCACATAAAAATTCTAACGCTTTAAGAAGTAAGCCCGGGACCACCGGGAGTCATTCATGCATTCATATTAATCTTTTCTACCTTATTAGGCACCTCACCGTTTGTGAATTATGGCAGGCCACCCGACCTATTAGGGTGCAGTCCTGTCAAGAGGATGTTGTGTAATCTCTCGAATAAAAATTATTTTTAAGCCTAATTTTAAAATTACTTCATTTTAAATTTAAGCATTAATCGAGTCGATATGCATTCATTGCATTAGAAACCAATTTAAAAATCTCTAGCATTTTATTTTAAGTTTTATATCACCCAACATATGTTAAGGGGCCAAATTAAAGATCTGTTCTAGATGTCGATCCTATTCTAAAAAACTTATTTTAAATAATGTCCCTACCCACTCTTACATAAAAATTGGATACATGATTTTAAATCATTTAGGTGGTTTAGCTGGCTCCCCAATCCAGGCTGGGGTAAGTCCAGATCTTACATTATATTAGTTAAGATCCGGGTCACTAATTTTCAGTACTCAGTTTAGACTTAGGTTCTGAGGCAGATATTTAATCTTAAGTCCTCAACCTCCGATAATTTAATCCCAACCTTCTAATAAAATTGACAACTCAAACTTAAATCTTTTTTCATCAAACTCATGCCCAACATTTAGGATAGGCTGAGGTGTTTCTGAAGTGATTCAGAATCTCAAAACACCTTATACCCTTCTTCCTTTGACTACAGAAAGAACTGCTCAACCTTGAACCAATCCCCGTTAAATTATTAACCTTTACTTCCTTTGACATCAAGCTTTGAAATCTTTAAATTAAATTTATCTCGCTATTTTAATATAGAGTATTCATAGAAAATTTTTGGTTTCCTATGATGTAATTAACTACGAGGGCTTGCACTTGTAGGAGATTTAGAAATCCATATCAAATTTTCAAAATCAAGTTTTCAAAATCTCAATTAACTATCTTTGGGAAAATCAAACCCGATGATCATTATCGTCATTTTCAAGCTATCGATAATGATTGATATCTTCCTTCCTTGGAGAGATATATCAATTACAATCATAGTTTTGATTATAAAATTAATGATCTCTTTATCTAGATTAATATAGTCAAATACTTAATCAAATTCTATTTTGATCTTTTGAGATCATATGAGATTTTTTCCTAAATTTGACTACGATAATAAGGGTAAATTCAAAGTATAATAATCTGAACCCATTAGGGAAAGATATATTCACCTCCCGAGGTGATTTATCATTCATAATGATGTGTTCAATTTTAAAATTAAAAATTCCAGAAATTCAACTTTCACAAAGAAAATTAAATCTTTTTTGAAACCTATATTTTCAATCAAACACCAACTGATATTGGACTTCCACCTGGCTTCCAATTTTTGTTGGACTTCCACCCGACAATGGTCTTTTTGATCGTCGTCGCCTGACGACTACGGTCCTTTCGACCTCCATCACTTGATAATAGTATTTCCAACATTCGTTGCCCACTGACTATGGTTCTTTCGACCTCCGTGGTCATACAACGGTCTTTCTGACCATTGTCTCATGGCGACGGACTACGATTCTTCCGACCACCATCACTAGACAATTATCCTTTTAATCTCCCAGCCACCAAATTATGGTCCTTTTGAACTCCGTCACCAGTCAACGATCTTTCTGACCACTATTGCCTACCGACTATGGTCCTTTCGATCTCTGTCACCATATTATAGTCCTTCCGATATCTGTCAGCAAACAACAGTATTTTTGACCACTATCATCAGCCAACTATGGTCTTTTCGACCTCCATCACCAGATTGCGGTCCTTCCGACCTTCGTCACTAGACAACGGTCTTTCTGACTACTATCATTAGCCGACAATGGTCCTTCCGACCTCTGTTACCAGACTATGGTCCTTTTGACCTCCTTCTCTAGACAACAGACTTTCTAACCTCCGTTATCCACCGACTACCATCATTTTGACCACCGTCACCTGACTACAGTCTTTCCGACCTCCATCACCTGTCGACTATGGTCCTTCTGACCTTCGTTTCCAGATAACGATCCTTTCGACCTCCATCGCCTGCCGACTACGATCCTTCTGATCACCGTCAGCCGAATATGATTTTTTGACCTCTGTTGCCCACTAACAATGGTCCTACCGACCAAATGAACATATTAATATTAATTCTTCCAATTTTCACTATGTAATACATTATACATGATGTATATTTGTTACATCAAGCCCATGTCTTCCTTACAATGAAGGTCATCATTTGTAATAAACTACAAGTGCTAGTAGATTCATTCAAACTGGGCAAGGCTCGGTAGTTTTTTCCCTTTTTAGGATTTTTCACGTAAAAATCATGGTGTCTCTTATAAATACTGTACCCTCTCTTTTTATCTGAATGTGCGATAGATCTTTGTACAAATCTAAGACATTAAACTTTATATTTCTCTGCCACCATAAATATTCTAGGACACAATAATTTGGTGCCGTCTGTGGGAACCTAGTTCCTGGCTGGGTGAGCAATCTTTGCCCGAACCTCAAAAGGTTGTTTATGTTAATATCTTGACATCAGTTATTGATGCATCAATCTCATGGAAATCAAATGTGGATTAGGGGGCAACCTTGACTGTAATCGTAGTCAAGAAGATTCCTATAACACTTCCAACATCCAAGATAATATCTTAAAAAACTATTTTTTAGGAAACTATAAGCAAATGCAAGGATGCTTCTAATAAATCATAAGATTTATGCAGTCCCTAATTGGACTTCTACTTCTTGTGTAAGATCTTAATCTCAACCTCAAAAAGGCAGTAATGATCTAAATATAAATCATTCTTCACCTTTGATTCAGGATACACGTGGCATTCACCCCCTCCCAATCAAGGCATAATTGATCCTAGGGGGATTTAATCTACCTCTTCCACACAGGTTAATATTATTAAGTAATACTCTGATAAATAACCTCTAATAGGTCAAACATCTTAATAGGATGTCAATCAAATCTTAAATCCTTGATTCAAGAAATACATGATCTTTATTGTGTCTCAATCACTAGATGATCAATTCTAGGAGAATTTGATCCAATCTCTTTCATATAGGTTAACATTATTGAGCAATGCTCTGACATAAAATCTTGGATAGGTTAAACATCCTAGGATGATGTCAATTAAATCTTAAAATATATGATTCAAGAAATATACAATCTTTATTGTGTCTCAATCACTAGATGATTGATTTCAAGGGGATTCGATCCAACTTCTTTTATATAGGTTAACGTTATCGAGCAGTGCCCTGACATACATCTTTAGATAGGTTATACTTCCTTGGTGGATTCTCTCAACATCTTCTATATAGGTTAACATCATCGAGCAATGCTCTGACATATAATCTCGAATAAGTCATACATCCTTGATGGATTCTCTCGGCATCTTTCATATAGGTTAATATCATTGAGTAATGCTCTGACATATAACCTTAGATAGGACATACATCATTGGTAGATTCTCTCGATCTCTTCCATATAGGTTAACATCATCAAGTAATGCTCTGACATATAACCTCGGATAAATCATACATCCTTGGTGGATTCTCTCGACCTCTTCCATATAGGTTAACATTATCGAGTAGTGCTCTGACATATAACCTCGAATAAATCATATATCCTTGGTAAAGTCTCTCGACCTTTTCTATATATATTAACATCATCAAGTAATACTATGACAAATAACCTCAGATAGGTCAATTATTTCTTATGGATTTCTCTCAACATCATCAAGCAAAACTCTAACAAATAAAAAAGGCTCTTCTATGAGATAGCCTCAAATGAATGCTAGTAGTGGATAAGATCCTCACTAGAAAGATTCCATAAAAGTAAGTGATTGACAGGGTCATCACTTATTCAAAGACCTTATAAGGCTAAAAAAGTTCCTTTTTATTCTTGTTGGACTTCCACCCGATAATGGTCTTTTTGATCTTCATCGCCCACCGACTACGGGGGACCTCCATCACTTGACAATGGTCTTTTTAACCTTTCTCGTCCACCGACTATAGTCCTTCTGACCTCCGTGGCTAAATAACGGTCTTTCTAACCATTATTGCCTGCCGACTATGATCCTTTTGACCTTCGTTGCCAGATAACTATCTTTTTAAGCTCTATCGCTAGATTATGTTCCTTCCAACCTCTATCACCAGACAACGGTCTTTCTGACCACTGTCGCTAGCCTTCTATGGTCCTTTCGACCTCCGTCGACATATTACGGTCCTTCTGACCTTCATCACTAGGCAACAATCTTTCTGACTACTATCATCTATCGATTACGGTCCTTTCGATCTCTATCGCCAGACTATGGTCCTTCCAACCTCCTTCACTTTCTAACCGCATTCATCCACCGATAACGGTCCATTAGACCACTATCACCTGAGTACAGTCTTTTCAACCTTGTCGCCCACGACTACAGTCTTTCTGACCTTCATCGCCTGATAACCACCCTTTTAACCTCCATCGTCTGTCGACTACGGTCCTTCCAATCATCATTACCTGAATACAATTTTTTTGACCTTGTCGCCCACCAACTGTGGTCCTGTCGACCAAATGAATATATCAATATTGATTCTTCCAATTTCCACTATGTAATACATTCTATATGTTGTATATTTATTACATCAAGTCAAGGCCTTCCTCCCATGAAAGGCCTCATTTGTAATGAACTACAAATATTAGTGGATTCATTCAAACTGGGCGATGCCCCGTGCTTTTTCCCCTTTTAAAGATTTTTCATGTAAAAATTTTGGTGTCTCTTATAAATACTGCACTCTCTTTTTTTTAAACATTGCACCATCTCTTTTTATCTGATTGTGTGCTGGATCTTCGTACAAAGCTAAGGCGTTAAACTTTTTATTTCTCTACCATTATGAATATTCCTGTACGCAATAGTTATAATATTAAAATTGATGCATACCTATGATATGATTAAATTTTATAATAATAGATGTAACTTATATTTCATGTATGCCTATGCCATTCATAGTTTATATTCTTAGTAATACAAAAGAGAGAGAATGCTTATGTTTATAATTTTGTCTTGTACAATTGACAATGAAAACATATATCAGGGTTCTTTATTAATTATTATATATTATTATTATATTAATTTATTTTGATCTTTCCAAGAAAGGTTTATTTCTGACCCATTTCTTTTAAATCCCACCCATTACATAATTTAATGAATTTAAATATTCAAATGTCTGGTGATATTTGGAAGCTGTATGGCCCTTTTGTTTTTTTGGTTAAATAAGCTTTCATTCTTGATTGATAATTTGGCTTGATAGTTTTTACACACAAGGTCTAAATCATATTTTTACCTAACTATTGGATATGTTTTAGTATCTTTTTTTGAGGATTCATCCAACTCTGAGTTCAAAAAAATATAATCGAACTGCACGTCTGGATGAGATGAATCCATCAAAGTCAAAAGTGATTTTATTTGATGGAGCTCTTTTGTAGGCTAAGAAATTCATAGCAGTAGAGTGAAAGTATTTAATTTACTTCTTAGTGATGCCTGACAATTCAGTACAGAAATCGACAATTGAAATAATAAAGAAACACCAGAATTTTTACGTAGAAAGCTCAAAGAGAAATAATCATGAGACTTTGCCTAGATTAAAAGACTCCATTATATTTGAAAAAATTACAAAAGTCGACCCATCCCTCAACTAAAAACAATAAGAATACAATATCTCTAAAAATTGATCAAACTTTAGACGGGTACTCCTGAATTTTTATTGATCATGATTGAATGACAAATATTAGAAATATGGTGGCAACAGTCTGGACAAGGTTCAATAGAGGTCCAACGATGGTAGGAGATCAAGTAATAATCAATGAAAGGGTGAAAGTTCAACGATGGTTGGAGTTCTAGCGTTAGTCAACAAAACTTGACCATAATTACTTGTCAATAAACATCATTTTTTTGGTAGTTACAAAGTTTATTTTCTTGTCTGCTTATTCGTTCCCAAATCACTGTTTTAGATGCAAAATATACAAAATAACCTGTCCACATTCGCACATCTAATCACACATTAGCATCCTTCGTCTTCTTCAGCGGGTCGCACGAGGAGTTACATTTATTTTTTCATATATCGTTCCTCCATCCAGAGGACTCCCAAATTGTTTGTTCTTCACATGCTAGGCCTTAACCCCGCTCTATTTCTTCTGCCTGACCACGATACCCTGCTGCCGATCGGTTCAGGAAACAGTACCAGCCCCCTTCCGAGATCGTCATCCTAACCTCCTTCATGAATCTGACATCCTTACCGTCCCTCATCAACCTAAATCCACCTCCAGGCTGATTCTTCTCTCTATTTGAAGTGGTTCAACTAAGCTCTTTTGATAGTCAACTCCTTCAACTTTTTGCCATTGCTTCAGGTGGTTGCCTTACCCTATGTATTTTCCGCTACTCCTTATTCTACCTCACTTTTTTCTTGTGAATCTTCTAAGGAACCCTAATCACTACTTAGCAAAAAATTACATAAATTTTATGCATTTAACTTTTTAATTCCATTTTACAATGCACCACATATAAAAGGCCTAGGCTATATTTTTTTTATTAGAAATTCTGATTCTACTATTCAAATATTCAAATTGCAATAAAAATGTATGAACCTTTGCCAAATGCAATAATCGGCATGTCATACTTTATGTTTTTTATAGTCACATTCCTCATTCTTCTGGAATGTTTCTTAAATCCTTTTTTTTTTCCTACAAAAAATTACCACTTTTAACTATTATGAGGCATAATTTGGTACAATATGTATTGTCTTATAAAATATCAATTGATTTAATTAGCTTAATACAAATTTAATTATTTTAAATATAGATTGATGATGTTATATCCTAATATATGTTTGATGAGGATATTCATAATCACTATTATTACTATTTAAAGTCTATACATGCTTCATATATCCAAGAACTTCTCTATGCCACTAACATAACCAGTATCATATAATTATCAATTTTTTAAACCACTAAAATGGCAGCACACTAAGTAATATAACTATCTTACTATTACTTTTTTTTAAACTCTAGATGGGAAACCAAAAAAAGAAGGATATGCACCTACAACATGGGACATATGTACAACTTTAATTTATTACGATATTTATATATAAGAAATAGAATTGGGGAGCAGACCAACTAATATTGCAACTTAGTTTTCAAAATTATGTTATTATATTATGTGAGTTTTTAATGATACCAAAATATTATTGTGTTGATTACTATTTCTCCTTACATATATTGGATATATTTTAATTGTGTGTACTAACGTTTCAGGAAAATCATTCTCCCAGACTGCCGAAGACTTCAAGCTAGATTAGATTAGGATTTCTTATAATTGAAGTCTGTACTTTTTTATTTTTCTTGAAGTCTGAGAGAGTGTGATTATAATTGGGTAACTGAACACACACACACACTGGGGGAGTGATTAAAAATTTAAATTTTTTAAAACTAATCGTACTGGATGATTTATCATGGTAGTTCCTCCCAAAATAAAGTTTATTAAATCATGTCAGGAAATTTTTTAAGTACTGTTCATACTGTACGACCCTTGGTTCGTACATATGACTCACAGAGAACGAAATGGATGCATACCAGATCGTCCTAGATGAACTTGAAATTTTTTGATCTATTTGTACTATACTATTTTAGGTTCATCCTGTATGACATATTTTCGTACAAACGATTCATAGAGTATATATGAAATGGTGTTGTCCACTTTCGTACTAAGAAAAATATGATTTGATTAAACTACTTGTATTGTACGATATAGGGTTCGTACAGACAATGATAAGAGTACGAAATGAGGTTCGTACATGATTGTTTAGGCTAATGGGTTCAGTTTTGAACTGTTCGTACTATATGATGTAAGTTCGTTCAAATGATCCACAGAGTATGAAATCAGGTTCATACAGCATCATACATTGATTTTTAAACTATTTGTATATACGAAGAACAATCGTATTGTATGATCCATGTCCGTTCAACTTGAAATTTTTAATTTTCAGGATGGTTTTTCTTGTTCTTTATATATATGGGTCCTAAAAACTGACTCTCTACACTCTTGCTACGAATTTCTCTTGAGTGTGCCTTAAGATTATCTTTGGGAGAGTGTCTTGAGATTGAAAAGTGAGAGATCTTATGAGAGAGATTTGTGAGGGGGTTCACAAAGTTGCCCAATGGTGAGGATATCTTATTTGTTCTTCATAGTTCTTCCCTACTTCCTTAGAGGCTTTTGAGACAGGATTTTCAAAGGAGATCCGGTACTCTGCCGTCACCAAGAGGGTAAGAAAGGACGTTGGATTCTCTGACATCACTAGGAGGGTGAAAAAGGATGTTGGTACTCTGCCTTCACTAGGAGGGTGAAAAAGGACGTTGGTATTCTGCAATCACCAGGAGGGTAAAAAAGGACATTGGTACTCTGCCATCACCAGGAGGGTGAGAAAGGATGTTGGTACTCTGCCGCACCGAGTTGGTGGAAAAGAGATTTTTATAAGGGCTTCTCCACCTTGTGTTGGGGGCTAAAGAAGAGTCACTTTGGTATAGTGCAATACCTGAAGAAAGAGTCTTCAGGGAGTGGATGTAGGTCTAGTTGGACTAAACCACTATAAAATTTTGTGTTCTTCTATCTTTTTTTTTAACTACATTTTTAATTTATGCACATTTACTTTTAGTGGTTAAAAAATTACTTAGAGAAAATTTATTATTATGCTTGTGGGTCTCCGAAAGGATTCTACTTGTGGGGAATAGAATGTAAAGGGTACGACCACACTATCCCGTAGGACAAAATGATCATAGACCTTTACACTCTACCCAAGCAGGCTAATGGAAGAGCAGATGGAGTTATATATACGATTAGTCATAGAGGATAGCAGCTTTCATCTACACACCTCGATGGATAATAATATGTATGACCCAAAATGTTACGAGACTTCCCCCATTCGATACATCGGCTCGAATGGGGTTTATTTGATGTGGGGATCAATTTTCCATGGGCACAAGCCCCCGTGATTAATTACATCTTAGACCTTAGTCTAAGAAAACTCTCGATTAAGGACGTTGTATTATTCTCTTCTTAATTTAATGCATAGAGAGGGTTCCTAAGTTCTATTCTAAAGAGGAGAAGCTCTTCTCTTTATCTTTAATGATGATTAGACCTTTTTGAATGTATAAAGATATGATCAAAAGTTTGAGTTTAGAAAATCAGAGATTGGATTCACTATCCTATGAGAAATAATAATTCAGGAGTTATGAAAGACACACATAGGGGTGTACAATCTGGGCTTATGCTTGCCTGGAGTGAGCTGCCAGCTAACATCCTAAACACAATCAATCGCCCTATATGTATGCAAGATAAGAAGGCTCTATCCTAAGGAATCAAGGATTTTTTTAGTTCAGATGTTTAAATCAGGGATTCTGTAATATGCAGATGAATCTATATAGCGCTATATATGATGCATGAAACGGATGCATAAATAAAAAAAATACTTCAGGTCTGCTGAAAAGATAAGGTGGCCAAGCTCCACAACAACATGCTTGGATTTCTACACCTATGAACAGAGCGGTCTTAAATGTGACTATTTGTTATCTTTTGACTTTAATTCTATACTATAAAATTCCAAAAGAGAACATCTTCCAAAGAAGGAAGGATTATTTTTTGGAGCTCTATATGTATGTATAAATAATCACATTTAATCTTTTACAAGTCTTTGAAACTAAAACATACATAAATGCCATAAATACTTTACATGAAGTCCTAGATATATTCTACATTGAATCTTCTTTTACAAGCATCCTAGATATATTCTACTTTAGCATTTGTACATGAGCAATAATAATATGATGCATGCATGTCGATAAGGTGCACTATGAAGTAAAGTGTATAAAGATGCATGCATGACATCCAGAGTACATAAAGTAAATAAACACACCAAGGATACCCTCCAGGCAAGGTACCCGCATCACACAAAAATAGAAAACCATCCTAACGGTGCCCACTTCGTGTGGAAAAGCAACGATGCACATGACACAAATAGGTGGCCTACACTACAGGCCTAAAATGACCCTAATGGTCTCTAGGGCTCACAGAAGGTGGGGGGGGGGGGGTATCACACCCAAAACAGTAAAAGGGAACATCCTAACGGTGCCCACTTTGTGTGGGAAAATTGCGATGCACATGGCACAAGTAGGTGGGCCTACACTATAGGCATAAGGTGACCATAAGGGTCTCTAGGGCTCACAGAAAGGGGGCAAGCCTTGACCCACAAGGCCAATGCTTCGTTAGTGCACTAACCTATGGCAAACTAACTAAACATGCTAGAATATGTATATTAAACTAAAAGAGTTAACAAAGTGTGTATGATGTGTAATAATTTTGACATATAATTAGAGATTTTTATAAGGTTGCAGAAATTATACCTGACCATGGTGTGCCCTCTCAAGAGCTCCCAAGCAAATGATCCCATTGATCCGCCTATGCATGATACATTATACCTCACAAATAATAAAGTAAGAGCAAACATAGGGTGAGCGTAGATGCCATTCAAAAAGAAATATAAATAAATAAACATTTAATTAATAAGCAATTGAATACTCAAATTTATTAGATATATACATGCTATCATCAGAATATAACTTGGTGTGAAAGTTTATAGCATATACATAAAAATAAGTTACACATGAATCATATTAAAATCTAACAATTATCGCACATGGATACTTGCTACTTGAAGAATATAGAAAAGAGGCACACATAGAACCTATGAGAATTTACTAACAAGTATATCAATCTTTCTGCAATGCAATCTAAGTTATATATTTAGAATTGATCAATCAGTTTACAAGTTCTATTTTAAAGCCAGATATCCACATGACATTAAGTTTAATCTTACAAATAGGAATTAATCTAATATACTTAATGATATTTAACAGCGACATGATGGATAATGAGCAATCTGATCGACATAACTTTCACATAAAACTCCAACAAGTACAAAAAGAAAGAAACAAATTTAGAGAAGAAATATGTAAGCATCTCATTGTTAGCCATGTTTCTTTCAAAGCCAAACATGTCTTCAACGCATCCTTCATTCCCATTTGACATTTAAGGCAAATGCAAATAAGAGGAAGGAAGTTTTGATACTATTTATTATTCCCACATTTTGAGATAGCGTTCAAAATATTCGACACAACTGCCCATGAAAATGAAAGAAAGAAAACTCACCCATGAAAATTCATTTCGTTCTAAAAAGACTTGAAAGAACCTGCTAACATCAAGCTTCCCAAATACAAAACCATTCATAAAACCCCTAATTCCCAAAACAACTCATAAGACCTTCCAAACAAAGCGACACATAGAACTTTCCTATAAGAAACCCACTATGACCTTTTTCGACGCGAAATAAATATTTTTGATGTGGGATATATTCATGAAAATCTTCTAATAAAAAGATTTCATAAAACTTTCCGTTATAAAACATTCACAAAGCATAAAGTAGAATCTCTCTAGGCAAAATGATTCACAAAGCTTTTCCAACAAATATAACTCATAAAACCCTCCAACATAAATCAAGTCATAGAACTTTTGACATAAAATAAATCATAAAACTTTTCAATAAAAACTATCTCATAAAACTTTCTAACCATAAAGTAATTCATAAAGCTTTCCAACGAATTCTATCATCCATGCTACATGACATTAAAGATTTCAAAAAAGAAGCTTTCAACTCGAATTCATGGACCTACCCTTATGCTAAATATACAACCATTTCTATGTATCACACTCCACCAAACATGCTAAAGTTTCCAACACATGCCACTCTCCAAAATTATAAAAAAACACTTCATAGAACATGTAAAGGAGATGATTCAACTTCCATCTCAAGTAACTCACCTTATACTCACTTTCACTACAATGAATTATGAGTGCACATGTCAAATTTTACACAAGATCTCAAATCCACTTTCCAATCAACTCATAATCAATGAAATATATAGGAGGTGTAGATCACAAGTAAAATTACTAAGCATGTGCCAAAATCACTTTTTATGTCTCTACTAAAGCCACCATAAGAAAAACCATATATACTTGAGAATGAAAATCAAGGTCATGCTTTTCTAAGCCAAGCCACAAGCCAACAACCCATACACAATTAAAAGAAAGGAGTTTTGATGTAAACTTGCTCTTCAAAGTCTAAAAATCATTTCAACCGACATGAAGTAAATCATAGAATTCTCTAACCGAGGGCAACATGAACACTTCCCAACACAATGCTTACCATAAAGCTTCCCAACCATAAGATAACTTAAGAGATATTCCCACATAAAGCAAATCACATGATTTTCCAACATAAAACAACTTATAAAATCTTCCATTCCAAAGACAACTCGTGAAATTATTTTTTAGATGAAGCTATGTATATTTTGAGGACGAAAATTCAAAATCATGTTTTTTTTAAATCAAGTGGCAAGCAAACAACTTATTTGACATTAGATCCCAACTTAGATACAATTATGAGGAAGAAGTTTTGATGCTAATTTGTTCTCTTAAAGTTCAAAGAGAAGTATTCTCATATGATTACCAGCACAACTTTCATGTAAAGCTCAGAGAGATAAAGAATGATCTAGATTTAAAACATGTATAAGGATATCTCAAAGCCTATCAATTCTTTGTAACTAAGCATGCTTCCAAAAACACATACAATATCATTTTGGGTTCATGTAACACTCACATTTGGAGATCATAAACATCCCCCAACACCTCTAGGCTTATGCATATCCATCAAAGATATATTAACAAACACAATACTCTCCAACATAACCGAATCATTCGAAGTTAGACATGAAGCATGTTCAAAGTTGAAACACCAGGCACATGTAAGCTTTCCAAACTTCATTAAGAAAATAACTTCAAACATATACCCATGTACACATTTTTAATCAAATGTGAATGATACAATCATTTTTTTGATCAATTATGAACAATGCAATCATGAGATTGTGTGGATGCTAGTTAGATGAATGCTCTATACACAATCACTATTTATGGCAATGTTAAAACATAAAGGCGTATGAACTTCTTTGACTCCATCATAAAGTAAATAATGCATAGACATGAGAATGTGAAAGAAAAGTATATAGCCCATCTACTAGAGTTATGAATCCTTATATGAAGTATATGATTTGGTGCTCCAAAGAATGCAGACAATTTTCTCTAATTTCACCATGCTCTATAATCCTTTGTCACCTAATATACTTCTAAACATCCTCCGCGAGGCCACAATATAATACTAATAAATGAATTTCAGCACAAATGGTTCCTCCGCATCAAGACTTCCTCGTACAACACATGATATTAAAATCTATCGTCAAATGTGTACGTACTACTTAAACGATAGCCACACACGCAAGTCTAGTCAAGCATTACGAATGAGACACAGAAATGATCATATGAAGCTTTAATTTCTTTTTGTCATGGACAAAATGCTTTTACATTGAACATGGGTACACTCTCAATCAAAACATGAAAATAAATGAAAGTTTTAACATAACAACCACACTTTACATGAACTAATGTTAAGCACTTGCATAGTTCCAACATTCGTGAGCACATGTGGATAAATTATCATGAGACGATTGCTTCTCTTAAACACCTCCCAAGGATCATGAATCACAAGAGTATGCAAATAATGACAATGTCCATTGCGTAGTTCTCCAGCAAAAGATTAAAGAAAACTTCACCCATGATTTTCATTAGTGAATAAATGTATACATATAAAAGTTTTACTCTACTCCTCTTTTGCTAACCAAAACATACAAAATTTGTTTAGAACCAAAAAAATGAAACATAGCCATGCTTGCTTGATGATTTTATTTGATCATAACTTAGGATACTCCTTAACAAACATTAATACAAACACTTGGCATGCAAGTTTTAGTAAATAATGAACATGACTTCTTATGATCTTCCACAATGCACACCTAGATCTCTAAATCACATAATATGAATTAAGTGTGAGCCTCATAGTTTAAACAATCATTTTCATAAAGTAATCACTGCTCCAAAACACACCCAAGCACCCCATAGTTATCTATGCAATACAAGTTCCACCTTGAACCAATCAAACATATTTCATCATGACAATGAGAAAGATTGATAGAAGGAGAATAGGGAGAGAAAAAGAGAAAGAAAGGGAAGTAGAAATAAAGTATGAAGGAAGAAATAGAGGAAGAAGGAAGAAAGGAAGAGAAAGAGGATGAGAATATAGAGGGAGAGTAAGAGAAGAAGATGAAAGAAGAAGAAGAAGAAGAAGAAGAAGAAGAAGAAGAAGAAGAGGAAGAAGGAGCAGCTCACCTTGCAAGAGATGGAAGGTCAATGGCTAGGGCAAGGTGGTCGATGGAGGGGCTTCGGCTTCCTCCTAGGTTCAGTCGGCCAAGAGAAGCGAGAGAGGGAGGGCTTCTGCCTCCTTAGCGTGCGAACCAGCCAAGAGGGAGAGGGAGGGGCTTCCGACGCCTGGAGACGTGCGAGCCAGAACCAGAGAGGGAGATCACGTGGGAGGAATGGGGCGAATGCCAGGAGTCCGGAGAGAGAGTGAGAGTGTCTGAATCCCTTGTCTATGGCGAGCCGAACTAGGGAAAAGGAGGAGGGAGTTCTGCTCCTGCTCGAAAACACCAAAAAAGGCTCTGTGATATTCTGCTTCTACCTAAAGTCGCTCGAACCGATCTCCTATTCGAGGGCTCACGCGACTGAACTCTGTGGCGACAATAGGCCTCAGATTTTTGGCAAAATTGGAACCGCAGGGTTTATTTCCTGATATGATATCAAATTCAAATTGATTTAAAAAGTTGATTAAACTTTACTTAGAATTAAATTAAACTTATTTGGCTGAAATCAGGCTCAAATTGGACCTAATTCGACCAAACTTGGGTTAGCTCGGGCTCGACTCGACCAAATTAACTCAATAAAAGGAAACTCGAATTGACGCCGATTCGGATTGAATCGAGCTCGACGAGGCTCGATCAATGCGATCAAACACGCTCGAGGGCAAATCAAGATAAAAACGAGGTCAACAGTACTGAAAATATTTAATCAATTTTCTAAATAACTAATTCACCCCCCTCCTGGTTAGCCTTGGGATAATTATATTTGGTCTAACAACCTAATCAAATGGTCAACTAAGCATTTTAGTAAGAAAGGCCAAAAAAACCTACTTAAATATTTCAACGAATGCATTGGAATAACTTATGATCGAACCCAGTTTAAAAATAAGTGGGACCAATTAAAGAAGGATTAGAAGCTATGAAAAGATTTGTTGCAAGACGAGACTAGAATTGGCTGGAATCCAATAAAGAAAATAGTTGATGCTTCTAATGATTGGTGGAATGAAAATTTATAGGTACCTCTCAAATTCAAAATCATTCACTTTATATTTTAAATTCAAATAAACTCTTTTGTAACATAACACATGATTTATAATTACTCTTTTACTGTAATTTAGGTTATGTCAAATACAAAGAAGTTTCATTACAATGAAATACCACTAGAATTGGAAGAGAAGTTAGATTTGATGTTCAGTCGTATTGTTGCGACTGGGGAGAATATTTGGATTCCTATTTCTGGTGTACTTCCCCCAGAACTAAATAATGATAACACAATCTCATCTAAAGAAGACTACACTCATGATGAACAAACACATCTTCCATATGTTACTACAAAAGACCCTACAACCAACTATGATTCACAAAGATCACAACAAAGTGTCGCATTCTTACGTAGCAGAAAAAGAGTTAGAACTCCTAAGATGGGGACTAGACAACTTTTTCTAAATCATGTTGAGGATCTCATAGATGTTGCAAAATCTATAAGTTCTACCATAAGTACATCGAATGAAAAATGTAGAACATTTACTATCCTTGAGGTTTTAGAAGAGATCTTTAAAATTCCTGATATATTTGATGATGCACGTACATTTTAACGTACTGTGACATATTCAAAAGCCACCACCTCTTGGTATTCATAATTTATATAAGCAAGCTATTATATATGTTGATATTTTGATATTGTATATTAATTAACAAATTCGTTAATAGGAAAGTTCTACTTAGTTGATGCTGGTTACCCTCTATAAAGGGGATTTTTGAAGATGTATTTGGGAACAAGATATCACATAGCTGAATTTAGAAGAGGATGTAGACCATTAAGGGGACATCAGGAGGTAGATATTCCTCACTACGAAGTGTTATTGAACGTGCGTTTGGTGTATGGAAAACGAAATAGGAAATTTAAAAAGATATGCCTAATTATTCCTTTAACAAGCAACATCTTATTGTTGTTGGTATAATGGCACTACATAACTATATTCGTCAACATGTTTCGCGAAATGACCCTGAATTAAAAGAATGTGATGATGAAAATTTTGTTCATCCGGAGGTATATCAATATAGAATAGGAGAGCAAGTTGAAGAAAGTACTACCTTGGAAGCTGAAGTAGACTTTAGTAATGTTGAAGGTGTGCACGAAATGGTTGAACTAAGGGATAGAATTGCATTTGAATTATACAATTATAACAGGTAATATGAATATGCATATTTTTATTTTAATGATTTTATGTTTCATTTTATACGAGGCCACATGCATCCACAACAATATTGAGTTTAATGTATGAATTTATTCGACAAGTATATGATTACTTCTTCCAATTTACAAAGCCTTCATTATGGTAGTATAATTGTGTATGAAGTTCTGTATTAGGATATTTTATCTAAGAATGATTGGGAATTTATGTTTAGATGCTTGATGTTTGCTGCTCAGTGCTAATGTCGAACCTCCTACTTTAACACCCAAGCCAGGTTAGAATTTGAGCTTTGGTTGTTGCAATAAAGCTGATTACAGGTCAATGAATGGAAAATTTTACCATCAACTCATTAAAATGCTATAGTTTATTTTTCAATTCATGGTTGAACTCAAATAAGTAATATCACATACCATGCTTGATCAGGGAAGCATTTCACATATCATACTTTTTATTTCATCTTATAAATCCCCCTTTGTAAAAAATATTTTTTTTATTTAATTTGTACAGCCATGACAGGCTTTAAAAGTGTTGTAGGTAGTATTAGTTCAGTGAGATTAGTAATGGAACTTGACCCAATTATAGAAGATGGCTTACATGGAAATTATGTTCTTGAATATTAGAAGATAAAAGCAAAACTCAATGATACCACATTAGCTATTGTATTATATTAACCTATCACCACTATACACATGTACATATATTTAGTTTCTTCATTATATATATTAGTTCTTATGCTGTAACAAATAGATGATGAATAATATTTCTCTCTATTCAAAGCTCATCTTCTTCCTCTTATTCTCTTTATTCTTACTCTTGAGAAGTCCTGTAGTTCTTCATGTTATCAGAGCAGGCTCAATCCTGAGAACCATCCATGGCCAACTCAGCTTCATCGCAAATAGAAGATCAATCTGCCAGCGTCACGGAGAACCCCGGTATTCCTGCAGCCCTCAAATTCGTGGTTACTAATCTCAGAACCCTCGTGTCGATGCAACTGTCTACTGATAACTATTCGATTTGGAGAAGCCAAGTCATTAAGTTGTTTCGGGTGAATGGGTTTGAAAATTTTCTTGAATCTGTCATCTCGCCTCTATCTTCACAAATCACTCAATATGATGGTACAATGACATCGAACCCTGCATACACTCAATGGCTAGTCATAGATCAAAATCTGTCTCCTGCAATTTGCTCTACGATATCTTCCTCGGTACTACCTTATGTTCAACATCTTGAATCAACGTCGGAAATCTGGAAGGATTTTGAAATCTAGTTTCAATCAACAAACTTGTCCAAGGTTATTCAGCTCAAGAATGAGCTGCACAACATCTCCATGACACAATATCTGACAGATATAAAGATGCTGGTAGATCAAATAGCCGCAGCGGGATCGACAGTTGACATCGAAGACATAGTTATGTACATCTCGAACGGCCTTCCACCACCATATCAAGCTTTCAAGATTTTGATAAGGACAATGCTCACACCTATCAGTCTTGATAACCTGTACGCACTTCTAATAAGTGAAGAAATTCATGTGAAAGCCGAAGATGCAAGAATCATCCTCAGCACTCAAATAGCCTTGTACACATCTAAAGGAAGAAACAAACATAATCGAGGTCATTTTCCACAGAACACAAATAATAATACCATATCTCTTCAGCAATCCGCTCCCATCTATCAAATTTGCAACAAGAAAGGTCATACTGCATCAGTATATTGGCACATATTAAATATCAACTACACTCCGCCATCCTCATCATCCACTTCAAACAAATCCATGGTTGCTACTTCAGAACCGTCTACGACTGATTGGTACATGGACTCCGTAGAATCATCCCATATGATAAATCTTGTTGAGAATCTTTCACAATCTATGCGTTACTATGGTCTTGATACTGTAACCATCGGAGACGGTAGGGCAATTCCGATTGCCCACTCGGGCACTGATCTCCTTCCAACTCTGTCGCGTAAGCTTCACCTATCTCATCTCCTGCATATTCTTAGCATCTCTCATATTCTTATCTCCATTTCTCACCTGGTTAAAGATAATAACATGTTTATCACTTTTGATCGAATGGGTTTTCTCTTTAAGGATCTGAAGACAAATCGAATCCTTCTCAAAGGCCCGTGTAAAGATGGATTGTATCCACTCACCTCTAATCTCTCTACTTTGTCGCTTTCAGCACTACACGCCATCAGGACCATCTCCGACACCTGGCACAGTCATCTTGGATATCTTCATCAAAGGTTCTTCATCTTATCGCCAGCAGGCATCCACACCTTTGTATACCGAATTTTACTTCTATTTGTGTCTCTTGTAAAACTTTTTAAGGGTCATAAATTACCGTTTGAAAAATCTCTCAATAGAAAACATATTCCTCTGGAGCTTATACACTCTAATATTTGGGGACCATCTCCGATTACCTCAAATCAGGGTTTTAAATACTATATCATTTTTGTGGATAATTTCTTTTGCTTTACTTGGTTATTTCCCATTATGAATAAACCAGATGTTACCAAAGTCTTCATAGACTTCAAAATCTTCATTGAAAAATAATCCTCACACAAAATAAAGGCTATTAGAACTGATGAAGGATGTGAATATCTCAATCAACAATTCACCCAATTTCTCCATCAAAATGGCATTCACAACCAAATATCTTACCCCTATACCCCTGAACAGAATGGCTTGGCTGAACGTAAGCACAGACACATTCTGTATACTACCAGGATGCTTCTACAAACGACTTCCATCCCTCACAAATACTGGCCTGATGTAGCTTTAACAGCTATATATCTTATTAATCATATGCCTTCCATCACAACCAATAACATATCTCAATTTCAACTTTTCCATAACATTCAACCATCATACTCACATTTAAGAACATTCGACTGTGAATGTTTTCCTCTAACACCTTGTCAATCTTCTCCACCAACAGTACTCCATCTCTCCTCAATCTAAACCAACTAATTACAATGATGCTCTTAAAAGTTTTGAATGGAGACAGGCAATGGCTGCAGAATTTTTTGCCCTTCAAAAATAGGGTACATGGACTCTTGTCCCACCACCTCCACATGCATCTATTGTGGGTTGCAAATGGACATTCCGAAACAAACTTCATTCGGATGACACTATAGTAAGGTTTAAAGCTCGGCTAGTTGTACAGGGTAATCGGCAAGAGCAAGGCATAGACTATACGGAGACGTTTAGCCCTGTGGCCTAACTCCCTACAATCAGAGTACTACTTATAATAACATTAGATAATAATTGGAATATTCATCAACTAGACGTTACAAATGCTTTTCTACATGGTCATCTCACTGAAACGGTCTACATGTGTCAACCAAAAGGCTTGGAGGATTCTTCTCATATGGATCATATCTGTCTTCTTCATAAAGCAATTTATGGGCTCAAACAAGCTCCAAGACAATGGTACATAACTTTCACTAACTATCTAGTCTCTCTCAGATTCTAACATGGCAAGGCAGACCTGTCCTTTCTAACATTCACTCAAGATCGCACTCAAATATACTTACTAGTATACGTCAATGGCATACTGTTAACTGGCAATAACCCCACAACCATCTCCAATCTAATTAAACAGCTAGAATCAAGGTTCACAATGAAAAACCTTGGTTTGGAAAACAACTTCTTTGGAATCAAAATTCAATCATCTCAAGATCAATACTTTCTCTCGCAGAGCACCTATGCCACTTCAATTCTTTAGCAGGCAAATTTAACTAAGTGCAACCCACTATCAAATCCTATGTGTACCAAGATACCAACCAACATTAATCTTGATCCACTGCTATCGGACCCAAATCTCTACAGGCGGATAACAGGATCGCTTCAATATTTGACATTGACACGTCTTGATATAGCATTTGCAATTAACATTCTCTCGCAACACATGCACGACCCTTCGACATATCACATTTACCTGCTGAAACGTCTTCTTCGCTACATACGGGGTACACTTGAATTTCGTCTACCAATTACCAAAACTGACTTTCAACTCCAGACATTCTCAGACGCTGATTGGGCAGGAGACCCTCTCTCTCGAAAGTCCACCTTGGGCTACTGCTCCTTTCTCGACAAAACTCTTATATCTTCGGCAATCAAGAATTAAACTACAGTGGAAAAATCATCCAGTGAATCCGAGTATAGATCTCTAGCAGTAGCCACGGCAGACATCTTATGGCTCAAAAGACTTCTCAATGATTTCAATACTATTCAAAATACCCCAACAGATCTCTTTTGTGATAACACTTCAGCCATAGCTCTTGCGAATAACCCTATTTTTCATGCCAGAACAAAACACATAGGAATAAATCATCGATTTGTTCGTGATCACATCCAAAACAAGAACATTCAGCTGCTTCCAATATGTACAATTGATCAAATTGCTGATATTCTTATAAAGCCGCTCATTACTCCACATTTTTAGATGCTATGACTCAAACTGACGATCATTCATGATCCATCAGTTTGTGGGGGAATATTAGAAGACAAAAGCAAAACTCAATGATACCACATCAGCTATTGCATTATATTGACCTATCACCACTGTACACGTGTACATACATTTAGTTTCTTTAATATATATATATATTAGTTCTTATGTTGTAACAAATAGATGAATTATATTGCTCTCTATTCAAAGCTCATCTTCTTCCTCTTATTCTCTTTATTCTTGTTCTTGAGAAGTCCTGTAGTTCTTCATTGAAGATCCCGAGTCTCAATATTTCTACATCTGCAAGGGTAAAGGGATTAAACGACTCCTATGTATTTTGAAAAAAACTTTTTTTTTTAAAATACTGTGCTAATGAAACTTTTTAGTTGTTATCTTGTTCTATTTTTGTTTGGTATTTGTTAGAAAATGTGTTTGATTTATTTGTGTTTTAAAGAGAAACAAAATTAGTAAAATGAAAATACAAATTTACTATTTTTTTCAACTATTGTTCCTAGAATAGAAAAGCTATTGAATCTACTGGGAATTCTATAATTGTGTAATTTCGTTTATAGGACCCTGAGATGCTTTGCAACTTGGTGATATATCATGTAATCAATTTGTGAAATTTAAAGTATTTGTATTTTGGAGTAATTTTTTCTTGAATTTGTTGACAAGAATCACTTGATTTTGAATTAGTAGCCTCTTCCAGGCTCTGGGTGTCTATTTGAAGATCTGTTTCGGAGACCAACCAGAATGTGCCACGTCATCTCTTCGCTTGGTACCGCAGCTCGGTATTGCTCGGTACCGCTAGGTACAGCGGCTCGGTGCCACGTCAGCGGCACTGTACTCGCCCACCAACCAAACTAAACAACAGTGAGTATTGGAAGTATTTTGACTTAATAAAAAAATTAATTGCATCTACTTACGTTTTAAGAATGCGTAATTAGGTCTTTTTTTAAAAACAATCGTGAAAGCTGAACGTTTATGCAAATAATTTTTTATCTACTGTGCATGCTTTAGTAAGTACTTTGTTTTTTTTTTTTTTTTTGAAAATTTAGGTACTTTAGAATATTGTGATTCAAACAAAACTCATTCCTTTTTCTCGATTTTGAACTTCATTTCTGATAAGCAACACCTGAATCAAACAAGGCCTTAATGACTTAAGTCTTTAAAATCCGTTTACACGCAATTCCCAGCCAGCAAAAAACTCCTTCGCTCTCATCCCATAAGCTTTCCTCATGGGTTGCCATTCGAGCAAAATGCCTGCCAAACCTCTCATGTGTGAACGCCCTCCCTTTAGCTTTGACTCTCCGAAACAAGCCATCACCTGCCTCCTCGAGAAAAACAAGGAGGTCGTCCGCGTCATCTTAGACTGCAAGAAGGCAGTCAGGAAGAACCCTGAGCTCTTGCTTCTCGTAAAAGACTACTTTGATAAGGGTCTCCACAACCTCGACTTCTGCACTGCCCTCGAGAATTGCCACAAGAATGCCCAAAACTCCCAGCTATTCCTTCAACGTGCTCTCCTTCACTCGGACGAAGCCGAACCAACCCTAAAATACGAGAAGGCCAAAGACGAATTGAAGCGTTTCAAGGAAAGCGTTGATCTCTTCGCAAAAGAATTCCTTGACGTCTTCCACTCAGTCAACCAACAGCAACTCTCAATGCTGGAGACATTACTTCTTGAAAAGAAGAGGATTGACAAGAAGCTCAAATCGGCTCAGGCATGGAATAAACTGTTTTCCATAATTTTTGCCTCGGCCTCTGCCGTTCTTCTAATCTCCTCAATTGCGTCTGCTATTTTTGGGGTGCTGCCCATTGCAACAGCAATCTTCGCAGCTTGTTCGTACATGGATACGAAGCTTGACTCCATGTGGAATAACTACAGGGAAGCAATTGAGCTGGAGAAGATGATAATTATAATTAGCGCATTAAAAGCTGGAGCTTCGGCTGGGATTAATGAAATGGACGGGATTAAGGCTATGGTGAATATGGCGCAGGATCAAATTAGTTGTTTGCTCGAGAATGCTGAGCTCAATTTTAGTGCTGAGATTGAGGAAAATTGGAAGAAGATGGAGTTGTTTATGAAGAACATCGATGAATTGGTGCTGCAGGCCGATCAGTGTCGCAGATATATAAAGCGAGGGAGGACTGCCGTGTATGAGAAGTTGGTGAACGCCCCAACTGATGCTGCTGAGTAATAATTTTAGGGCTTTTGATTCCTGACGCTCAATTTTACGTTCTTCCTTATGATTTCGCATTTGATATTTCTGTAATTTAGGCTTCATTTGCGATGACTTTCTTACTATTTAAAGTAATTTTTTAGTAACAAATTAAAATTTTTGTGCTAAAAAATTATTTTAAAAAGCGATATGAAAGCTGTCCCAAATGAAGCCTTAATATTCTAAATATTGGTTTTCTCCACCGATGTCCGCCATCTCCGGCCGCCACAGTCTGCTCGCCTCATCTTTCGTTAAGATGTCCATGTGAATGTTATACTTATTACCTGATTGAATATGTTCTGTTTGGTACGGTTGCAAATATTTATAAATTTGATTGTGAAGTTTTTATCAAGGTTGTGAAAATCAGATAGGATAATGAACATGTAGAAGGAGAGGTTCACAGTTCGATCGGTCAAATCGACTGATGTAATAAATAAAATTTAGATGACATAAAAATCATATAATAATATAAGTTTTTTATTAAAAAATAAATTGAATTCACACATTACTAATATCTTATGTAATTTTAAATTTAAACATATTCAATCTTTAAATTTAATTTAAATTTAACAAAAATTTAACTTACATATTAATTTATAAGTTTAACATAAATTATTATTAATTTATGTTATATATTTATATATAATTTACACTTATAAACTATATATTAAATTCATATTATTATTTTACATTTATAAATTATTGAGGTTAGATTAAATCATTTATTATAAATAAATAAATAAATTGTATAGTACATAAAATAATAAATGAAGAATATAATTTATTTAATATTATTAATTCAAAATAAATATTATTTACATCATAAAAAATTATTTAAATTCTTTTTAATAGATAGTGTGTGTTGTAAGTTTAAGAGTTAAGATTTTAATTTTTTAGTCCCACATCACTTGTGGAACTTTTTCTTGATAATGCTTTTACTTTATATTGCTTTTTGAGTTAGATTGAAGTAATCTCTCACATAAAGTGACAAAGTTCTGTGAAGTTTTTAATTAAAAATTTTTAATTTAAAATTAAGTATTTCAAATTTGAAATTAAATTACAAATATAACTTAATTTTATTCTTAATATTTTAAAATAATTTATATAATTATTCAAATAATTTAAAAATTGAACTAGCTTGATTTATTTGGATGACTTCACCTTCGTTTGGGATAATTTTTTGTCATTACTTATTTGCTACTTTATTGAATTTTGTACCAGAAAGTGATTGAGATCATTGCTTGATCGAGCATATTTCATCGTGATGATGCGCATCTCACCGCGATCATGATTTTTCATTGATAGTGCGCATGCCATTGCGATCACGATCTCCGCTCAATCATCTGTCTCACAACAATTGCGATTGTCGTTGATCATGCGCATCTCATCTCAATCGACTTCGTCACTTGATCGTCTGCATCTTGCCGCGATCACAATCTCCGCTTGATTTCGCATGTCTCGCCAAGATCACAGCCTTCGATCGTGCGTCTTGTCACAACTGTAAATTTCGTTATGATCCTAATTTTAGCAAGATCAATTTGAACCATTTTTGCCGACTTGATTTAATTTCACTTGACTTGATATGCGATAATTAGTTCATGGGTTTTTATAAAATTATATTGATTTAGATTAAAAGGAAGATAAAAAACCTCTAATTAAAGTTTTGAATTGTTTTTTTTTTAAGACGAGGATATACCAACCATGTTTGCTCACCAACCAAACTAAGCTCGATGGGGTACTCTATATAAATCGTATTGTAACAGATGTTAAGCTACAGTAACTGGAAAGCTTTGTTCTTCTTCTCTACTCATCTCTGTGTTGTCTGAGCTGAGAAAATCTCAACTATTCCACACCATGCCATTCGGCCCATTCCAGCAAATAGTCCAACTTGCACCCTCCATGATGTCCTACATTTATTTAGAGTGAATATTTTTATATTTTGATTCAATTTAAGTATGCAATTTATATATTTTATTTATTATTCATGCATTAATTGCGAAGTAGATAAATAGAAATGAATTATTTTGTATTTGTCTTATCAGTATGTATGTACGAGTTCTACTAATTTCCAAAATGTAATCGTACATGTACGGGTATCTTTGAATACTTCTAGTCGTGACCTATCGATATATGCTACGTAATACTTACGTGCCATGCATTTGTTCACAAGCTGCTGCAGTTTATATCTTTATAGATTGCATGACGTGAAGCTCTTGGCCATGCCGTAGCTACAGAGCAAAGGAGGAGGGGTTCGACGTTCGAAAGACCAAATAGGTCCCTTCATCGCTACCGCCGTCTCCACTGCCACTTCGGAGCCCGAGTGGCCGGAATCTATCTTATATGCCCGACAGGTGATGGTCATCCTCTTCGGTCTTTGTCAGCATAAGTGGTCTATTGAACCTAATTTGATTGATGGAAGAGTGAAAGGTTTTATTTTTTTTTTCAGCAAAGAAATTTATAATCCTTAAAATTATATGAGAAATTTGTTAGAAATTGCTCTGTTTCTTTGTTTTTTTAGAAAAAAATATATTTGAAAGTTGATTTAAAATTAAATTATTCTTATTTTTGTATATGCGAAGTGGGTCAATCACGAGCAACTTTAATTTGAACTAAATCAAATTTAAATTTTGTTCCAATCAAGTTTGAATAAGGTTCGAATATAATGCTGATCTGCCTATATTCAATAAAATCTTATTTAAACATTGTTCGATCATAATCCAATAATTACTCAACGAGTTCAGCATGTGCTCCCCAGGGTCATAGTATACTCATCAGAATCATATGAAACTTATCAACTTACTAAGCCCCAAAAACTTACTAATTGGACGCAGTGCATGCCAATCGACGACTTAATGGTAGTTTTCCCCTTATTTAGAAAATCTTAATAAGCATTGAATATAATTAGATTAATATGATCATAATATCTTTGCATTATGGTATATATTAAATAGATTATATTTTGATATTTATGTCTTTACTTTAAATATGATTTTCCTATGGAGCTTTGCCTCTTACCCTACCGATATATAAAGAGTTAAAAGGACAAGTTTAGAGACATAATTGATAGTGACAAGTTCTTTATTTCCGATCCATAGAGAACTTACAGAGATTCTCTTTCTTTCTCTTTCTCCCCACCTAATGTAGATGGTAAGGTATATTGACCTTATTAGAGAATTATTAATTTATTATATAGGCATTGATCAACTAATCACTATACACTAATCCTCCTTTGTCGTCTATTATTAGATCATTATTACAACAAACAGTAAGGTATATTGTCCTTGATTAGTTGCTCAATACCGTACAAGAAATAATCATTTCATTAGTATAATTTCTTAATTAATCATATTATTATTTTGATTACTGTTAATTAATTCATGCTTAACTATCAAAATTGATAAATTTATAGACTGCAGATCGATCGAGACAAAAATAGCAAATATTTGATATAGCTGGAATTATTAATAACAATAATAAACATTAATCATAGTGACAGTAAAGCAATGTAAAAGAGAAGAAGAACATCAAAATTTTATTTTTAATTGTTATTGGTTTATGATCACTATTATTAATTTATGTTATTGTCATTAATCATTCTAGCTATATCAAATATTTGCTATTTTTGTCTTGAGCTTCGTTTGAAAAGGCTTTTTTATTACTTTCAAAATCAGTTTTTTAGCACAAAAAATTCAATGAAAACAATAAAAAAATAAGGGTCAAAAGCTATTTCAAACGAAGCTTTAATCTGTAGCTTATAGATTATGCAATTGATAGCTCATAACTAAACAACTGAAAAATTCGACATGTAAATGCTAATGATACAGCAACTGCTCCAACTGAACCTCTCAGTTGTGATGTTGCTGGATCTTCTTCTTCTAATGACTGATTTGAGATATTACCACCGTCAATAGGGTTTATGTTAGTTTAAGGATTTATTTGGGATAATATTTGATCACAATTTTTTTTACCTAAAAATTGATTTAGAAAATAATAAAAAAAACTATCTCAAACAAAGCATTAATCAGCTTTCATTGTTGATATTGATCTTCTTGCTATAGCTATGTTAACATATCTTCTATGAAGTTCTCATAAGTTTTAGAGGGGCAAATCTGAAAAAAGGTATAATAAAAGCTGAATTATTAAAAAAAATGTATTAAAATAAAAATTTAAAAGTGGGCAAAATCACTTGTTTAATGGGCAACTGGTTGTTAACATGACAAGTAATTTGCCTATTAAATGGGTGACTTACGCTAACATGATAGCTTTTTGTCGGTTTTTTTTTTTATAATTCTAAGAAAAAATTTTAATAAAATTTTATAAAACTAAATAAAACAGCTAGAAAAAAAATTAACATAAATTATTTTTGCCTGTTAAACTAAGATTTTTCGTTGGGATTTAAATTTTATTAAACTAAATAAAATTTAAAAACTAAGTAAATAAAGTAAATAAAACTTAACTTTGATGTTATTATATATTTTTATGTAATTTAAACGAGCAATTGACTTTTTTCGCCCATTAAAATTTAAATAAAATTTAAATTATATTGAAAAAAACTTAAATAAAACTTAATTTTGTTATTTATTATGTATTTATAACTATTTTATTTCAATTTTATATAATTTTATTTAACTTTTACCCTTAGAATTATTTAAAAAAAGCAGAAGAAAAATCCACCACACCATTGTAAGTCATCCGTTCCATTAAACGAGCTACTTGCCACATCAGCAGTCAGTCGTCCATTAAACGGACGACTATCCCCACTTCAAAATTTTGATTCTAATATAGGTTTTAATAATTTAAATTTTTATTATACTTTTAAAATTTTTCCCTCCTAAAGCTTCTTCACATCTTGAACAAGAAACATCTGCCCAAGAGGTTCTCTTTTGGGAGTTGTTGAAAATGTTGATATGTGACATTGTGCTCGTGTTGATAAGCTCGACTCGTGAGCTCATTAATGAGTCGAGCTCAAGTTGACTCGGCTCACTTACACCTCTATTCGGCACGATTCTTCCAGTAAATGAGTAAAATTAATAGCTTATTGAAACTATTTACTATATTCATTATGGTTTAACAGAAGATTATTGAGCTAACCTCAATTATCAGGGACCTCAAGCCTTGGAATTTCCAACAGCATACATTCGCACGTGTGGACAAGTGAGATTTTGTGCATGTGTGCCATTGCACATGCCAGCATGTGCTCTTGGCGCACGTGCTCGCAAGGATTTTAATTAATACCTATATTAAAGAAGAAGAATAGTGAGGTAAGCGTGCATAGGGTGTTAGGCATAATAAGATATGAGCTGGAGGAAATTAAATTTAATTTGAATGAATTTTTTTTATTATTAAATTTATATTCATATTATTGATATTTTTTATTTATCTTAAAATAATTTAAATTTAAGCATAATAAAATTTATGTTATATAAATTTTAGTTAGGACTAAAGTCACAAGTAAAAATTAAGATGAGAGAGAGAGGAGAGAGAGAGAGAGAGAGAGAGAGAGAGAGAGAGAGAGAGAGAGAGAGAGAGAGAGATTTTATTAGATAAGATTAGATAACATGCTTTTATGCACTAGATTAGTATTTTGTTTTTTATTAACTTGCATTGATAATATATTAATATCAATAGTGGAAATTAAGCAAAATTAATAATTTTCTTAATGAATATTTTGTTGACAAATTATGGAGTATGGGTGCCAATAAATGATTTGATCTAATACTTTGACCTAGACCAAATTCAAAAAATTTGAATTTGAGTTGACCCATTTAATAAACGTGTCAGGTTCGGATCTAGATTTCCGACCTGTTTGATTGGCAGGTCAGATTTGGGTTGACCCACGAACGTGAGTTTGAGCTTATAGTGAATCATTTAATTATTTTTTTCCTTAAAATCTTTTGCTTTTAACAAATTATAAGTCTATTTTTAAATCAGGTTAAGTTTGAGTCATCCGGGTTGCCAGCAAGTCTGATTCAAATCCACATTTTGACCCGTTTATTAAATGGATCAGGTAACCCGTTTTGACACTCTTATAATGAAGAAAGAAAATCGGGGGAAATTAATATTTAAATAAGCAAAAAATTATTTTAGAATATATTACATTGATTTCAAAATAAAATTAACAATTTTTAGTTTTATCTTGAAAAAAGTTATAATGATTTAACCATATGTGACCCCCTTATTGTACAAGAGTTCAAAGAACCAAATCATGTAAAAAAAAAACACTTCAATTCATATCAAAACTAAAGCAAAAGAGTCCATGCAATTATACTTAGCTCTCCTCAAATTTTTAGAATTTATTTACAAAGAATTTACATTAATGCCTCTAGCAATTATTATAATTCTTCAATCTTCATTGTTCGTCACATAATTATTTATATTTTATTTTTATTTTATTTTTCATTGCTTACTCCAATGCCAATGAAGCCTAAGGCTTTGTGGTAATTGAAGGAAACTAAATAAAATAAAATAAATTTCCTAAAAATACTCATTTGATTATAAATCTATGATCATTGATTTACAAATTTCAATAAATTTCTCATTTACTCAGTTTGATCCAATCCCACTGGCATTGCCATCAGTAGAAAACAGAAGCCAGTCCTTTAGTAATATCCTGAAAATCATTGTGAAAGATTAGGAAAAGGACTCATGTACTTGGAAATATGAGGCCTCTCTGTTTTATATATGCAGCTCATGCTTTTTCTTGAGTAACTTTGTCTAAATAATTTTCCATTGATGAACCTCTTCTGAAAATGATTTATATTTGTTGAAGAAAAAATTTTAAAAAATTCTTATAGTTTGGTTCATTTCTGAAGGAGAATATTTGTTAATTTCGTTTATAAGTTCTTGTATTCTAAATAATTTATACGACATATGAATAACACTAAAATATGACATACACCATCGTCACTATTAATATTCGGGGTGTAAGTACACAGCTCATTTTGATCTGTTGGTTGGGAGGTTTGGCTACCAACTAAAAGGTCTTAAGTTTGAAGTTTGCACACGTGATGTTTGTATGAATTTGACTTATTGGCTCAAAAATATAAAAAAAATATATTTGGGGTGTAAGTGAGTAGAGTCGGTTCACAAGTTGGCTCAAACTTGACTCATTAATCAGCTTTTGAGGTCAGCTTATCAAACCACGAGTTTGAGTTTGAGCTAGAGCTTGAGCTTAACTTTGCTCAGCTCGTAAGCTTGTTAAACCGCTCGTTTAAATTTAAATTTATTTTAGAATAATTCTAAAATAATATAATAAAATGTTAACAAAACATTTTTAATTATTTTTCAAGTCAAGTTAGTACTTTTCAAATGAGTTCGAGTGATCGAGTCAAGCTTGAGCCTAATACTTTTTAAAAGAGCTGAGCTTGAGCTTGGTAAGAACTTTAGCTCGATAAGAATTAAATGAGTTTAGCTCGATTATGCAGATACTCAACTCCATTCCACTCGACTCATTTACCGCCCTACTCAATATCTTCTAAAAGAGTACCTTGTAAATTTATTAAATTACTAAAAAAAATAAAGTCCAAGAATATTTTAAACAAGGAGAACAATACATCTAAGTCAAATTAGAAGAAGTCTTTGATAGACTATTTTCATTAGATAATTTACACAAGAAAATATATATAATCTTATTAAGGTTGAGCATTATATTGAAAATTATGACCCTATAGATAGATCCAATTATGATAACAGGGTCCAAATACAAAATTATTAGAATGAGTGATTTATTCTTTATTAATAAGTAATTAAAACCAATAACAAAGGACCTAATATGTCAAATGCTTAATAAGCAATATCTTAGCTTATTGTATTCACAAGAACAGATAGATAATAACAACTGAATTCAAATACAATTATGAAATCATAGGTAGCAGTATTTATGAGTGGATAGCAACATAAATATCACAATATAGAGTATGGTAAAGTGTAGGAAAACTTGCATATCAAAAGCCCTATGGTACCATTAAGAGATTAATCATGCATTTTAGATAAAAGAGATCCTACCTACAATAAATCACCATCCCTTATGATCAATAATCTCCACAACTCACACGTTCAGATCATATGTGGTTTAAACACGGTAGTAAGCATATCATATGATGAAAATTTTATCAAATTTAAGCTTTATTTGGGACAACTTTCTCACTGCTTTTTAAAGCATCTAGTACAAATTTGTTTTAAAAGCAGCGAAAAAATAAAAGCCAAAAACTATTCCAAACAAAGCCTTAGTCATAAACTGATAAGTATATGTAGGATCTAATCGATAGCTACCTCTACAAATCAGGCCATAAATCTTACAAACAACCATACGAGCTACAAAATTTTCTAAAATCTAAGATAAGAGAATGATATTCCATTGCAAGTAGATTGATCTCCTCAATTGATCCACTATGTGAATTGAACCCAAAATATTTGGATTGGGATTTCACTCTAATCCCTGTCTCTTTCTTAGAAGACTAAAAGAAAGATTGAAATGAGAATGCATAAAAGATAGGACTAAGGAAAATTTTATTAATTTATCTTAATTTAGTATTTTAACGAATGATCAATCACACTAAATTTGTATAAATATACATAAAATGTTACATTCAATTAAAACATAATGGCAAAGATATTTTGTAAAATAGATACCAAATATCTATAGAAAGTGCAATCACACATGCATATATCACTGGAGCATATCATAATTCAACAATCTTACCAAATATTGTAAACCTAATCATATGAAATTTGTGGGATCAAAGATTGAACAATTGTTTCTCCTTTGGTTTTCGTTTGCAGGGCTGGATACTTCTTGTTTCTCTTGTGTTGCTCTCGTTTTTTTTTTTTTGGCTGGGTTGTTCTGGTGAGGCTCTTTTTGGCCTTGTTTTGGTGAGCTATGGCTCCGTTGCTTGGGTTATTTACCTGCTCTATTGTGGTTTTGGAATTGGCTTTAGACTATGATGAAGTAGTATCCCTGCATGCCCCGTGGATGGCCATGACTTGGTTTGCAACCTTGGTGGTCCTTTTCCATAAAAAAAACAAAAAATAAAAAAAAATAAAAAGATAAAAAGATTGAACAATTGTTAAGTATGATTAGCTTGATATCAAAATACTTGGATTGACATAATAGCTAGCTTACTTGAGCTTCACAATGATAGAATATGCACACAAATAAAATTATTTTCATCGTAAAATCACCAGACATAAGCATATATTGCATGCTAGATGATGTTAGCTCATTGTGCAGACATACAATGATCTTAAGCTAGTGAATATTACATAGAAGCTATTGAAATTAAGCTGAAGACATCAAAAACAAAATTATAAATGTTGCGTCCTGAAATATTCTCGGTGGTAGCAAGATGAAGAGTTTAGCATCTTAGCTTTGAAAAAAGATCCAGCACACATATAGATAAAGAGGGAGGGGTGGAAGAGTCATAAGAGACACTAAGATTTTTGAAAAGAGGAAAAAACCACGGGCCATGTCCTAGTTAAAATGATTCCACTAGTGTTTGTAGTCGATTACAAATAGTGCCCTTTCTCGAGGGAAGGCCTTGGCTCCATGTAGCAAATATACATTAAATAGAGCACATTACATGATAGGAGTAGAAAGAATCTAGTGATATGAGAGTCGTTTTTAAGAGATCGTTTGCCTGTTCTTTTGGTCGGTAGGACCATAGTCAGGCGACGAAGGTCGGAGGGCCTGTAGTCGGGCAACTGAGGTCAGAGGGACCATAGTTGTCGGGCAACGGAGATCAAAGGGACTATAGTCGGCATGCGATGAAGGTCAAAGGGACTGCAGTCGGCGGGCGATGGAGGTCAGAGGGACAGCAGTTGGTGGGCGAAAAAGGTCGGTTGGAACATAGTTGGCGGGTGAAGGTGGTTGGAGGGACTGTAGTCGGCAAGTGATGAAGGTCGGATGGGCCAAAGTCAGGAGACTGAGGTCGGAGTGATCGTAGTAGGCTGGTGACGAAGGTCGAAGGGACCATAGTCGATCGACGACGAAGGTCGGAGGGACCGTAGTTGGCTGGCGACGGAGGTCGGAGGGACCGTAGCAGGCTGGCGACGGTGGTCGGAGGCAGACCCAATGGTAGGTGGTCGGATGGAGTTTCAACAACGATGATCAGGCTAAGGTTTAGCAGTGGTGACTAGGTGGCGAGCGTTCACCGGCAGTGGTGTCGTGGTGGAGCTCCGCCATTCTTCAAGCCTTATGGCTCTCTTGATTTCTAGCCCAAGGTCTAAACTTTCAAAGGTTCAAGACCCCTTTCATGTGGGAAGATGGGGTCTGTTTATAGATTTTAAGAATGGCATACACTATAAATATGAAAAAGATCCTAGGTGATTTTGGAGTGCTCCATCGGACGGCTCATATTGATTCCCTTGATCTTAAAGAGTTTATCTAGCATTTAAGTGTCTTAATGATGTCATAATGAAGCAATCTTCGGCTCGTTAGATTCATCTCGTCAAGCCGCTCGATTTGACTATAAGCATGTCATATTTAGAGATTATTTGGTCATCCAATTAATGCTTTGAACCTTTCAAATATGTTTCGGTCCCTTGATTTTGAGTTTGGACCAATTTGGGCTTAGATTGGACCGATTTTTGCGTCGTTGGGTTCGTCTGCTTGATACATTCAATTTGACTGTTAAGTTTACTAAAATCGGAGTTCAGAAGGTCCCACATTTAATTTTGAAAGTTACAATCTAAAATATGCCTCAAGATTCGTTCTCGATCAAAGTGATTTTTGGTGACGTATCAAAATAATTAAAAAATAAATAATCAAAACTTTAAAAACCCCATAAATTAATCAACATTATCATTCCAAAACTTATAACAATTTCTATTAAAAATAGTTTTCCTATACTTCTAAGAAGTTAATATAATTAATTAAAATTAAAAATCAAAATTATCAAAACCATAAAATGAAACAAAATTTACAAATTGTATCATTACATAATTTTGTAGTAAAGTGTGGTCTGCGGGTAGGTAAGCAATTGTGGAGCAGAACAAAAGCATTGGACACCCTGAAAGGAACCATGTTTAAATATGGACAGAAAAGTGAACAGAACCTACAGAGCTTCACTTTGTTACCCCCATTCATGACAAAAAAGTTAAATAAAAGAGAAAGCAGAGACAATTTCTTTCTCTACTTTCCTGTAGCTCTGCAAGTTTCCGACTGCATTGACAGGAAAAAAAAGGAAGGGAGCAGAAGAGAACAAGAGAAATAAACAGAGAATAACAATAATAATATACAAGGAAGCAGCCATTGATGGATCTTGAAGATTTATACACAGATATCTTCATCTCTCTTTCTTCAAAGCAGTTTTTCTCACTCCTTCTTGCCTGCATTCCTGTAACCCAAAGATTGAGTACAATGAAGATGAGTGATATAGTGGAGGTACTCTCTTCTCCATTTGTGGTGGATAGGGGAAAAAAAAAAAATTTAAGGTAGCTATTAAAAATAATTTGTGACAAAACGAATATTCTGTGTGACACTTATCAAATATTTTCTTGACATTTGCAATCAAACTTACCGATGTTGGATTTAGTTGAGAAGAATAATCCAAATTATTCTTCAGTTCTGCCTTATCCTGAGGAAGCAGAGGAGGCCTTATTACACTCAGTGTTCAAAGAAAAAGAAGAAAAAAAATCATCATACCTTGAAATGATTTACAGAGAAACCACAGGAGAGCTCCATGGCATGATTTGCATCCTCCACTTGAACCTTCTTGTCATCCTTCTAAGAAGAATGAGAAGAAATTTAGCTGCAAGTGCACAGAGTGAAGAAATAAAGAAAGCCACGAAGATGAGGCCTTGCCTTAGAGAAACAGAGCAAGGGAGAACTAGCAGAGTCATCCAAGAAGGAAGATTCTTCCTGATTTCTTCTTTGCTTCTGCTTCTTTCCCTCATTCTTAGAAAATGTGGTTACAGGAAGAATAGGTGAAGAGGATATACAGTCATCTTCAACATTAGAGCAGTAGTAGAAGTTGAAGCAATCATTTTTGTTGGTATGGGTATGGGGAGGACCAGAAGATGCATCAGAGAGCATAGATAGGTCTTCTTCTTCTTCTTCCTGTTCATGAGTAGAAGAGTCTCTTGTAGGAGGAAGAGAGGTGCTGGTTGCAAGATACAGAGTCCAGCCAGATTGAAAGCCACTGCTGCTTTCAGAGAAGGATTTTTCTTCTTGAACCAAGAATTTCTCCAAGTCTTCATCTTTCTCCATTCTCAGCATTGATGATGAAATATGTGTATTGTTTACTGGGACATGGCTAAAGTAGGAAGATGCAGCAATAGGTTGGAATAGAGGAATTAGGTTTTTTTTTTTTTTAATTGTTCATTTTTTCTTATAAAATAGATAAAATTTTATTATCAAGATTTTATATTCGGAATAAAGTTCAGCATTATTTTCTTGAAAATTACAAAATAAATTTTGAAGCCATCCAATAGTGATAAAATATATTTGATATGTCTATAGAAAATTTATATGATCTGCATGAATCCCGAGGCAAAATTTAAATTAGAAATTTTTTGAAATTAAATTCAAGATCATTTGAATTCTGATATCAACAAATTTATAGTCAAATTGAACGACTTGACAAGACGAACCCAACGATGCCAAAAATAATCCAATTCGAGCCTAAGTGAGACAAAATCAAACATTTGATGCATAATTGAAAACTTCATACATTAATTGGATAGTCAAATCTCCAAATTATATATCAAGTGCTTGATTTAGTCTCATCTAGACTTAGATTGCCTAATCTACGTAAAAGAATCAAAATATTCACAATGTAACCAATAGTTCATAGCATCTTAAATAAGCATAATTGATGTTATTTCAATTTCAAGGAAATTTTTTTGCCATTATTTGAATGCTTTTGAAATAGTTACCCCGCACTCCCCATTGCTTCAGGTATGGTCAAACTGAACTTCTCAATAAGATAAGTCTAATAACACAAAATATTGTCTGGTTAGAGTTCAAATGAGCCCACATCAAAGCAATTAAAGCATAATAAGAAATTCTTTAAAAGTATAAAAAATGTGATTAAAATTTTAATTTATGTTTTTTTTTTTAATGGCTAGAATCTAATATTAATTATATTTTAAAATAAATTGCGAGTATAATTCTTATTTATTTCTATAAACAGTCAAAAGCCAATAAAGGTTGCAATTGGTGACCCCAAAGATTGAAATGTTCACATCAATCAATATTTTTTTGCATCAACTGATAAAATCACGTGCCATATTTTCAAAAATAAAATAAAAAAATCATACGCCATGTCATAGACGAGCGATTATTCTGTGCGGACACCGGACGGGAGAACCGTCCGGTTCCGCTTGGTACCGAGCGGTATTTTGCTCGGTACATAACGGTATCGAGCTCGGTACATTTTTTTGATGACGTAGCGTATTTTTATTTACCTCTGGACGCCATCCGGACTCCGCACCTAATAATTTCACGTCATAGATGGTTCAAAAACTTTAACGATTATTCATTGAATAATACTATAATCGTTTGTTCATAGATGCATATAATTTTAATCTCTCAATCATATTGAAACATTATTAATATTAATTATTTATCTAAAATAAAATATACTTTTACATAATATATATATATATATATATATATATATATATATATATATATATATATATATATATGCGATTTAGATAATAAAATATTATCTAAATAAAAAAATTAGATCTTAGATATGTAAATATATCATATATATATATATATGCGATTTAGATAATAAAATATTATCTAAATAAAAAAATTAGATCTTAGATATGTAAATATATCATAATTTCATGGTATCCATAGAAATTCCTCTTATTATAATATTTTTATATAGCGTTATTATTTTATTTTTATTTTCTTCTTGGTATTTTTTTATTAACAAAATGTTTATGCTATTTTCATGATTTTGCAACATGAAAATATTGAATTTACCTTCACATCAAATAAATAAATAATATATTGATATACAAATATCAAATAATTGCTCTTTACTCATTTGCTTCTTTTTTTTAATTAAACCCCACAGAGGGGCCTACGCGTTAATATAAAAACAGGTTACAGAGTCCTTATAGGAGACAATCAGCTCACTACTGCTCAAAGGAGCTACAAAATAAAGAAAAAGAAAACTTACGAGCCAATTGTCTCCACTAGAAAAGGATACAAGGCACCCTAGTAACATGCTAATGATGCTATAGAGAAGCATCCAAAAAAGAAAGATTATATATAACCTATGAAGACCATTCTTTCTGTCAAAAAACTGGAAGCCAAGCCTATTCAGCTCCACCTACAAAAAAAAAGGCTACAAGGGAGAAAACTACACGAAAATAAAATATTAGTATAATCATTGCCACAATTGGGGTAGATCATAGAAAAGATTAAGAAGGAGACAAAATTGTTCAAAGTAAAGCCCATCTTAGAATTTAGACAATTAGAGCTTAGGATACTCTCAATAATAACATTGGGAGAGTCCAAATGGCGCTCAATCCTACAAGGGGAAATAACCAGAGATATCACCAACTCATACCAACAGTTGATCCTCATGATACCCACATCATAGCACTGGATAATCGGACCCCAGACAGAGATAATCACGGCCAAACACCAATTCCAGCTATAAGAGAAGCACCACCTGATAAGATAGTGGCCAGCAAAATTACCCCCAACCAAACACATCAGCAAAGAGAAAGAAACAAAATTTCAAGCAATACCAACAATCCTCATTAAGACTCCAGCCAACAAAAAACCAGACAACAATAATCAACATGCTACAGAAAGTACTCCAAAACGAGCAAAGCATTAACCAGAAACGACAGAAAATCAACAGAGCCCAAGAAGTACCCCAAACCAAAGAAACACCCATCCAGATCACCAAAACCCAACAGTAACTTTTAAGTAACAACATAAGGAACCTCACAAGACTCAAGGTAAAGCAAACCATTAAGGGGTCCAGGAATAGAAGAATTAATTACATCAGTAAAACCGCTCAGCCTACACCCCCAGTTAGCAAGCCAAGCCGCACAAGAATTAGCAGTGTTACTAACATGGCAAAAAGTTGAATTAAAAAACAACAACAGCCTTTTAATTTCCCTAATACTATAGAATAGATTAGGGTTGCGACAAACTTCCTTGCCAGCCTGAAAAGGGCTAATGTTGAATTAAGAATTCACCTCAATAATCAAATTTGTTAAGTTAAGAGAAATGAAAAGTTGAATACCATAAAAAATAGCTCTAAGAATAGCAGTATCAGTATCACCATTATGAACCGGACCCGCAAAGGCCATAATAAGATGACCACAGCTATCCCGAATGAGACCACCACAACCAGTCAAGGATCCAGAGAAAACACCATCCACATTCAACTTATAAAAATTAGGAGGAGGCTTAATCTAATAAATAACATTAATCTTAGAACTTCTTTCCTAATTAATTCCTAAATTGGAGCTAACATAATAACAGTTTTTAAAATTCTTAATAGTAAGCAACTTAACAGCCACAAGAGCCACAATTTTATCCTTCACCCTTTGAATGACATTGAGGTGGCTCATCCTGACTTCATTAAAAATGGAGTTATTCCTCTCCAACCAAAGAAACTAAAGAATGAGAGAAGGTATAGCATTGTGAATATGACCTTTAGTATCAACAAACCAGTACTTAAGAAGCGTAAGATGAGCATTAAAACAATTTAAGTGAAATAGATTATCAAAATAAACCCATGTTCTAACAGCCACAGGACCAGAGACAAAAACATGATGCATACTCTCCATGTGAAAATAGCATTGACACTTAAAAGCAAGATTGAAACCTTTTTTAATAAGATTGTCCTTAGTAGGAATAAATTTATGTAACACTCGCCACACAAAAATAGAGACCGTAGAAGGAATACTCTTATTCCAAACATTAGAAAAAATATTACTATAATTGCCTTTATCCCTAAAGGAATGCCACGCTTTTTTAAGATGAAAGGCACCATCTTTGGATATATTACATAAAATAATATCTTTAAAATTAGTGGTAACAGGCACATTTAAAATACGCTGAATAATGCAATCAGAAATAAAGCTAGAGAGTTTAGTATAATCCCAACAATCCTCATTAAAGAAAAAATTAACTTTAACCAAAGCAGAATAAGTAGTATTCAAAATAGAATTAATAGAATCATTACCTAACCATTTATCTTGCCAAAAAAAATATATTACCATCACCAAGACCCCAAGAGATCAAGGGTTCCACCTCCCATTTAGTCTTGCAAAGCCTTTTCCACACTTTAGAGTCCCCAATTTTAGGAGAGCAACTAGTAGGATGCTTACCCTTACAATATTTAGAAATCATAAAATTGGCCCATAGATTCTCTTTAGTGCGTAAAATATACCAAAGTTTAAAGGAAAAAACTTTAGCAAGATCATATAAATTTTTACAATCAAGACCACCCTCAGATAAAACACCATAACATTTCTCCCAAGCCGCCCAAGTAATTTTAGAAGAGGAAGAAGTACCTTTCCAAAAGAACTTATTAATCAGCCTATAAATCCTACTACAAATAGTATTAGTAGGAAAAATAGTTTGAAATATATAAACAGGTAAAGCACAAAGGACTCTTTTAATCAGATTAATTCTACCACCAAAGCTAAGAAAGTTAGAGTCCCAAGATAAGAGTTTATTTTGAATAGAAGAAATAAGATCATCAAACAAAAAAGTCTGTGTTCTACCTTTAAACAAAGGGACACCCAGTATCTCCTCAGTATCCGATTAGAGCATCCTTAGCAAAGCATCTAGCAGAAATGTGCATCTCCTCAGTATCTGTTAGAGCATCACTATAATAATTGGAAGAAGAAGGAGTCTTACCATCATTAGATTATCCCCTATGTAGCTTAGGAAAGTCATCCTCCATAAACTTACCATCATCCTCCCAATTATCACCAGCCACCCTAACCGGAACAGTAACCCATGTAGAAGATGACAAGTAATGATCCGTGGAGACAAACTCTCCATCCTCTAAAGCCATATCAGTCATTTCACCTTCGGTACCAACTAATTGAACATCCACATTAGTTTCCTTCACTGCTTCCTAAGCAATTAAAGGATTAGTAATCATAACATCACTAGCATCAGGTTTATTGCAATTGATAATACTAGGAATAGATTTATCTGCATTATTTAAAGCATTGTACTTAATATTTTCACCATCAGTAGAAGCAACATTTAAAAACATAACTTCCTGAGTATGAGGCACAGACGTATTTAACTCAACCAAAAAAATATCCTTTTTAGTGACAATCGCCAAAGGGTTCCCAGACAGAATGGAGTGGTTCTCCTCCAAAGGAGGTAGCGTAGATTCCTTCAGTTCCATAGTATCCAACTCAATATGAACATCTTCCTTAGATTATTTCAACGAATTCTTTTCATTACGCAAGTGGGGGTGTTTACGAAAGCATTCATTCACCGCATGACCATGCATTTTACAGAAAGAGCAAAAAATAGGAAGGTTCTCAAACTCTATTTTTTGGAAATAGCCTTTAACTTCGGATCCAATCCAGATTTCATTTGGATGTTTCTTAAAAACATCCCATTCAACCAATACCCTAGCAACTGATGGCCTCGAAACAGAAGTAGTCGCTTGATTAGTTTGTAAGGGATAGCCAAAATAGAAGCAATACCAAATAAAATTTGATGATTAAAAAAATGCAAACGTAAGTTAGGAAATGAAATCCAAACCGGGGCAATGGGAGACTCCTCCCAAACTTCAAAGTCCGGAGTCCATTTCAACAATTGCATTTGACATCCTTGGATATAATACGATCTTCTAGCAAAAATTCGACTATAGTCAAGGTCATTGGCCAGTTGAATGGCAACATGCCTTTGATCAAGTAATCCCACATGGAACGAACCAGAGAGCTTGAGGTTAACGAAAAACTTATGAATGATATCCAGATTAGGCCTTCTCAAAACAAATTTACCTACTAAAGTTAAAGCATAAGGAGCAGCAAGTTGATCAACCACGGAGTCCTCAAAAAGAAGGGCCGGACAACCCTTAAAAGACGAGTGAACGAAATTAATTTTCAGAGTCGAGGAAGAGCAACCCGTTAAAGCCTCTTTGAACTAACGAGATTTCCCCTCCACAGAGGAGGAAACCGGGATCGATGACGATGGAGTAGCCATCGCCCCGCACGAAGCGCAAAGAGAAACACAAGATTAAAGCACGACAGAAATCCAAAGGAGAAAAGCAAGGAAAACCAAATGAAAATGAAGAGAAATCGAAGCCAGAAGGGCCAAAAACAAGCGCGCAGTGAAGAACCCTAAAATTGCCAAAAAAACACTTCATAGGAGCAGAATTTTGCTTGACTTGATGTAGATTGTCTAAGTATTGAAGTTTTTACTTGAAGTTTTTTGTTGAAAATATTCATTTGAAAATTTTGATTATCAAGACTTTGATTATTAGAGGACGCAAATAGAATATTATCTTTATCAATGAAAACATCATCAGTTATTGAAGAGATTAAAGCCTTCTACTATTGATCAAGAATAGTGGAAGTTAATACCGTAGCATGCGTGATAAAAATATTATCAGGTTGGTATAAGAAGCCCTCTTCTAATAATAGGATACATTTTATGCCTAATTTTTTTTTAATTGTGTGATGATTGAAGAAGCCTTATTGCTAAGCTAATCAATGATTTCAACGATTACAAGTTAAATGAACTTTGTGAATATCAATTCGGATGATGAAATTCATGTTTTGAGTCTTCTTTCATCGCTTCCTAAAAGTTGAAATGATATGGTAACAACTATCAGTGGCTCTTATAAATCAAACAAATCTAAGCTAAATAATGTTAAAATAAATATCATCTTTAGTGAAGATATCTTATGATGTGCAATAGGTGTATCTCCTACTTCTACTTTGAATATTGATAACATAATATATCCAAATCACGAAATAATAGCCAATATATATTTTTTGATAGAAGTGAATCTCAAGGTCTCCCAAGTGGATGTTGCCACTGTGGAAGTTCTTGATATATGATAATAGCTTGTCATTAAAAAGAACATGAGCACGGAAAATAAATAAAATGATGAAATTGTTAATATTAATTTGAAAGGAATTCAAGATGCATTGCTTTTAGTATTGATAGTCTAATGAAATCATGGATATTGGACTCAAGCGTATCATTTCATACTTCTTTTTAAAAAGAATTATTGATAAACTACTCTACAGGCAATCATCACTGAATGTTTCTTGTGGATGATGTGCCCTTATATATTGTGAGCATCGATGATGTGATACTCCAAATCATAAATGGATCCTATGGAAGCTATATAAGGCCGGGCTAAAAGGAAACTTAATCTCTATAGGATAGCTCGTAACAAAAAGATGTAATACCACATTTAATGTTGACACTTGGAAGGAAAACAAAAGAACCATGGTGATTATGCTAGGGAATAAGACTGATACACTCTACACCTCCACAAGCATGGGTATAGTGGGAGTTATAACATATTCTACTATATAGGCTAGTGTTTGGAATCATAGAGTAAGCCATACAAGTGAGAAAGGTCTAAGGATTCTTCATTCTTAAGCAAAAAAATTTTAAAATTAAAGTAGTAATTGGTTTACACGAATGTCTAGGGACCATCCCCCATCCCATCTTTAAATAATTTTGGATTCTAGACATTTTTTAAATTGAATCATAGAATCAATAGAATATTAAATATGAAAATTAATATACCTCCAGCTATTGATATTTATTGTTTACCACCAATTTTGCACAATTCTAAATCTTTTCAATTTTAAAAAATTGATGGTGTTTTTTTTTTTTTTTTTGAAGAAACTGATCGTTGGAAGACATAAAATAAAGTTTTTTTTTTCCTCTTTTTAATCTTCTTTTGCTTATCATTTAAAAGTTTAGTGGCAAATGGATAGTTTAAAAAAATTAAAAAAAAAGTTATTCAGGTTTTTACTTTTCAGAGGAAAAATTGAACCATATTTTTTTACTTATTCAAAAAAAGCAAATGATTACTAATATAAGAAGCTAAGAAAATTCCACTAACTTGTATGGTCAACATTGTCAGATTCAACACATAACATCTTTAACCAAGAACATATTAGGTCTAGTGATTCCTTGACTACAAACTAGCTTAGAATGTCTTTATCAGACTCGGCAATATTTGGCTTTACAACATCATATTTTTTTTTAATGTTTTGTATTTGTTTCCAATATCCACCAAATTTAATGATAATAGAAAATCAACCCTTCATATGTTTCATAATAAACCTAATGCAAGCAATTGCATTCATGAATTATTAAAATGAACTTAGGAAAATCCATCACTTTGGACTCAAGGACATAAATGTCACTTGCACTATTATTACATATTTAACACAAGTAATATTCTCTAATCTCATTTGGGGTTGTTGTATGGACTCATCTTAGTATGTTGATTGAGAATTTTAGCTACCAACTAAAAGGCCTTGGATTCGAATCTGATTTATATAATATGTGTGTAAATTTGCCGGCCTAAATATCCCCAAAAAAAAGGGTAGTAGCATACCATATTTCAAATTACCAATGCAGCAACAGCTACACCTTTCTTCTACTCCAAGCTCGACACAACAGAGAGAGCCCCTTTCTTCTCCTTAGTTCTTCGCAAATGCAGCAGTTGGGAGTATCATCAACCTCCAGTGCAGCAGAGGAGAAAGCAACAGCCAGAACCTTTCTCCTCTGATCTCGCTACTGTAGCCGGAACCAGAAGGAATCGATCTCAGCAAAGCAATGCCATGGCGTCATCAGCAGCTCCAGCGTTCTCCTCCTGCAACGCCGCAGAGATGAGTCTTCACCAGCGTCATCGACTCAGCAGAGATCTTCTCTTCGAGTAAAGTTCAAAGATTTAGCCAACATTTAAATTCTGAATTTAGCAAATGAAGTAGTATTGTAAGATATTTTCTTTTCTTCATTATACATCATCTTCTTCTTCTTCTTTTAATTTGAACTATAAATTTAAAAAAAATATTAATCAAATAATTTTTTGGAATTTTAAGCATCATTTTCATTAACTATTATGTTCAACTTCTCTACAATTTATTAAATTAGAATTTGCAATATTTTGTAGTACATTGTAAAATTTAGAAGAAGCTAGTCTCGATTTAATATAAAAACTTGAGAAAAAAAATAGTTTCATACTATTGTGCATTTGCATGCATTCTACAAATAGATTTATGTTTCACTTGGGGCAGCTTTTTTTACTATTTTGTAAAGATGTTTTTTAGTACAATTTTTTTTGAAAACAAGAAAAAAATAACAATCTAAAGCTGTCACAAATGAAAACTTAGAGGTTATTTGATTGGTTGCGTAAGGCGTGTAATATAAAAGAATATATTATATTTGAATGATTTATAGTTGTTTAAATGAGTATAAAAAAATATTAATAATTACTTTTTTAATTAGCTTGAAATAAAATAAATGTAGTATAAAGTTCAAAAATGATTATGATCGATAGCCCATGTGGTGATGATGGCAGACTACGGTTAGCGGGGGAGGATGTTAGCGACAAGTAATGCCTAGCGACGGTGGTAGTGGCAGCGGGTTACCAGCTACCATTGTTGGCTTCATCGATGATGAGTGATGGCTACCGGTGATGATAATTAGCTTGCTTGTTGCAAAAATAGGATTCAATTAGAATGGGATGAATTTACAATTCTTAAAAAATGAACTAAAAAATAAATAAATAAACCACTAAAACGTTATATTGTATTTTATTTTTATTCGACCTAATATTAATATTTAAAACATTTTATCCTCACTTTACATCAAAACCTTAAAAGAAAGGGTTAGTGTTTCGGGCCCTCTTTTAAAATCCCATAAGTTTATCCCATGGACCGACCCAAAATAGCAATCAATGAAGAATCATAAAAGTCGGCAAGAAGCATGTGCAAAAGCCAGAACTAGGAAGCAAATGTCGCCACCGGATGCTACCAGATGAGCCACGTGTCACGAATGTCATGGTCCACTTTCTTGTTCTTAGAGGAAGCCCACATTCCAAAAGCCCGTAAGTCCGGCAAAATCTCCTCCCCACGATTTCGATAAAATAACCCTCGTGTTGAATTAATGACACATAATATTGACCCCAAATTTTATATGTTTATATATTTTATATGTGGATATAAAATAAAATAATTAATACTAAATAGTTAAATTAAAAATATTTAATTTTTCAAATAGATAAAATTTAATATATTGTATATGATATTATTTTTTTATTATTAAATGGTCTTGATGACTCAATTAGGATAATAGATATATTAGATCCGACTTACATTAAAAAAAATAAAAGTACATCTAAAATAATTAATTAAAAAATATTAAAAATAATTTTTAAACCAAATATAAATGAGAATTATGCTCTTAATTGAATAAAATGAAAATAATAATAATCATATAGTTAATCCTACTTGTTGTATTATTAGGGAATTGAAAATTATAAAAATACTTATATCAAAATATTTTTTTATTATATATGTATAATTAAATAATAAATTTATATATTTATGTGCATTAAAATTAAATTATTAAGAATTTAATAAAAATAAAATAAGAATTAAGTTTTTTTACTAATTTTTATTTTTAAGAAATTAAAAATAATTTTATAAAGAATAATAATTTTGTAACAAAAGACATGCTATGCGGTCTACTCTACAAAAAAAAAAGATTTGAAGATTTTTATTAAATTGCCACCGACTGGCGCCATTTCTCCACTAAGTACCTCCACTACGACCTCTGCGCTCTGCTCGCTCGCTTTCTCCCTCTCGCTCTCTCTCTCTCTCTCTCTCTCTCTCTCTCTTTTCTCTAAGAAATGCCGCCGGAGAGCACTTCCCACTCTCTGCAAATCCCAACCCCCTTGACGCCAAAACCGCCATCACGCCCCTCAAATGCCTATTCCCTCTCAGCCGACGTGCTCATCTTCTTATCCGGCGCAGCCGCCGCCCTCCTCCTCTTTTATGTCTTCTCCTCCTTTATTCTCCCCCCAACCCCATATCTCGTCTCCTCCAACCAATTCCAAAAACCCTCCTCCTCTGATACCCCTTCCTTCTACGACGATCCTTCCCTGTCCTACTCCCTCCCCCCTTCCCCTTCCGTCTCCGATTGGGACACCAAGCGCCGCCTCTGGCGCAACCTCCACCCCTTCCCTCCTAACCGCATCCTCATGCTCACCGGCTCCCAACCCTCCCCATGCCCTAACCCCATCGGCGACCATCTCCTCCTCCGCTTCTTCAAAAACAAGGTCGATTACTCCCGCCTCCATGGCATCGACGTCTTCTACAACTCCGCCCTTCTTCACCCATCCATGCCCAGCTTCTGGGCGAAGCTTCCTCTCCTCCGCGCCGCCATGATCGCCCATCCGGAAGCCGAGTGGCTTTGGTGGGTCGATTCCGACGCTGCGATCACCGACATGGAGTTCCAGCTTCCGCTCCAGAGATATCAATCTTATAATCTAGTCGTTCATGGCTGGCCCAATCTCGTATATGAGAATCGGAGCTGGACTGCCCTAAACGCCGGAGTTTTCCTCCTCCGTAACTGCCAGTGGTCGCTCGATTTCTTGGCCCGATGGGCTCGGCTTGGCCCGCAGAACCCGGACTATAAGCATTGGGGTGAGGTTCTTCGGGCCGAGTTGCCGGACAAGCTTTTCCCGGATTCCGACGACCAGTCAGCGCTCATTTATCTCCTTATTAAGGAAAAGGACAGGTTGCTCTCTAAATTAATTTTTTTTTTCCCAAAAAAATAAATTAATTTTTTTAATATTATTTATTTATTTGCATTTGATTTAAAATTAATAATGTTTATAATTAAAATAAAAAATCATTAAATATTTGTAGATTATTTATTTATTTTTTTTTTATTAGGTCTTACCACCAATAACTTCTAAATTCGCATGCTATGTAATTTATTAAACTTATTAAAGTTATTGAATTTATGTTAGGTAAAAAAAGGATAATAATTCATATTGTATTTAATTTAAATAAATTTAATAAATAAAATTTATTCTGATTAAAATAAATCAGAATATTTTGAGCCTTTTTATTTTAATAATGTGAAAAAGCATAATTATATTATTTGCATAATCTCATAAGTTTTAATTGAAATTCAAAATTTTTATATATTTGATTTGATATTAACACAGGTGGGGAGAAAAGATCCACCTTGAGAACGAGTACTACTTCGAGGGGTACTGGGTTGAAATCGTGGCGAGGCTACAGGGGATCACACAGAAGTATCTTGATATGGAGAAACGGGAGCCCGAGCTGCGGCGCCGGCGATCGGAGAAGGTGACGGCGGAAGCCAATCGGAAGAGCAGGGAGGATGGACTACCCGCCGCGACAACGCCGTCGGGTTGGCGGCGGCCCTTCATCACGCATTTCACTGGGTGCCAACCCTGTAGCGGGAAGCATAACGAGATTTACTCCGGCGAGAAGTGTTTTGAGGGAATGGTGAGGGCACTCACGTTCGCCGACGACCAGGTGCTCCGGTCCTACGGCTTCGGCCACAGCGATCTGCTCAACGATTCTGTCGTTGAACTGCCGTTCGATTTTCCCACAACGGTCTGAAACTACTAACGCCGGTGATGTCTTCCGCTTTTAGCTAGTTAGGTACTGATTTATGGCTGATAATGAAGATACTGGAATTTGATGATGTAGCTTAAGGAACTTTTGTAGTTCATAGTAGCATACCAAAGTTCTTCTTTTTATTGGCCTTTTTCTGTTCTGCAGGAATCTTATTTTTTTATTTTAATTGCCATCTGTCTTTGTTTTTTTTTTTTTTTGGGGGGGGGGGATAAAATAAATTTTATTCAGTAAAAAACATAATACATCAAATGACCAATAAATGATAAAACAAAGAACAAAAATCATTAAATACGGCGAAGAAGCTAGTCGGACTCAGGAAATGACAGCTTTCTGCAACCACCCAACTACCAGGCAGGGACCATCTATTGGGGGGGGGGGGGATAAAATAAATTTTATTCAATAAAAAACATAATACATCAAATGACCAATAAATGATAGAATAAAGAACAAAAATCAGTAAATACAGCGAAGAAGCTAGTCGGACTCAGGAAAAGACAGTTTTCTGCAACCACCCAGCTACCAGGCATAGACCATCTATTGGAGACAACAAACCACGAGGCAACCAGAGGAAAACCACAAATGAAATAAGCATCAACCCACAAGCCAATGAAGATCACCCAAAAAGAACCACTAAGGATAAAATAAATTTTATTCAATAAAAAACATAATACATCGAAGGATCAACAAATGATAGAACAAAGAACAAAAACCAGTAAATACCGGGGGGGATAAAATAAATTTTATTCAATAAGAAACATAATACATCGAAGGATCAACAAATGATAGAACAAAGAACAAAAACCAGTAAATACCGGGGGGGATAAAATAAATTTTATTCAATAAAAAACATAATACATCGAAGGACCAACAAATGATAGAATAAAGAACAAAAATCAATAAATACGGCGAATAAGCTAGTCGGACTCAGAAAATGGCAGCTTTCTGCAACCACCCAGCTACCAGTCAGGGACCATCTATTGGAGAAAACAAACCACGAGGCAACCAGAGGAAAATCACAATTGAAATAAGCATCAATCCACAAGCCAATGAAGATCACCCAAAAAAAACCACTAAGGATAAAATAAATTTTATTCAATAAAAAATATAAAACATCGAAGGACCAACAAATGATAGAACAAAGAACAAAAACCAGTAAATACGGTGAAGAAGCTAGTCGGACTCAGGAAATGGCAGCTTTCTACAACCACCCAGCTACCAGGTAGGGACCATCTATTGGAGACAACAAACCACGAGGCAACCAAAGGAAAACCACAAATGAAATAGGCATCAACCCACAAGTCAATGAAGATCACCCAAAAAGAACCACTAAGGTTGTCAGAAAGCCACAGCCAATTAAGGGGTAGCAGAATGCAGCCTCATCATTGTCCAAAATAAAATAAATTTTATTCAATAAAAAAAGATAATACATCGAATGACCAACAAATGACAGAGCAAAAAACAAAAACTAGTGAATACGGCAAAGAAGCTAGTCGGACACAGGAAATTGCAGCTTTCTGCAACCACCCAGCTACCATGCATGGACCATCTATTGGAGGCAACAAACCACGAGGCAACCAAAGGAAAAACACAAATGAAATAAGCATCAACCCACAAGCCAATGAAGACCACCCAAAAAGAACCACCAAGGTTGCAGCAAGCCACAGCCAATCAAGGGGTAGTATAATGCAGCCTCATCATTGTCCAAAACAACCAAAGAAGCAACACCCAAAACAAAGCCAACCAAGAAAAAAAAATCACGAGACAACTTTCTGCAACCACCCAGCTACCAGGTAGGGACCATCTATTGGAGACAACAAACCACGAGGCAACCAAAGGAAAACCACAAATGAAATAAGCATCAACCCACAAGTCAATGAAGATCACCCAAAAAGAACCACTAAGGTTGCCAGGAAGCCACAGCCAACCAAGGGGTAGCAGAATGCAGCCTCATCATTGTCCAAAACAAAATAAATTTTATTCAATAAAAAAAGATAATACATCGAAGGACCAACAAATGACAGAGCAAAAAACAAAAACTAGTGAATACGGCAAAGAAGCTAGTCGGACTCAGAAAATTGCAGCTTTCTTCAACCACTCAGCTACCATGCATAGACCGTCCATTGGAGGCAACATACCACGAGGCAACCAAAGCAAAACACAAATGAAATAAGCATCAACCCACAAACCAATGAAGACCACCCAAAAAGAACAACCAAGGTTGCAGCAAGCCACAGCCAACCAAGGGGTAGTAGAATGTAACCTCATCATTGTCCAAAATAACCAAAGAAGCAACACCCAAAACAAAGCCAACCCAGAAAAAAAAATCACAAGGCAACTTTCTGCAACCACCCATCTACCAGGCAGGGACCATCTATTGGAGACAACAAACCACGAGGCAACCAAATGACAACCACAAATGAAATAAGCATCAACCCATAAGTCAATGAAGATCACCCAAAAAGAACCACTAAGGTTGCCAATAAGCCACAACCAACCAAGGGGTAGCAGAATGCAGCCTCATCATTGTCCAAAACAAAATAAATTTTATTCAATAAAAAAAGATAATACATCGAATGACCAACAAATGATAGAGCAAAGAACAAAAACTAGTGAATACGGCAAAGAAGCTAGTCAGACTCAGGAAATTGCAGCTTTCTGCAACCAACCAGCTACCATGCATGGACCATCCATTGGAGGCAACAGACCACGAGGCAACCAAAAGAAAAACACAAATGAAATAAGCATCAACCCACAAGCCAATGAAGACCACCCAAAAAGAACCACCAAGGTTGCAGCAAGCCACAGCCAACCAAGGGGTAGTAGAATGCAACCTCATCATTGTCCAAAACAACCAAAGAAGCAACACCCAAAACAAAGCCAACCCATAAAAAAATCACCAGGAAAGCAATAGACACCAGACACACTCAAGGCCACAAAATTCCCACATGATCAAAAACCAACAGAAACCCAACCCAACAACCCCCAAATTAAACCCCCAAATAAATTTTATTCAATAAAAATATAATACATCGAAGGACCAACAAATGACAGAGCAAAGAACAAAAACCAGTAAATACAACGAAGAAGCTAGTCGGACTCAAGAAATGGCAGCTTTCTGCAACCACCCAGCTACCAGGCAGGGACCATCTATTGGAGACAACAAACCACAAGGTAACCAGAGAAAAACCTCAAATGAAATAAGCATCAATCCACAAGCCAATGAAGATCACCCAAAAAGAACCACTAAGGTTGCCAGCAAGCCATAGCCAACCAAGGGGTAGCAGAATGCAGGCTCATCATTGTCCAAAACAAAATAAATTTTATTCAATAAAAAAGATAATACATCGAAGGACCAACAAATGACAGAGCAAAGAACAAAAATTAGTGAATACGGCAAAGAAGCTAGTCAGACTTAGGAAATTGCAGCTTTCTGCAACCACCTAGCTATCATGCATGGACCATCCATTGGAGGCAACAGACCACGAGGCAACCAAAGGAAAATCACAAATGAAATAAGCATCAACCTACAAGCCAATGAAGACCACCCAAAAAAGAACCACCAAGGATGCAGCAAACCATAGCCAACCAAGGGGTAGTAAAATGTAGCCTCATCATTATCCAAAACAACCAAAGAAGCAGCACCCAAAACAAAACCAACCTAAAAAAAACTTCACCAGGAAAGCAATAGACACCAGACACACTCAAGACCACAAAATTCTCACATTATCAAAAACCAACAGAAACCCAACCCAACAACCCCCAAATAAAACCCCCAAATAAATTTTATTCAATAAAAAATATAATACATCAAATGACTAACAAATGATAGAGCAAAGAACAAAAACCAGTAAATATGGCGAAGAAGCTAGTCGGACTCAAAAAATGGCAGCTTTCTGCAACCACCCAGCTACCAAGCAGGGACCATCTATTGGAGACAACAAACCACGAGGCAACCAGAGGAAAACCTCAAATGAAATAAGCATCAACCCACAAGCCAATGAAGATAACCCAAAAAGAACCACTAAGGTTGCCAGCAAGCCACAGCTAACTAAGGGGTAGCAGAATGCAGCCTCATCATTGTCCAAAACAAAATAAATTTTATTCAATAAAAAAGATAATACATCGAAGGACCAACAAATGACAGAGCAAAGAACAAAAATTAGTTAATATGGCAAAGAAGCTAGTCGGACTCAAGAAATTGCAGCTTTCTGCAACCACCCAACTACCATGCATGGACCATCCATTGGAGGCAACAGACCACGAGGTAACCTAAGGAAAACCACAAATGAAACAAGCATCAACCCACAAGCCAATGAAGACCACCCAAAAAGAACCACCAGGGTTGCAGCAAGCCACAACCAACCAAGGGGTAGTAGAATGCAGCCTCATTATTGTCAGAAATAACCAAAGAAGCAACACCCAAAACAAAGCCAACCTAGAAAAAAATCGTCGGGAAAGCAATAGACACCAGACACACTCAAGGCCACAAAATTCCCACGTGACCAAAAACCAAAAAAGACCCAACCCAACAACCCCCAAATAAAACCCCCAAATAAATTTTATTCAATAAAAAGTATAATACATTGAAGGACCAACAAATGACAGAGCAAAAAACAAAAACCAGTAAATACGACAAAGAAGCTAGTCGGACTCAAGAAATGGCAACTTTCTGCAACCACCCAGCTACCAGGCAGGGACCATCTATTGGAGACAACAAACCACGAGGCCACCAGAGGAAAACCTCAAATGAAATAAGTTAACCCACAAGCCAATGAAGATCACCTAAAAAGAACCACTAAGGTTGCCAACCAAGGGATAGCAGAATGCAACCTCATCATTGTCCAAAATAAAATAAATTTTACTTAATAAAAAAGATAATACATCGAAGGACCAACAAATGACAGAGCAAAGAACAAAAATTAGTGAATACAGCAAAGAAGCTAGTCGGACTCAAAAAATTGCAGCTTTCTGCAACCACCCAACTATCATACATGGACCATCCATTGGAGGCAACAGACCACGAGGCAACCAAAGGAAAACCATAAATAAAATAAGCATCAATCCACAAGCCAATATAGACCACCCAAAAAGAACCACCAAGGTTGCAGCAAGCCACAGCCAACCAAGGGGTAGTAGAATGCAACCTCATCATTGTCCAAAACAACCAAAGAAGCACCACCCAAAATAAAGCCAACCCAAAAAAAAACATCACCAGGAAAGCAATAGACACCAGACACACTCAAGACCACAAAATTCCCACATGATCAAAAACCAACAGAAACCCAACCCAACAACCCCCAAATAAAACCTCAAAATAAATTTTATTCAATAAAAAATATAATACATCGAAGGACCAATAAATGACAGAGCAAAGAACAAAAACTAGTAAATACGGCGAAGAAGCTAGTCAGACTCAAGAAATTGCAGCTTTCTGCAACCACCCAACTACCAAGCAGGGACCATCTATTGGAGACAACAAACCACGAGGCAACCAGAGGAAAATCACAAATGAAATAAGCATCAACCCACAAGACAATGAAGATCACCCAAAAAGAACCACTAAGGTTTCCAGCAAGCCACAGCCAACCATGGGGTGGCAGAATGCAACCTCATCATTATCCAAAACAAAATAAATTTTATTCAATAAAAAAGATAATACATCGAAGGACCAACAAATGACAGAGCAAAGAACAAAACTAGTGAATACGGCGAAGAAGCTAGTCGGACTCAGGAAATTGTAGCTTTCTACAACCACCCAGCTACTATGCATGGATCATCCATTGAAGGCAACAGACTACGAGGCAACCAAAGGAAAACTACAAATGAAATAAGCATCAACTCACAAGCCAATGAAGACCACCCAAAAAAGAACCACCAAGGTTGCAGCAAGCCATAGCCAACCAAGGGGTAGCAGAATGCAACCTCATCATTGTCCAAAACAACCAAAGAAGCAGCACCCAAAACAAAGCCAACCTAGAAAAAAAACATCACCAGGAAAGCAATAGACACCAGACACACTCAAGGCCACAAAATTTCCACATGATCAAAAACCAACATAAACCCAACCCAACAACCCCCAAATAAAACCCCTAAATAAATTTTATTCAATAAAAAATATAATACATCGAAGGATCAACAAATGACAAAGCAAAGAATAAAAACAAGTAAATACGACAAAGAAGCTAGTCGGACTCAAGAAATGGTAGCTTTCTGCAACCACCCAGCTACCAGGCAGGGACCATCTATTGGAGACAACAAACCACGAGGTAACCAGAGGGAAATCACAAATGAAATAAGCATCAACCCACAAGCCAATGAAAATCACCTAAAAAGAACCACCAAGGTTGCCAGTAAGCCATAGCCAACGAAGGGGTAGCAGAATGCAGCCTCATCATTGTCTAAAACAACCAAAGAAGCAGCTCCCAAAATAAAGCCAACCTAGAAAAAATATCACCAGGAAAGCAATAGACACCAGACACACTCAAGGCCACAAAATTCCCACATGATCAAAAACCAACAGAAACCCAACCCAACAACCCCCAAGTAAAACCACCCGCCCACCAACCCAACCAACCAATTCCATAACAACAGAGAGAAAAGGCTCACAAACAATCCTACCTTTTGGATTTCCTCCCACCACGTTTGCCACTCCCACGCTATAAGGTTTTAGCAATGGAATGATCAACCTCCATAGCAAATATAGCATGAAAATCATCCCTAGGGTCATCACGAGCATCCCCAAGTGAGGAAGCAAACCCCTCCAACCAATCGGATTGTTCCAAGCAACTACCCTTCATGTTTACCAACATATGAGCTTTAAATTCATCATTGGAGATAAGGGAGACTGAAACATCAATAAAAGGCACTCCATTCGGTTGCATATGCATAGGCGATATAGTAGGTTCAGATGTAAGCAAGCGAGATACAAAATTAGTTCCAGTAGAGGATACATCTAACAACACCGTGTTGACAAGGCAATGATCCTTCTTAACAACCACATACGCATCAGCTGGAGGAGGCCCAACAGAAGGGACTATAGCCAATTGATAAGCCTCCATATTAACATTACCCCAAATCTCTTCATGAACGGTAGAATCCATGTCCACATTAACACAATCGACCTTCTTCGAAGCAGTAAGAGGCAGAACCAAAGGGTCTCCAGGAACCAAACTGACAGGCATAACATTTCCCACTTCATCAGTAATCACATTATCCAACTGACCCGCAACACCAACAACCACATTATCGTGCACAGTTAAGCCAACACTAACATTGCCATGAGAATACGTATGCGCATCAAGCAAATCTCAAGTAACAATCACATTATCCCGATTGTCCTTAACTACTCGGGGATGAAAAGTTACACAATCTTTCCTAGAATGACCTAAAGCTTTACAATGATTACAAAAGGATGGAAATTCATCCATCATCACAGTTTGAATATAACCAAATTGTTCATGACCCAACCACACCTTTTCAGGATAATGTTTCGTGATATCGAGTTTCACCAAAACTCTAGCAATTGACGAACAAGCCCCCACTACAGTGGCATTATCAATACGAAGAGGACATCCAAAGAGAGACCCAAGACCATGTAATATAGGGGGGAAAAGAAATGCGGCCGCAGATTCGAGAAGGAGACACAAACAGGGACAGTGGGGGATTCCTTGTAAATGTCCACAAATGGTGACCACTTAGTCAATTTCATGAAACAGTTACTAACAAAGTATGATCGATGAGCAAAGACACGACAGTAATCCAAATAAAATCGCAATTTAATCAACACATAACGGGAATCTAAAAGGGTGACGAAAAATTTTCCAGAGAATTTTAAGTTAAAGAAAAACCTCCTAATTGCATCCAAAGATGGCCTATGATTAGGGAAATAACCAACAAGGGAAAAGGCAAAGGGGGCTGCAAGAGCCAAGACCTCTTCCTCCAAAATCCAAAGAAAGGGCAACCCATGATAGGTTGACAGCTTAAGGTCCGCAAATGACCAAGATGAGGAAGACCCTTTAAGGGTGTCAATAAATGAATGAGAGTTGGATTTACCATCCAAAAAATCAGGCTCATCCAACTTAATTGACATTTGTCGCAGCAAGGGCGGAACGCTCAAGGGCGGAATGCTCAAAGAGAAACCAAACTAGCATGAAAGAAGAAGAAATCAATCATAAAGGAAAGAGAGAAACTTCCCTGAGCTGAAAGAAGAGATGGCGAGCAGCAAAGATCGCCCCTGACGAGGGCCAGCGACAGGGGAGAAAACCCTAGCATACGAAAAAATAGAAATCAGCTCCGGCTTGACCAAACGATCGGCTTTTTGAATTGCCACCCGTCTCTCATCTTTGTAGAGGTGGATTTAGAGGACGTGTTCTCTCTAAATTTCAAAATATTTCTATATATCATTTAGTTTTTCTAATAAATATAAATTTTTATAAAAAAAATAATTTACATCATATCCATAACGTTATTATTTAAAGTTCCATAAAAAATTATTAATAATATTTAAAAATAATAATTTATGTCTCAATTAAAAATTTGCTCGACTCAAAAACTAAATTTATGTCGTGAAGAGTTTAAATTATATTTCAAAGGTTCCATTGTAAATATGATGTGCGTAATTTTATGATTAATTTATTAAATTTAAAATAATAAATATTTAATTTATATTTTAATAGTACTATTTATATCATCTTTCTCACAACTTCAAAAGAATTGAATGCGTTGGCATCCAATGTCATTTTGAGTATAAATGTTTTGAGCTCTAATTTTAAATGAGCAAAACACACACAAAGTCTCTTTTCAATCATTTTCGGCTCAAACGGGCTCGCAAAAAGTGTTTGGCAATACATAAATATATATTTCTTTTATAATGTAATTGTTATTTGTAAGGTAAGATATTAACTCTTTGTGTGCTCATTGTCGAAATTTACTAGCAAGTTTTTACTATACTAAGTGTGGGTTTTCTCGGTAACTTAGGATTTTGTTACTTTTAAGTACTTCTTCACTTAGGCTTCGTTTGAGACGGCTTTCTTACTGCTTTTTAAAACGATTTTTTAGTTAAAAAATTTTAATTTTTATATATAAAAATAGCTTTAAGAAACAGAAAAAAAGCCGTCCCAAACGAAATCTTAGTTTAAAATTACTCTCATTTCAGATTACAATCCTTTAAGCTAAGTAGTTTTTTTTATTTTTTTCTTTCAACTTTTTCAGCATGTTACAATTGCAGTGTACTATTCGGAAATAGAAATTGCTTGTTCTTATGGGTTCATTTGCTGCTTATTCTTAATAGCAATAATATTGTCAATTTATATTTTCGTACTATTTTGAAGTATTATAAACAAGCAACAAAATTTATTTGAGAATTAAATGAAATTCAAACTAAAAATACTATACATTTTTTTATTGTCAAGCTCACAATATTGTATATTAAACTTAAAACTAATTACTTGTAATATGTTACGCTTAAATTAACTACAAAGCAGAGTGAAGAAGAAACTATTTTTTTAGGCAAAATATTTTATGTGCGCTGTTATGCCCATATTTTGAATTTGATGGCGAAGGATGGGATCAAAAGCATTGAATTTGAGGTTGAAAACATTCAAGATATAGTCAGCTTTGTTATTACCTTCTAGGCCAGATTGTTAAGATTTGATGAAGTAGTACAACAACTTCAACTACCCACAAAAAAGCTTGTGATGGAATCTCCTAGGTAGGGGTGTCAATTTTCGACACGACCCGAAACCCGACCCTGAAAATCCGGGTTCATATCGACCCGTTTATGAAACGGTCAGGTTCGGGTTCAGAAAACCAACCCGTTTCAAAAATCGGGTCGAATTGACCCGGGAACCCGAAATTGACCCAAAAATGACCCGAAAACAAGCCCTGTCGCGTCGTGTGCCCGGCATTCGCAACGGCCGACGCGAGCCCACTGCCGCTGTCGCCGTGCCGTTGCTGCCTCTGCCGCTTCTCTGCAACTGCGCCGCCGCTGCCGCTTCTCTGCAGCTGCGCCGCCGGCCAAATCTTGTAGAACCGGGTCGGGTGGTGTCAATCCGGCAACCCGCGCGGGTCGGGTTCGGGTTGAGATAGACGACCCGTTTGCAAAAATGGATCAGGTTCGAGTTGACCCGTATAAAATTGGGTCAACTCGGGTTCGACCCGAACCCGATCCGTTGACCCGAATTGACACCCCTACTCCTAGGTGTTGGAATGGTGGTCTTGAAAAGTTTGTTGCTTGGTTTGTGGAATCCAATTTCAATTCTCTTCTCAATTTGCTGCTTTCAAATTCCAACTTTTCATTAGTTTTGTTGCTCTTATGGCTGTAGCTTTTTGCAGGATCTTCATTTAGATTTTTTTGTTTTTTTTCATTTGTTTGGTTTGCATAAAATGATAAATTGATAATCTATCAGTTCGGATGTTGAAATTGAAAATTACATATTTTTGAATGATGTTGATATTGATAAGTTATTGCTGGACTATGGAATCTGATGTCAGATCTATTATTTGTTTCTCTATTTTCATATTTAGAGTTGTTCAATTGTTTTGTTATTGTAACAAAAGCTTTTTGTGGGGTTTCATCTGTAAATTAATCCCAGATGTCTATTCTGAATTTTTGATTCATTGAATGCAGATGATGTTGACAACTGATATATCATCAAAAAAAATTAATTTGATTGGGCACGAACTCAACATAAAATGAAGTTGGAAACTTCCAAAATTAATTTTAGGACCATCTGAAATCTGATTTTAGCAAACTTATAATTGAATTGAACGTCTCAAAAATACAAACCCAATGACACCCAATTCGACTCAATCCGAGCCCAAATGGGTCCAAATCGAAGACCCGAAGCACATTTGGAAAGTTCAAACCATAAATTAGATGATCAAACAATTTTCAAACATGACATGCCTATAGTCGAATCGAGCAGCTCGACGAGACAAATCCAACGAGCCTAAGATCATTGAATTCTGATATCATTAAGACATTCAAAATGCCCAGTAAATAGTCTATGATCAAGGGGAACAACATCGGCTGTCAATTCAAACCACTCACAACTTACCCTTGATCTCCCTCATATTTACTGGTCATACCACTCTCAAAAATTATAAACAGACCTCTCATTCCTCATGGAAGGGGACCCAAGCAAAAAAGAAGGAAGATAGAGAAACTAAAGTTCTCTTGACACCAGACTCCTCGATCACCGTCGGACAACCAATCGTCGCCCGACTGACGCCGGACTTCCACCCAGCCACCAACTGACGTTGGATTTACACCCGGCCACTAACTATTAACGCTCATTCTGACCTGCGTCGCCAAACAACAATCTTTCTGACCAATGTCGCCCACCGACTAAGGTCCTTCCGACCTTCGTCACCAGACAACGGTCTTTCTGACCAATGTCACCCGCCAACTACAATCCTTTCGACCTCCATCACTAGACTATGAACCTTCAACCTTCATACAACAGTCTTTCTAACCAATGTCGTCTGCCGACTACAGTCCTTCTAATCTCTATTGCTAGACTACGGCCCTTCCGACCTCCAGATAACGGTCTTTCTGACCAATGTCGCCCGCCCACTACGGTCCTTCTGACATCCAGATTATGGTATTTTCAACCTCCATCGCCAGACTAGGGTCTTTCTAACCACTGTCGCTCGCCGACTACGGTCCACCGACTATGATCCTTCTGACCTCCGTCGCCAGACTACAGTCTTTCCAACCTCCGTCGTCTCTGACTACGGTCCTTCCGATCTCCGTCGCCAGACAACGGTCTTTCCGACCTCCGTCACCCACCGACTATGATCCTTTCGACCTCCGTCGCCTAATAATGATATTTCTGACCTCTGTCGCCTGCTGACTACGATTTTTCCGACCACCATTACCAAACTATGATCTTCTCGACCTCTATCGTCCGTTGACTAAATGAACATGTCAATATTGATTCTTCCAATTCCCACCATGTAATGCACTATATATGATGTATATTTGCTACATTAAGTCAAGGCCTTCCCCCTAAGGAAGGGTCTCATTTGTAATCGACTGCAAATATTAGTGGATTCATTCAAACTGGATTAGGCCCCGTAGTTTTTTCCCGTTTTCAGGGGTTTCCACGTAAAAACTCTAGTGTCTCTTATAAACATTACACCCTCTATTTTATCTGATTGTGTGCTCAATCTTCGTACAAAACTAATATGTTAAATTTTATATTTATCTATCGCCGTGAATATTCTAGGATGCAATAGGGGAATTGCATCATTACTAGACAGCTCTTGTTGCTTTATTATGAACTTTGTTTAATTGAGATGTAAAATCTCAGAAAATATATCTCTAATTATTTTTTAATAGTGCGATGTTCTATTGAATTATATATTTTGTCTTGCATTTGTTTTTAAATTTGGTATTGAAAAGAATGTTGTTATGCATTATCATATTGGGTAGCAAAGCAAGTCTAAATAAGATGTTTTTATTGTATATGCATAAGCTTACAGGTTTGTCATTATATCATTAATTATAGGATTTGGATGTTTGTTTGATAATATGATTTAAATTTTGGAAGCCATTAAATTAAGTTTAAAGTTTAAATCTTTGTTACATTTCGTAGGTGCTGAAAATAAATGCGTAATATTCAAATTCTTATAAAATCTTCATGACATGATTTGAATTATTGCCAATGGTTTCCTATCCAACATAAAATTTAAATTTAAAATTAGAAAATCGAACTCCATATTCAAGCCAAGCTCAAGCTTCTTAAACAAGCTCATTAAACGAGCTTGAGCTCAAAAAATTATAAACGAGCTCGAGCTCTAGATTGAGGTCGAGCTCTATATGAGCTAAACGAGCTCAACTTGATAATGTCATTATTGGACTTGACTCGACTCGCTTATTTCTCTAATAGTGGTTGGTGGCCGGCAACCAGCGAGAATAATAGAAAATTTATAATGTATTTAAAAATCGGCTAAATCTAAATATTTTCAAATACATTAAAATTTAGCAAGAACATGAAATACAAGTACTTTAAAATTTTATTAAGTTTTTTTTTTTACTTTAAATCAAATATCAATATTTCTAAAATCTGCATAAGAATATAAAAATGTGCAAGTAATTATTATTCTTCCTGTCCAAAAAACAAACATTCGGCCATATGACAGATAGGAGTTGATTACTGTCATCTTTAGAAGTTTCGAAGGTGATAGCTAAACCGATGGCGTTCCCATTGGTTTCCAACGAAACCAAGGCAACCATGTTGACCACACGCACGTAATAATTCATAATATATATATTTTTTAATTAGCATAATACCATGGGCGCCACTGTGAACGTTCATAACAGAGGCGAAGACCAGAGGAGGCAATGGTAGCGACTGAGATTGAAAGCCAGGGATCCGTTTCGATCTTTGCTTGAAACAAAAAACGAGGCGAGCCCTGACTTCTTCTCGGCTTCGCCAAATCCTAATTTGCTCGCCTCCTCCTCTACTTATTGCTATGGGACTTTGGGAGGCTTTACTCAACTGGCTGCGGAGGTAAGCATACTGCTTTCATGTATCGTTTTTGCTGCAGTTTGATTGATTAGCTGGTATCGGTTTGGTTCTTTGGGCGGCCGATATTGTTGAGTATTTTTTATGCCGCGCGATTGGTGATTGAAAGGGCGGATTTTGATCAGGAAAAGTGGCAGCTTTGGGTCTGGAAATGAATTATTTGGGTTTAATGCTCGATTACTGGTGGAATTTTGATTTGCTGGTTTTGGTTATCTGAGAAGCGCCAATTTAACAGGCAAAAATGCGAAAATGCTGCCTTGTTTTCTTTCGTCCCATTTGTTTGTCTTTGAAGATTTCTTCGCATTTTCAAATAGAATAGCGTGATTCAGAAGTCTGATCTTTGAATGCTTTTGAAGTGTTTTTTCCTCTCTTTCTCAACGCAGCCTTTTCTTCAGGCGAGAGATGGAGCTATCCTTAATCGGGCTTCAGAACGCTGGGAAAACTTCACTTGTCAATGTTATTGCGGTCTGTATCTGTATTTTTAATGATGTTAACTCGTTGATATTCATTGCTGATATCGTCTAAAGCGCATGTTACTTTTGCCTATTCAGACTGGTGGATACAGTGAGGACATGATTCCTACGGTTTGTATATCTGTTTTCTTCTTGTTTGATCTATCAGCGTTTGCATCTTCCGAAGGTAAAATCTATCTTTGATGTTTCAGGTAGGATTCAATATGAGGAAGGTGACGAAGGGAAACGTCACCATAAAGTTGTGGGATATTGGCGGGCAGCCGAGGTTCCGCAGCATGTGGGAGCGATACTGCCGTGCAGTCTCTGCAATTGTGTATGATTTCTGACAACTTGGATTGTTAACATGCAGTAATTTGCTGCTATTTTACACTCAACAGTTGTTTTACAGCATTGGCTATTCTTATGTGTTGACTGTTTATGTCCAATTATGAGATGGAAGTACAGTGCTCAGTGCTCGATCCTCGAAAAGGAGAACTATTGTGAGATTCCAAGGCAATCATAAACTGAAAACAATCAAATAAGACTCTATTTGTGTTTGGCTTCTTATGAAAATGCAACTCTTTTACTTAATACATGAATCAAATAAGAGCTTTTCCAACAAGCTGATCAAAAGTTATTAGTAAACAATGTGCTTTTTAGGCATCCCTGCTTGATCCAATTTGAGCTCTGTTTGCTGTCTTCTCCATTGTTCGTGCCAAAAACAACTAACGGCTCTCTAGTACTGAGAAATCCATTGCTATGCTGATTCATTTAAATTATTTCGAGCACTTAGTCTATAAAACTATTACGTATAGCTGCTGACGATCAATGGTCCTCGCACGCACCGCTGGTACTGCAAATATAGTATTATCTCGTAATCAGACGGGTGGAGGTGCACCCGTGGAAGCTGTTTCATTCTTGGCCAATTTCTCATGTTCCCCTTCAGCCCTTCCCATCACATCGTCGTGACTGCAACAATTGAAGCCACCATGCTCCAGTTTCCCCTTCCAGTTTACAAGCAACAGTAGGATCCATACTCATGTAATATAGTTTTGGTAGAAAATATTATGAAAACAGTGGGTTGAACATGAAGCTGCATTGTGCATGCTGTTACTGCCTCCTTTAGTAATCAAAAGAACTGATCCTCAAAGTCGACATTTTTATCAGTAATTGAAGCATTGGATCTCCTGTATGTCAAATAATGCACACTGGTATTTGTTTTTCTGCTCATCCAAAGCTGTGCAATTTCCTTCAGGTATGTTGTCGATGCTGCTGATCTCAATAACTTGCCCATCTCTGCAAGTGAACTTCATGACTTGTTGAACAAGCCTTCACTCCGCGGCATTCCATTGTTGGTCCTCGGAAACAAAATTGATACCCCTGAAGCTTTATCTGAAGCAGCCTTGACTGAGGAAATGTAAATATCAACATTTATCTGTTTCATCAGCCCAAATTTTTTTGCTGTTTGTTGAAAGTAATTGTAGAATTGTAGTTAAAAAAATATGGTTTCTACATTATGATTTCTAAAGCGCGTGTTAAATATGGTAGCTGTAAGGAAAACAAAATTGTAAAAAGCTGTCGCGATAAAAGTTTTCATGTATGAGTATCTTACTTCCTAACCGATCATTTGCTGCAATGCAGGGGGCTAAAGTCCATCAAGGGAAGAGAAGTATGTTGCTTCATGATCTCCTGCAAGAATGCGACCAACATTGACGCTGTCATCAATTGGTTTGTTAACAACTCGAAGTCAAGAAATTGAGGATTTAGTTTCCTGCTATGGAGGAGTTTGTGAATTTTTGCCCATGGCTCAGTGGAGTTCCAAACATGTGAGTGCTGCCTCTTCTTGCACATTCAATGTGAATTCTTTATATGCTAGAGAAGCTCGAACTTTATTTTCTTTTCTTTACTGATGAATAATATGGAATAATAATTTCCAATGTTCCTCATTTTGGTGAAAATATGCTTCTGGTTTTGGCTTTCTCATACCGTTTCATGAATACAAGTTGCAGCATTCCTTGATTTTAGTCTTTTTTTTCCAATTAAGAGCTCATTTGTTGCTTGTAGTTGGGAAATATTTAGGGGTCGTCTAACTGAATTAAAAAAGGAATGCAGAGTAAAATGGAATACAGTTGATATATCATCAAAAAATTATCTTGGTCAGGCACGATTTTCGAAGCAAATCAAGTTGGAAACGTCAAAAATTAATTCGGTGACCATTTGAACTCCAATTTCTACAAACTTACAGTTGAACTGAGCGTCTCGGAAATATGAACCCGACGACACCAAAATTGACCCAATTCGAGCCCAAATGGGCCCAAATCAAAGACTCGAAGCACTTTTGGAAGGATCAAACCACAATTTGGGTTACCAAACCGTCTCCAATCATAACATGCTTATAGTCGAATCGAGCGACTTGACCAGACGAATCCAACGAGCCCAAGATAGTCGAATTCTGATATTATTAAGACCTTCAGATGCTTGATAAACGGTCCACAATCAAGGGATTCATCATCGGCCGTCCATCCAAACCACTCCACATTTGCCCTTGCTCCTCCTCCTATTTACGGGTCGTGCCATCCTCCAAAAACTATAAATAGCCCCTCATTTCTCTTAAGAGGGGAGGGAAGCCAAGGGAGAAGAAGGAAGAGAAGGAAGAAAGCTTCAGTCGCCTGGCTCCTCTTCGACCACCACCGGGGTTCTACCGCACCACCGCCGGACCACCAGAGGCCCGTACTCCTGCCGGACCACCACCTGAGGCCCGCACTCCTGCTGGACCACCACCTGAGGCCCGCACTCCTGCTGGACCACCACCTGAGGTCCGCACTCCTGCCGGACCACTACCTGAGGCCCGCACTCCTGCCGAACCACCACCTAAGGCCTGGACTTCTGCCAGACCACCATCTGAGGCTCAAACTTCTGTCAGACCACCGCCTTACATCTATGGTCCTCCCGACCTTTGTCGCCTGCCGACTACGGGCCTTCTGACCTCCAACACCGGCCAACTATAGTTTTTCTGATCTCCATCGTCTGTTGACTACGATCCTCCTGACCTCGTCGCCACCAACTACAGTCCTTCCGACCGTCGTTGCTTGCCAACTATGGTCAGCCGACCCAACCAACATGTATATATTGACTCTCACCGTGTAATTCACTCAATATGATGTATATTGGCTATATCAAGCCAAGTCCTTCCCCTAAAAGGAGGGCCTTATTTGTAATCAACTACAAATACTAGTGGATTCATTCAAACTAGGCCAGGCCCCGTGGTTTTTCCCCCTTTTTAGGGGTTTCCACGTAAAAACTCTGGTGTCTCATATGAATGCAACACACACACTCTCTTATCTGATTGCGTGCCGGATCTTCGTACAATGCTAAGACGTTTAGCTTTATATTTCTCTACCGCCGCGAATACTCCAAGACGCAACAACAGTGTAAAAGGAATTTGATATATTTGGAGTTGTTTGGTTGAGTGTAAAATAAATATCGGTTATTTTTTTTTCATTTGAAGTAAAATGAATGCATTATAAAGTCCAACAATGATGATGACCGACGGTTGGCTGTATATTAAATAAACCATATGACTAAATTAATTGAATGATCCCAAATCAATCTATGATGTTAAGTTGAAGCTTTATGTTATTATCATTATAATCAGTATGTCAAAAAATCCACATGATGAAAATCTTAGTGGAATATGCTTTATTCACCTAGTTCTCCTCCAAGTGCGCTCCTCTACAAGAATACCTAGCTTTGAAGCTTGCAATTAAATTTCAATTATCACATCAAAAGACTTCTCAATATTTATATAATGGATTTCATATAAAAGAAAAAGTGGTTAAGTGATATAACATCTTGATGGATCATGTGGGGATGTTTAAAAAGCTCATTGTTTACTAATAACTTTTGTTTAGCTTGCTAGAAAGCTCATATTCGATTCGCCCATTAAGTAAGTGAGTTGATGTTGAATAATTATTTTGATCCTGTTTTCTAAAGGAGCCGAACGCAAATAGAGCCTCATTTGATTGTGTTTGGCCCATTATTGACTTAAAATAAATATTAAAATATTTATTTATTCATTTATATCTCGAAATATATATTTTTAAAATATATGTTATTATTATTTATTTATTTATTAGTAGATAAGCAAAATAGTTTTATTGTATTTGGCTCGTTATTTATTCATTTTATGTTATTCAAAATCGAGATTCTTGATTCCAAATGTAAATTATGTCGTAATTTAAATTTACTATATATATATATATATATATATATTCATTCGAATGTAAATTATGTCATAATTTTCTTACATAATTTATTTCATGAGATGTGGAGAACAATAATCCCTTTGACTTATGTTTCATATATATATTTTAAAATTATTATTTTTGAATGTGCGAGCACTAATCTATTCGTATACATCATATTTTTATTTTATATTGAGAAATATTATATTCCTCCTACCTCCTAAAAATTTATTCACAACATAATTTAATTAGATAAATAAATAAATAAAATTCATATAAAAATAAATGACACGTACATATCAATATTATTAGGCTATCCATTTTCCATAATAAGGCTGAGAAGATCATTTAGGCTTTGGCCATTTTGGCTTTTTATTAAGTAATATATGGCGCCTTGCTGTCTTATGTTGTTCAACTAAAAATATATTATTTTTTAAATAGATAAATTATTTTATAAAAATATGTTAATAATCATAGAATTATAAAGAGATTTCATATTATAATATGATATGATAACTTATTTTATTTTGTGCCACACGCGAATACAATATTCCATATATAGGTGGCATATTTATTAATTGTCTTATATTAATAATAGAGAAATTATAGCTAATAAATATTTAAGGAGGAGTTTTGTTTTATTCTAGCAATGAAGGAACTCTTCCACCCAAGTAAAAAAATTATGTCAAGATGTTCTTACGACGGGTTTGAATGTCATTTATTTTGTGTTATGATTAATGTAATATATGATATCAAATGGGTCCACTAATTTTATCATAAAATGAATAGCATTTAAACCATTCTCACGTGATTGCATTAAGAAATTATGATTTAATTTTAAAAATAATAAAAATGTTCATTTAAATTAGCAATTTTAATATAAATAAATGATGATTGGTGCCAAGGCAAGGGATCGAGTTAATTACATTTAGGGGTGTTGATATTTGACCCAACCCGAAAATTCTGGATTCAAATTAACCCGTTTGACAAACGGATCGGGTTCAGGTTTCATTATTTGACCTAATTACGGGTCAAGTTCAGATTTCATTATCTGTCCTGATTACATTTTCGGATCGGGTTAGAGTCAACTCGAAAACCCAAAAAGCATCCCATTTGGCCCGCATGCCCACGCTCACAACCTTGTACGCGCTCGTTGGGTCAGACGTTTGTCGCATCTAGCCAGTCATGATAGCACGCGCTCAATGCTCGCCCTCGCGTCGCACTACCTGCGCTCTCATTCACACCCATGCTCGCTACTCACTCGTTGCACAATCAGGTTATCGGGTTGGGTTTCGGTTTAGGTTTTTAACCCATTTGGAGAAACGGGTTGGTTTTGAGTAGGATGTACTAAGAGCGGGTCAATTTTGAGTTTGATCTGAACTCGACCCGAAAATATATTTTGACAACACGAATAACACTTTTGCTCTCTCTCTCTCTCTCTCTCTCTCTCTCCCCCCCCAGGGGCGGAACTAGCCCTAATTTTCATTAGGGGGGGGGGGGGGTTGCAAACTTATAAGTAAAAGTGTTGAAATTTTTTTTTCATAAATATCTTTACAACCAAAATTTGTTCCGGAAGCGCTACCCCTCGACCCCTATTTGTTCATATCCTTGATCGTTGTACACTTCACAGATATGTCGGGGGTCCCAGGGGGCAGCGCCCTCTTGCGGGATTTGACCTGTCGGCTTATAGTGGATCAGCCCATGTCTCTCTCTATACATTCCTTAGTAGCCATGCGGCCCCTGCCAAGGTGTCCTAGATCATCCTTATAAGCATTCTCTCCATCTCAATCGGGTTATACCAAGTAGTGTTGTTTGGGGGGTCTAGGTCTAATGCCGACTCGGGGTTTTATTGTTAGTCAAGTTTCATTTACCATTTGATCAATGACATCAATCCAAACTCATCGCACCTTCAGGATGCTCAATCCAAATTTATATGTGAATGATACTCGATTTTACTGTAAGGTCCCTCTCTGAAAATAATCCAGAGGATTTGAGATAGGTATGGAGGGCGATAAAAAGAGAAGAGAGAGAAAGATAAATTGGAATCTATGTCACTCAAATAAATGCGAGAAATCTTAAGATTACAATAAATTCGACGTTGATAAAAACAAAAGGCCGTTCGGCTTGACCTAACGCTAGGTCGCTAGCAGCCCACAATTAAAATAATCACACCAGTTCGAAAAGACAATTTTGGGCATCGTAGATTGACTAAATTACTGAGACGAACAGCGTCCTTTTCGTACCCAGTGGACCGTGGCAGCAAATCCGTGACAATATTTATTACTCGATTTAAGATAAACCCTTTAATAAATTTTCAAGCTTTTTTTTTATTTTGGGCAAATTTTCAAACTTACTTAAACCAAGGAAAATAATATGCCGATTATCCATTTTAGGTTCATCGAGATTCGTGTTTCTTGTCAAAATTTGTGCATATTAAGCATACAGATTTTCATGATCCCGATAATTAGAATATCATCTTTCATTGCTTTAATTTATTTAACAATTTGGATATCTTATTGATTATTTTATATATGTAATAAACCTTCATCATTTTTTTTTTCAAATGAATATAATATATATAAATATTTTTTATTATATTTATTTTAAAATAAATTTAATTTCTTTACAGCTCATTTATCATGATATAGTTTTTTTAAGAAAACTTTAGAGAGCATTTATTTAATAAAAAAATTATGTCGATATTTTTTGAGCTAAATTTAATGAGTGTAGACCTTAAAGCTCTTATATATTTAAGATTAGTGCAAAATATATATAATTAATACTGCATAAATCTCAATTTACATTAATGTTTTTTTCATTAATGTATCTAATAAACCTAATCCCATAAACTCAAAACTAATTATTAAAAATCAAAATGAAAAGGCAGAGAAATAACAAAGCAGCGATACTGTAGTGTCCTAAAAAATTTGCGTCGGTAGAGGAATATGAATTTTAATGTCTTTGCTTTTTACGAAGATTCAACGCACAATCAGATGAAAGATAAGGGTGTAGTGTTCATAAGAGACACTAGAATCTTTTACGTAGAAACTCCTGAAAAGGTAAAAAATCACGGGGCGTTGCCCAATTTAAATGAATTCACTAGTATTTGCATTTGATTATAAATAAGGCCCTTCCTTGGGGGAAGATATTGGCTTAATATAACAAATATACATCATATAGAGTGCATTACATGGTGGGAGTTGAAAGAATCAATGTTGATATGTTCGTTTGGTCGATAGGATCATACTCGACAAGCGATGTAGGTTGGAAGTATCGTAGTCAGGCGACGATGGTCGGATGGACCGTAGTCAGGTGATGGTAGTCAAAAAGACCGTAGTTGGCGCATTGGCGGGCGACGGAGGTTAGAAAGACCGAAGCCTGGTAACAACGGTCAGAATGATCATAGTCGGACGAAGGTGATCAGAAGGACCGTAGTTTGGTAACGTTGGTCAGAAAAACTACATTCGGATGACGTCCGATGACCAAGCAAAAATAATTGCTCCTAAATTATATATATTTAAAATTTAAAATTTTCTTAACAAAAATATAGATTATTTCAGCCGAACATGACAACATTAATTTGACAATCTCATAGCTAATTTAATTGGTAAAAAAAATCTAAAATTATTACGAATATTTAAAGTTTTATTTTAATTAAAATTTGATCATAATATTTTAATATGAATTTTTTAATATATAAATAAATATATTTAAAAAAATGCAGAGCATATTAGTTTTCATGTCACAGTACATTCACGTGCTTTGTACGTGCACAATGAACACCAGAATAATACTACCTACTAGATTCGGCATTCAAATAATCATAACCAAACTAAATAAAGAAGCTTCCCGTATTAGCTTCGGCTAATCATTATATTACTGGCTCACAACTCCATAAACACTTAGGTTTTTTTTGGATAATTTTTTTTATTGCTTTTTAAAATTACTTTCTAATCCATAATTTTTTAATTCAAAAAAATTTTGTATTAAAAATCTATTTTTAAAAATAGCAAAAAAAAACTGTCCCAAACAAAACCTTACCGTAGTTCTTCAACATTATTCCCATGAGCATTTAAATTCGACTCATCAGAGCCCTCAAATCTTTTCAATCAATATATTATGTGTTGAAGCGAAGCCCTATGTCTCATTTAGAGCAGCTCAAACTTTTAATCAACGAGATATTAACAGATTTGGCTTAATAGCCTCTAAGTTTTGTCCAATTGATGTAACTTATTAGAAGATCGTCCATCTTATGAGTGCTTCTGTATAACTATCGAGATATTATCTGTTTTGCCTAATGGTCTTAAGGATTTCCTTTTTGTGTAACTTCTCAAGAGGTCATCCATTATAGGAGTGCTACTATATAAGCACATATACTTTAGAGTTTCTAATGAAATTTCTACAATTATACAAAAAAGACGCCTTGATCTTTTATTTAAGTCCGAATAAATTTGGACGTTCGGAAATGTAAATTGAGATCAGTGCTTTTATATGATATTATGAATTGTATTAACCTTATTCTCTCATAAATTACGTTCTAATATCTTAATATATTTATTAGGTTGATCAAATTTGATCCGAATCAAGATTGAAATTAACTTGAAAAATAAAAAAATAAAATAACTTGAAGATCGAGTAAAGCCAAAAAAATTGAAAAATCAAACTCAAATCAAGTAATAAATCTATTCAATATTTAAATAATATTCAATCTTATAGCTAAAATCAAAACCCTCTCCTTCAAAGACAAATCTTGTTGCAGACTCGAATATACGCGATGATAGAATTTAGAAAATTTTCGTCTTAGCGTTGAACGGATATTCAGCACACAAACAGAAAATAATAGGACACTAGTATTTGTACGTGGAAAACCCTGTAAAGGAAAAAAAAACACGGGGCCGTGCCCAGTTGAAAGAGTTCCACTAGTGTTTTCTTGGAATACAATAGGCTGAATCGTCCTTAAAACTTAGGACGATTAGATTACAATGAATCTCTTTAGGATTAGACAGTTACAATGTCAAGCAGAGTTCCTACGTTACTCAGAGATGTTGGCGTCCTTCGGAGGTCGGATAGAATTCCGACGTCGTTTTGAAACCTGGGAGAATTCCGGTGTCGAACATAATTCTAATTTCACTTGGGAAGAATTCTGGCGTCACTCGGGTGTTGGGCAACAGAATTCCGGTGTCGGGCAAAATTCCGGCGTGATTCGGGCGTAGGGCAGAATTCCGACGGTGGTCGAGGAGGAGTTTCTTCCCTCCTAGTCCTTTCTTCTTCTTCTTCTCTTCTCTTCTCTTCCCTTCCCTTTTTCTTTTGGCTTGGTCCCCTCTTAAGAGAAATGAGGGGCTATTTATAGTTTAAATCCGCTTTGGGTCTTTGCTTTGGACCCATTTGAGCTCAAATCGAGTTGAATTTGGTGTTGCTGTGTTCGTATTTCCGAGACGTTCAGTTCGATTATAAGTTTGTTGGAATCGGAGTTCAAATGATCCCGAATTTAATTTTTGAATCTTTCAACTAGCTTTCTTTCTCGAAATTTGTGCCCGATCAAGATAATTTTTTTTATGATATATCAAATCTATATATGAGATCAATAATAACACATAACGTTTCATAATTATGCTTAATTAAGTTACAAATTACCACATTGCCATTAGAATCAAGTAGAAAAGCTGGCCGCTGGTTCTTTTCGAGCTGATAAAAACACCCATCACCTCACCCTCCCTTTTTCCCGCAAATGCTTCCTTGATTTCTTCTTTATCAGTTGATTTTTGATCTCCTTTTTGAATTCGAAATCTCGCGTGTTTGTTTGTAGGCGCCCATTCGTCAAATCCCCAAGCTTTTGCTATCACAAATCTCGCAGAGAGGACCGAAGGGACATCTCTCGCTGGCAGGAAACCTTAAACCTCTTCTTTAATCTCAAATAAGAAATAGCAAACCAAGCTTTTGAGGTTTTGATGGATAGAGATTGAAGAGGTAAAGTGGTAGCTGCAATTAGTTTTTGGGTCTTTGTTTCTTGTTATTTAGCTGTCGATCTTTGTTGTCAATGTTTTCCTGCAGCGGCATGTTTTTGGGGATTTTCACTGCTCGATTTCTTTTTTATGGTGTTGTTGTTCTTTCACAGTTTGGATCCATTAGTAGAATGGCGATTACTCGGATTCCCTTTGCTGGATTTCGGATTATGCTGTATTTATTTGTTATTCTGTTGCCTGCCCTCATTGGAACAAGTTTGATGGTGATTTCTTAGCTGGCATTTCGGTGATCGCGATTTTTATTAAATGAGTTTGTCCTTTTGGTGGTATGGATTCTTATCTGAAATGGATCTGTCTGGTTGAGGGAAGACTCTTTTTGCGAGAAAGGAAAGGGGTGCGAGGGGTTGATGGTTGATTGATCGGCTTTTTTCTTGTGTCGTTCGGTAAAATAAAAAATCTATTTGTTTCGGTGTTTCTTTTCTGAATGCGATTTGTCTGATGCTACTTGTTTTTGAGTGGTGGTGGGCCTTTTAAATTGATGTTTCTGTTATCAGATTTCCTTTCCTAATTTGTTTTTTTTTTTTTTTTGATTTATACTGAAGTGGAACGCTGTAAGTAGTAAAGCATAAGATCACGCTATTATTCCTCTTGTGTTTGTCCTTCTAATTGACGTCTTTTTGTAGGAAAAAATCGCAAATATTTGCCACTCTGCACCTTCAGGGAAAAGGAGAAGCATATTTTCGGCTCGGACTCCTTGAAATTTTGGAAGATAAAGTCTTGACTAGTAATTGTGCCTTCTAAGTTGGAATTTGAAAATATGGAAGATCTTTCAAGTAACAGTGGCTTGATCTCTATATAATGGCATGCTGGAGTGGAAAGATCTTCACACTTCAACTGGCAATAAGTTGAACCAGGCTTTGGTTAATCTCCATTAGAAAAACAGCGACCATGCTGTGTGCTTGCTCTGGAGAACGAGAACGCATCCATTTTGATGAAGTTCCTCAGTCGCCAGAGTCTCTAGCCACTAGGGACTTCTCTGTCAGTGGCCTTTCATCAAGGACTGGAGATTGGGAAGCAAAGGTTGACATTAACCAACAAGTTGATGATGTAGAATCAGCTTTGAGAGAGGGTCTCTCGTTAAATTACGAGGTTGTTTCATTTGTCTTGGCTTTGATATTAATGGTTATGGTCTTGTCTTAATTTATTTGGTTTCAACTTCTTTGCATGGCAGGAAGCTCGGGCATTGTTAGGTCGTTTGGAATATCAAAGAGGAAACTTTGATGCAGCACTGCAAGTGTTTCAGGGGATTGATGTACCAGCTTTGAGGCCAAGAATGGTTATGGCAATTGCAGAAAGAGCTAAGCCAAGAAAACTTCGTTCTAAAGTGGAAATCTTGCCAATAAATCTAATGTCCTGGCATTCAGTTAGTCTACTTCTGGAGGCATTGTTTCTTAAATCAAAGTCTCTGGAAGAACTTGGACGTTTAGAAGGTATTTGAGATTTTTTCTTGTATAATACATGGCATGCTTCCAATATAATAAATTATTATGATCTTGTTTACACAGATCCGTGGTTGTTTTTCAAGGAACTTTTTATGTTTCAGTTTGCTTCGGCCTGATTTCAGCTTTGTAATTTGTTTTGCAGTGTTTGGTAGGTTTAGGCTGGAAGATAGATGTAAATTTCTGAAATTCTGAGAGCTTTGAACGATCTAACTTTAAGTGGATGGAATTCTTTGTGACATCATGTTGCTGCTTCTTTGTTATTAGTGGATCAGATCATCTATTGGTTTGGTAGACATTGGCTTAGATGATAAAATTTTGTGGTGCATCATCCTCGATCATGGTGACAATCTAACTTTAAGTTGTTTAGCACCCTTGTTGCAATAATTGGTATCAATTGTAGTTCCTAGATTGAGATTGAGAAATTTGATGGATCAAAGAGCTTTGGTTTTTAGAAAACCAAAAGTATGATTTTCTGTCTAGAAAGTTCTTACAAAAATTCGATGAGGAGTTTGAAGGTGTCGATGATTATGAGTGAAGAAAATTAGATAAAGATAGATATTAAAAAACTTTCAATGATCCAACTGTGTGTAGTTGGAACATATACTTGATATTGTTCCTTTGTATTGATGGGCATTTTCAATTCTCCACTTTTATTCAACTAGTTGTAGAGGTAGAGGCTCACTAGGTGGTTGGTAGAGTAATCGGAGATTGATAGTTACATTGGCATGTGTCATTGGAAGGATTTCTCATTTGAGCAGTTCACAATGAGCATTGAAGGGTTGAAAATAGAAGTTCGAAGCCAAAGGATTTCACAAGAGGAAATTGGTGATTATCACAGGGTCAGCGAATGAGGTTGACTAGGAGGTGGAAAGCATTTTTTTTCATGTCCAGTGAGCATAAGTATTGCAAGAATTGTGTTGGAAAGTAAAAATAACGAGAAAAGAATAGTAGTAAGATAAAGAAGAGAAAAATATTTATATAATATATTTATCTTTAATTTAGTAGAAAATTGTTAGGCCGGCCCTTGGGCCAGCTGAACCGGTCCAACCTGGACTGATTCTTTGCTACATGAGGAGGGGACGGAAACAAGGGGAAGAGGGAGAGAGGCCGGTTGGAGAGATGGGGCCCACAACTTAATTAAACATTGCTTTGGGAGGGAAAATTTGAATTAGGGGCTATTTAGGGATTTTGTATTTGTCGTCTTTGTTTTAATTAGTTCCGTTAGGGAGGATTAGGGTTTCATCTTGAATTGGAAGAGATATTTGAGATCTAGGGTTTGTTCTTTTGGGCTCTAGGCTTTGCTAGAGATTTGGAGAGTTGTTTCTGCCTCTCGAATTGAAGAAACTTGTATCTTGTGTTGTTTTTTTTTGTTTGTGGATTGAATAGAAGAAGTTTCCTTGTGTTTTCTTTCCAATTTTCTACTAATTTCTCTCTGAAATCAGCAAGATTTCTCATTATTTTCACCAATTATTGTTAGGTTTGCTTGCGAACTCAAGTATTTCACTTAGGGTTACTTACGAACTCAAGTATTTTCTATCAAATTGGTATCAGAGCGTTGTCTTGGTGCCATAAGCTGTTGAAATTCTAAAATTTCAGCGGTGAAATTTCATCCGAAAGAAGATCTTCTCGTGATTCTTGAGAAGAAATATGGTCGGGAAGAAGGTTGAAGTTTTGGAAGGAGAAATTGGGCAACTTAAATCAAATTTGGAGGGAAAATTGTCTGATTTTCAAAATGAGATTTCGTCCAATAATGAAAGAATGGAAGGGAAGTTCGCCGTGATGGAAGAGATGTTGAAGAAATTGCTAGAAGTGAAGACCAATCCGGCGACGTTGGAAGCAAGGGAAACCATTGGTCATGGAAGAGGTGGAAACCCTAACCTATTTAGGGGAAGGGAAAATCCGGAAGTGGAGATCTTGGAGGGTGAAGACAGAATGCCTCCTCTAGAATAACTTTTTAGGGAGGAGATGAGCACTGGTTTAGAAAGAAGGGCTGCTGATTTTGTAGGGAAAAGAGAAGAGTTCTACCGCAGAGGTGCTGAATTTGAAAGAAGAAGAGGGGAATTTGATGAAGGGGTTGGGTATGATCGCCGAAGGGAAGATCGTGACAAATGGGGAGCACCTCCTTTTCGCAGAATGGGAGGTTAGCAATTCTTTTCCTTGACAAAGGAGGAGACTGTGGCAGATTACCGTGATAGGTTCGAGTACTTGGCCAGCAAATTAGACTGGCTCTCTGAGACAGTGCTAGAGGGGAACTTTATGAAGGGGCTTAAACCGGAGATATGGGCAGCGGTTAGGGTGATGAGGCCAAGAGATCTGGGGGAGGCCATGGAGCTAGCACAGTTGGTGGAGGATCAGAAGCAACTGGAGAGAGGGGTTATGGGGAGCAACTCGGGGGGATCGTACAGGATGACCACCACCTTCTTAGCTCCCAAGAGGCCAGCGCTAGGTAGTCTGAAGGAATTGTCCAATGAGAGAGCTGGAGGAGGGGGAAATGGGGGAAATTTCAAAAGGCTGACTGAAAAGGAGATACATGAGAAGAGGGCAAAGGGGTTGTGTTTTAGATGTGATGAGAAGTACATGCCGGGGCATAGGTGTAAGGACCAAACTCTTCAGGTTCTCACCGTCTGTGATGACGAGGAAGCTGAAGAGGGAGGTGGGAGTGGGTTAGAGATGGAGGAAGAAGAGAAGTTGCATCTAGATGTGGCAGAAGTATTCCTAAACTCAATGGTGGGATTCACTCTGAAACACACTATGAAAGTGAAGGGAGAGATAATTGAAAGAGAGGTGGTAGTGTTGATAGATAGTGGGGCAACCCACAATTTCATCTTCACCTAGATTGTTGATCTGCTGGGGGTGAAGCTAGTGGATACAAGAGGCTATGGGGTGATGATGGGCACGGAAAAGGTGGAAATGGGTAGAGGAGTTTGTAGGGGAGTAGTGCTGATGATTCAGGGGATTCAAGTAAGGGAGGATTTTCTCCCCTTGGAGTTGGGGAGTACTGATGTCATCCTGGGGATGAAGTGGCTACAGATCTTGGGGGAGACCAAGGTCAATTAGGGAGCACTGAGGATGGAACTGGTGGTGGGAGAAAGGAGGATGGTGATCTAGGGCGATGCAGGGCTGTCCAGGGCCAGAGTGTCTCTCAAATCCATGATCAGAACCATACAGGAGGTGGGAGGTGGATATTTGGTGGAATTACAATGCTTGGAGAGGGTCAGTGTGGGGGAAGAGGGAGACATTCCCCTTGCAGTACGACCACTCATACAACAGTTCAGTGAGGTGTTCCAGCCACCTCAAGGTTTACCATCACCTAGAGAGCGGGAGCATACAATCATTTTGAAGGAGGGGGTGGGCCCTACCGCTACCCCTAAATTCAGAAGGATGAGATTGAGAAGCTGATTAGGGAGATGTTGGAATTGGGGATCATCAGACCAAGTGTGAGTCCTTTTTCTAGTCCAGTTTTACTGGTCAAGAAGAAGGATGGGAGCTGGAGGTTTAGTGTGAATTACAGGGCGTTGAAGGAGACTGTGCCGGATAAGTTCCCCATCCCGGTGATCGAGGAACTACTGGATGAGCTGTATGAAGCAGTAGTGTTTTCTATTGCAGCCCTTTATTCTTTTATTTGGAGCACATGATTTGGGCAGATTTTTTGATATCAGTAAGTAGTTGCTGCTGTAAAGACTTTTTTATGCACATTTGTTTTATTTCAACAAGCTCACAATTTTTGTTATAAATCTTGATATTGTGCATTACGTGAGTTTTATGTTTTTTGTAGTTGGTGTGTTGCCTTATGTGCTATTTTCCAAAATATTACATGTGCATATTATGATCCTGAGATGATTAAACAATGAAGAAGTATCTACCCTTTTCTCTTCATATGTCTAATTTTTCATGCAGGGGCTATGACCCCTTGTTCTTTAAGTACTAGTCAGATAAAGGTGAAAAAATATTCGAAGGTAAAAATATCTCTTTGTGCAACTGCAAATATAGGTAGACTTTTTGAAACTCATAAAATTTGGCTCTTGTTTTTCCGGTGTCTACCTTGTAGATTGTGTTCTCATGTTTGTCATTGCTCTCGCATGTGTGCTTTTTTTCAAAAACTGAGAACATCCAATCTCACCGCATCGATAAGCATCAAAATATTCTAGCTAAACAATTTGGAAACATTCTTAGTATCTTGTAGAAATACAAGAACCGAGCAAGTGAGATAATCAGGCATAACAAAGCCATCTAGTTCATGCCATACTAATAGATCTATAACGTAGACTGAATGCTTCTTGAAGATGACACTTGTTTTGTTGTTGTGCACGAGATCACCTTCTAGTAGGAATATCAACCAAATACAGTAATAAGGAGTTTATTGTCCATCAGTCTTGAGTGATCAGTTACTCATATTACAAAATTAAAAAATCCACCATAACATTTCTTTCTTAGCCACCTTAGCACAATTTTTACCATAAAACTTTTACTGCTATTAGCTTATTAAAGATACATTAATTACATTCCTTTATCTCCAATCACGCAAATAAGGCATTCAAATTAATTTTTCCTATCCAAATAATGGGCCCCAAAAAATTGATGGAATTTCAAGATAGTAATTGATGGAAGCATGCACCTCCGCTTTTAGTGTTTCTAAGCCTATGGCTATTTCTCATTTCTCTAACTTTTAGAGATAATATTCCATAAAAAAAGGTACTGAGTAAACTTTTTGTTCATAAATGCACTGAAAGTCAGATACATATACATGTTTTAGGCTCTTTTAATGCTGGTAATTTTCCATCTTTTTTGTTCATATTATGGGAAATAGTATACATTTGAACTTTAGGCGCCCTTAATGTTTGAGTTTCTATGTTAGTTATATTTTTCTTGGTATGTGCAGTTGTTTTTAATTTCTCATACCCGAATGATTACTAAATATTGGTGTTGGATCCCAAAATTGTCTCTGTTAGGTGCTAAGCAAGTTTAAAAATATTAAATTAGAATCATCATATAGCTTTTTTTAAATATATAATGCAAAATTTGATGTTTTCTTATGGAGTTATTGCGAGCTTTGAAAGGAAAACCTGGCTCAGGGGAACTAGGAGAGAATGATTTTGGGGAAAAATTTGATTTTAGATAAAATATTGTTAATAGATTTCATCTTTATGAAGACTTTATGTTCCTAGTTTAAGGCTTTCCATGAGCATAAGCCTCATAGTTAATTATGTCTTTCTATCAAGAGAGAATTTTTTATGGCTAGTTTGTAGGTGCTATGACGATTCGTAGTGGTAGCTTCCCTTGTAGTTTAATTTGCTGCAATTTGAATTCGAAGGATAGATTTGCCATCATAGATTCTGAGTTTGTGGTGAATGATGATAAATCTGATGAAAATCTTATGAGATTGTATTCGATCATAATCTTTGATTTCTTCGGTCAGAGAAGGTAATATGATATAACGAAGAAAAAATATTTATGTAGCTGATCCCACGTACTGGGATAAAGGCTTGATGTTGTTATCGTTGTTGTTGTTACTGGTCAGAGAAGGTAGTCTAACCAAACATGGGATCAGCTAATTCATCCGAGATAAGTTGTAGTCTGGAGGAAAGTTTGTTGATGGGGCTAATTTTTTTATCACTTTTGACTAACATAGTACTTAATGCCTTGTGCAGTGCATCTCACAACTAACAACTTAATGGATTTAGTCATTAAGTAGAATGTTTAGTTGGGGTCATGACTCACACTCAGCCAAAGGGCATGCATCCTGATTGAGATATCATGGTGTTGATGCCCAGTTAAAAACTGTCACAAATACATATTGAATACCCCAAGTTTGTGCCTCAACTGCCATATAATGGTGTTGTCCCCTAAACCATGAATCGCTAGGCCATAAGACACAAATCGTCTCCATTATGAATTTTTTTAGTATGAGCATACTAACCTTTTATGGCACTAGCTTTTTTATCGTATATGTTAACTTTTCTACCTATTTTGTTAAATATTGTTTTTTTTATATTATTATGCAACAGATGCTGCTGCCGAATGTAAAACTATTCTCGACATTGTTGAATCTGCATGGAATAATGGTGTACCTGTTGGTATCGGAGCTGAGTGCAAGTTAAAAGAGATTTTTCACAAAGCGCTTCATTTACTTCCCCGACTCTGGCAACAGGCTGGTCTCCTTGAGGATGCTGTTGCTGCCTATCGCCGAGCTCTAACCAAGCCTTGGGATTTATGTCCTGAAAGATGCGCCAGTCTTCAAAAAGATTTGGCTATTACTCTACTCTATGGAGGAAGTGAAGTAAGCCTCCCTCCTCATTTGCAACAAAACTATGGATCTCGAAGCCCCAAAAATAACACAGAGGAAGCAATTCTTTTGTTGTTCCTTCTCATTGGAAAGGCAACATCCCAGGAAATAAGGTGGGATGCTGAAGTAATGGATCATCTTACTTTTGCACTGTCTTTTTCTGGACAGTTTGAATCTTTGGCTGGCTATGTTGAACACATACTTCCTGGTATGCATAGCAGACGTGAAAGATGGTATCTTCTTGGACTCTGTTATAGTGCTGCAGGTCTTGATGATCCTGCTTTAAATCTTCTAAGAAAGGCTTTAGGCCCTTCAGAACAAAAGAAGAAAGATCATTTTCTATCACTTGTTTTAGCTTCTAAGCTTTGTCTTAGAAATCCTGCTCATGCTGATGAAGGTTTAGACTATGCTAGGAGGGCAATCAAATGTTCCACTGAACAACAAAAGCATCATCTCATTGGAGTTGCCAGTCATTTGCTTGGGTCTTCCTATAGACATTGTGCTAAATCCTTAAAATCTGATTCAGAAAGGTTAAAGTTAGAGAGGCAATCATTAAATTCACTTAAATATGCTGAAAGCATTGAGAAAAATGATGCGCATGTAACGTACAGCATTGCTTTGGAGCATGCAATGCAAAGGAATCATAACTTGGCTAGAGTATATACAATCAGGTATCTAAATATGGTGGCTGGTTGTTCTGTGAGGGGCTGGAAACTATTAGCTCTTGTGGTATCAGCTGAGCAGAATCTTAAAGAGGCAGAAGCAATAGTTGATCTCTCCATTGATGAATCTGGGAAAGTGGAACAGCTGGAGTTACTAAGGCTGAAAGCTATCCTTCAGGTTGCTCAGGAAGAGCTCAAAGCTGCAGTAGAAACCTACAGGTTTCTACTTGCCAATATTCAATCGCAGAGAGAAAAACAATCATGGCGTAACAACTGTGAGGTAACACCTATAGCAGCAAGATGCAGCCCTTGTTTTTTTTTTTTTGGGAGAAAAAAAAAGAAACTTATGACATCCTCACTTTTTGCAAAATTTAGGATTCGTTTAAGACAGCTTTTTACAAATTTTCCTTTAAAACCGTCATGATTGTTTAATTGCTACTTTTTAAAAGTTTTATGGTGAGAAATAGCTTTTACAACAAAATCTATTAGATTGTAGTTGACTGTAAAAAAAATTATTTTCCTTTATTTTCAAAAAGTAAAAATATTATAATACCATAGCAGCTTTCAAAAAGTTAAAAAGTTATTTTTCACACAATATCCCCCTATAAATATATTTACAAATAACTGCAGCCAACCTAAATAGACTCCTAGTATACTCATAATGCACAATGCATGCGAAATAATACATGTAATACACTTAACGTTTTTCTTGTATTATGAGTGCCCTTTTGGAAGTGAGGATGTCCGGAGCAAACTTTTCTTTTTAGTTGTTTTGTTCTTTTAACTAAATTTTTTCACTCATTACTTTCCTGACATCCAAGCTCTTTCTTCAATCAGATTGAAGCAGAGCAACGACTTGAAATGGAAACGTGGTTGGACTTGGCATTTGTCTATACCAAGCTTGAGCTATGGGCTGATTCTACTATTTGTTTGAATAGAGCAAAATCACTTGGATATTTTTCTCCCAGGACTTGGCATGCAACAGGTTAGCATCTTTACCATGTTTTGTCCAGCATATTTTCTTGACAAAGTTCTATGAAATCACTCGATTAATCATTGATCTTACCCAGAGAATCACTAATCATCTCTACTATGATGTTACTCTCACATTGAATTTTAGATATTCAAAGGTGATTTTTATAATCATTGTCATGAACTCCTATCACTAATGTTGCAGGAAATCTGTTTGAAGCTCAATCATTGCACAAGGATGCTTTAGCTGCCTTTTCGATGTCACTCTCAATAGAATCAGATCATGTTCCAAGCATGGTATCTGCTGCAGCAGTTCTGAGGACACTTGGTGATCGGTCTTTGCCGATAGCACAGAGCTTCTTGATGAATTCTCTTCGAATCGACCCCACAAATCATGATGCCTGGTTGAACCTCGGCTTTGTAGCCAAAAAGGAGGGATCACTGCAGAAAGCTGCAGACTGTTTTCAGGCAGCCTATGAACTCAGGTTGTCATCTCCAATTATGAACTTTATGTGAGTCCATTTCATTATTTTGCAGCGAAAAGCTTCGTAGAAAAAAGTTTGATGTCTTCCAATTCTTTCATAAGCATGTGTATATGATTAATAAAATTGCAGGCATGTTGGGAGTCTAGAAATAACGCATGGTTGGGAGCATCTTGAGATTGGTGAATGCAGATTGAGCGAGAATCCTTGTTTTGCTAGTACATGTGTGGATATATTAGTTAGAAATATTTGTTAGTTTCTTTGCAGGTTAAAGTGATTTTTTTATTTTTTGGAACATTTAGGTCAATTAAGACAAACTCACACACACATTGCATACACAAAAACTCGAACCCAAGACCTCTTAGTTGAAAGCCTAAGCTCTCAACCAACAAGTCAAGATGAGCTGTGTGCAGGTTAAAGTGATGAGATGTTCTCAACCAGAAAGAACTAGTCAGCGTAAAAGATAATTAGCTTCCCCATAGTCTTTATAGCTACATGAAAAAAGCCAATTGTAATTAACTGTCAGCAATGATGTATCCATTCCCCTCCATATTAGCTTATGTGGTGGTCGTAAAATTGGGAATCAATACATGTAAATTATGCCCTAAAAAACAAAAATAATTAATAAAATTAATATTAAATATGCTTGTAGGCTAATAAGGTTATTTATAATGATATTTCAAGCATACATATTAAATAAAAATTTGTGCAAGTGAAGATGGTAAGTAGATTGTCCATTGTGTTTGTATGGAGAAATTATTCTGTGCGGACATCAGGCAATTCAGAGGCGAATCAGAATGCGTCGGTACATCACCTGGTACAGTAAAAAAGTGAGGCGCGTTCTAATTCACCTCCTAACTGCGTCCGTATCTGCATAGAATAATTTTATATCCCATGACCTACCAATCAAAAAAATTAGTTGAAGCGGTTCAGGCTTTCCATGTGGGAATATTTGATAAAGTGGAAAGCCAAATTCATTTTGTTTGTAGATTTTTCTTGGAGAAGTGAAGCTGATGGCATATCATTCAGAAGAAGGCCCTCATAAATTATAATTCATTGAATATAATTAGAATTTAATTTAACAATTATAAATCATAAACCCACAATCTACTAAGCATCATGTCTGACAAAAGAGACATTTAAAAAAATTTAATAAACTAGAATTCAAGCACAGATTAAAGCTCATATAACATGACAGCACAAGTTTAAGATTATTAACCCAGCTGCACTCAACAAAACAACTCATAGAGCTAACTCATCAAGTATATAATGATTAATACACATTTAATTATTAAAAATCATAATCACCTTAATGCAAAAAATTAACCATTTATCCAATTTATGTCATTAATGTAACCAATTCAGGTAATCAATGATTTGAGCACAAGGTTCAAGCTACACTTGATTAGAACACTCATGCAGCCTAGAGATTATTACATGTAAAGTTCAAATACAAAGAACCGTTCTATTTTGTGACTGTAAACAATAAAATTACAACTACGTTTTTACTGTTCACAATCACAAAATTAAATGATTCTTTATGTCCAAACTTTACACGTAATAATCTCTCCTCATACAGAAAGCATCACAAAACATCATTCCCTTACATACATAAATTGAAACCATTACATCATTACAAAGAGGCGACTAGAATCAAATAAGCTTCCTGGAGTAAACATCAAGAAAATAAAAAATACATTACATCTTAAACAAGTACATATACCAGGAAGCACACTGACAGCTTAAGGGTTTGTTTGGGATAACTTTATTACTATTTATAAAATAAATTTTTAATACAAAAATTTTAAGTATAAAAATTTTTTGTACTAAAAAGCTGTTTAAGCATTAAAAAAAGCTGTACCAAACAAAGCTTAAATCTAACAACTGAAAAAATAAAATCCACAAAGCAGCACGAGAAATCAATAAAACAGAAAATATCCTCCAACAATAAAGCTCATAAAGACAAAATCCAATGATTTAACACTACATAGAATCGCAGTTGGTACTTTCCGAAATTATAAGGAAATGTGAAATAAAACTACAAAAACTGCCTCTGTTTCATGCCATCAACACTGGCTACGAATAACATCTTTTGTCATTTAAATTTAAATACTTCATTACCGGGATAACAAACAAACTTAAACACTCCCAACATTAAACTGCAACCACTTCGGCCTCCCCTTCCATTGCGACGTCTTCCCCAGGCCTATCGAGCTTAACGCCAATATCTTCCTTGTAATCTCCATGAACCTATTATTTATATCCAAACCAGATAAAATATGAATCAACATCTCAAAAGAAGGTTTATGCAATATTTCATTAGAGAGAGATGAAAAGATAATACAGCATGCACAGACCTCCATGAGTTTTCCGAGATCAAACTTTGGAGCCTTGAGGATCTTCACCTTGCGGATAAATACATTCTGCAGGGGGTAGATGCTTGTTGTTGCCTTCTCAATCTCCTTACCTATGACCTCGGGAATGAATTTCTGCACCAATTCCTTCAGATCACACGATGAGGCTTGATTCGACATGATCTCCCTCATTTTACGACGAATCTATTAAAAAAAGATGAGGAAATTGCACAACAGATACAGAACAACATGTCCATAAATGGTTTGGAAACTGAAATGGACTTTTACCTGTCTTATCTGACTACTCTGAGCATAGCAAGTACGCTTTACTTGATTTGGCCTTCTCTTGGTGAAGCCAATGCAGAACAATCGCAAGGTGTAGTTATCAGTAGTCTTCACATCAACATGTGCTTCAATTAATGTCTGCCATTTGCGAACCAGAGACCTGAGCTTGTCGGTGGTGAAATCCATGCCCTACATAGCCAGTGGAAATGATAGTGAGTTTTAATATAGAAATATAATAGATAAGCATAGTATTCATACAAATCTGATTAAGTTCTGTTGTTCAGACATTACCCAAAAGTTTGTGAGAACATTTTTGCCTTGGACATCCTCTGCACGGAGCCTAATCTTTCTGTATGCCTGATCCTCGTCATTCTGAAGATCGGCCAGTGAGACCTCAAACACTCTATGCTTAAGACCTTCAGAAGCAATCTGTGGTACAGAAAAAGTGAAAATAGTAACAGGTGGGAGCCAATAATTAATAATTAAGTAGTTCATTCATTAATGATTGAAGCATGCAGTGGGCATCAACCAAACGTTAAAAAAACCCCCAGTTATTTCTACAGATCTTTTATCATTGCAGTAACTCAGTAGGTGAATCCTTCTCTATGACAATTTAAACGAAAAATGCAAAGGGATCCTTTAAGATAGCCCATTTGGTTTAATGGCATTTGTAATATCATGTTAAGTTATTTAAATATGTCAATAATTTCACTCACTGGCATCTTCATATAACAATTCAAAATGACAATCATGTCCTATTTTTACATGTCGACCATTACATCTTAGGAATCTTATTATTGTATTTTAATAGTTATCGGATTTATATCTCAATATAATAGCACTTAACCAAAGACAATATTTGATAGATGATATTTACATCTTAATAGCCCTGACATCTCAAAAATATTGAACCAAATATTATCTAAAATACCATCTACTTGAGAATTATAATTGTTAAGACCAGCACATCATTAAGATGCCATGGCCAAAAATACCCCACGGCAAGACCCTTCTCAAAAAAAAAAAAAAAACAAAACGACTTCATAATATACATATAATATATAATAAATGAAATACTGGAAGTAACCACGTAAATTAGTGAAGATGAAAAGGACAACATCCTCACACATTATATGCTAAATAAATGTCGATGTTATATGCAAAAGGTTAAAAAAAACTCTAATAACAAAGTCTTAATTTAAAAAGAACCAAATAAGAAAAAACACATATATGAACCAATCATAGCAATTTTAGAAAATTTAAAGACAATATGACATAATAGCATAAACTATCACATGACACAAGCACAATACATGCTTCAGAAAATGGAGAAAAAAAGGCAAGCAGAAACAAAGAAACAAAAAATTAGAAGAATGATGATATGACACCTTATGAAGAAATGAGATATCACAAATAGTGCATCAACCACATACAAGAGTTTTAAAATGCAAGCAAGAAAATTTGATTGTAGCTTATAGTAAGAACATACAAGGTTTTCACAAAAAATCAGCAAAACATTACAAAACTCAACAACTATGATAGGATGAATAGTTTTCCATGACTTTAACCATATTTTTTGCAAAAACCGAGAACGCATAAGTGTAGAACATCCACCCGTAAGAAGAATAGAGTGGGTACATCATACAAATTTTTTTCTTTGCATGTGGAGTTACATGAATATGTTATATCTGTTGCACCCTCCTATAGTGAAATACTACTCTTTGGACGGCTAAACCAGTTCCAGTTCTACAAACAGGGTCCAGGCATATTTCAGGTCAGTTCATATAGCATATCGCTGGTTGAACAGAAGTGGTGCGTTCAATCATATTTGGCTGACAACTAATCTATCATCTAAAAAAGTACATTAAAACAAAGCAAAATCATAAACAGTGTTTTAAAAAGTCTGATTGGTGGATTCATGATGATTTCCGATCAAAAGACAATAATTTTGACAATATTCACAAAAACAATAGCTTTTTACCTACTCTATTATAATATTTTATTCAAAAAATTGTCATATTATACTCTCTAAGCATACTACTATTGTTAAAATAATTTAATTTTTTAGCACCTCACTTCGCTTAGGTGCATGCCAAGGCTGGCTCCTAACACCTCCAGCATTAAGCAACCACATCACCTGAAGGAAGCCTAATGCCTTTAATAACATTAATGCAAATAAATACATCATGAATTATTTTTATGGTTGCAATCATACTCTTCTTTTTGGTTATGACCTTATTCACTTATCTTATATGGACAATCTTTATTCATATGTCAAAACCTTGCCAGATTGCTTGCATAGGTTACTGTAACTTCTAGACTACTACTTTGATTGTTTTTTGGACTTCTTGATCAAGATTTAAGTCTCCCGTATCAACTTTGTTTATGTGGTTCTTCCATTAGCTTTATTAACCAAAGTAGAAGAAGAAAAGCTTTTTATAATTTTTAATTTTGGACATTTTTACTCAAAATTATGTCACTAACATCATTCAATTTCAACTTGCAAGGCTCAAAGAAGCTACTGACCACTGTCATAATCTCACTAATTACCATGCCTTGCTAATCTAACTTTTGAGTAGCAATGAAAACTACTTTAAGTCAGAAAATTCATCCTTTAATTTCAAATCCAACAAACTCATATCACTTGCAATCAAGTTGAAATCACTGATATGTTCTTTATAAAGACATCTTCTACATCATGAAACCCAAGCATTTCCACATCAAATATACACTGTTTAACATTGATTCTCCTATGTATTTAACAATACTTTCATCCCACAAGTTGTGCTCTTCACATCTAATATGCTGAAGGCAAAACACCTTATATCTGATAAACATACAACACTAAATGCATGCTAGCTTTACATCCAAAAAAAGTTAATTAAGGTTTTTATAAGTAATGTCCACTTTGTATCTTCTGATATAAAAAATCTGTTAATTTAAATTTGAAGATCTTCGCCTAGCCATTATTATTCATAATTGCTCCAACTTTTACCTCGGAACCTCATAACTGACTTTGATGCTAATTGTAGATATTATTAAAGAGCTAAGCAAGATTGAAAAATATTCCACTACAACAATCAACATAAAAGCAAATTGGCAAATTTTAATGAGGTAATTAACCTACATCAATAAATAAAATAAAATAAAATATATACGGTATCTCAAAATTAAGAATAGTTTAGGTCTTCTGAAAAGATGAACCTAATATTGAAATTGAAAAATTTTATAAAAAAATCGTAAGTTGTGACCTCAGTACGATATGATAAAGTATAGTTTTGATTGCCAATAGTGAAGCAACTTGTTTAAAGCATGGTTATTATCTGACACCATTACTAAAATAACTCCAACAACATCACACCGGATCCACAAGCACCAACAATGTATCAACTATTCACAAAAAATAGAGCCAAGTTACCTTAAATTCAATCATCCTAGCTCATTTTTGTGTCTTCCTGATGATGCACAAAAACCTCAAGATGCTCAAAAAATCTTTAAAACATTCAAATAATTTCCACCATCAACACCATATTAAAGTCTCCACGGATTTTTCTAACCAAAACACCCCTTTGTGCCTTAGCAATCGGGGAGTAATCTTTCTAATCAACTGCTACAAAAGTTGATTGTTCGCAAGAACAAAGATGGAGAAAGCCCGTTGATGAGAGAAATAAACCAAGAAATAGCTTTAAGGATAAGCATTCAGCTTTCCCACTAAAAATCACGCTAATAAGCATTTTCAATGGGCTGGCTGCACGTGGCGATAAAGCAAGGAGATTACTATCTCATATATGATTTAAATAAATTCCTACACTCCTTCAATTTGTGTTTATCAATGAGAAAAAAAAGGATACATTGCAGCATCACCTAATTTCACTCATGAAATACCCAGAGTAAACATAAGATACTTGTTGAAAAGTTCTATAAGTACAATTGCAAACAAAGTAACAGCCCTTCTTTCAGTATGGCCATATTAAAGTTCAATTACACAGACGTTTAGCGTTCTCTACTAGAAGACTTCTAGAAAAAGTTTTTGTCAGAGGCACATTTAAGAACATAAAGGAATAAATTGTTAACTCCAAAGCTTTCATCTAGATCAAACTATCCAACTAGCAAAATGTAGAGATCAATTTGCTCGCATAAATAGCAAAAAAATTTCTCATCTTCACCATAAATAACTCCGTCAATTTAATAAAAATGGATCTAATTAAGCATCACCTTGGTTCCCTGCGTCCTCGACACGAGAGTCTTCCCGATATTCCTCACCGAAAAGACCGACGGAGCCTTGATGTCGTACCAATCCTTCTTCGAGAAGGGATCCACTCTGCAGAAGATCGCCAAATAAAAAAGATCAATGGAAAATAACAAAGAAATAAGAAAACTAAGAAAATTCATAATCAAAGAATGCGTTTAATGCTAACGTACGTCTTCTTCTTCCCTCCCTTCTTCCCCTTCGAGATCCTCTTGTTCTTCCTGGGAATAAGTTATCAAGCAAATCTTCAAAACAGTTCAAAGGCGATAATGGTAAATGGAAAGCTAATCAAAAGGAGAATCCTCACCCGACCGCCATGTCTACTTTCTTCTGCCGCCTACAGCAATTAGGGTTCAAGGGAAGTTCGAAGGAGTAGCAGAGGAGAAGGTAATTGCGATTGTGCTTATTTATAGCAATAGGATTTGTGATCTGACGGTGGAGATTTCCCCATCTAACAGGCCGTGATTCATTATCTGCTAGTTAAGCAGGCCCTTAAATGGGCTTTTTTTTCTGCCTCTTTTATATTCCCTCAATGCATTTATACTGTCTATATGACTACTTAAAAAATAAAAAAATTAATTTTTATGCTATAAATCTAAAAATATGCTCATAATTGTTATAACACAATTAGGCCAACACAATATAGGATAAAAATTTAACAAGAAGCCTTATATTGAATTAAAGTGGTTATAATGTTGTATAGTAAAATGTTGTGTAAACACAGAAGAAAAAAATTTTGATACAACTGAATGCAATAATAGCATTTATGATATGATATAGCTATATTACTATAAAGAGTTGGTGAATTTATAAAAAGGATTAGGTTTTTTATTTAATTAAGCGGAAGAAATAGGTTTAAGAGATAATTTAAAAATGAGCAAAGATGAACTAATTTCTGTATTTTGCTTTTTTTTTTTCAAACATCAAATTTATTAAAAAGGAAAAGGATGCAATACAAAACAGACATAGGGCTCGCTAATGCTCCCAGGAGCAGCATATAGGAGGAAAGAGAATCCTAATGAGCCGAAAAACCAAACTAAATCCGGACCCAAATCAAAATACAAAAGAAGCATATGTAAAAATCCAGGCTCAGGAGGCAACGCACGACCAACCTCAAACCAAGCAAAGGCCCTCCATTGGAGGCTGCAAACCACGAGCAACAGGCCACAAATCCCAAACCGCGATAAGACCACCAAGGTTGCCAACAAGCTAGTCCCAAGAGGTAGCAAACCGAAGCCTCATCATCATTGCCCGGAATAAGCCACCAACCAACAGAAAACCATCGGCAAAGTATATTGCAAGCAATAGAAGAGGTCACCATCGACAAAGAAGAAGTGACAACAGTTAATCCGAAATTCATTTCTTCTTTGATTGACATTTTTTCTTCTTACTTGTTTTAAGAGGAAGACCAACGTCAGCAATTTGAAGAATACTCAGATCAAAATTGTCCCTAAAGTCTAAAGAGTTCTCATCAAATTCCTCTCCATCAGATGGGGAAAATTCAACATTCAACCAGTCACCATGCATGACCTCATAATCCCTCGCACTACAAGTTAGGTGAGCTAGCAAGCATCATTAGAAAGAACAGAAATGGGAACATCAACCATTCCCAAATTTCCTACCATATAATGATCACCCTTAAGAACAGAAGCAGTAGAACCCTCACAACAATTAAGAGCCAAAATCCCACTCGCAGATCGAACACAATCACGGTCTTGAGGTTCCAGAGAAACATCATCATCAGAAAACTCAGTTTCACCATCACTAACATCTACATTAGAGTCAGGGGATACAATAGGACTAGTAACCAAATTAAGTAAACAAGGATTAAGCTCACCAACCTCAACAACAGCCTTATTAATCGAGATATCCTTTTTAACATCACACGCAACTAAGTTTCGGTCATCCACAACCTGACAAGAAACATGTGTGTGTTCGACAACTAGCTTAGCATCAGAAATACCACCAGCAAAGGAAGGATCGTCCCTTCCAGTAGCAGGAAGAACCATGACATTAGCAGCAACTAAGGTTTCCTTTCAAATTTTTGTATTTTGCTTTTTAAATCAAATACGGAAGAAATAGGTTTACATATTTACTTCTTTTTAAATCATCTCTTAAACCTGCTTCTTCTGCGTAATTAAATTAAAAACCTACTCTTTTTTATAAATTTGCCTAAAGAATTCAACAATGACCACCTTCATGTCACTATAAAGTGCCTAAATCTGATTATATACTATCGTGTGCTGGAAAAATTTTAACAGTAAAATGGGAGAGTTCTACATCCGAGCTTTGTACAAAGATCAAACACAAATAGATAAATTAAAAAATTACTGAGACACTAGAATTTTTTATGTGAAAAATCTGAAAAGGAGAAAGACTATGGAGTCAACCTCAATTGAATTAATTCTCCTATGTGAGTAATTGTTATAAAGATTTGCTTATCCCCTAAATTGGAGAATGTGAGATTACAAGAGTATTAGTGACTAGTCAAAAATGTTAGTCATCAAGTGATGAGAGGTTTTTAAACGATTGGGGTCCAATAACGGCGATATGGGGATGTTGTTTGGGTAGCAGTTGTCCAATGCTGGAGGTTGCACGGAAGCAGTTTGGCAGCGATGGTACACCAACAACAGTATGATAACGATGGTTGGATAATGGCAGTTTGATGATAGTGGTCTGGCGACAACGATTGGGTTGTGCTCCAAAGATAGTGCTTTGGCAATGGTGTTTGATTGGAGGTCTCAGATTCTTCAAGCTTATGAACTCTCTAAAATATCAAGCAAAAGGTTTCCTTTCAAATACAAAGGGCATATTTATAGATTTTTGGACTGAAATGTCCCATAATATGTCTACAATTTGAAACATTCCAAAGGATGAATCGTTTTGATTCCTTCAATTACAGTTCAATCTTTTAACATTTCTATGCCTTATTGATGTTAGAATTAAGCAATTTTAGACTCACTGGATTCATGTCGTTGAGACACTCAACTGACTATAAGCACACAATTTAGAGATTATTTGGTTCTCTAATCACTATCCCAAAGTTTTCAACTATGCCTAAGTAATTGATTCTAGGCTTATTTGATTTGAATCTAATCACTTTTGGTATTATTGAGATTTGTATCGTTATGCCAAACAGTTCGATTATAAGTTTGTTGAAATCAGAGTTTAAATGATTTTGAATTCAATCTAAAATTTTTTATTTAAATATGCATTAAGATTTGTGTCTAATCAAACTAATTTTTTATGACATGTCACATATGTATCACTATAAAATATTCAAATCTAACAAAATCTATATCACAATAAAAAGCTCAAATATAATCACACATATATATCATTATAAAATATGCTCTTAAGATCATCGTGATTAAAGTCATTTTCATCAAGCAATAAGAGGGGTATTTTCAATTTATAACTGCGAATTCAAGCTACCAAGCTTTGCATTTATCTTCAATAGTACATCTAGAGAAAGTAGCAACATATCCACAAAAATATATGTAATGCCTCTCTGCAGGTATAAGAGCATATATATATAAATTTAGATGTGTGGATTTCTCTCATCTTCAATATAACGAATTCATTAGCCTCAAATAACTCAAATAATCTAATAATTTTCTTTATCACACCCTCGTATCTATAGAAGACATGAGCATATATTTGCATGAATTACAAAACATCTTAAATGAATGTGTGAAAATTTTAAAACTTTGCTCTAAGCTTCATCGAACACACTACCATTCTTCAAAACTTGATCGAATTTTTCGACTATTATTCAAATCTTATTTTGAACATTGCTCAAAATTTGTCTTGAATTTGATCGAATCATATTTAGCACATCATCGAAAATTCTTTGACTATTATTCGATCCTGGTTTTAAATTACAAGCATGCTTCGATTAAGCTTTAAAGCATATTCAATCATGTTAAAAAATTATCAATTATTATTATTATTATTAGAAATGATCTTTCTTTATTAGATTTAAACGAGAATTTGACTTTTAATAGGACACAATGGAGAAAAAGGATTCATGTAGCCGACCCCACGTAGTGGGATAAAGGCTTGATGTTGTTGTTGTTGTTGTATTATTATTATTATTATTATTTGGATAAAACCCTCGGAAGGGCCTACGCATTCAAACATGTAAAAAGAACAAGTCCTTAGAAGATCCGCAGCTCGCTAAAAATACAGCATAATCGAAGCTAGAATTCTCATTATAATATCCTTCTAGGCTTAGGGTTTCGAGTAAAAAACATAATACCAATCACTAACCTTTCACTACAATCACCAACTAGCAAGAGACAAAGACGGAGACAAAGACAAAAGCGTTGCACTGAGAAACAAAATGTGCACATGCTATGATGGGCTGATCAGTCCGCCCTACTGATCAATTTCTTTTGCAAAAGGTTGTTTATACAAACTAAAGCATATCTTCAAATTTCAGGGGTATTTTAGTTAAAAGGGAACTTTCGACAAAATTTTCCTAAAAAATGAAATATAAAGTATATTTCTTCAATTTAGGACATTATGGGATATATAAACTCAATTTTTTTTAAAAAATATTTATATAATTCTATCAATTTATAAATTTAATGTTTAAAAATGAAAATAATATAAATTATTTATATATTTAAGTATAAATAAATTTTAAGAGGTCCATGAATTCTTAAGTTCGAACCGAAAGCAAAACATTTAGTCATGAGAATACTAAGAGTTATTCCTATTTTAAAATAGTGAACGTTGGATTATTTTATTTAACTCTTTATTTAGAGTTATATCATATCTAAAAATCTCTATAAAATCTATTTATACTCATTTGAATATTTTAGAATGATAAACCAAATTATTTCAGCATAAAAACTCCTCAAAATATCATTTCTATTTTCCGATTTATTTATTTTTCTTCATTCTTTTTTTTTCAAATTTATTTTATTTTTCAATTATTTTACAATAAAAAATGCTTTTGACTTGAAAAAATAACAATTTTAATTTATTTAATTTTAGATATTGATTCTCTTACACTTAAATGAAGATGCGTGGAAGCACTTTTTTTTAATAAAAATTAAAATGCCAGTTAATTTCTATTTATTTTTTTATCTTATTGTAATACATTCAATTTTTATTGATAAAAAAATTAACCCATGTAAAATGTGCATTGGTCAAACTTATTGAGAGTTTTCTGAAAATAAGTCAAAACTAGGGGCAAAATAATTAAAATATTTATTCTTTTATGTAAAAAAATATTTTAAGATGGACAATTGTTCAGCCTGAGCTCTTTCTTATTCCAAGCCTGATTAGAATCCATAGAGTTATAAAAAATTTTGTACAATTATTTAAATAAATTTATTCATGACTTACAAGAACTGTACAATGGGGGATCTACATCATGCAAGATTTGTGTTCAATATTCTCACCAGTTAGTAATTGTTATATACTATTTTATATAATGTTTTTGGATCAAAGATAATTATGGAAAGAAGAGAGTAATTTGAATAATAGAGACATAGGTTTCTTTTGGGAAAACTACAACTATGTGTGAAAATTAGATGTTGGATTGTTGTTAAAGAAAAAAAGAACAATGACTTCAAAATTTTATCATATTAGTTGTTGAATTGTTGGATTACTATTGTCAGACCGCCTCCATCAGACTATTGCCAACATAGCTTAGTTGTTGGACTTTTGTCATCAGATCACAATTGTCGCCCTTGACGTCAAACTGCCACCGTCAAACCTCCAATGTCAAACCGCACCCCAAACTCTACTGTCGAATCATTGCTGCCCGACTACCATTGATGTATTGTCCCCACTTGACATCTACCAATGAATAGCTATAGCTTAACCAACATTGTCAGACCACCGTTGTTTAACCTTCGTTGTCAAGCCATCGTTGCTTGACCTTCATCACTGAGTCTCCATTATCTAAATGTCTTTTATCCTTTATTGACTCTACGATATTTTTTACCAACAACTCATATTCTTGTAATCGAACTTCTCCAAATTGGGGATGAGCAATTCTTTGTAATGAATGCCAACTTATTGAAATTATTTCAACTAGATCATGCCACATGATTTTTTTCTATCATGAATTTTTCACGTAAAAGCTCTGGTATCTCATGCACTCTCTCATTTTGTTTATGTATGTATTAGATATTCGTGCAAAATTGAGAAGCAAAACTCTCATACTTTACTGCCACATATTTTCTAACACATAACAATTACAAAAACACAATACTACTTATTAATATAATCATTCATTTATACTTTCCTAATCCTATTGATGCATTATAAGTCTTTTAAAAAAATTAACTTATGATATGAAAATAAGGAGAAATTCATTATTTTCCTTGAGCTTAGGCTTAAATCTCTTTAAGAAACCTTATTAGAGGAGAATGGCTTTGTTAATTTCCATATTATTTCAACTATAGTTTATTGCCTCGATCTCATATTCATATATTTATCGAAGAGGATCTCTAATTGCAATTAAATGAAAGTTTAATAGAATTAAAATTAATATAAACCATAACAAATATCACATCAATCAAATCAAAGCATAATAATTTCATCATTCTATGATCATTATACCTCATTTGACACTTTATAAAATTTTAATGTCAATGTATATTACCACCAAATGTATTCATAAAAGAGCACTAAATAAAAATTATGCATATTTATTGGTGAAATAAAAAGTTGCATGGTGATTGTTTATAGGCATATCACTTTGGGTTGACGGGACCAGCTTGGTCTGGTCCAAAATGGACTTGACCCAAATCATACTAATTTATTATATTGATCAAAATATTTTATCGAAATCCAATTATCGTATAGATCACATAATTTCTTAGATCAACACAACTAGTTTTACCCAATCACGTCGAACCTAAATGATAATCAGGTCAATTTTAAAATTTTAAGATAATTTGAACCAAACCCAAAAATTAATCAGATCAAAATTTTGAACCAAAATCCGATCCAAAAATTAATCGAGTCAACTTGAAACTTAAGTTTCATGGTGATTGTTTATAGGAATATTACTTTGGGTTGGCGAGTTGAGTTCGGTTTGACCCAAAATGGACTTAGACCCAAATCATACCCATTTATTATATTGATCAAAATATATGACACAAATCCAATTCATCTGAATTCAACCAATTTGACATATTTATAATATAGATCACATAATTTCTTAGATTAACATGATCAATTTTATCCATTTACAATCCGTTTTACCATAAAATATTTTACGATCCGTTTTTTCTTGAATAATAATCATGTCAATTTTGAATTTTCAGGACAACCGGAACCTAACCCAGAAATTAATCCATCAAAATTCAGAACCAAAATCTATTCCAAAAATTAATCGAGTCAACCTGAATTTAAATCTTTAGAATCTAATTATCGAATGTGACCATTTATTAGCACTCCTAATTATTTGAATTTTGAATTTATTGTTGTTGATTTATTTCATCCAAGGCTTTAATAAACTTATATATTTTATGAGTAATAGTCCACCAACCTAATCACACTAAAGTCATATCTACCTATTCAGATGTTAAATAAAATGGTTGATTTTGCATTTATTTGGTAAACCATATTTGGTGAACTTAAGTGCAAAAGTCTTTTTATATTCACAAACTTTAAAATTTATTCACCAAATGCATGGGACCCACCGGTGCCTATTAAGAAAAATTGTAGAGAATTTTCAAAATAAAAATTATGACGGTTTAAACCAACGCTGATGTCCCCTTAAAATTTTAAAATACATATTCTTCAAATTATTTTTTAATAAAATTATTATATATTATAGGATTGAAATATTAAAATATAGTTGCTCGATTATGATCGTTTGACCACCATCAACTAATTATGATCCTCCAATCACTATTAACCTACTATACTTCTTCAACCACCATCACTCAGCTCTGATCCTTCAACCGCTGTCACCTGATTACGATTTTATGAACCCTGACGCCCTATTATGATTTCTCTACCACCGTCGCTCAACTACAATCCTCTGTCAACTATCCTTTGGCTGCACCGACACTTGTTGATTTCATTACAAATCATCGCTAAGAACATCAATATTGTACATCATCGACATCAACTCGAATACCCCAGCGCTAGCACTAAAATTTATGTGTAAATCTTGATTTTATAAAAAATCATGATTTTACTTATTGGTAAATTAACAAGGATACAAGGCTTCTTTTTTTTTTTGTGCAGGTTTTTTTTTTTAAAAATGGCAAGACTATTATTTTTTTATATACACCAATAGTCACATTGTGTGAGATAATCATTACGATATATGGTGATTCAGGCGATTCTCCCTCTTTCAAAAAAGAAAAAAAAAATTGAAAAAAAGGGATATTCAGACAGAATTTAGCAAAATATTCAATTAAGATTAAAGCACTAGATTTTATTATGAATTTAACAATATAGAAGAATGATGGATCATATGAGCCTAAGTGAGCTTAGCATATTTGAGCTTAGCTTGCTGATGAGCTCATCAATCGAGTTTGTTGAGTCATGAACTTGAGCTCAAATTTAAGCTCACATATTATACAACCTCAAGCTTGAGCGAGTTAGCTCCAATTAATCTTTGTTACGTGTTAGAAAATTTGAGTTGGTATTATGTATGTTTTATGTCTCAACGTCGTATAAAAATTTAACACACATAATTAGAAGTGGTAAGACTACTTTTTCATGTGAAAAACTCAAAACAAGAAAAAATCACAAGGTATGATCTAGTTGATAAATTCACTATATATCAGAAGATATAAGAATCATTCATTTCTCATAGTTAAAGAAGAAGATGACTACTTGAGAATAAAATATATGCATTCTCTTTTGTAGAGATTACATAAGTATTTTGCCCACAAGCGGACAATTAAAATCCAACATCAGATTTAGATCATAACAGAAGTTTGGAGATGATGGTAGTGATCACTGACGGTGATCATTAGCGTCGATATTGGATGGTGGTCATTAGTGGCAAAAACTGATGGCGGTCATCAGTAACGATAACTGAAAAATGCAGAAGAGCTTTCTAGTTCTCGCTTTTTTCTTCACCCCATGTGGAGAATTGGGCTCTATTTAGGCTCTTTGGGATGGATATTTTGGCAATTTGAATCAGAATTCAAAACACTCCATAATATAGTCCATATCGATTCCCTTGATCATAAAGTGTTCATTCAACATTTAGATGCCTTAATGATATCGAAATTCAGTGATCTTGGGCTTGTTGGATTCTGCTCATAGAGCCACTTGAATCAACTATAAACATGTCAAATTTGGAGATCATTTAGTCATCCAAATAATATTTGAAGTTTTCAAAGGAGCTTTAAGTGCTTGATTTGATCTCATTTAGATTTGAATTGGGCCACCTTTTGGTATCTTTGGGTTCGTCTTGTCAAGATGTTCAACCCAAATATAAGTTTGTTTAAATCGGAGTTCAGATGATCATGATTTTAATTCTAGAAGTTTTCAAATTAAATTTTTGCCTCGAGATTCATGTCGATCATTCCGATTTTTTGTAGATATATCATTTGTCCCCTATTGTTGGATGTCAAAGTTTGTTACATCTGAAAAATAATCCTAAATTCTAAATTATATTCTTTCTCTTCCTTCGTGTGATTTATATCCAGTGCTACTAGTCCCACCTCGAACCCTAGCTCATGCATCACGTGAATCCTTTTCTTCAACACACCCTGTTGGTATCAATAATGCCTTCTCCATTAAACTCCCATCAAGGCAATCTCTAGCGGACCCTTCTTCTTCATGAAATATGCCTCTTGTCTTGATGATGCCATCTCTAGCAAACTCCACTTCTTCGTAAAATGTCATTGGTGTGATGCCCGAGGATCTAATGAAATTATTAAAAGCCTAAACTTAAATTAACAACCCAACCACCAACAAAGACAACCAAAGCTATTACAAAATTTTAAAAATAACAGCAATGCAATAATTTTTCATTTCACCAAAAATTATATGTACAATAATCCAGCTCAATGGTAAACTAAATCAAAATAATTAGGATTGGATTACAAAATATTACCTCAATTACTCATTTCCTGAAGAACACACCTCTACACTTTTCTACTCCATTGGACTTTTTCCTTTTCATGAAATGTTAGAGAAATTTATAGAATGAGCACAATCAACTCAGTATACTTCCTTCGTTAGCCCACCACATATATCAATATCCATTTAAAATATTACATAGAAATTTAATTAAAACTCAATAACTTATAAAGAATGAATAACTTACAAAGAAAATGATTTCCTTGAGTTTCAATATATACTTAATTTCAGAGTTCTTATTTATACCTTTAAACTCACTTTCACAAATATTTAATAAAAATCACATAACATTTGTCATCAGAGATTTGCTTGCACCTAATTTTCATATTTCATCAGGGTTCATACAAAGATTCAAAAATTACTAACATTTAATACAAATTAGTACTTGTTGCGGGCTAGAATATACGCGGCGATAGAGTTACAAATTTTCGTCTCAGCGTTGTACGTATTTCCAGCACACAAACAGAAGAATGAAAGAACACCAGGATTTTTACGTGGAAAGCCCTGAAAAAGGGAAAAACCAAGGGGCCACGCTCAGTTGAAAGAGTTCCACTAGTGTTGTTTGAAATACAGGAGGCTAATTCGTCCTTCAAATTCAGGATGATCAGATTACAATGAATATTGAAAGTCAGTTACAAGGCCAAGCAGAGTTCCGACGTCACTCGGGTGTGAGGCAGAATTCCGGCATCACCTGGAGATCAGGCGGAATGTTGGCGTCCTTCGGAGGTCGGGAAGAATTTCGTTCCAAAGTTTGGGAGAATTCCGACGTCGGCAGAATTCTGGTTTCACTTGGGAAGAATTCCGGCATCACTCGAGCGTTGGGTAGAATTCTGGCGTCCCGCGGGCGCCCAATGTTGTTCCGGCGATATTCCGGCGGAGTTCCAGCGGTATTCCGGTGGAGTTCCGGCGGTATTCCGGTGGATTTCCGGCGGTGGTCGAGGAGGAGTTATTCCCTCATACACTTCTCTTCTCTTCTTCTCTTTTTCTCTTCTTGGCTTAGGTCCCCTCTTAAGAGAAATGAGGGGCTATTTATAGTTTTTCTGGAGTGGCATAGCCCGTAAATGCATGAGGGATCAGGGGCAAATAAGGAGTGATCCGGATGAACGGCCGATGTTGAATCCCTTGATCGTGAACTATTTATTGAGCATTTGAAGGTCTTAATGATTTTCGAATTTGATGATCTTGGGATCGTTGGATTCGTCTCGTCGAGACGCTCGATTCGACTATAAGCATGTCACATTTGGAGAGCATTTGGTAACACAGATTGTGGTTTGAACTTTCCAACAGCGCTTTGGGTCCTTGATTTGGACTCATTTGGGCTCGGATTGAGTCGAATTTGGCGTCGTTGGGTTCGTATTTCCGAGACGTTCAGTTCAACTATAAGTTTGCTGAAATCGGAGTTCAGGTGGTCCCGAAACTAATTTTTGAAGTTTCCGGATTGATTTTGCATCGAGATTCGTGCTTGATCAAGATAATTGTTTGATGATACATCAGTACTAATGCTTGATTTATTAAATTATGAGATTATATAATGCATGTTTGTAATGCACATACCCTGATGTCTGCTTATAACTCAAGTTTCACTTATGTCTACTTTTAGCCTCCCACACCTGCATGTAGTAAGTGGAGCTAGAATCAAAATAGAACAATACAAGATAACCTCTCATGCTTGCTTTCAACAAGTGGGGTCAGAATCCTTCACATCCATACCAAATAGATGGGGCCATAATACAATATATAGAGTCATTGTAATATATTAAAGAGTGCATTTTTCGCATACCACAATATTTCCAATATCATCCTATGAGTAGTGCAATTATAAATGCAATAGTAACTTATTTATAATTTCAATGTAGTGCTTAAATGATGCATGAATTACTAATAAAAAGCTACATTGTTTGTATAATATTATGCTCATTGAAATTTTCTCATTCAAGTTTCAACTTCAGAGGAATATTCAAATGAACATTTTAAAAAATTTATATAATTATTGTAATTGTCAGAAATGTCTCAATCAACTTATATACTCAAATTTTTTCGTAGGATAAAACAACGGATAAAAATCTAATTTAAAATATTTGGAATAAAACATACAACAACATATCAAAAGTTATATAGTGAAAACATCATTAAACCCAAAAAATATATATTTTTATTTATAACTTTATTTAAAACCGTTGGAATCGAATCAGAAATAGGAGTTCAGAAGTCTATCTAGTACTTTACAATATCCAGAACAGGCTTGACATACAAAACCCGAGCTTTGGCCTCGTAAATCTCCTCTTCTATTTCTCTCTCCTTTCTTCTTCTCCGACAAAGGGCAAGGTAAGGTGAGTTTCACAAATGAGTTTAGATTTTTAATATTTGAAAATCACTAATATTGTTTGGCGCTACAACGCTTACTACCTCACCATCGCTGCGCTTAGATGAATATTATATATTCTCCTAGAATTAATTTAAACAAAGATCTCGACGTCGCGACACCTCCCTAACCTCTTCTCCAAAACAAAGAGCTGGATGCTGCAGCATCAACCATCCCAAAGCCATGATGTTCCCCGATAAAATTTGATAAACCTAAGATTCACTTTTCTAGTTAAATTATTAGCTTATAACCTAAGGATTCATTGAACACTCTAAGACTCATAAGTACCAAGTAAATCAAAATTAAACAATTACTTTAATTTAGAAAGCATCAATTAGTTGAATTTCTGGACAACAGATATGACAATTGGCCACTTCATTGCTTTCTCCACAAATCCAATGTTGGCTCTATCTTACGAATCGAGCTCAAGTTGGTATTCCGCCAATGGGTTGAGTTCGTGTGCACCTTATGAGATTGGGCTCACCTCTAAATAGGCGATCCAAGCTCAAAATAGCCATGACTCAATCTAACTCAACTCATTTAAATACCTAATTTATCATGATAGAAGGTAGCATTAATAAACAATCAAGCTAGGAAAATAATTTTTTCCTAGTTTAACATTAATGAGTTCATTTAGACACTACCAAGCTTATAGAAACATCTTCTACAATAAAAAAACTGATTTTCAAAAGAATAAAAATATGAAGTTTTGTTATAACTATGATTTTGTTTGGGATGACTTTCTTACTACTTCTTAAAGCAGCTTTTTAGGATAAAAATTTTAATTTTTTAACAAAAAAGCTAATTTAAGAAGCAGTAAGAAAGTCGTCCCAAACGAAGCTTATATTAGGTTGAATGAAATCATTCTAGAAAAATTTTATTTATGATGCAAATTTTCGCTTAGAACTTCCACGCATGTCAGCAATCTCAATATGACTTCTGGATTCCAACCTACTTACTCTCCTTTTTTTTTTTTTTTTTAATTTAACGGTTAATTTAAAGTTCTCAATATGACTTGTGGATTCTCACCTACTTTCAACCTTTTTTTTAATTTATTTGCCTGTTAATTTAAAGCTCTAATGTTCAGAAACACAGCACTTCATTTATAAACAAACCTAGAAATCACATTCTCCCACCTAAAAATTAGATATTTTGTTTTGAAATTTCTAAAATAAAATGTTGGGGTGAGCTTCCAAAGAGCTTGTTAGGAAGTAAATTAACAATACAACGAAACAAATAATAAAAGAGAACAACGGAAATAATCATCAAGATTTTATGTGGTCGAAAAATTTGAAATTAGAGGAATTTGAGGAAAAACTACGAAGTCACACCACACCAAAAAATTACTATAAAAATTGAGAGAAATTGTACAAATCTCTCACTCTCTCAGTGTCTCACTTCACTTCAGTCTTCATTCTCTGCTCAAAACAGACAAAGAGACGCACAAATACAACACAAAGTGATGCAACCGTTCAAATTAAGCATGAAAAACAAAAAATATAACTACTAGCCCGATGCACAGTGCCACAACGCTTCACTCTATGCCTCTAGCCTAAGTTGCACCGTTGAGGCACTAGCTATAAAGCGCCGCGACAGTTTGACCTCTGTCTCCAAGTCAAGACTACAGCGTTGTCGCGCTGCAAGCTATGACGCTACAGTGCACAACACTGCAGTGCTCTAATGTACAACGCTACAGCGTTATACGGCTGCACGGAAAAAAAAAATTTGGGGGGAGGCCCCATGATGAAGTTAACCAATATAATTGAGGTATGAGTCAATAATACAGCTTGATTGATCAACGTAATCATATTCTACTCAAAACTAAAACTAACATAGCTTTGATTATTGCTATCTAGTTGAGAAAAAATCAATTATCATTTTTTTAAATGTTTCAACCAAACAGTTTTCAATATTGCATCGCTTCAATCTCATGCTTGGACAGCTTTCTTAATGCTTCTTAAAGCAGCTTTCTAGTATAAACATTTTAATTTTTAAACTAAAAAGCTGCTTTAAGAAGCAATATAAAAGCCGTCCCAAACGAAGCCGAAATCCTTAAATTCTAGAAGATAAAGACAAATCAATTTATCATGTTATCATGATGCACATATCTTCGACATATTTCTTTGAGTCGTTTCTAAGATCAAAACTTTATAAAAATCTTTAATAAAGATTAGGATCTATAAATAGATATGATCTCCAACGCAAAATATCAGCTTCATTTAATGAATTCCTTGGTCATGAGACGAGCTTCTTTAATGCAAACTACTCGAAACAGAATGTGGAGCCTGATCTGTCATAGCATTCATAGCACATCAACAAATAATCAGACTTCAATTTATTCATTTTCTACTTGTGCATAACGTCTGGAAGGTGCAGTTAACTGCTGAGATTCTTAGGCGTCGTTTGGGACAGCTTTTGCTTCTTAAAGCAGCTTTTGCTTTAAGAAATTAAACCATTTTTCATGAATAATATCAAATATAAATCTAACATATCTTAACACATAATTCACTCACTTCCATCCCTAATCACTAATCAGTCATAATCTAACCTGCATGCTCCTTCAAACTCCATTACACTTCCATTCTTGAGGCTTGCACATCTACATTTTCCTCAGCTAGTTCAGTATTTTATGTCACACACTCTTTTCTATCAAATTTTATCTATATTCATAATCAGATAATTTCCTGCTGCTGTGAGTAACGCGGAAACGCAGTCATTGCATGACTTCGACTGCTGCTGCAGATTGCGTTCAAGACTTCCAGTTCAGAAATGGTCATTTAAAAATTCAATTAACCTCCCGTTCAAGTTTCGTCAGCTATCTCTTTCTTATTCTATCGCCTCTTTGTTTCATTTGGTGCACAAATTGCTATTGTTTTTTCCCATTATTTGACAAAATCTCCATTCTAGAAGCTCTTGTTGATAGCCATGGCAAGAAAAAAAAATGTTTAGAAGACTTCTCAACAATCATAATTTCTTACAGAAACAGCTAGCCATGTGAGTTGTAGAGTTCATGAAGTTTAATCAGTTTTGTTCATGATAATTCAGTTTAAATGTTGAAATAGAGAATATTTTATTTAAAAAAATTATATGAATTTATTTCTATTTTGATATAAATGTTTTTTTTCCAATTGGATGTTTATAATGGAAATTTCTTGTCTAGAATTGCTGATAAAAACGGTTATATTGGAATTTATGATGAATTTTTAGGCTTCGTTTGGGAAAGCTTATGCTTTTTCTTCCTTATTTACGATTTTAAAAGTTCCTTTTTTTTAACCACAATCTTAAATATAAAATTTTAAATTAGTTTTTAATGATAATTTTAATAAAGCTTTGTAAAACTATTATCCAAACATACATTATTATTTATTTATTTATTTATTTTCTAACACATAAAATGTCAAAAAGCTATCCCAAATAAAATCTTAATCATTATCAGTTTGAAAATGTGTTATATTATAGAGAAAAATAATTATTTTCATGGTTTAGATATCACTGTTGTAAGCCTCCAAATTTTGTATATTTTTGAAATTTATGTTTTATCATTAAAATTTAGGGGATTTAAATACATACCAATTTATATAATGCTATTTATATATATAACAACCAAAACTTTAATATTTCATCCCTACCGGTTACCGCCCATAAACAACTGTAATATCAAATATGCCACTTATATTTTCATTCCTAGCACCCCTATCATCCTATAAACTTTAATATTTCATTTATTGCACTTATTATTGATCTACATATGGTAGGCATGAAAAATTAAAGTTTTAGGCATTAGATATATAAATAGTATAATATAAAATGGTATGTATGTAAATCTCCCTAAAATTTAATGTAAATGTATTTATTTTTCTAGTATTCTATTTTCAAATTATTATAAATGTCTTTTTTATAGTGTTTGATATTTCTCATCTTAATTGGCCTAAATTTATATGATATAAAAGTTTCTCTCTTAGATATTCTATTTACTTATCAAAATTTTCTTAGAATTATAGCCGAAAAACTATTCTGTGCGGTCACTGAACGATGTCCACAGGTAAATGAGAAGGTGTCACGTCATTTTTTATCGTGTATCGCTGCTGTGTATCACTTGGTACCGGATGACGTTACGCATTCAAATTTACCTCTGGACCGTTCAATGACCGTACAGAATAATTTCTCAACTCATTGCCATAAGGCCTTACATTAATAGTGGTTATGACTTATATCGTGTGAACAATGAGACACTACTATAACAATTTTGGTTAGCAGTTAGTAGTTGGCGTGCTTCAGCGCATACCACCGCAGTGGGAAGCCGAGCTCCTCATAAGATTACAATTCTGAACTTGTCATAATTTACATCATCAAACATTAAAAAAAAAAAAAAAACAACAAAGAACATAAAAGAAGAACTCAGATCCTCTCTAATTACCTCTTTCCAGCTCTGCAATTCGTTGAGCCGCTGAGTTTGAATCCATCAAAATCATTAGACGAATTCAATCCCAATCATCAAAAATAAATTGAAGAACTAAGATGAGATAATTGCACCGTTAGAGAAGATCTGAATCTTCACCACATCACTCTTTCTTGGCATTATTATTACCTCTCGGCGACCCCAATTCCTGAATCTTCTTCCCCTGACCCACCGCCGCCGCCGTCGCGGTCGACAGCGGCCTCTTATCGCTCAACCTCTTAACATACTCCTTCTTCTTCGAAACCCTTCTCTTCATCTTTTCATCGCCCTCATAACTCGGCACCAAATACCACCAAATCGAAGTACAGCAGATCGCAAACACTCTTCCGAACACCGCCAAACATACCAGAATCAAAACCATCATCGCCGGCATAAAATAACTCGATCTCCACTTCCACCAGGGAAATTTATCGGAGAAGCTTCTGCCCACCTTCTTCTCCGGCGCCGGCGCCGGCGCCGGCGGCAGCGGAACCTCCTCCGGCTTCTTCTCGCCAGCGGCGACGATTTGATTGTTGCTGTTTCGATCTTCGCGGATCCGAACGATGATCGGGATCCAATCCTGGGAGTTGGAGTACATGAATCGGATCATGGAGATGCCTTGCGCCCCTGTGCTCGCCATGATTTTCTCTCTCTTGGCTTCGAGCTCAGAGAGAACGGAGGTGAATTTGTCGAGGCCTCTTGACGAATAGGGGTTTTTGTTTCTGTCGGATTTCTTCTTTGAGGCCTTCGGAGAGCACGACGGGCTGTCGTCGGCGTCGTGGTGGAAGCTCGAGGTACCGCAGAACATTGCTTGGCATGTGAGAAGCTTTTTTACTTGCATATGGAGGGTTTGGCTTTTCGGAAGGTGTGTGTATATATAGTTGGGGGAAAATGGAAATTTCCCGATGAAGATATTTTAACTAAATTATAATCTTAATAAAAATTAGAAGATTTATACAGTTATATTTAATACCAAAATTTTCATATTTATTTTTATAATATTAAAATTTAAAATCATTACAAAAAATTACCATTATTAACATTTCAATATATATATATATATATATATATTAATGAATATAAATTTAGAGATTTAAATGCCCAAATATTGTATTAGGATATCCTGCATAATATATTTTTATTTTTATTAGGAAAATTTATTAAATTTATTTTAAAATAAATATAGAAATAAAATTAGATAATATTTATTGTAAATAAAATTTAGTTAATTAGAATATTTGAGTAAATTAAAATATTGAGATGGAAATTTGGGGGAGCTAAGTCAAGTCAAAGGAGATGTATATTAGAGACTAATTGGGAGTGGTTAACAAGCTTGTGTGTAAATTTTTTGGCAGGCGTTGACTTGGTGTTATGGAGAAATCAGAAATGTAATGCTATGGCTTTGAATTTGAACGGGGACATCTAAACGGATCCAATCTATTTATTTAAAAATTACAAAGAAATTTTAGGGTTTCTTTTGGGAAATTCATCAAAGAGGTTGTTTGGTTCATATTTAAATTTGACCTAAGTTAGTTTATGCACACAATGCTAAAAATAGAGGTAAAATAATATTAAATCAGATAAGTAATTTAGATTTAAGCTTCACCTGGAATGGCTTTCTTACTGCTTTTTAAAAAAGATTTTTAGTATAAAAATGCTAAAAAGCTGTTTGTACTACAAAGCTGTTTTAAGAAGCAGTAAGAAGCTGTCCCAATGAAACTTTAAGTGTTATCTTTGAAAAATTGCTCTTTTATTGGCCAAGTAGTATGTGAAGCTATTTTGTGACTCTTTTAAGATTATCATGACCTCTTTTTTTAAATAATATGAATTTAAACTTAAATGAAATAAAGGAAAAGACATCAAATATGTCGAGTGGATAAAAAGAGAGAAAAAGATAAAATACATGATGGAAATCTAATGCGATAAGATAGTCCAAATTAAAATATGTCTCTCACTGGAAAGATCATATACATAATGATATTTTAATAAAAAATTTGCGGGCCTCATATTTTAGCGTAATCTCTATTTTTACCCTTATCCCAATATTTGCTTTGGAATGGAGCGGCTCATCCTCTTATCTGGTGAGATTATAATTAACATTTTGAGCAAGTTTGGGGGCAGTTTATGATGAAAAAGGGATTGATTCTACATTAGATGAAAAGGAAGGGGTATTAGCACTGTTTGAATTAGTGAGACAAGGAGGATCAACCACAAGAACATGCATGGGTCCTCCTTAGCATTAACACCATCCTCCATGCATTGGGGTGTGAAATATTTGGATAAAATTAAAAATTTCAATTGAACCGATCGTATTTGATTGGTTATGCTTGATTTTCAAAGTATTGGTTCAGTTATTGATTGTAATTTAGACGTTTTTGAGTATTGGTTATTGATTTGATGTTTAATTGTATAAAATTGATCAAATAAAAAATCGAATCACACTAATAATTTTAGCCCATATCAAAATCATGACCTTTTTCTAGCAGCGATATTCCATTAGACCAATCTTGATCATAAGAATATAAAAACTTTTTTATGTAATAATTATTTCTATCAACACAATAGCAACAAAAGGATTTGATACTTCTACAATTAGAGCATCAATATACAAAGGAGTGCCAAAAAATAGAATTATAGAAATAGATGATAGATCAATCAAATAGGTGCATTATAAGCAGGGGAATGAAACCCAAATAAGAGCAATAAGATTTTCTTGGAGTGAACACAAAATTAGGTGACCACTTGCTTATAATAAGAAAATCATCAATCATAATTAATATAATAACAAAGATAAAATAATAGTTCTCCACCAAAGAAAATTTCAAAATAATATATTTGGAGTTGAGCAGAGATACTGAAAATTCTCTAATAAATTATGAGATTGAAATACAGTCTTTGATGGATTGTAGATATGTTAACCTACCAAAAACTTACCAACTAATGCACATGGGAAAAGCACAACCAATGTACTTAGAACATTTTCAAAAATAATTATGTATAATTATTTTTGTATTGAAGGTAAACAAATAGATTTAATGTTGCTATTATTGAAATGAATTTGACAACGAAGCGGAGTTGGAGAACACATGTTACAACCACCATGAGCAACATCAGTAAACAACGACAACCACAACCCTTGATCAAATCTGGAGGAATTGCATGAACATTTTAAAGAAACATTTGTGGATTGAAGGGCCTTAAAAGGGGAAAAGGCATGAGTGACATGAATTCTGGAATGTCGGCAAATAGACGTTGTTGATGGTGGTGGCCTGAAAGGAAGAATAGTAGCGTTCTCAGATGAGGTTACATGGGCTGAGCAAAGCTCATAATCGCATGTTAGAGCAAATTAACACATTAGTCATAGCCTAGATTTGCATGCCTTTCACCATCAAGAATTGGCATGAGCATGGCTTGTTTTCATTAATGGACTTAGGTTAAGCTAAGTGCCTAAGATTGTGCTTAACTTAGCATGTGATCTATCCTTTGTGATGTAACACCCCGAGATCTATAGTAGAAGAATTTCTTTTCTATTCTTTTTCTCTTTCTATTCTTTTCTTTTTCTTTTTTTTTTTAAATTTATACAACCAATATTCATTCATTTATACTCAGATCAATATGGACATCCAGAGCTGATTAATTGCATTAAAGATAACCAATAAACTGTAAAAAATATAATTCATATTATTACTACAACCTACAATCAGAGTCCAAAATAATATATACAATAGTTACATTGGCTATAAAAAAATACATAAAGCAAAAGCCGAAATAAAAACTACACTAGCATCAGTTTTTATTTAAAACCACATAATGAACATACTGAACATAAAAGCCCAGCAATCTCCTTACCTGAAATCATTTAAAATCACATAATGAACATAAAAGCTCAGTAAGTAATCAAAACTCTATTATTGTATTCAATATAAGGCAAAAGACTCAATATGTATGTTCTAGTTCCAATCAATATCAATCATCAAATGATATGAGCAGTAAAAAAATTTAAAATCTAATAATAAAATTAGTATGATTAGTGAAGTCAAAAGAAATATATCAAACTATAAGACATATGATAAAGATCACTTTGTCAAACTATAAGAAAAATTGACAAAGAGGATTATCATTTAATGTGTCATGTCAGTATGATATGCTATATTATATCAATATTAATGTCAGTATGATTTCAGCTATACTTATCAATCAAGTCAATGTACTGATAATGTAAATGAATCATGAATGCAATAGCTTTAATATGGTATTTTAGTCATTCCATCCCCAATTATTTTCCAGTTGAGATCAATCTTAATCTAAGCCCAGCTATCAGCTAATTTGTATCGATCAATCCCAATTATTGTCCAGTTGGATATCAGTCTTAATAAGACCCAACTGTCAACCAATTGATATCGATCTTTATGTTTCATATTAACAACAATCCTTCCATCCAGGCTCCCTTACTTACATGCAAATGCTATATTTTTGTCAATGGCATATATGAAATGTAGTAATTCATAAAATATAAGAAAATCTATCAAATTTATATATTATGCAATTATTTCAAAAAATCATAGCTTCCAATTTAACAGATGAAAATTCAATATTTTCCTATCAAAATGCTTGCGTTGATGATATTTATCACATACATAAAGTCATGCGGTGAAAATTAGCTAAAAATCATGATATCATAACTTTTGCAAGTTTTGATCGAATTAAAATGTATAAAACACAAAATACATAAAATTATTGAATCAGAAATAGGATAATAGTTCCTTACAACAAGATGAGCAACTTTGCATGTGATCGTCTCCTTCTCGAGTGATAATCATCTCCCCTCTCGATGATAGTCATCAATGAGTTTATTTAGTCCTTTTTACAAGTAATTAGCGAGCTTTTCGCTATGTGTTAAGCCCCTTCATTTTTTTCAAGTTGGAACTAGAATTTTCAATCTCTTTCTTACTCTTTTTAGCACGTCTTTGGCTAGATTTTTTTAATCACCTCCTTTATTCTCTTCTCATGTGATGCTCGACTAGTTACAATCTCCATCACATAACTTAAATTTAAACTTAAGTTATAGTTAAAACAACACTAAATAGTTTCACCCAACCGAAAAAACTAAACCCTAAACTTATAATTTATGTTTGTTTGAGCTTCAAAAGGTTTTAACATTTGTTTGTTATCTTGTCCTTAGTATACATAAATACTCAATGAAATAGCCCATACAAATATGGGGTTGTTTTTAATTATTTTAAAATTTTGCTAATATTTTCTTCTTCAATAAAATTTATTTTTATGACAAGTCACAAGAATTTTATAATTCTTTTTATAATATATTTTTTTTTGGACAGTTAGGGGATTCGAGCCCGTATGAGATGGGAGAAATATATTTCGTTGATCACTCGGCCGCAGACCTGATCTCTCTTTTTATAATATTGAGATTACCTTGCACGCCAAGCTCAATTTTTCCTCTCTTTTGTTTTTCTTATTTATTTTGGCTGACTTGTTCTATGAACTCATGAACTTGACCGTAGTTGATTATCCGGCCGGTGGGGCCATTGTGACAAAGTCTTCTTGATTTGTCATATTAGGCTTAGTTGATTTGTATTTTCATAAAATTCCAAACCTTCGAGAAGGACTTTAGTCATCCGGCACTCAGTCCATTGATATTTACTACGTTTGATTTATACTGAAAAGGTTATTAAATGTACGGCCCATAGATTTTAATAATTATTTGATATTTCTTATCAATATCCAAATCGCAATGATTAACCTAATTAATTAAATGTTTATCGGCCATTTGTTTAATTCCTGACGAAATTTTCCCGAGATTAGATAGGAAAGGACACTCATTAGTTACGATAATTCGTTACATTATCTGGCGTTTGATTATGCGTTAGAGTATGAGTTGGCAAATATTTGGCCTGATAAGTAACTCATGAGTCAAATTCGATGAATAAATCAGTTATATTTGGGCTGGCTTTGATTAGAGGTGTCAATAGATAATCCGATTTGAATCATTTGGGTTTCGTTAATAAATGGGTTGGACTCAAATCGTGCATTTCGACCAATTTATTAAACAGGTCGAGTTTGAGTTGAACTGCCAACCCAATTTTAACCCAGAATGATCCATTTAATATTTATTTTCTTTATCTTCTTTTATTTATTGGAGAAATCTTTTTTATTTTTTATCAATTAATTTAAAATTTATGATTAATAAGAAAATAAAAATATTTTTTAAAATTAAAACATATTATCGGGTTAGGTTTGAGTTTAACTTTTTGACTCGTTTATTAAACTTGTTCGAGTTGATCAGATTTGTATCGGGTCAATTTCAGGTCAGATTCAAACCCTACTTGTTGACCCTTTTTGACACCCCTAGCTTTCACTCTACTCATTAGCTCGTGAGCAGTCTTATTTGAAAAATATTAATATAAAATACCAGAATTCAAGAGTTCAAGTGTAAGCTTAATAAAAAGATTTAAAGAATATCTCACTTTATTATCTCAAATGATTCTTTATTATTTATCTTCTAATTTCTTATTTTTTATAATTGTTTGAATCATAAATATTTATTCTATTTCGTTATAAATAAGCTGGCTCATGAACCGGCTCGAACTTACAGAATTAAGCTCAAGCACAAACTCGATTAATTAATCAAGCTCAAGCTCAGCTAGGAGACTAGAGCTCGTCTTGACTCATTTACAACCCTAATTATGCAGTCCATTTTTTACTTTTTAATTGACAACTTGTTCTCAACCATTCGGCTCGATTTCTCACCCATTAGACAACATTAGTCAATATATTAGAATTAAAGATTAAATTGTGTTCATTAAATCACAGTTTAATTAACCTAACTCAACCAATAGTCAACAACAATCACCTAATCCAACCCAATTCAGTGATCTCAGTTGTTTGAATTTAAACCACAAAACCAATCTAAAGCATAGGCAGATTAAAAAAAAAAAGGAAATTAGATAAACACTCTCATAATTTTTTGTTGTAAGTAATTGAACTAATTTGAAAATATGAATTAAATCAAGGCTGTGAAAATCAAACTTGACAACTAACCGAAAAAAGAAAAGGTTCACGGTACGATTATTTTTTGGGAGAGTTAGGGGATTCGAGCCTGTGTGAGATGAGAGGAACGCGTTCCGTCGACCACTCGGTCGCAGACCCCATCTCCGGTATGATTATTTGACCGAAATCGAACCGGATGACATAAAAACTCCTAGTTTTATAAAAAAATAATAATATTATTAATATAATAATGATGTTAAATATATGATAAAAAATTAAACAGAATAAAAAATTATGAAACGTGAAACTTTCATAATTAATAAAAAAATTCTTTTTAAAATTAAAAACATGAACTATTTGAGTAACTGAACTCTTCTTCATAAAAATTCTTTTTTTAAAATTAATGAATATTTGTTTCATTTTTTTTTCCAAATTATAAAAAAACTGATTTTTTTTCCGTTAGATTTATCATAGAAAATTAGAAATTGCCGAATGGGAGGAGGGGTCCTCGAGATAGTGGAATTGACCAGTTCATAATTCCTATTCCACCGCAGCACAATCAGGCAGCGCATTGCGTTGGGAGATGGCTTATTGACTTGTATTTTCCAAAGCGTTTCGCACTTCACTGAAATGACTTCAATTCCTTCCAGAAGATGACCATTCAAAATTATTTTTGCTAATATAATGATTGGTTTTTATCTTGTTTTTTCTGTGGAAGCCTTATCTTATATATTAAATCAAAATTTAAATATAAAATCAGAGCATAAAAAAATACCAGCAAATATTAAAAATTGATATTAAGATAAGAGCTACAAAAGACATCTAAATTTTTACGTAAAATGTCAGAAAAAAGTAACACCACAGGGTCTGGACCAATTGAAATGATTTCATTAGTATTTGTCAATCGTAGAAAATAACGATATTTTTCTTAGTCAGGAAAAATCTTGATATATAATTTACATAAGCTATACATAATGAATTTTACGGTGAAATTTGTTCAGTATTAAAGTTGCTTAATGGCATCAAATTTCGCTGATCTTGGCTCATTGAATTCGTCTCGTTAATATGCTCAATTTGATTATAAGCATGTAAGATTTGAATATTATTTGGTCATACAATTAATTTCTTGAAATTTTTAATTACGCTGCAAGTGTTTTATACGGGCTCATTTAGAATCGGATCAGATCATTTTTGAGATTATTGGGTTCGTCTCTTAGAGACTTTTAGTTTAATTATAAGTTTGCTAAAGTCGGAGTTTAGATTATCTCAATTTAAAATTTTAAAATTTTTAATTCAAATATACATCAAAATTTATGTCTGATCAAAATAATTTTCGATGACTTATCAAATTTGAAGAACTAAAAATTCCAATTCAATACAAACAAAACAAAGGAGATAAAAAGATGATAATTTCAGAGCAAATTTAATTTAGAAATTACTTTATTTTATATATATTCATTATATGATCAGTGATAGCATGTCAAAAATGGCAGGTAACAGCTACGGTTTTAAGCTTTTAGCCACTGGTCGCCTTTTGACTGGTCATTTAGTGCCATTTTTTTCTTTGGGACTTTGCAATGGCTTTGAATATTCTGAAGGCTTTTACATATTATTGTAAGAGGAAAACTATATGTGAGTTTGAGAATACATTATTGTAAAATTACTATTGATATATCATCGAAAAATTATCTTGATCGGGCACTAATCTCGAAGCAAATTAAGTTGAAAACTTCAAATATTAAATCGGAGGCCATTTGAACTCCGATTTCAACAAACTTATAGTCGAACTTAACGTCTTGAAAATACGAACCCAACGACACCAAATTCGATTCAATCCGAGCCCAAATGAGTCCAAATCAAAGACCCGAAGCACATTTGGAAGGTTCAAACCATAATTTGGATTACCAATCGGTTTCCGAACATGACATGTTTATAGTCGAATCGAGCGGCTTGACGAGAAGAATCCAACGAGCCCAAGATCGTCGAATTCTAATAACACTAAGGTACTCAAATACTTGATAAATAGTGCACAATCATGGGATTCAACATCGGCCGTCCATTCAAACCACTCCCAATTTACCATTGATCTTCCTCTTATTTACTGACCATGCCACTCTCAGAAAACTATAAATATACTCATCATTCTTTTAGGGGGGGGGGGCTGGGGTCTACACAAGGAAGAGAAGGAAGAAGATAAACTTTAGTTCTCTTGCCACCAAACTCCTCGATCACCGTTGGACTTCCACCTGGCATCTGACTGACGTCGGACTTCTACTGGCGCCGAACTTCCGTCCATCTCCGGACTTCCATAGGTCTTCTATCCAACGCCGGACTTTAGCCTGTCACCGGACTTATGGCCGTCGTTGGATTTTATTCTGACTTACACCCAACACTGAACTTTCATCCATATATGGACTTCCGCCCATCGCCGGACTTCTGCCCATCGCCAGACTTTGTTGGACTTTTACCTGATGCCAAACTTCCGTCCATCTTCGAATTTCCACCGTCGCTGGACTTCTGCCTGTCTTCGGACTTCCATCTAAATATGACAAACTTTAGCCTGTCACCGGACTTCTGCCCATCGCCGGACATTTGTCGGACTTCTACCCAATGTTGAACTTCAGTCCATCTCTGGACTTCCGCCTGTCGTCAGACTTCTACTCGTCGCCGGACTTTCGTCGAACTTCTACCCGATGCCAGACTTCAGTGCATCACCGAACTTCTGCCCATCGTCGAACTTCTACCCGACACTGAACTTTCGTCCATCTCTGGACATCCACCCGTTGCTGGACTTCTGCCTGTCGTTGGACTTTTGTCGAACTTCCACCCGACGTCGGACTTCAGTCCATCATCAGACTTTTGCCCGTCGCCGGACTTTCGGTTGACTTCTACCCAACGTCAGAATTCCCCCCGGCAATCAACTGATGTCGGACTTCTGCTCAGGACGTCAAACTTTTGCTCATACACCAACTAACGCTGGACTTTTGCCTGGCCAGCGACTGACATCGAACTTCCACCTGGCCACTGGTTACATTCCTTCTAACCTCTGTCACTTGACAACGGTCCTTCCGACCTCCATAACTAGACAACAGTCCATAGCCTCCATCGCCAGCCGACTACGATCCTTCTGACCAAACGAACACATCAACAGTGATTTTCCTATTTCCACCATGTAACACACTCTGTATAATGTATATTTGTTACATCAAGCCTTCCCCCCAATGAAGGGCCTCATTTGTAATCAACTGCAAATATTAGTGGATTCGTTCAAATTGGGATAGGCCTCGTAATTTTTCCCCCTTTTCACGGGGTTTCCACATAAAAATCTTGTTATTTTTTATGAATGCTACACCATCTCTTTTATCTGTATACGTGCTGGATCTTCGTACAAAGCTAAGACGTTAAACTTTATATTTCTCTACCACCGCGAATATTTCAGGATGCAATAACTATGGATTAGCGAAGGGAAAAAATAAGATGTTCATCAATCAAATTAATCATTAAAAGAGGCTTACGCGTAACTTAAACATGAAAATTATGAGTTATATATATATATATATATATATATATATATATATATATATATATATATATATATATATATATATATATATATAGTAGAAACCCACAGAGGGGCTTACATTTTAATTAAAGAGAAAAATTACAGGTCCTTAAAGAACTGAAAGCTTTCTAAAAATATAATCTTTGAAATAAAATATATGAGTCAATGGTTCTACCTAACATAGAAAGCAAGGAAATAAAAAAACCTACAAGAGTAAGCCAGGTCAAACGTAGCCCAATCAAAACCCACAGGCCAATAGAACCCAAATAGAGGAAACCCAGCAGGACAATAAACCACAGCACCATAACAATGAATCCAACAACACAATGAATCCAACAACAGAGAGATAGCATATTAAGGTTCTTATAATTAAATTGACAAGAACAATTCCAAAAAAGCTTCATTCTTCAAATTTAAGCTTCGTTTGATATAGTTTTCTTATTACTTTTTAAAACAACTTTTTAGTACAAAATTTTTCGAACTATTTTTTTTGTACTAGAAAACTTCTTTAGAAAGCAGTAAGAAAGTTGTCACAAATGAAGCCTTAGTATGATTAGAAGCAATGATGGCATGCCACCTTTTAATATCAAAATGCTCAAGGCTTAAAGCAAATTTATTTTTTTGTAAATGGCTTTAAGTTTTGTGAAGGTTGTTTTGGCTCAAGCTTAGTGTTTATCTTTGGCTGACTTTGTAAAAGGATGTGAATGAACAGGTTCGAATTTTATTTTTCATGATTCTTTGATTATCAAATAGATTAGAAATGAATTATTTTCAAAAAAATTTATCACCTCATTTTTTGTTAGACTAATATGAACAATAAGACAATATCATTAAATGTACCAATAATTGTTTGATTGATAATAACAAGACATGTCTCTTATTCCTATTTGATTCAATTTTTTAGCTAGCTGATTTTTAATGAATTTTTTGATCAGGCAAGAGTAAGGGTGCATATTCGAAATGAAAGCATTTGGAATTAAATTTAGAATCATCCAAACTCTAATTTTAGTAGGCTTATAATTGTATTAAATATTTTGACGAGACAAGTCCATCAACACCACAAATAATTTGGTCCGACTCTAAATGAGCTTAAATCAAGCACTTGAAGCATAAGTAGACACTTTCATATGTTAATTGAAGAACCATACAATTTTTAAATGTCACATTCTTATAATCAAATTGAGCACATTGAAAAGACAAATCTAAAGAGCCAAAAATTATCTAATTATAATACTAAATGATCTATGATTAAGAGAATCAATATGGGTCATTTGATGGAGTATTTTTTTTATTTTTGAGCCAAATTTATCAAAATATTCCACTAAAAAAAGCTATAAATAGGGCTTCATTTTCTAAATGAGGGAGCTATGGAGCTAAAAGATTTGAAGAACTCAATTCATTGTCGGATGATTATAATTGCCAACCAACATTTTTTTCTTTTTTTTTGGGCGGGAGCCTAATTTTTCATTCATTAAAAGGCAATTACAACGAAGGCCCAAAACCAGACAAACCCAAAGTACATCAGAAAAGGAAAAGGGAAAATATTCTCCAAGGAAAGGACTACCAATGACGCAGGCAAAGGAGCCAACCAGCTGGACTCAATAAATGGCAAGAGGCTCACTGCAACCACCCCGAAGCCCAACAAGGACCATCCAAAAGTGGCAGCAACCCACAAAATACAAGTATCAACCCACAAGCCACGCAGGCAACCGCCGAGCACGTGACCACCAAGGTTGCCAACAAGCCAAGGCCTACAAGGTGGTAAACAAAGAGACGCCTCATCATGTTCTAGAACACCAATAAATTCCATAAAATTGAAGCGTACAACATCGATAAAGAGGGGGTTAACCAAAAAGACTATTTCTTCTTAGATTTACTTCTACGCCATTTGTCACTACCACAGGATTCTACTTTATCAACAACGCAGCCCACCATGAAACTATACATATCATAAGACTCATTCACATGCTCACTGAAATCATCATCCTCCGGCCCACAAGATGGGGTAAGTGAGTCATCCAACCAATCAGATTGATCCAAACTTGAGTTATTCAACGACATATCTTGGTGGGCTTACAAATCGTCATTGGACATAACCGAAATTGGCATATCAACAAAAGCCGCATTTTCCTTTGCCACAACAATATCTAATGAAGTCAATGGTGAGTCAAGTGAAGAGGATGACTCATTCAAAATAACCATATTAAACTCACACACATCTAATTTGAGGCCATCCGCAACCGGACAAGAAACATGAGCAGTTTCGACATTCACAACCATATTAGAATCAGAGTTACCAACATTAGGGGTGTCAATTTGGGTCAACGGGTCAGATTTGGGTCTAACCCGAGTTGACCCGGGCATAAACGGGTTAACCCGAACCCGACCCATTTATCTAGATGGGTCAAGATATACAATCCAATCCCGACCTGCGTGGGTTGCCGGGTTGACCCGACCCGACCCGTGAACCCGAATGGTTGAGCCGCGCTCACGCCGCATTACCCTGTAGGGCCTGGGCCTAGGCAAACACATCTGTATGTGAGGCAGAGTTTTACGGACTTGTGGAGCAAGGAACAGGGCTTGTTCTATCGTTCTTAGGTGCAGGGCCTGCCGTAGGCCGGAGGAGGCTGGATGCACCGATGCGGGCAGTGAACCGCAGGGCGCGGGGTAGGTCGGACCCAAAGGAGGCTAAGGCCATGTGGGTTAGTCGAAGGAGGGTCACGCTAGGTCAAGGTTGCGAGTCTGACATGTGGACATGCGGTCCGTACCTCCGTGGCGACTAGGCTAGGCGGAGACGAGGGTCATGTTAGGTCAAGGTCACGAGTTAGGTGGGTCAACCGCTGGGTTTTCAGGTCAATCCAAACCCGACCCATTTTTCATATGGGTCAAAAATTTGAATCCATACCCGACCCATTTTACAAATAGGTTGACCCGAACCCAAATTTTTTTGGGTCAGGCTTTGGGTTGTGTCAACTTTTGACACCCCTAACCAACATCAATGGAAGGCACAACCCTTCCAATATCAATGAGAGACGGGATGATAGGGGGATTCAAAGCTGTAGGATTAGGATTAAGACTAATAGAAGCATCTTCAACATTCACATCATCCAAAGCCCACTTATGAACAACAACAGGACCGATACCATCACAAACAAATAAAACAGGCTCAGAAGAGGGCCCGATGTCACCAGCGTTCAAAGGAAGAGATAACAGCTCATTTCCACCAGCACCAACATCAACACTATTTTTCTTAACCAAATCACATCCATTACCAAGCATACTTTCTCCCAAACCACTAGTGGGGTTAACATTATTGACACAAGATAACTCTAAAGGAGGAGAAATAGGTAAAGGAGCAACAGTAAAATCCCTATCCACATTGACATTATCGATAATAGGAACAGCTGACAGAGCCACAAGAGCAGGGAACAAGATAGCATCAACAACCACAACATCATGAATAGCAACATTAACAGAGCCAGACTCCCTAAAAGGAAAAATAGGTTCCGCAACCATCGGGGGATCCTGGTGAGTGCGGAGACATTTATTATTAGAATGGCTGAGAGATTTGCATAGATCACAAAATGGGTGGGGGGGGGGAACTCCTCCATAACAACTTGTTGTAAATAACCTAAATTATCTGGACCAAACCAAACGGACTCAGGGTAAGATTTAGAGACATCCAATTTGACGAGAATGCGAGCAACAGAAGGCTGCGACCCAACAGCAACCGCATTGTCAGTTTTCAAGGGACGACCATATAAGGAGCCTACACCATGAAGAATGCGAGGGGAGAAAAGATGAGGACGAAGGTTTGGGATAGACACCCAAATGGGGATAATCAAAGACTCCATCAATAAATCAAGATAAGGCGACCATTTAACAATCTTCATGTAGCAATTAGAAACAAAATAAGATCGGTGAGAAAACACACGACTATAATTTAAATCGTTAAAAATCTTGATTAAAACATGCATTGAATCCAAAACAGTCACTGAACATTCTCCGATCAGTTTAAGGTTAAAGAAAAACTTACGAATTGCATCAAACGCGGGTCTACGATTCGAAAATTTACCAATAAGCGCAAACTCAAAAGGTTTGGCAAGAGTCAAAATTTTAACTTCGGAAATCCACAAACACAGCAACCCTCGGTGAGTCATTGCTTTGAGGCCAGGAAATTCAAATGATGAAGAAGCCCCTGACAAGGCTTCAAGAAATGAGCGAGAAGATTTCCTTCCATCCAAAAAACCACAATCACTCAACCGATTGCGGGCCATCTATGCAACAAAACGATCGACAAATGAAAAAAGAAACAGAGGAAGAAGAAGAGGGAACCATGAGGAGAAGAAAGTCCAAAGCAATGAGGCTATAAGACCGGCCAAAGACGAGGTGGATAAGCGTGGCTGCTAGGGTGAAAACCATAGCAGAGCGCTCCGTAGAAAAAAATGTTTTTTTCTCGTACCTTCTAGCCTAGCCAAAATGCATATCTATGAAATTAATACTATTTTTTTTAAGATCACAATAATTAATATATTTAATTCTATTTAACAATAAATTATTAAACTTCTTTTATTATTTAAGTTTAATGATATTTAATTTAATTAATTTAATTTAACAAAATGAATAACTTTAAATATTTCTAATATTCATCTTCCATAAATAAGTTATTAAATTAACATTTAATTACACTTTATTAAAATTAATAATTAATAAAAAATTTTATTTTAATTAATAATTAAAATAAGTTATTAAATTAACACTTAATTAAATAAGTTATTAAGTTAACACTGAATTAAACTAAGTTATTAAATTAATAATTAATTAAAACAAATTATTAAATTAATAACTAATTAAAATAAGCTATAAAATTATTAATTAATTAAATTATGAATATGTGATTTTTTTAAAAAATTGTAATATCCACTGGAAATAAATTTGCTGAAAAATCCGTCAAAAAATAGCCCGTCGGAAATCCGTAATTGACGATTTTTCTCTAGTGGTATACACATACATCAAATTTTTTGACACAAACCCAACTCAACTCAAACCCACCTAACCCAAGCATGACACGTTTAAGTCATTTATTATATGTATCATGCAATTTTTTAGTTAAACATAGTTTGTTTAACCCGAAAATGACCCATTTAACATGAAAATAACCTATTTAACCCAAACCAAATAGGATTCAAGTAGATTTCAGGTTTGCAAGTCTTTCTAAGATGACCCAAAATTTGATCTAGCTTGACTTGAAGTAAAATGAATGCAATGTAAAGCACAATAATTCTGGTGGCGGAAGGCGATGCTTGGCAGGAGGCCGCTAGTTGTTGAAGATGACCAACGGTAAGTACTTGCGATGGCTAGCAACAGGGTGGTGGCAATAGCAGAGTTAACTTCTAGCGTATTTTATAATTTCATCAAAAATGGACGAATATAGAATACATTAAAAATGAACTATAAAATAAACAATGAATTCACCAAAACTTCAATATGCATTCTCTTTGTTAATCACCAAAATTTTCAAATCAACCTCAATTGTAATATTTTACATTTATTCTTCAGCAAACCCAACAACCCCCATAATTTAACAAGATTTATGTGAGCAAGATGGAATTTTATTTGCATAACAGGATTTGTATTTCTTTTTTTTATAGGAAACCCACAAAGGGGCCTACGCCTTTAAAAAACAGTAAAATTGCATGTCCTTAAAAAATCAAAAACTCTCTAGAAATACAATCTTTTAAATAAAACATACAAGCCATTGGTTTTACCTATTACAAAGAAAAGAGAAAAAAGAACAACAAACAAGCACAAAAAGACCAATTCGGCTGGGAGAAGCAGCAGGATGATCCACAGGCACTAGAAGAAGCCACACTAACTAATAAAAAGCCGCCTGGAAGAAAACAAACCAAAGGAAAAGGCAAGAGTAAAAGAAAAGCCAAAAACCCAACAGGCAACCCGCAAAACCAACACCACCAAAGAGACTCGACAGAACCACTCACACACACCCAAAACACACAGACCGAAACATCCAAAACAAACATGACCCAACACACAGACGATCCGAAAGTAAAACATCAGGACAAAGCCAAGACAGTTATCAGACCTCAAACAAACCAACGGCCCAGCCACCAACCAAAACCACACCAAACTAACAAGTAATACCAACAAAGAAGAACAAACAACAACAGACCAAACCAACAAACACAACAAATTACTTTGTTTAGACTTTCTCCTGCACCGTTTCCCACCTCCATGAGAAAAGACTTTTTTCATGATGTGACCAACATTCAAACTATACCTCGCATGAAACCCATCCACAGGGTTACCCAAATCATTCTTAACACCCCCGCAAGGCAAGAAAATAGATTCATCCAGCCAATCAGATTGATCCAAATAATTATCCTTCATATTCAACGACAATTGTGCTTTCAAATCATTGTTAGAAATAATAGAAATTGGAACATCTATAAAAGGCACATTATCATTTGGATTTACAATATTAGACGGCAAAGTTGTATCCGAAGAAGGCAAGGGAGAAACATCAAAAGTTCCACATGAGGAACCATGCAACACCGCCATGTTAACATCCCCCAAGCCAACAGGCATAGCCATGTCCCCCAAAGAGAACTCCCTCGAAAGCATGGCGATAGTGACATAATTTTCCAAAGCAGAATGAAAATGAGAATTATCAATGAGAGGGGCACCAGACCCCCCTTGAGACCCAACACCCACAAGCTGAATAATGCCATTTCCAACACCCAGAGGACAAGAGAACCGACCAGATGCTCAAAAGCCTCAACCAAATATCCAACAGCCACATCAGAAGCCAAAACAGAGCTATTAGTACAAACCACCCCAGGTTCTGCCATTACTGCTATGTCATCATCACTATATTTATGAGCAGAAATTAAGCCCGAATGAGGTATAGCAAAATCACCCTTAACATCAACATCAGCATTAGAAGTAGTAGATGAGGAGGGAGAAAATATAAGATTGACCATACAGTTATTAACGCTCAAAACAACATCAACGCCCTCTCTACTATCACAAGAATTATCGATAAGTAACACAGTAGGTGTCGGATCTACCGCAGTGTTACGCATTTCAACATCAACCTAACCAGCTACTCCACAATGCAAGTCTCTTTAGGGCCATCATTAACATTGTTAGAGTTCACAGCAACATTAGGATGCAACACAGGACAATCCACATGGGAATGCCTGAGAGACTTGTATAGAGTACAAAAATGAGAAAACAACTCCATTTTCACAAACTGCACATGTGAACGGGCTCGTTAGGACCATCATTAACATTGTTAAGTTCAGAGCAAGATTAGCATGCAACACAGGACAATCCACATGGAAATGCCCAAGAGACTTAAATAGACTACAAAAATGAGGAAACACCTCCATTTCCACAAACTGCACATGAGAACGGATATATAAAGTTATAACATGATTTGTATGAACATGTTGGAATTTTATTTTATGGTTTTCTTCAACTGCCAACCACATTCGAAATAATTTAATTTTATTATTTTTTCTCCACTCATTTATTATTTGACTGAATATGAACAATTTAGTATTATATGTATTATGATAATTTTTTAAATATTTAGTGAAGTAAGAATTTGTACGGAGCATAAAGAATATTCCGAAAAATTTTTTTGGTTTCTAAAGAAACTGAAAAATTGTTTCACGGTTTCTTCAAACTGAAAATCTTTTTTACGATCACATTAAAACCGTGATTTATTTTTACGGCTTTGCTCGTTTTTAAATTTAATATTTATTAAGCTTTTAACGAAATTAAAAGAGTAATATGCTCCTTTTAAAAATTAAGCCTAACAACAATACACTCTTGTTCCTATTTAATTCATTTTTTAATAAATTAATTTTGATTTAAATTTATACAATTATTTTTTTAATTAAGCCACAATTAAACTAATCAATAAGTCGAGCAGCATTTGTTCACAAACATCATAAATATTATTTTACATCTCTAAATTTTATCATTATATTAATGAAATTTTTTTATTTTCATCTTTTTGTCACTCTCAAATAAAAATATAAAATTGATTTTTTTTCCTTTTTTATAATAAATTCTTGCTATAATAATTATCTTTTTAGTGATGTGACAAGCTGAGGATAATAATAATTCCGTAGTTTTTTTTTTTTGGGAAAATTTGGGCTTAGCCCGTATATTGATAAAATGAAGCAAATTACAAGTGTGAAATGAGAAGACAAAAATGAATAAGCTCAAACAAAAAATGAGCTTACTCCCAATGTTATACCAAAACCATTAAACACCTATATTCTCAGCAGCAAACAAACAGAACAAACTCAGAGGGAGCGGATGGAAGCACCCAAAAACAGGACTCAGATATTTGAAATCGCTGCGCACATATAAACTCCCTTGGTTGCCATAAGGCCGTCCAAAGGGAGAGACATAAAAGGCATTCATCATTGTCCTGTGGTATAATAATCGAGAGCAAGCAGCACGCTAGGCAGGAGGCAACATGTCGAGGCTCCAGAAGTTACAGAATATCCAGCAGTTCATACCCATGCTTCCATTTACAAATTTTGGAGAATACAGCTCTCCTAATAGTGAGGCAGACGGAACTCTTGCTATTCATAATATTACTGTATCTCCTTCCATTCCTTTCACGCTAAATAAAGTAGATAGTGCAACAAGTAATAAGAAGATAAAGATTCCTAACAATCTTAGAAGTATCCGGCATATTATTTATCCAATCTAATAGTTGAATAATGTTGGGCCTAAGAAGCCAGTCGGTAGTGCCTTGGATTAAATCAGTGATAATGGAGAAGGAGTAGTTGCAATCAAAGTACATGTGGCTAATGCTCTCACTACAGGTAAGGCAAAGAGGGCAAGTTGCATCAATAATAATGTTACGTTTTATCAAGGCATCAGCAGTTTTAAGACCACCCACAATAGACATCCAACCAAACATCGAAAATTTAAGGGCATGCTGCTTGTGCCAGATAAGAGGACCCCAAGCCACAGGGGGGATATCAGCATAGAATTCGAATACATATTGACTGAAGCAACCAATGCCAGCATTTTTCCAAAGTAAGCAAGGTCCAAAACAGTCGCGAATTGCAACATGTCTAATAGAAGAATCTAGTGTGGCAGGTATCTGGATAGGGATATACCAACTATTTCCAGAAATCAGAGACTTAACATTAGCATTCAGCTGATAATGTTGCAGAAAAATAGCAGCATCCAATCTATCAATCAGTTTTCCCTCTTCGCACCAATTATCCCAGAAAAGCGAGATGCAAGTCTTAGGTGTGATTCTAAAGCTAAAACAGCGAGAAACAGCAGCAGCAATATTACAAATAGCTTTCCAGAAAGCAGAAACGTTAGCAACATGTGGTCGCCAAGGAGAGCAATAACAATTTATCATCCAATTAGAAAGAAGGCTATTACAATTGTACATCCTACTAATAATACAGCAATTATTACCAAATTGAAGAGCAGCAATAGAAGGCACACCAAGACCTCCTTTTAATTTCGACTTACACACATTTTCCCAAGAAACCATCCTTAATTTTTTAACATTCTCCGTATCTCCAAAAACAAAAAGCAAGAGCATATTTTCTTCATAGATTTAATAATACTTTTAGGTATTATGGGTCCTCTTATCCAATAAGCAATTGAGTTCAGAATAGTGTATTTGAGATACTGCAGTCTACCAGCAAACGATAAAAGATTAGCCTTCCAACCAGCTAGCTTCTTAGTAATACTCTCAAGCAATGGAGAAAAGTGTGCAACCTTCCTTCTAGTAAAAGAAATAGGAATACCCAAGTATGTTACATAGTTGCTGATGTTGTTAATGGAAAGAGCATTGCAGATGGAGTTATGCGAGCTAGAGCCACCCCAAATCATAATTGAACTCTTATCAAAATTCACATGAAGACCAGAAGAACTAGCAAAGGTCTTAATATGAGAGGACAACTTGGAGTAGTTAGGTAGGTTAGAGGAACCAAAGATGAGAAGGTCATCAGCATAGAGAAGGTGAGAAAGTTTAAAGCCCTCTATAGATATACCCTCAAATCCACCACCATCTATAAGACATGAGAAGGCATCCATAACCAGACAAAATAGATAAGGGCTAAGGGGGCACCCTTGACGTAAACCAGCAGAGGAAGAGAAAAAACCTTCCAGTTGCCCATTAATTGCAATAGAGAAACTAACATCATAAATGCAAGCTTTGACCCGCTGTATGAAAGTATGAGGGAAGCCTTTTTGAACCATTCTAGCAAGAAGGAATTCTCTAGAAACTATATCAAAAGCTTTCTTTATATCCAGTTTGGCACAGAAAAAATTATCTCTACCCTTGCGGCTAGCATAATTAAGAATTTCTTGCGCTATGTTGATATTATCAGTGGATATTCTTGACTTAATAAAGCCAGCTTGATTTTCTTTCACAATTAAAGGCATAATATTTTTCATCCTGCCTGCAAGAACCTTAGAAATAATCTTGTAAAGGGTATTACAAAGTGCAATAGGTCTAAAGTCACCAAAGTTAGCCACATGGTTGGTTTTAGGAATCATAGCAAGAGCAGCGGCTTTAACACCTCTTGGCAAGTAACCTTTAAGAAAGAAAGATCTTACAGCATTGCATACCGTGGGGCCTATTATGTGCCAGCTGGTTTTATAAAAGTGGAAGTTGAAGCCGTCCTGACCTGGAGCAGAACCAGAGGAACCAGAGAACACAGCTAACTTGATCTCATTATCCGACATTGGGGCAATTAAGGAGAAGGCTAAGATAGGGTCAATAGTGTTTCCTGCTGGGAAGATGTGGGAAGAAGGATTAGTGGGAGGGGCAGGGTTGTATAAGCTTTGAAAATGACTAATTAGATTGCAAATGGCATATGCCCTAGAAGAATTAGAATTGACAAAGGAGAGATTGACATCATCATTATTGGAACACTTCCTCCTTCTTATACTAGCATAAAGAAACTTGAGATCATCCTCCCCTTTAGACAGCCAATTGGATTTCGCTCTCTGAATAATCCAGGAAACATACATGGAGGTGAATTCAAAAATTTTCACATTAACAGCTTTAAGGTTAGAATTATATTCAACATTCAGAGGATCCAGAGAGATTCTATCTAAGCAATCCGCTTGAACATGATGCAGATTGGCAATATGTGAGTTTAAGATGGTAGAGTTGGCCCAAGATTGCCGTTTGATAATACCTTTCAGATTTTTAAGTTTGCCACAAAGATCCAGCAGCGGATTACCAGTACATGGGGCAGAAAAGACCTCCAATAAAGCCTCCCAATAGCAGTCAATATTGGTCCAATAATTCTTAAAGAGAAACCTGTGTTTCACAACATCAGAGAAACCAGAGTGAAGAACAATGGGGCAATGGTCAGAGCTTAAAGGGTTTTCAATAGAGTAATAAGAGTTGGGGAAGGAGGACAACCAAGCCTAGTTTATTTTTTTATTGCATGAGTTTAATTATTGAATTAACAAATTATTACATAATACGAGTTTTTGTTTTACAAATATTGTTTTTTTTTAAATAACTTTTCTCTTTTTTGCAAATACTTAGGAACTGTTGGAGCAAATTAAATATTAATGTAATGATGGTAATGATATTGATAGATTTTGAGCGAGAGATTATTCTTTATGTCAATTTCAACTAATTATTCATTGATAGGAGATGGCTCAAGTTATTGGAGGAGATTTTTATTTGGGACAGTTTTCTTACTATTTTATAAAATAAATTTATTATTTTAGTATACAAATTTTAAATTCGAAACTTTTTGTACTAAGAAATTACTTCATAAGTAGTAAGAAAGCTATCCCAAATAAAGTTTAAGGTTTCGTTTTAGACAACTTTTTGCTGTTTTTTAAAACAGCTTTTTAGTACAAAAATTTCTTGAATTAGAATTTTTTTGCTATAAAAATTTTTTAAAAAATAATAAGAAAACAATTCCCAAAGATGCCAAATTCTTCATAGCTAAAGCTTTGTTTGGGGTAGCTTTTTAACTACTTTATTTTTCAATATCAACCATAGTATCTATTTGGCTATAGCTTCTTCTTTGCTTTTAAAAGCTTTTTGTGTTAGGACTCTGCTTTCTACAGCAGCTTTCAAAAAAGTTATTTTTCTCACAATAATTTTACAACCAACTTTATAAAAAGTCATAGCCATCCTGAACAAATCCTAAATCTAAATCGACATCATAAATTTTCTAGCACATAAAAAGGGATCCCTTAAACTCATCCATTCAACATCACCTCTTCGAAAAAGGATTCTTCTTGAAAAGTTTACATTACAATTACGATATTCTTTCATCAATATTTTATTGATAAATGAATTTAATTTGAGAGAATATTTTCAAAGAACTTTCAATAATTGGCCTAAAAAAGATAAACTTTCAATAATTCACCTAAAATGGCTTTTGCTTTTTCATTCTGTCTGTGTTTTCCTTTTTCTTTTTATTTTGTTGGAATCTAACTTCTCTCATTTTACACTTATCTGAAATTGTAGCGTCAATTTTAATCCAATTTTAATCCAATGTACATGCAATAATAATGATCGATATTTTTAACTATACAATATTTTGTATAGTGTGCAGCTCATTCTGATCTGATGGTTAGGAGGTTTAGCTATCAATTAAGAGATTTTGAATTTAAAATTTACGTATATGATGTATGTACAAATTTTTCTTACTTAGCTCAAAAGTAATCTTAAAAAAATATTTTGCATAGTTAATTAAATAATATCTAAAATTAATGATGATTGTTTAGGTTTAGGTTTTTTTTTGTTTCAGCTATTCTTTTGTATTCATGACATGATAGATATGTGACGATTGTATAGATTATGAGTATTGCATAAGATTTTATGAGAACGAATATATATGTGTACATTAATGTTATAAATTATATAATCTGTTTTTGTTGTTTATTATAGATAGATGATATTATATAGCTGTGGTTGTTATTTATTTAAAGATAAAAGTATAATTCTTTCAAATTAGATTTTGGGACGTCACACAGGCTCACTTGTTTTATGAAAGGGCTAAGTTCGAGTCGTGCATTCCAACACTTTATTAAACGGATCTGACTTGGGTTGACCCACCAACTTGAAATTAACCCATTTAATTATCTTAATTTATTTTATTTATTGGCATAATCTTTTTTTTATAAAGAGACCTAAAATTTATTATTAATAAGCTACTAAAAATATTTTTTTAATTATAGCGGATTATCTGGTCTAGTTCTAGCTGTTAACGGGTCAGATTTGGATTCAATTTTTTGTTTTATTTATTAAACGGGCCGAATTTAAATTGAACATATCTGATTCAAGTCAATGTTCAATAGGATTCGAACCCGATCCATCGACCCGTTTTATCTCCTCTACCTATCGCAAGACATCAGCAATGATAATACCAAAAAAAAAAAGACACCAGCAAGATAATGAAACATTGCTGAAATTTTGAAATGATGGATGGATAATGTTCTCTAGAACGTGGAAGCTAGAAACAATTATTGCAACAAAATTCCACTTTTTTAGAAATTTGTAAATATCTAGATACAAATTTTGTAATTAAATTTTGAGAATAAAAGTCTATAATTTTATTATGAAAATATATATTTATTAAAGAATTTGATGAGTCAAGAGATGTCAATTGTTGTCTTGTTGGCATCCATATATATTAATAAATTTTTTTCTACTCTATGGAATAAAATATTTCATGCCATTAAGTTCATATATTTTCTTCAACATCATTAAGTGTGGCAGTATTTAATTTTTAATTATAAGAAGAAATTTGATGATTAATAAAATATATCATAGTTTTCTTGTTAAATAACTTTGTTATATCATCAAAAAATTATATTGCTCGGCCCCTATCTCGAGGCAGAACCAAGTTTGAAGCTTCAAAAATTAAATTCAGGACCATCTAAAATCTGATTCCAGTAAACTTATAGTCGAACTGAACGTCTCAGAAATACAAACTCAACGACACCAAATTCAACTCAATCCGAGCCCAAATGAGTATAAATCAAAGACCCAAAGCACATTTGGAAGGTTCAATCCATAATTTGGATTACCAAACGATTTCTAAACGTGACAAGCTCATAGTCGAATCGAGCGGCTCGACGGGGCGAATCCAACGAGCCCAAGATCGGTGAATTCTGATATCATTAAGGCCTTCAAATGCTTAATAAACGGTTCATGATCAAAGGATTCAACATCGGCTATCCATTCAAACCACTTCCAATTTACCCGTGATCTTTATCTTATTTACAGGCTATGCCACTCTTAGAAAACTATAAATAGACCCCTCATTTCTCATAAAGGGGGGGACCCCAAACGAGAAGAGAAGAGAAGGAGCCGAGGAAGAGAGCTCTCTTGCCACCAGAGTCCTCCTCGACCACCGCCGGACTTCCACCAGGCAGCTGACCGACGCCAGAGTTCTGCCCGACGGCCGACTAACGCCGGAGTTCCGTTCGATAGTAGACTGACACTGAATTTTCTCCCGACCACCAAATGTCGCCAGATTTTTTATCTCTGTTTGTAATTGGCCTTCAACATGACGGTTGATTATTGTAATCTGATCGTCTTCAATTTCGGGGACGAGTAAGCCACTTGTAACCTAAGCAAACACTAGTAAAATATTTTCAACTGGGCGTGGCTCCGTGGTTTTTCCCTTTCTAGAATTTTCCAAGTAAAATCCTGGTGTTCTTTTATTTTCTGTTTGTGTGCTGGATATCTGTACAACGTTGAGACGAAAAATTCTAGCTCTATCGCCGCATATATTCTAATTCACAACAAGCTTCAATTATTTGAGACCATAATTAGAATTTTATAATAAAAAATTAAATAAAAATGGCTTTTAATGTATGTGTGTATAATAATATATTGCAAAATATTACCTGGTTGTTTTGATTAATAATATATACATGATTTTAAAAGAAAATTTATATCATATAACATATTATTTATTTTTTATATGCTCGATGAATAATTAAATTATTATAGATTTGATGAATTTAATCATACAAAAATAAAATACATTTTTTTTTAAATTTGATGAATTTAATCATATAAGGAGCATATTTTCTTTCAACATCATTCCCAATTAATATTTGATTTTGAAATGTTAGGATTTAGAATTGTTAAAAGATATATTTTAACTAATTGCCATCATTAACAGATAATTATTTTAAATTCTAAGCATTTTAAATTTATAATGAATATTACAATTTTAAAAGAAAATTGGATGCCGTTATTCTAAAAAAGATGGTATAAATTATAATTTGTAGTTAAATTGATCTAATTATGATTAAATCAATAATTATAAGCGGGTCTTACACTTAGGCTGAGATAGGCTCGGGATTATATAAGATCCCACGGGCCTTGCTAAGCCCACTTAAAAGATCTAGTAGGCTGTGGGCCTTGAACACTATTTTCAAGCGGGAGAATTTTAGTTAATAGAGTTTAATACATTAAGGTTCATTTGGGATAATTTTCTTACTACTTTATAAATCAATTTTTTAACATAAAATTTTCAAATTTAAAAAAATTTTGTGCTTGAAAGCTCCTTTAGACAGCAATAAGAAAGCTATCTCAAACAAAGCCTAAATGAGTATTTTTAGTTTATAATATTTGAGATAAATGTCATGTTTGCATTAAGATAACTCTTTATTTGCAAATGAGGTACAAGAATGATTGCACAAAAATTACTACATGTTGCATTACATATAAAATCCATGATTTCAACTTGGTGTCACTTGTTGTTTAGCAAGAGATTTCAACTCACAATTGTCTGCTAACATTTTGTTTCAGAGGCTTTTTTATTGCTTTCTAAAATAACTTCCTAGTATAAAAATTTATAGTTCAATAAATTTTTTTACTAAAAAATTGCTTTAAAAATGATAAGAAAACTATCCCAAGCAAAACCGTAGTTAACACTTTAAACAAATTATAGATTGAAAGCAAATACCTTTGGCAAATCCAACATGTCAAAACTACTAATCGATCAATAGCATCTCAAGGCTAATGGTGTGTTCTTTAGGCAAAAGTAGATTAGTCAAAGGGGCAACTTTGAGTACTCAAGTAAGGTTAATAGTAATAACTCAATTCTATTGATCTTGTAAAATCTAGCACAAAAACAACTTCTATCAATTGAGCTCTTAGCAACTCAAGACTTCTAATTTATCTAGTTCTAAAACGTGTATGCTTCAAGCTGCCTCATGATCATCAACATGTCAAACTTAATTCAAATTCTTAGTATAACTTCCTCCATATGAGTGTTGATAAACTCAAATATATATAGATTGTTAACCCTTTTATTATTATTATTTTAAGGAGTTGTTTGGTTGCAATCATCAATAGTATATAAAAATTTAATTTATTTCATATTAGTTTTAAAAATAAATACAAAGAGATTATTTTAATGAGTGACCTTGCAATTATTAAATTTATTTAAATACTAATGCGAAATTTAAATAATTAATTAAAATCTATATTATATCTATCTCAAAACAATATTATGCAAAATTTAAGATGTGAATGTTGGCATTGTTGCTTGCAATAACAAAGAATGAGCTATTGTCACACTGAGTTACTCAATTTGGAGAGGCCATCCATGATAAATTAATCACAATAGAAAAAAAATAAATCATCTCAGCGCAAGCTCTAATCTGGTTGCAAAAGTTCCAAGAACGCCAAAGCTCTTAATCTTTCATAAAGAAATTGTACACTAGCACATTCAAAAGCCTTTTCAAGATAAATCTTGGAGTAGAAGTCATCAGAATTTCTAGTAGAGCTAAAATCACAAAGAAATTCACCAGTAAGAAAACACTATAGAAAGATCTCTTCCCTGTATAAACATCGACCGAGCAGGATGAATGACATTTAAGAAGAAAGATTTGATATTGATTTAAAAATCTTTACGAATTCAAATCAGCCTTGATTTGAAAGATTTTGATGGCTCATTAATTAAAAAGCTGATTATTTCCCAAACAGCAGCTCTTCTTAGGTTATTGGTTGAAAGTTTACTCTTAACTAAAAGGTCTTAGGCAAATCTCCTGTGTATGAGCACTATCCCGAAAAAAAAATTCCACAATTAGATCATTTGATTAGGTATTGGAAAAGAAAATTGGTCCTTCGTTTGTTCACCACAAATCTATAGAGAGCCAAAACCAGAAAAAGAGCAAGTAGAACACCCAGGATAGGAGGATTTTGGTGAAGTCACAAGTAGAGAGGAGGTGCCCTCCAGAAGTTATGGAGGACATTACAAAGGGCAAAAAAATGAACAAACAACATGAAGTAACCTACCCATTATGCATGATATAGCAAAGATTGCGCTTGCAATTCCTTCAGATTAGTATAAAATTGAGCCAAACCTAATATGAACATGAGATCAGACTCAAGAACGATCTACTCAAAAAGAGTAAAGGAAACAAAATAGAAATTCTGAAATCCTCAAAAGGATATCAAGCGCTTCACAACACAGATTCATAAAACATAATACATTATCATTAAACGATGAAATCAGATTCTGACATAAAACCTAAATATCTTAGTACATTAAAGCAGTATAAAACTACACATCCGAATAACCCAAACCCAAACCACAAACCCTAGCTTTTTACCCGCCAAAGCCATAAAGGGTACGCCCCTGGCGCTTGAGCGCATAGACTACGTCCATGGCTGTGACAGTCTTCCGGCGAGCATGCTCCGTATAGGTGACGGCATCACGGATAACATTCTCAAGAAAGATCTTCAGAACGCCGCGGGTCTCCTCGTAGATCAAACCACTGATCCGCTTGACGCCGCCACGCCTTGCCAGCCGCCGGATCGCCGGCTTCGTGATTCCCTGGATGTTGTCTCGGAGAACCTTGCGGTGGCGCTTCGCACCGCCCTTTCCCAAACCCTTGCCTCCCTTTCCTCTGCCAGACATTTCGCTTGTTGCCGAAGAACTTTTCAGATATTGGGAGAGGGGAATCGTTTGTGAAGATGGAAGTAGATGGGGAGAGCTATTTAAGAGGTTGTGGTATGCCTCTGCAACCGTTGGATGCCGCGGCGATCCGAGAACAAGGATTTATTTCATCTCAGGCCGTTGGATTTAGAAATCTCGGATTTTATTGGTTGAAGCGGGAGGAAGCGGATTTGGGGATAGTTTAGAGTTTGCATTTCTCATACAAAAAATTAACACTTATTTAATTTAAATTTAATTATTTTCTAAAGATTAACAAATAGAAAGCAAATGCTTTTTTTTTTAAATTTGTTTTACCAATATTTCCTTTATTTTAAGATTTTTTTAATATTTTCATATTATAATTATATTTTATGATTAATTTCTTAATTTATTGAGTGTGATATTTAGTGGTGTGTATTTTAGATCATTCATACTACAAATGAAATTTTTATTTTTAAAAATTTAAATATAAAAGCAATTGTTTCTCACTATAGTTGTCTATAACCTAAAAAACTGTATTTATCTATATTTCAATGCATTTTAATATTTTTTTATAAAAATGTCTTACAATAAAGTTATTATGTCATTATAGTATAAACATAAAATTCATACGAATTGTCAAAACTTTTTGATTATTTAATAATCTTGCCTGCTTTAAATTCAAATAATATTTGATATGTCACCAAAAATTGACTTGATCGCACACGAATTTCGATACATATCCAAGTTAGAAATTTTCAAATTTAATTGGGGACCATCCAAACTTTGATTTTAACAAACTTATAAGCTTCATTTGGTTTCTTTATCTTTTTTGTTTCAAAAACGTCAATCGAAGAAATGAAAGTTTTAAACATAGAAGTTAATACCATAACGCTTCTCAAAACAGTAGAGAGATGGAGTTCTCGAAAAAGTATGCGTCACATTCAAACAACGAAAAAAAAAATTATGACTTTTTGAAATGGAAAAGGTAAAATAAACCGTCTCAAACAAGGCCATAGTCAAATTGAAGATCTCAAAAAAAAACAAACGCAACGACACCGAAATCGCTTTGATCCGAGCCCAAATGGGTCAAAACCAAGGGACTAAAGCTATTTTGAATGTTTAAAGCATTAATTGGATGCCTAAATGATCTCTAAATAGGGCACACTTATAGTCGAATTGAACGGCTCAATGAGACGAATCCAAAAAGCTCAAGACAATGTGAACCTCTCGATGAGAAGCTGAGGACTTCTTGAACTCTTCCATTGCCTTCAATAACATAGCCTCTGTTCGAGCATCAAAGTTCTAATATGCATGCCTCTTTCTCTAGAAGATGATCTTGCATTTCTTTATTCTCCTTCTGAAGAGCTTTTTTATCAACCTAAAGGGCATTCTTCTCTGTTGTAAGTGCCTTTAAATCTATATTTTTTCTAATTAGTTTCAGTGCGAGCCTCGATCAACTTAGTGCGAAAGCAAGCAGCTTCTCAATTTTGAAGGAAAAGAGTGGTGGACATCGCCACTAGCTTAGCTCGACACTCTGCTAGTTGGCTTCCAAAGTTAATGTCTCTTTAATATTTGCATTTAACTTCCATTTGTACTTCTTCTGTAGATCTTTGACATTCACAAACTTGTCATTCCACTCATCCAACACTATACCAAATTAGAACACCACATCTGTCTTCTGAATCATCGGTAGTATACATATGATTATGAACATCTAAAAAAGAAAAAAAGAAGAAGAAGAAGATCAAGATAACTAACAATTTCTTTAGCACATTGTCGCCTGATATAGACATGTTTTAACATCACTTTAGGGATATGTTCTTGAAGGGAAAAACCTCAATATCTGAATTAAGGGAAACAATGTCGGTCGTTAAAGGATGAGCACTCTTTCTATATATTTCGCCATCACTTGGCAAGTCACTACATCATTCACTTTCCACTTCTTCACAGAGGAAGATTCATCCTCCATTTGTTCTCTAGAAGGATTTCATGATGAAGCCTTTAAAGCATTAGGGTTTGCTTTAAGAACTTTTCTAGATTTCTTCAACGGGATTGCATGATATCTTTCTACCTGAATGGAAAGACCAACCTTAAAAAGTCTTTCCTCCATCATATATTGGTCGATATGGTGTAACTCCTGCTAAAGGATTATTGCATCAAAAAAATTAAGAGTTTTCAATATCTCATCCTCTCATAAGTGAGAAAAGTCTGACAACTCCTTTAACCTCCCTCATTTTTCAAGAAGGCCCCAATCATTCTTCACAAAAAAGAATGAGCCATATCAATTCCTAGAAAGGCCATGTCTTAAAAAATCCATTCATTTTTTACCTCTGCATGAAACATGCCATTGAAAATTACTTGTAAATCTACACATCTTTGATAAGTGGTCAACGGCCAGCCTGGCCCCACACTCCCTATAAAAATTGTCAAGCCCACGATGATTTAGACAGTTCTGCATAAAAATTAGGCCAAGGGGATAACACACGCCTTAAAAATCTCGAGCAACTCAAGGGCTGGAGCAAACCTCAACTCGGCTCATAGCATCATCTCATGCAATGTAATAAACTTGCGAGGAGGATCCCGTGCTCGATCAGATCTTTTAGGTGTAGCCATCACGAAGTCATTGGGTAAATAAAATTTCTTGCGAATAATAATCAAGCCATCTGAAGTAATGAAGGATGCAACATCGTCAATCAAAATAGGTCTCCTATTCTCATCAACCTATAAGATCATGATAAGATTGTGTGATCTAATTAAGAGAAGGAAAATTTAATAAAGATATGATTCTTACCTCCGTAGTCCGAGGAACTCGCACTGGCTCAACCACTTTGCGAGTATAATGGAAAACTTCTGGCATGTATGGGGCCTACTACCTGATGGGGCAAGCAGAAATAAATAGACAATACTTAAATAATATCATAATCATGATATAAAGAGACTTTGAGGAAGAAATTTAACATAAGAAAATGATTAGTAGTGGAGAAGACAGGAGAGTGAGTATATCTAATGGATCCTCTAAGTTCTTCAAAACTAGTCTCGAATGAGACAAATAAAAATCATTTCTCTGGGAGCTAATCAAGGCACTTACACCTCTAGTTGATGATATCACATTCCACTGGGGGAGAATTACAGCTTGCGTGGGAATACAAGGTCTTGATCATCATCGGAGATGGTATTTAAACTCTTACCATATAGTTTTCCCCCTCTAGGAGAGAACTGGAGCCTGCGTATGAGTACCGGATCGTGATCATCACCGCCGCCGATATTTAAACTCATGCCGAACAATTTTTCCTCTTCGGGGGAGAACTAGAGCCTGCGTAAGAGTATCGGGTCGTAATTGCCACCGCCGCCAGTGTTTAAACTCCTACAGGATAAATTTTCCCCTCTAGATGAGAATCCAAGCTTGCATAAGAGTACAAAGTCTTGATCACCCCAGCCGATATTGATCGTCGTTGAAAGCCTCCAACTTGTGTGCACTCTCCCTAATCCCTAAGAGGGTATTTATAGATTCATGAAGGGTAGATTTTGAAAGAATTTTTTGAATGTTTTATTAATTTTTTGATTTTTTATGCCTGAAAATCAATTATTCCTATTTTTGAAAAAATAAAAAGTAAATAAATTAAAAAAAATTATGATGAAAAATAAAATAAATACACATAAAATTAATCATTTCCTTTCTAAAAAATATCTTGAAATATTTTTTAAAAAATCAGAATTTTTTGGTCCAAAATTAAGAAATTTTCACTTTTAAATGGTTTAAAAAGAAAATTAATTAATATAAATATATACACCTCAAAAGGCGACACAATTACCACTTCACAGAAGGCGGCATAGTTACCGCCCGGTCGCCAATCGTTGCCGGTTCTTTACCCCGTCGCCACTAACACCTGTTGGATCTTCTCCCAGTCGTTGCTACCAAACTCTAGACTTCCATCGTTTAGCCACAAATATTACAAGCTCCCAAGTACCTATACAAAGTTCAACCAACTCTCCAAACTATTGTAATTTTATCGTCTCTAAGTTAAGGGATGGTTCAAGCTTTGTAACTTTCTCAAGTATAGCGAAGTCTTCTCACCTTTAACAAAGCCCCATAGTTTTTCCCTTTTTGGGTTTTCACGTAAAAAAGCTCTAGCGTTTTCTCGCTCTCTCAATTATCTATTTATATGTTGGATATCCCTACATCACTAAGACAAAAATATTCTCTCACAATGTGTGTACAAGGGCAAAACCATTAAATGATCTTTTTAAGGTTTTTAATATTAGCATGAAAGGGCAAAACCATAGAAAATAAAAATTTATATTCATGTTAAATTAATTTAGGTTTAATGAGATTTCTAATATATACGCAGACATGATTTTATTATAACAAACTTTTATATATGAAAGCACAAATATACAAAATAATTTGAATGGATTAAGTTTTTTATCTTCTTGTGGTTGTTTAGTAGGTTAAAAGTTATATATTAGCTTAACAAATATTATTTTTTACTTCTTGTTTTCCTGTTGGACTAAAACGATATAAATGTTATACATATGGCATATAAGTTGTTGTTTGTATAGCTACTTTTGGAAAGAGTTTTGCTGCATATAAATTCTGAAGACGCTAGCAACTATAAGGATACCTGCAACCTGCACACAGAGAAAGGAAAAGACGGAGGAGAATACATAGTAAAGGTAAAGCGTAAGTCTTGTGTATTCCTCCTCATACGCTTATACAATATATAATGTTAGATGAGAATCATTCTACGGTGGAGAGAATGTAATAGAGCATCAACGGTGTACAGGAGATTAGTACATGTGGTAGTTATAAATCAGGGTAGTATAGCAGAATGTTTATGCTGTTATGCTAATACCCCCCTTCAAGATGATAATGAAAGATGAATTGTTAGCTTGGATCTGACGTGCTAAAATTGCGTGCAAGGCAGAGATTTAGTAAAGATGTCAGCTGATTAATCATTTGTAGAAATATGATGAACTGTAGTGTGTTGAGCTTTGATACAGTCGCGAATGAAGTGATAGTCAACCTCGATATATTTGGTATGAGCATGAAATGCGGGGTTGTTTGCTAATGTAAGTGTCGACACGTTATCACAATAGATAGGCGTTGGTGATGAAGACAAATCGATCTTGCATTTTGCAGATAAAAAATGAACCACATCAGCTCAAAATGAAAGATCATAATATGCTGCAGTATTTAACAAAAGTAAAACAGAATGCTGATGCCATTCAAGCGGCTGGTTGCACTGTAGATCCAAAAGACATAATACTATACATGCTTAATGGCTTACCTCCAGCATATAATGCCTTTAAAACAGCCATCCAAACTCGGGTGGAACCTATTGATCTGGACAAACTATATTCATTACTTTGCAATGAATAGGTTAATGTTTTATCGAAACAACTAGCTGACCTCACTCCATCCAATCCAATTGACTCAGCATTTTCTTTAGTTATAGTTCATGGGAGATTTAGAGGATGAGCTCGAGGATGATCCTATAATACCCGCAGAGGACGCATACAGAGTTTATCAGCTCGCGGAGGCGGACGACATCCCTCTTCTTCAATTGAATGTCAAATTTGTCTTAAAGCTGGACATTCTACAGCTAACTGCTGGCACAGAGGAAATTTCTCCTATCAGCCCCAGCAGCCACAAGCTTTTCTGGCACAAGAAGAAATGTCTAATGCTGACTAGTTTCTAAATACTGGAGCTTCAAATCATCTAACCTCTGATGTCACACAACTACATTCATCTCAACCTTATACGGGACTCTCTCAAGTTCAAGTTGGCAGTGGACATCAATTACCCATCGCACATTCTGGCCAGGGTATTTTACCGACACCATCGAGTAAGCTTGTTCTTCATCTCATCCTACATGCACCCCATCTCACACACAATCTTCTCTCTGTAAATCATTTAACTCATGATAATTCGTGTTACATTTTTTTTATGTTAATGTTTTTCTTATTAAGGATTCCAAGAATCATCGAACTCTGCTTCAGGGATCCTCTCATCACGGTCTCTACCCAATTAAGACAAACACCACCTCTCAACATCACTCAACGCCTTCCTCTATAGCAGCTCTAGTTACATCATCCAACAATCCATTTTCTTGGCACCAAAGGCTCAGGCATCCCTCTCCATCCACTCACAAACTACTGGTGACAGCATTCTCTCATCTTCCTTGCAACGCTCCCTGTGATGCTTGCGCTCGAGCAAAGAGTCGTAGAATGTCTTTTTTGTTGTCTGAACCTAGAACCACAAAGTGTTTATAAGTCATACACACTGATGTATGGGTCCATCCCCTGTTTTGTCCACACAAAATTTCAAATATTATATTGTCTTTGTAGATGACTTTACCAGATATACTTGGGTATATCCACTTAAATATAAATCTGATGTTTTTCCTATATTGCCTATTAAAATGATTCAATCGGATCATGGTGGTGAATTTCTAAGCATAAAATTTCAAAAATACTTATGCTCAGTCGGTATCTTTCATCGCTTTAGCTGTCCTTATACGCCTCAGCAAAATGGCGTTGCCGAGCGCAAACACCGCCATCTTTTGGAAACTACCCGAGCGCTCCTCTTTCAAGCCAATATTCCACCCAAGTATTTGGTGGACACACTACTCACAACTACCTATCTAATTAACCTTTTACCATCCACTACCCTCAATACTCTTTCTCCATACTAATTGCTTTACAAACGGCCACCTGCATATGATCACCTCCGAGTCTTTGGCTGCCTATGCTATCCATGGATCCCTCCTGTTCACCGTCACAAACTTCAATCTCGTTTAATTCCGTGTGTATTCTTTGGCTATGACATTCACTCAAAGGGCTTTCATTTTCTCAATCCTTTTACTGGGCATATCTATGTTACTTTGCATGTTACATTCTTTGAACAACAATTTCCATTTCAAACCCATCCATTCTCAACTAATCCACATTCTTTGCCTTCTATTACCACTCTTCCTCATACTACTTATCCTCTGGTGCTTGTACCTACCCCTCTCATTACTAGCCCTCATCAAATACAACCTACACAGTATAAGTCTTCCCCTCACACTATAGCTACTCCTACTCCTTCTACCTCCATAAATACCACTAATACATCTAACCCACCAATTCCACAACCTATGCCTGAATCTTCCTCATTACCTCCATACCACCACATGCTGACCCGACAGAAAACTGGCCACTTGAAATCAAAGCAAATTTTTGATTTACACATTGTTCCTTTCCCTCTATCTCCAACATCATTTATGGAAGCCAACAAGCATTCCGCATGGAGAATTACTATGTCCAATGAATTTCAAGCACTCATTCAACAAGATACCTGGTCACTTATACCACCTCAACCCGATCAAAATCTACTTGGTTGTAAATGGCTCTTTAAAACCAAGTTTAATGTGGATGGCTCAATATGTAGACATAAAGCACGTTTAGTGGCATAGAGATTTAAACAATAGTTTGGTATCGATTACACCGATACATTTAGTCTAGTGGCTAAATTTACCACCATACGACTTTTGCTTGCCGCTACTACAACGTTTGGATGGCCCACCTACCACCCAGATGTATCAAATGCTTTCCTACATGGAAAATTAGAGGAGCAAGTGTTCATGAAGCAACCTCAAGGATTTCAAGACCCACAACATCCAATCTATGTCTGCAAATTGCATAAAGTGATTTATGGACTTAAGCAATCTCCTTGTTGGTGGTTTGCCACATTTTCAACTCATCTAATCAACTATGGCTTTATACAAAGTAAATCTGATCCGTCTCTACTGTTGTTTCACAACAACTTTGACTTGATCTACTTACTCGTTTATGTGGATGACGTGTTACTCACCGGAAACAATCAAGAAGCTCTTGACAAATTATTGCACAGTCTCCATTCCTCATTTCACATGAGAAATCTCGGCATAGTCACCTATTTTCTCGGGATTCAAATATCTACAGTCAAGCAGGCGATACATCTATGTCAATCATGTTATATTGCTGAAGAATTAAACAAGGTCGGCATGCTTCATTGCAAATCTGCACTAAGTCCTCTTCTATTTAAATTGCAAACTCCAACTAATACCTCGCCTCTCTTTCCTCATGCTGATCAGTTTAAGCAACTTGTGGGCTCCCTTCAGTACATCACCATCACACGTCCAGATATCGTGCTTGCTGTAAATTATATGTGCCAGCACATGCATAAGCCATACCAGATACACTATCAATATCTTAAACGAGTCCTTCGGTACTCAGTGGTACAATTAATTATGTCCTTCCAATTATGGCTACTGATTTACAACTTCATGCTTACGTTGATTCAAACTGGGCTACTAACCCATCCGATCACCGGTCTATCTCTGGCTTCTGTGTTTTTCTCAAAACCAATCTTATCTCATGGTATGTTAAAAAGCAACCTACTATTGCTAGATCCTCCATGGAAGCAAAATATAGCGGCAATAGCTGGTGATGTTATCTGGCTTCAAAAACTCCTAGCAAATTTTAACATCCTGTCTTCATCACCAATGCCTATCTATTGTGATAATGTGTCGGCACTTGCATTAGTAAACAACCCCATAATTTATGCTCGTACCAAACATATCAAGGTTGACTATCACTTCATTCACGACTGCATCAAAGCTCAACACACTACAGTTCATCATATTTCTATAAATGATCAACCAGCTGACATCTTTACTAAATCTCTGCCTTGCACGCTATTTCAGCACCTCAGATCCAAGCTGGGGGGGGTATTAGCATAACAGTATAAACATTCTGCTCCACTACCCTGCTTTATAACTTCCACGTGTAATACTCTCATGTACATCGTTGATGATCTGTTACATTCTCTCCCTCGTAGGATGATCCTCATCTAACATTATATATTGTATAAGCGTATGAGGAGGAATACACAAGACTTATGCTTTACCTTTACTATGTATTTTCCTCCGTCTTTTTCTTCTTTTGTGTGCAGGTTGCAGGTATCCTTATAGTTGTTGGTGTCTTCATCGATTAGAATTTAGGGTATTATCTGGTCCTTGAATCTGTCTTTGCGGTTTAGGTGTAGAGTCATCCAGATATCCGCTGAACTCGTTTGCGCCAAATAGCTTGTAGATCTGCAAGCGCCAAAGTGGGTAGTTGTCAGCTATAAGTTGAGTGTTGAGGATGGTCTTGACATTCACCATCAAAAACTTCAGTTCTGTCGGGATGGGAACATTTGTAATCACTGTTTGTGGTAGGGCAGAGGAGGTAGAGGATGATTCGTTGCCAGCCATTGAAGTAGACTAGCACACTGTTTACGTCCTGCTCTGATACCATGAAGACGCCAGCAACTATAAGGATACTTGCAACCTGCACACAGAGAAAGAAAAAGACGGAGGAGAACACATAGATGAAATAGCCATTGAAGTAGACTACATGCTGTGTACAAATTCAAAAAGTATTACAACAACAACAACATCAAGCCTTTGTCCCACTACGTAGTGTCGGCAAAAATACCACATAAATGAAAATGAAAAACACATAATAATTACAATTGAGAGAATAAAAGAACTTTCAAAAAATATCATTTAATATAAAATTTACATAATTAATTTACAAAAGTATGCCTCCTTCATAACATTCGACATATAAATAATTGAAAAATGCATTTGATTCAATGTGTGAACCATCAAGGAAAACATAATTCTGTTGTAGTTGCTTCTACGATAGGTTTCTCTATTGAAAAGACTAAGCTAAAAAAATGTACATTGTCTCATAATAAACATTAAAAAGCAATTATTATGTAAGTTACATCTTACTCTTATGCTTTTTCTTCTTCTCATAGTGGTTCTTCATAAAATTTTATTTAGTTGATAGACAAAAGCATGTCATTTCGTTGCATTCGACATATAAATAATTGAAGAATACACGCTAAATCCTAAAAACTATATATTTACCAGAAATACAATAAAACTTGGAAGGAGTTTAAATTCACTGATAAGAAATTCAAATGCAACATCCTCCAAATCAGTTTTCATCTTCATCGTCTGTTTTTCGTTTTTCTTTCTCAGTAGGTACTAAAAGTTTTATTTTGTCAAAACCCTAAATATTTAAGAGTTTTCGCGAGTTTCTTTCTTAAAAGGTAAAAATGAGCGTCAGTTATGTTCAGACTCCATACATAATAATTTCTCATAAAATAGGCTGTAAGGCCTTCAAACTTCAACTTTTTCTCCCTCTCTCTAAAACTCTTGGCCATATTTATGGGAAATGAATAGATTAAAAAACACACCAAATTTTATTAAATTATAAACTAATTTAATTTCTATTTTTAATTAAAAAAATTCTAATGAAAAGGGTGTGGAACATATTGTTTCTATGTTATTTACAATTTTAAATATTATATATTTGTATAAATAGTAAATTTTAGGAGTTAAAAATATAAATTTATAATTTTGAGTAATATTAATGTAAACCCCGCAAAAACAGCTTTCCAATTCAATGGCTACGATCAGAAAGCGCGGCGCACATATAAATAACAGCCCGTCTCCTTGGCTCTCAGAATTGGGCGGCCATCTTCTTCCAAAACCCTAGCTTTTTCTCCTTCAGGACGAGTGGCCTCAGCTCCACGGTTTAAAAAGGTGACATCACGATTCTTCTTCCCGGAATTTAACTTTCTATCCTTTTCTATTCAGCGATATGTGATGATATATGCTCTTTCTTGATGTTTCAAATCTCAATGGATTTATGTCCAAAGTTCAGACCCAGAGCGATTTGAACTTATTCAATCTTCTGCTTCCTAGGATTAATTACTTGCGTTCTGATTTTGTACCAAACTAGTTTTATTTGGGTTTTTTAGATATTAGATATTATATTTGTCCCAATATTGCAAGTTATGGAAACAATTATTCAGAGAAATTTAGTTTTTTGGGGGAAATTTGTTGGAAGCTGTTGATTTGTTCCTTTTCTGATAAAAAAGTTTTTTTTTTTTAGTTTACCATGTAAGTTCCAATAATTTTTTTTGTAATCAAGGATAATCAAACTTAAATCCTACAGAATCTTAAATTCAACTTCTCCCCCCTCATACCTTAACTTCCGAATTCAGTAAATCCTGGCATAGCAAGGATTTAACTTAAACCGCAAGTCTCTTACAATCTCCTCTTCTCCTTCACACACCTTCACACACCGCTGGTCTCATTGATGTCTTCAAGGTATATGGTAAGATTAGTTGTCTAAAAGTTGTTTGTAATATACTGCCTAACCTCTCCTATAGCTAATTTCCCCTTAGAGATACCTTTTTGTAACCATATATCTATTTGTAGTACTCGATCTGTCTCATGTGATGGTGATGTTGTTGTTTGCAATGGAAATAAATACTTCAACATTTTGGAGGATTTGAGTTTATTTTGTTGGCACTGTATTCCTCAGGTGAAAAAGTAAGTTTAGCAGTTATGGCTGTGACTTTCCATGACCTCAAGTCTGCATCTGGACTCAAAAAACTCGATGACTATCTCCTTCCTCGAAGCTATATCACAGGGTTGTCTTCTTGATCCCCATCTATTGATCATGTTCGCTTACTTTTCCTTGTTTATTTTTATCCTGCTGACACACCACTAAAAATTAATTAGCTACCAAGCTTCAAAGGATGATATTGCTGTACATGCTGAACTCTCTGGCCCACCTTCATCAGATTATGTTAATGTTTCCAGATGGTATAACCACATTGAGGCCCTGTTGAGGTTGAGGTATATTCTTCAACATAGTTGATATTTCTATTTTGTTTAGTTGCCAGCTTGCTATTGAATTTGTATTGCTTTCACATTGTCTCCCTTACAGCGGTGTATCTGGGGAGGGACAAGGCGTGCAAGTTACAGGGTCTGCCACTGTCTTTGAGGAAACTCCAGCCTCTCCACCTATTGCTGACACCAAGGTGATGACCCTGTCATGTCGGTTTTGCAGTACGAATCATTCTGTGAATTGCAATGATGCTTTGTTAACTAACGACTGTATGATTTGTCCTTTATGAATAATTTCAAATAGAAAATTTAGACAGCTATTTGTTGCTTTTTCCTACCATCCTTTTGCAAGTTTTCTTTTGTTCAAATTCCATCCCAGTTACTGATTTTATTCGCTTAGTCGAAGTTTTCCACAATTCTAGATAACTTCTATTGAGTTGTTCTGCACTTTCTTCTTATATTGGTCATCTTGAACTTTAGGCCCCCGCTGATGCCGATGATGATGATGATGATGATGTTGATCTATTTGGTGAGGAAACTGAGGAGGAAAAGAAGGCTGCTGAGGAGCGTGCAGCTGCTGTGAAAGCATCTGGAAAGAAGAAAGAGAGTAAGACATTGAGCTTGTTTTCTTATATGCATATATTATCTGACATAGTAAATAAGGTAACATACTGTTTCTTCTTAAGTATGATGAACCTGCAGATAGCTGTAGATTTGCATTTTGATTGTTCTGTTCTCGACATTGTTATTTTAATTTCTACATATTCTTTCCTTAAAACAGGTGGAAAGTCATCAGTTTTATTGGACGTGAAGCCTTGGGATGATGAGACTGACATGAAGAAGCTTGAAGAAGCAGTCAGGAGTGTGAAAATGGATGGCTTGCTTTGGGGTGCCTGTAAGTGACCAAATTGTCCTACTGTTCATGTTACATGTGCTTGTTTGCTTGATTTGGCGCTAAGTTATCAGTTTAATGGAAATGAAGTTTAAATTATGAGCATGTTGTACTTATACCTGCTAAAGTAAGCAAACCACATTGGGTAACATGATGAACATGTTTAACGAGCTGAAGTACATAACCTGATGATGTTATGATAATTTTTGGAAATTTAGTTACTATTTTTGTTGATGTTACAGCAAAGCTTGTTCCAGTTGGATATGGAATCAAGAAATTACAGATTATGTTGACCATCGTGGATGACTTGGTGTCAGTTGATAACCTCATTGAGGATTACCTGACCTCTGAACCTGCGAATGAGCACATCCAAAGTTGTGATATTGTGGCATTTAACAAAATCTGTAAGTTTGCGCTCATAGATCAAAGCATCTAATTTGCCACATTATTTTAAAATAAAAGTTTGGAACTTTCATTTTTTTTTTCACTGATTCATTTTAAAACTTTGTTGTACCTTGCAGAGAAAACTGTAGTGGCTGGGAAATTGAGAGATGACTGTCATAAGATTACTATGCTGGTATTGCTTCATGTTTTTTGCCTTGGATGAGCATTTTGATCCTCCATTAAAATTTTTTGTATTGAATGAGCTACTGTAAGTTAATTTGATATGTATTTTAATTTGTATCAATGAATTGCAGACGGTTGATTATGCTGTGTGAGAACTGTCTTTTGCAATGTAACTTGCTTTCTGGATTTCACTGTTAGACTTGGCTTATTTTTCTAGCTAATTTGCTTTGTTTGGTTGGGCTGATATGATTGGAGCTCCTAGTAAATTTGATCAATAAATTTTATTTATATTTGAAATAAAATTTAAAAATTTGATAAGGGATATGAACTAATTTGAATAGTGATTTCATTTTTATTTGTTATCTTATAAAAATACCTTGTAAAAATGCATCCTTCTTTGTTATTTATTTGTTATTTAATAAGGCATTATTTTAACTTTTCCGTAATTTTAACTGAATTTATTTGAAATATATAATATTTTTCTTATATGGTAATGAGGTTGGCATTTAGGGTATGTGCGACACATCTTGTTGTGATTCAATTAATAAAAGTATTATTTTCTTGAAGCTTATCTAAATGCTTTCATAAATCACTAAAAGCTTTTTATGTAGCCGATTTTAAAGAAATTAAACAAATATATAATATTTTAAATTTAAATTGAATAATATAAATATATATATATTTTTTAAAGTTCAACAATAGTTTTTTTTTTAAATCATCATATTCTAGTAAATCTAACCATGCGAAATAAATTCTCATCATTTGTTTTAAAATGCAATAAAATAATAACAAAAAAGAAAATATAACATTCCTACGATTCTTATATGCACTGGATCACAAGATGTGACGTAATAATATATTCAGATACTTGCTCAAAATTAAATGCATTAGATTTATGCTCAATTGTTAAAACAGTACAGTAATCTTTTTTTTTTCTTTTTTTTGGACGGAGATATCTACCCGCTACCATCCTTTAAGAGGCGCATGATGACATAACTAATCCCTCGGCAGAATCTAACAGAGCTAACCCATAGGCTCTAAGCACACGCTTTGCTACTTTCCTCAAAGGAGGCGAGCCACTTGAGAGGGGATTCGAATATGAATTGGGAGTTCCCAATCATGCTCGCCCACCAACCAAACTAAGCCCGATGAATAGTACAGTAATTTCAATTCGCCCAGATCTTTTTTTTTTCTTCAAATATTGAGCGCAATAACCAACAGAACAAAAGTGACTAACTGGCACAACAGAACAAAAGTGACCAACTGGCACACAAGCAATGAGTCCAAGTAAAGACGAATCAATTTCAATTACTCTTCTTATATAAGTGTCATCTTCCATAGCAAGTTACACAGTTGTTTTTTTTTTTTTTTGCTTCTACAGCTTTTACTACAATGATCTAGGCAAACAAGCTAGCTAGTTGAAAGAACACCAAAAAATGAGCTTTTCAATGTTAAAAATGACTACAAACATGAAGATGAAGAAAGCCTACATATAAAACATTCGGAACAAATTGCTCAGGTTATATTATACAAGATCATTACCTGATTATTCTGAATTAAATACTAAGACCACCATCCAAACAGGCGGCGTTTTTTTATTCTTCTGGGGTCAGGTGGAGGGGTCAGAGTGATTCTTTCGGCATTATCTGCAGCCCATCTACTGAAATCAGGGGATGAGACTAACTCCCTCAAAGCTTTTCTAGTTTCTTCTCTAGTGAATGTTTCCCACTCATCATTACTTATTTTCCTTTCTGGTGTCCTGTGGAAAGTAGAGTAGTAGTTGTCTCCTTCGAATGTGATATTGGGTCTCCTCATGCCTGTTCAAAAGTATCAAAAATAGATTAAGGAAAAAATAAAAAGAAAGTAGAAAACTACCTTATAAATATTGACAATCTGGTAAAAAAAAAGACCTATATTAGACGAATTGTTTTGAGTGGGTGTGGCAGAATTGAATTCCTGAAACCATCGTTTGTACTTTGTAGGATTTGGGAACTGAATTGTAGTAAAAATGGTATAAACGAATTTAAAGATCATCCTGCAAAATATTCAACAGTCAGAATCAAATCTAAAAAAATTTGACAAAAATATAGGAAGACTGGAACGCAAGTAAAATATTTAGGCACTTGTGGAGAGCAATGTGAAACCTGAAGGTTTCATTGACCACCGAGCACAAAGCTCGGTTAGTATTTGAGTAAATATTCAACAAGCATCCACGCGACATTATTATTAGTAGCATGAGAAAAATGATAAAAATAGAAGAGTCCACACAACAGATTATTTTGTGTAGCAAGAGAAAAAAAAAAGGGTGAAACGGAAATCTACTCATTCTTTCTTTATTATTAATCTCATCCTTCCCTATCCCTCTCTCTTAGTAATGAGTAACACCCAAATATTTTTCAAACTTATTTCAACAAAAATTTCAACAAGTGAAGGGGGCAAGTTCAAATACCACCCAAAAAACAGATGTTCACTACTTCACTCACAGCTTGGCAATCGTCATAATTGATTGGCAGTTCAAAACCTCACGACTTCACTCAGTTTTTTTTTTCTTTTGATGGCGATGAAGCCAAAATTCACAAAGAACTACCAACAAAAAAAGCAAGGAACCAAAATACATTGCAATAAGATACCTTGCTACGTCTATAATGGCGAAGTCATCAATGGAGTTATCATGCCAAACTGTGAATGTAGTAAATCCGAGAGAATGGAGATTTTTTTTTTTTGGTCTGTTCCTAGACGAGAAAACACTAGCTGAAATATCTTACTCATTAAACTAAATAAACTCCTAATAGAGTCTTGAGACGGAACCAGATTTGAATCATCACCAACCTCTAGGTCTGAACATTCAAAGGTAACATTAGATAACACAGCTGTAACATCACAGGATGATGACAGAGTAGGAGTAATTGAAGGACAAGCAGAACTAATTTTTTTGAGTTAATTGAATTTCATTGAATTAATTTTTTATATAATTCTTTACCTGTTATTCATTACTTTCAATACAACAATAACATCAAGCCTTTATCCTACTACGTGGGGTCGGCTACATGAATCTTCTCTATTGTGTCCAGTTAAGAGTCAAATTTTCATTTAGATCTAATAAAAAAAAGTCATTTATTCATTACTTTCAATAAAAATAAAAATAAAAAATTGGATAAAACTCATTTATGTAAGATTATGGTCTTCTCAATTTCCAAAGGAAATAATTGAAATAAAGCAAATTTTTGTCTAAGCACAATATCACTTTCAACCAGCAAAAAAACAGGGAGATAAAAAAGTTGGGAAATAACCTCTCTCGGAGTTCTTGAAGTCACATACTTAGATCAAAGATTAAATACGAATAAAAGAATTATTTATGCATCCATATATAATTTTATGAAGTCGTAGAACTATTTTTTCACATACCTTAAATGCATCTCCGCTTATAAAAACTCATCATATAAAACATCTTTATTCATAAAAACTCATTACATAAAATATCCCGCTTGGAATGATGATTAATATATATACCCCTTATGAAGAAGTGATGACTTAGCAATTCGCACATGTCAATGCATATGATTTTGCGCCTATTAGCCTTTGGGTGCACTGTTGTCTTAACATAGGTTTCAATGCAATTATATTATCATATGTATATGTACATGCTTATCAATGTGGTTTATGTTCACTAAAACCATAGTGTGTATGATGAGGGTAATGATTATGATGATGATGGCAACAAGCGCCTTTTCTACATGCCAAGCAAAACTTAGCCAAGACCTAGTTACTCAACTCAAACCCAATGAGATGGAACTCAGGTTCTTGGTAATGTTTCCCGATCAATCACATTAATATTTGATCATTATTCCCCTGCATAAAACCAATTGGGGAGATCTTTAAAGATGTGCCTACAGATTAGTTCCGAGGTTTTGGATATGATTAACAATGTATAAGAAGCATGGCATGACCAAATCAATTCATATATTGGCAAACTTTGATTATTCTGAAAATAAATATTTTGTGAACATGTAGTTAATTTGATTTTATGGTAGCATGAGGCTTATCAACACGACAAGAGATCACAGATTGATATTACCCCTAGGGATGGAGATTGGTGTCCTTTAGATTTTACCGATGCCTTATCACATTTTCATTTTATAACGCATTATATATTAGTACCCTTTGATGATTAATATATCATTTGCTTAGCATGTATTTAAATGCATATGATATTTACACTCCTTAGGGTGTATGCACAACTTAGGGTGCACTATTGGTATGATTTATATTCTTTAGTACCTTGGGGTGCATGTCAAGGTAGAAACTTGACCCGAATTTAGACAACATGATCAAACATGTGTCATCGACCATGTTGGTTGATCAAATGGGTTGATATTTCTCCATTAATCCTTAGAACAATATTTTTGTAATTTACTCATTATGGGATATTTTTAAAAACATCCCCAAAGCCTATTTAATATCACATTAGTGCCCTAGTGGTGCCTTGACAAATTATTAAAAATGCCTCATGAAGGATTTTGAAAATAGACGTCAAAGGGGTTTGAACACGACACTCCAATTTTAGATCAATCCAAATTTTTACCCTCACAAAAGCCTCAATCATTCAAAATTTTACTTCAACTTTAAAAATTTCGGGAATTTAGCTTTAGAATTTATAAAAACTTTTAAAGATTTTTTAACAAATTGTAAAATAATATTTTTTATAATTTTGAAATTATCCAGGGGATATATTTGTAAATTTTTTTAATTCCACATAATATTTCTTGCCAATATTGAGTTATATCTTCGCAACATGTCAACAATGCAGGGCATGTGGCAACTTCTAGTGAAAACATGCGGTCATTTTCTTGTTTAAATATTTAACATGTCACAATAAGAGGTCAGGAGGGGATGTTGGGTGGGTGGAAGTGTCACCTTAGGACAGCAATGCATTTGCCCTTTGAGAATGACACATGGTAAGCAGGATCAACTGATCAAAGGGCCCATAGACATTATGGGGTTTAAGTGATGAAGTGGTACTCCCAAAGAATCTAGATGATTTCGATCTGAAAATCATGTGGCGATTGTTGGCACCACTAGGGCCTCCAAAAAGTTTGACTTAGCAAATGGTGTGAGGCCACTACAGATGTGTCAATCTTATGAGTGACGCATAACATAAAAACCTCTCAATTTTGAGCTAGAATCTCAATTAGCAGTTTATTAAAGCCATAGAGCTGGCATGGATTGTCTGATTGGTTCCAAAGACCATTTAATTTTTATTTAAACTTATTATAGCCACTTTCAATTAGTTATTAGGCACATAACTCTGGTTAACATGGCAAACGCTACGTGGTTGCTTATGAGGGGACTCAAGCAACAAAGCTCATTTTCAAACTCATCTGGGTCTTAGTGCAGTTGTGTTGATTATTATGACAATAGACAATGGCGCGAATATTTAATACCTAATGACAGCAGAACAACAATGTTTAGCTCTTGTTGGGGGGGGGGGGGGTGAACAACAAAGCCCTATAATAGTACAAGACCTTACTTACAGGAGGTCCATTGGGCACTACGAGCAAGGCAAGTCAGCAATTAGCCAATTGCCTCGTCAATTGATAATGACAAGAACATGAACACACATATTTAGATGCCTTGTTTAGGCTTAGATACGATATTTCAAAAGCCAATCAATTAGTTCAAAGAGCACATATGCAACTACATTTCTTTAGTAACAACGAGTTCAAACGATCCAGGGTAGTTTGGCAGCAGGTCGTTGATTCCAATAGTAAATTTCTCTGGGTGGCTATTTATATGAGGAAAGCGAGGCTCTGGCCCAATTCTAAGATGGCATCATGGCGTCAATAGTTCTTGAGGACGTTAAGGATTCCATGAGCTATGTGGCAAGCAATTGATAGCTCATGCTCATCTAAGAAGCATAAATGCTTAAAATATTTAAAATAAAAAGACATTAAATAATTCAAAATTAAAAATATGACTAAATGAAAGAAATTAAGCAAATAATTAGATTGATTGATTGCTCTATAAATCATTATTTTTAACAAAATCATATTAACTATAAGCATAGTAAATTTAATGATACAATCAACATTAAGCGGGTCTTTTTGTATCAATTACGAAAATGAATATAAAAGGTATTGAAAGAAGTAACTTAATATGTACAATTTGAACATTAACATTATAGGTGAGAAGTCTTCTAATAAAAGCAAAATGTTTGAACAATAATCATAAAATATAAGGGGCTTAAGATTAGTGGAATAATGAAAACTTGATATGTAACTTGAGTGATACTGAAAATGATTATTATAAGTCAACAATCCGAAAGACCAATTGAAACCTAAATGTTTTAAATACCCTTGATACATCATGCAAAATAATGTCATGGTAGATATACAACATAATTTATGTGGTTATAAATGGATAGTTAAAATAGAAAAATGAGTAACGAGTAAGACAATACAAGTGAACATCATGAAAGCAAATGAAAGTTACAAATCTAAAATCAAAACTCAAGTGTTGATCATAGGGCCGTAGATGAATAAAATAGGTAAATATAATTAATGTAATAACAATGAAATGGTAAAGATGAATACCGAAAGTGATATGACCTGAATTAGTTCCACACTCAACAATAATGATTTGAGGAGGATTAACCAGTAAAAAAATAACAGGAATCAAGTTGATGATGACAACAATAATAATGATGATGATCCTTTTAGATTAAATGATTTTGAAAAGAGAAAAATCACAAGACACATGCTTACCTGAACAAGCGATTCGAGAACTTCAATTTCCTATGCGTTCTTGACACAGCATATGTTATAACAGAAATAACTAGCGCCTGTACAGCCAGACTAGCATCCAAGGAGCTCTGCAAATTAAAAATGAGACAAGTCAAGCAAGGAAACAACGGACCCTTCTTTTGAGCAGGAAATCAAAGTAATTCAATCAATAACAGCTGAAGGACTCTACAAGCATATAATAGGACAACAATACCATATAAGAAAAAGCAAAATGAAAATGACCTGAAGGATCATGATGCCAGCAAAAATTTGGGCTGCCCATTTAACAAAATAGGCAACATCGGTGTCTACTAGACCCTCGTCGGTCAAAACCAGCTTGCGAACACCCCAATATCCAAACCATGCTCCAGCTAGAATAAGACAAACTAGAAGAAGTATACCAAGCTGTGGAAAACCGTAAAAAGTAAGATAGAATTTCCAGTGACTAACAAAAATCATCATTGCCAATAACAGTTTCAAACAATGATAGCATGTAAATTATAACTAGACGGAGCATCTCAATTTACAGACTGTGGAATGTTGAGCTACAAGATATAGATAAAAACTACTGACATTGATGAAAAAACTGACATGGTTTAATGCCTCAAGACCTTAGGTAATAAAACCTAAACACTTTCAAATAGTATTATACAGTTCTTTGGTGAGTTTGAAACCTAGCAAATATGCTAAATAGCATTTTTAACAGCACATAGTGCATGGCGCAGTGCCCTATTTTAAACATGGCAGAAAATATGAAAAGATTATAGATAAAAATACAATTAAATATGAAAGAATATTAGATTGAAAGATAAGTTATCATGATAGTAAAAAAAAATACTTAATTTAAAGTGCTCAATGCCTCAACCATTTAAAATTTAAAATTTCTGTTATTTTCCAAGTCTAATATTTAAAAAAAAATTAAACTAGTTATCTCGAGAATCATCATCATCATAAGTACAAAAAATCATTTTCTTCATCAATATTATAATTATCTCCTAAATCTCCTAACTCATAATCTTCATCGTCACCGTCATTATCTTCATGTTTAATTGCGAGAGAATAAAATCTAGATAAAGATTCATTCTCTTTGCCTTTTTATTGCTCTCAAATATTGTAGTCTATTCCATAAACACCACTAGCTTTTGCAACAATACACCAAGTCAAATCTTTCTTATCAATTACTAATCAATTATCTTCGACTTACTCAACATCCATTTTTACTGTTAAACACTCATTAGCATCATCTATAGAATTAAAGAAATAGGGTCATTAATATTACGAAGGTTGTACCTTGAATTTAATGCCCTATCATATTTCATATGAACCAAATATTTGAGGTGAGCATGATCCATCTTTCATCCTTTTTTTTTATGAAACTACAATAAAAATTTATTAAAATTACTAAATTATAAAGTTTCATGATAATAATCAATATACAATTTTATTTTGTACATAGATGTTCAAATACATTTCAATTGTGTACATCCAGATGAATTATAAGACGAAGTAATGTGATAACAAAACTTTGTAAATGTGGAGCTGCTTGGGTCTACACTATCCACCAACCGGATGGAAGTATTTAACAATTTTTATTATATATCAAAACATTACTCAAAACTAATTATAATTTTACTAAAATCATATCACCTAGTGCCCGAGTTGTCTTTTGTCATACAACAGGAGGAATACCAAAAATTCCTTCACCCCTAATGCATACACTAAACTAATTATTAATTGTATCTTCTTCGTCAACATCCTAAGTTATTCTTCCAATAAATGCATATAACCTATCAACTATATCCTTGTATTTTGGATTCCTATTTTTTATAAATGATTTCTAAAATTTGCTCATACGTATCCTTGTAGGTAAAACTTGCAGTTGTTTCTTTAGCCCTATCCATTGCTTCATATATGTAATCATCGAGAATGTTTTATATATAAACCAATCTAAAGAACTTAAACAAAGGACCGCCTGCTTTGAGTGCATATACCACGATATTCCAAAAAGATTGCTTCAAGATGATCTTTAGTGCTTGTTATGCCTTAGTTTCCTTTGAACAAGTATCCAACATGAATTCCTCACATATAAACATTTTCTTCAAATTCATTTGTTACTGATGAAAACAGTTTAATGTCCAAAAGGCAATAGCAAAATGATTCTTAGCAAACTTAATAAGTGAACTTTGAATTATATATCTCCACATTAAGTTAAGCAATCATGGTCTTGAATAAATGAAACTACGCATAGCTATTGCCTTCTTAAAGAATCTCCTCGGTCATTGAATCTTAAGGATACCTTCCACTATTAAATCAAAATAAGTGGAACAAAGAGAATGATACAAGCGTGGATACTTATCCATTAATAACTTTTCTACAATAATATCACAAATCATTTAACAATAAATTTACTGATCTCAAAAAAATATATAATTTTAACAAAGTGCAAGTATGCAGTGAGTCACCAGCCTACAAAGACGTTCACAGAAGTACTATCAATTTCACTTAAACAACACATGGTGGTTCTATCTCCTCGATATACTTAATAATTCAAACATCAACTGACTCTATGAACTCCTCTTAGACAACTCACCAAGAAAGTAAGTATATGTGTACCATTATGAGATGTCCAACCATCACTCGTAAGAGAATAACCATATTTATGACATTATTCTTTATGGCATCGTAATAGTTGTTATTTGTGTCCTATCTCTTTCTTCAAGTATGCAACATGCGTCTCACAATAGCTAAGCCGTTTCATTCCAAGACCCAATCGTCCAAATTTTTTGTAATATCCTCATGCAAATTATTCATGTGTTATGCAAATGATTATAAAAATGCACTAGGCCTAGATGTATAAGTAGTTCAATAATATCTATAGGCTTTCTAGAATGATACCATATAATAATCTTAAATGGACTAATGGGATTAAACCTATTGACATATGATTTATATACAAACTTGATTATAGATAGTATCAAATCACCCAAATACACGATCATTTATCAAATAACATAATTGTTTAAAAAAATAAAAGAAAAATACTACTTTTTCCATGTTTCAATAGGTAGGAGGGGTAAAATTTTATAGGCGGTAGAAAGCCTAATTGGTGGACCTATAATAGAAAGAAAACTAGGAGATAAAAACAACCGACCCCATGAAGGAGGAAAAAAAAAACAAAGAAGAATTAGCCTAATCAATTACAATACAGTATCGAATGAATGTAAGAGTTAAATCCATTTCCCATAAGATAACAAATAGCTAGTGAACAATAGTTCGAAAGGGAAGCAATTGGCAGTGTGCTGAAGCAACTGGTGGGGCTGCAAGGTGGCGGACTGCTCAAGCGGTTGGCAGATATATAAGTTGGCAAACTACTGAGTTTGCTTCAATTTTGTTGAATATATTGTATAGCTAAAATTGTGCAGGATAGTGATTTGTGGTATTAATAGAATGTTGGGTGTAGTTTCCTAAATTTATGGAATGTTAACTGCATTTTTCAGTGCTCCCAAATTTGGTTTTAGGATTTCCACAGCAACATATCTCTTAAGCTGTTATTAACCATTTCAATTTGACCATCAAGTTTTGGATCATAAGCACTTGAAAATTTAAATTGTGTTTCATTTTCTTCCAAAAATTTTTTTAGTAATTATTTGTGAACATTGTATCGTGATCAAAACTTGGTTTAAGCAAATCATGTAATTTAACCACTTAATTAAAATAAAAATTAACAATGTTATATGCAACAAATTTATGGTATGGCATAAATTGTGAAATATGCCGTTTAAAAAAAAGATTAGTCAATGCAAGAAAAACGGATCATGCTATTCCAATATCTGTGGTAAACCTAAAAAATGGTCCATTCTAAGATCCTCCCACGATTTATATGAAATTATTAAATGTGCATATATCCCTGTGTAATATTTTTATCCTTAGCAGATTGACAAGTCTTACATTATAAAATAATACATATTGCACCTCTTTTCAAACTTGGCAAAAAAATACATTTTCAATCATAGTAGTTTTATCTGAACCAAAATTTCCAATAAAACAACCTAAAATGCAATTCTAAGCATAAGCTCTGGATCTTAGGATGACATAATCCACCCAATATTGGACTATGTTCATCCCTTTTGGGTTATTTATAACCTTTACTTAAGAAACTTATACAACAACAACATCAAGCCTTTATCCCAATACATGGGGTCGGCTACATAAATCATTTTTCTCCATTGTGTCCTATTAAGAGTCAAATTCACATTTAAATCTAATAAAAAAGTCATTTCTAATATTTTCTAACCAAGTCTTTTTAGGTCTACCTCTACCCTATTAACATAGGTCAAATCTAATACATCTACTCTCCTAACTGGGTCATTAGAAGGCCGAAATTTTATGTGACCAAATCATCTAAAGCAACTCTCTAATCTTATCTGCCACTGGAGCTACTCCTTTTTACGTATATGCTCGTTTCGCATTCTATTTATAAGAGTAAAGCCACTCATCCACCTGAGCGTCCTCATCTTTGCAACACTTAACTTAATTGTATGTTTCTCTTTTAATGGCCAACATTCTGCACCATAAAGCATTGCAGGTCTCACCACCATCTTATATAATTTTCCCTTAAGTTTGAGGGGTACTTTTCTATCACACAACAAGCCCGATGCATTCCTCTACTTCAACTATCCAACTTGAATTCTATTAATAATATCCCTATCTATTTCATCATCACTTTAGATAATAGACCCGAGATATCTAAAACGTGTAAGCTTATTAATGACTTGATCGCCCAAAGTCATAATCCACCATTAGATCTATTACTACTAAAATTATACTCCATGTATTCGGTTTTAGATCTACTCAAACAAAAACCTTTAGAGTCTAAGGTTGACCTCCATAACTCAAGTTTACCTTCAACTCCTTCTCTAGTATTATCAACAAGAAGAATATCATCAACAAAAAACATACACGAGGGTACATCCTCCTGCAAATGTCTAGTAAGAACATCCATGACGAAAGCAAAAAGATATGGGCTTAAAGTTGATCCTTGATGTAATCCAACTGAAATAGGAAAATACTTGATCCAACCTTCTTGTGTTTGAACACAAGTAATAGCTCCTGCATACATATACTTACTGACTTAAGTATAAGCATTATTAACCTCTTTCTTTTCTAAAACTCTTTATAGCACTTCTCTTGGAACTTTATCATTAGGTTTCTCTAAATCAATAAATATCATATGTAGATCCTCCTTATTCTCCCTATACTTCTCCATCAAACCTCAATAAATGTACAGCTTCCATAGTGAACCTACTCGACATGAATGCAAATTGATTTTGAGAAACATTAGTATCACTGCATAACCTATGCTCAATAACTCTCACCCAAAATTTTAAAGTATGACACATTAACTTAATTCCTCTATAAATCACACACTCTTGTGCATCACCTTTATTCTTAAAAATAAGAATCAGCATTGTCGTTGCCAAGTCCCAGGTCCTAGATGAGAAAAGTATAGGGTTGCGTTAGATAGTCGACAGCCTGCGTAAAACTTATTGAATAATCATGACATGAATCATGATGAAACTTGTCATATAATATGTTAAAAAATTTCATATTATTAATGATTTAAATTGAAATCCACCCTCATTAATGAACTTGAAAGCTCACATTCTCACATATAACTTAAATATTCAATTCTTAAGTAAAAGTCACCCACAACATCTTAGTCATTTTTAATCAAGGACACAAAAATGAGTACCCAAAAATAAATAGCCAAATTTAATCATATGGTATTTGTTAAATAAAGATTTGATATTATTTAAGTCTTGATAAATTCCACTAAAATCCTTTCATATAACATAATCCTCTTTTAAATGATTAATCATGATAACCTTAATTTGCATATATGTACAACAAAAGGTCTGCTTTAAGAATCAACACTTTTGCTTTCAGATTCAACATTGTGTTTAAGGACAAAAAAAAATTCTTATAAAAATTTTATCCATTTAACATGTCTATGTCCCAGCTTTGAGAACTCATTCCCAAGGCTTGAAGGTCAAAATACAATAAAAACTCTTTGGATAACAAATAATGCTTTCAATATCAAAGAGCTTGCACTATATCTTATATAAATTCTACCGATTTGATGTCGGATGACTCAAAGTTTGGTTTCTTAATGCAGCTAACAAGTGTGCAGCATGTTTACTAGAAACTTAGGAGCAAAATGATCATAAATATCTGAAAATTTTAATAAAAATTAAAAATAAAATCAACAAACGAACAAATTCATTTTGACAAAATAAAATTTTTGACGCATCCATTTTTGGCCAGAGTCCAAAGCACTAAATTAGTCAATAACTAAGCAACTAATGACGTTACCAAAGTAAAAAATAAATAATGCCTTACATCAACACATGTAGTTGACTTCCCACAAAATTAAGAAGTCACATTTATAAAGAAAGAATCACACATCTAATTAACACTTGCAAGGTAGAAAAATTACAACAACAACAACAACATCAAGCCTTTATACCACTACGTGGGGTCGGCTACATGAATCCTTTTTCTCCATTGTGTCCTGTTAAAAGTCAAATTCTCGTTTAAATCTAATAAAGAAAGATCATTCCTAATATTTTCTAACCAAGTCTTTTTAGGTCTACCTCTACCTTTCTTAGCATAAGTCAAATCTAAGATCGGGAGGCCGCCGTTTTATGTGACCAAACCATCTAAGGCGACTCTCTCTAATCTTACCTTCCACTGGAGCTACTCCAACCTTTTCACGTATATGCTCATTTCGTATCCTATCTCTAAGGATAAAGCCACTCATCCTCATCTCTGTAACACTTAACTTAGTATTATGCTTCTCTTTTAATGGCCAACATTCGACACCATAAAGCATTGCAGGTCTCACCACCATCTTATAGAATTTTCCCTTAAGTTTGAGGGGTACTTTTCTATCACACAACAAGCCCGATGCATTCCTCCACTTCAACCATCCAACTTGAATTATGCTGATAATATCCCCATCTATTTCACCATCACTCTGAACAATAGATCCAAGATATCTAAAATGTGTACTCTTATTAATGACTTGATCGCCCAAAGTCACAATCCCCTCACTAGGTCTATTATTACTAAAATTACACTCCATATATTCTGTTTTAGACTCTAAGGTTGACCTCCACAATTCAAGTTTACCTTCAACTCCCTCTCTAGTCTTATCAACAAGAAGAATATCATCAGCAAAAAGCACACACAAAGGTACATCCACTTGCAAATGGCTAGTGAGAACATCCATGACTAAAGCAAAAAGATATGGGCTTATCCTTGATGTAATCCAACCGAAATAGGAAAAAACTTGGTCAAACCACCTTGTGTTTGAACACAAGTAATAGCTCCTGCATACATATCTTTAATGATTTGAATATAAGCGTTATTAACTCCTTTCTTTTCAAGAACTCTCCATAGCACTTCTCTTGGAACTTTATCATATGTTTTTTCTAAATCAATAAATATCATATGTAAATCCTCCTTATTCTCTCTATATTTCTCCATCAAACCTCTAAATAAATGTATGGCTTCCATAGTAGACCTACCTGGCATGAATCCAAATTGATTTTGAGAAACATTAGTATCACGCCGCAACCTACGCTCCATAACTCGCTCCCATAGTTTTAAAGTATGACACATTAACTTAATTCCTCTATAATTCGCACAATCTTGTGCATCACCTTTATTCTTAAAAATAGAGATTAACACACTCATTCTCCACTCATCTGGCATCTTTTTAGTCTTCAAAACAGTATTAAAAAGTTTAGTAAGCCAAGAAATTCCTTCATCTCCTAAGCATTTCCATACCTCTATTGGAATATCATCAGGTCCAACAGCTTTTCCACCCTTCATTTTCTTTAAAGCCTCTCTAACTTCGGTTTTACTAATACGCCGATAAAAACAGAAATCTTTATTTTCATTTAGGGTGCTAAGGTCACTACAGTCAATTGTATTTTCACATTCTTCATTAAAAAGTTTAGCAAAATATCTCATCCACCATTGTTGAATATCATCAATTAAGGCTTAAGTTAATTCCAAAAAAATCTCAATTTAATTTAAATCTCATAATCAACAAAATAAAAAAAATCCCAATTTAAAATTTCTAACCCACGGAATAGTAGTCAAAGGTCACACAGTAAAACCCATTTAGGAAGGTTGTATGCTAACCCTGTGAAAAGTAAATCCCCCAATCACATAGAATGAAAATCATGATATGCAAAGTAGGGTATAAGCATAAATCCACCAAACCACTTTTGTCAAATAATGCAAAAGTCCACCACCTTAGCCAACAACCACCACATCAATAAAGTTGTATGATCCATCATGAAAACTACATAGTATTATTAATAAAGCATAAAATTCCAATAAAATAGCTCTTGTAGACTTGCACTGATGTCAGGCATAGTCTCAAGATTAAAAAGCATGGCCCAAATACAATAAGACTACAATAGAATGGAATTATGAATGATGGGCAAGCATAACTGTTTGTCAATAAGATGCTCAACGTTAATGATCATCATAGCTTTGAAGTTGTTCATTAATAAAAAAGGGTAAGAATGAATCGCAAAGAAACTTACATACAGGTTTATGCATATCCTCATAGATTCCTATCTCAACTAGTGCTGCCCGCAATAGGACAGAAATGTGGTGCAAAAGAGATGCTGCAACACCAACCTACATTATAAATAAGTAATATTTATAGTGATCCTAAGCAATTGACACCAAACAGCTAAACAAGAAAAGTAAGCTATACAGTTTTCAGGCTTATCAGAGTTAATGCTTACAATGGATGAATACATGACTACAGCTAGTGAACTCTTTCGACCTGTTGGCAACAGCTTCATACCCTGCATGTATGTCATAAATGATCAAACATTTATGAGAACTCTCCTAGAGCACTTGATTCCTAATAAAACAAAAAGAGAACAACCAAACAAGTTATACAAACTACAATTAACAGGATTCGTTAACCGAATTATTTTAAAGTTCTAAGAATTGAGATTGTTCTCAAAAAACAATTTCCCAACTAAACAAGTTATACAAACTGCAATTAACAGAATTCGTAAACCAAATTACTTTAAAGGTCTATAACATCAGTTGTAGCAAGCAATCCATTTTAAATCATTGCTTTATTGCAAGCTTATATATAAACACAAGAAGATTGTTAAACAAGTGTTTGAGTAGGTGGGACAGAAAATCACTAGGCAGTGTTTTATAAAATGTTAAGTCTCGAGGAAGATGGAAAGAAGAGAAGAAAAAAAGATAGCATGCTTTTATAACAGAGCATCTCCAGCTTCAGTCATTTGGTTTCATAGTTTGTTAAAGTTGGGATCTTTGCCTTTTAGGAATCAAAACTCCTCTAATAGTGCTAAACTTCTTACATAAGAACAACCTTTTACATTAGAACAATAGTATGTGAGCAATACTAAGCCTGCTCTTTAATTCTGCAACATTTAAGATCTCCAAATTACACCCTCAGTCGTTTAGGCTCAATTATTTTCCTTATACATAAGAAATAGGTGATTGAAAGAATATAAACAGTACAGATAAGGCGCAGAGGCAAAAAAATTTAAGCAAGCAAAAAAGCTTCATTGCAGCTCAAGGAAAAATTGGTTAGAAAAATGCTCTGGGATTTCATCAAAAACGCATCTTCATCCATTCAAAAAAGCTTGGATTCTCATTGGAGACGTTAACGGTGTACGTGAGTTAAGAAAGAAAGCTGCGGTTCCCCGGCATCTTCACATTAAATTAGTGGATTTCAATGATTAAATTTTTAATCTTGGTTTCCATGATCTCCCGGACACCAGGATTTCTTTCTCTTGGTGTAATAACCAACCTAATAATCCAATCAGATGTAAGCTCAACAGAGCACCGGTTAATATCGCCCAGTTGGGTCTCTTTTTCTCGATTCTTTCTTTTTTGGCTCCATTCTCTGTTCTATTTTCAATATAGTTGAGCAAATGCACTTAGCATTCCCAAGAAAAAAAGATGTTCCGAGTAAACAAAATGCCATTTGGAAGCGTTAATGTAACCTAACCTGATAAAGAACCATTAGTATCACAAGTATGATGCCGATGGTCATTGCGCTGCCATAGTAAAAGGTAATGGACTCGCTCAGAGAATCAGCCATCAGCATAATGGAAAACCCCAGAACAAGGAAAACCACACGATGCGGCAGAAATACTGCCAAAACATATAGATAAACCGTACCAAAATTAGTTCTTTCTTCTAAAAACAATACAAAAATTAATAAAAATTGGCCTAAAAGCTCACCCAGCTCACTTGTCACTTCGACGACCCTTGACGGATCCGGTAGCACCCTGACGTCAAGAATCCAATCCTCGAAGGGCGATAATGAACGAACGAACGAACCCTTATTAGCAACCTTACGCCAGTGACCGGCAGGGCACATCCCGATCCCAAGAGACGCATTCCTGTAAAGGAAAGATGAGAAAGAAAACAAAATCCCAATTTAAAAGCGAATGGAGAGCTCAGATTTTGAAATAATACCGATGGAAGCAGACTTCGACCGTCTGAATGCGGAAGAGACCATCGCCTTGGGACACGGAAGCAGTGAGCCTAAGGGCGTGGAAGAACTTGTCGAGGTCGCGAATCCTCGAGAGACCGCGGAGGTGGACACGATTGCAGGTGACGACGGCGCCAGTGCGGGTGCCAGGAGAGCTCTCCACCGGCCGGCCGGGGGATAGACGGAGAAGAGAAGGATGAGAAGTAACTGCCAAATAAAGACGGAATCAGATGAGGGAGAAGATGAGATATAGATACGGAGCGTTAGGAATGCATACCTACGAACTCATTAGCGGAGCTGAGATTGGGAAGGCAGATGAAAAAGAGAACGACGATGCAGCGTGCGGAGTGACGAATCGTAGAAGCTATCTGCATCGCTAGGGTTCCCGCGTAGCACACAAAACGATCGGAAAAATTGCCTTCGAAGGGAGATGCCGCCCCGCGAAATCGTGAGAATGAAATGTCTAGGGATCCGTTGAGTTACATCTAACTGCTAGTCTATTGACTGCGATCTTATCAGCTCAAATAGAATTTTATAGGCTTTTATCAGAGTATTTAACAATAATTTAGCTTATATTATTGTAGATAGTTTCTCAGTATCTTTAATCCTATTATTTATAACCTTGTCTGGTTTGTAAAATCTTATTGTACATTAATTGGAGCTTAATTGAGTCCTATTTTAGGATTCCACTTTCAGCTTCTCTAATCTCCTCTTCTCCACAAACTCTTTCAGGCTTCTTTACTCCCTACAATTATGATTATGAAAATGCCCAAATCGAATTAAAGTTTGGAGAGAGCTCAACGGTTTGAAGAATCTCATACCTCCACCAAAGCACCACTGTCAGATTTTTGCTTGACGGCAATTATTGGGCCACCTTCTGCTTGACCGCAATTATTGGGCCACCTTCCAACCTCAATAATTAGACTAACACCACTGTATGACTATAGTTGTGTTCTATCATTGTCTAACCTCCATAGTTGGGTTGTCAGCACCTAACAATCATAGTTGAAAATCATTTGATCGTCACTTGTTGACCACAATAGTATGAACGCCGTCATTAGACCTCCCCTCAATAACCACGGTGGTCCGACCATTATCGTTGGATCAACATTGCTTGACTATTATTGTTGAATCTTCATTACCCATTGCCATCGGATCGTTGTTCTTTAACCATAGCCATTAAAACATTTGCAACCAACTTTTACCTTGTGAAATCAATTTCAAATGAGTCAAGCTCTGTAATTTTTTCTTTTTCTATGTTTTAACTTAAAAACTCAGATAACTCATGCATTACTTGAATTCATTTATTTATGTATGGGATCTTCATACAAAGTTATAATGCAAAACTCTTTCACTCAACTATCAAAAAAATTCTAGCATATAACAAGGGTGAGTCAGTTCTACCTATTCAAATGGGCCAACCACTTCCTTTACATGCAAAAAAGATAATATATTATAGGGTGAACAACCATGGCATTGTTATTGTGACACCCTAAAAACTAAATAGAAAGAATTACATCTTTTATGTCTTCTTAATTATTACCAGAACTACTATTTATCCATTGACTTAATATTTCCAATGAAAGCCACTACAAATCATATACATCAAAACGTAATTCTATATTCATTCTTTCAAAATGCAATTTTAATAGTCAGGAAATCATTCAATATATTGATCTATATTTTAGCCCCTAACTACAAAGAAATAAAAAAATAATATATATATATATATATATATATATATATATATATAGCATGTTTTCTCCCTTTATAAGATTCTACATAAAAAAATATTAGTTTTACATGTGAATTATTTATGGTGATAGAGAGAGATTAACATCTTAATTTTGTAGGAAGATTCAACACACATAGATAAAAAAGAAGTTGTAAGAGAAACCCGAGTTTTCACGTGAAAAATTCGGAAAAGAAAAAAATCATAAGGCCTATGTTGACCGTAGACCTGAAACCACCCCACGATTCAACCGACCGGCCTCACCCACGATCGCACAGCACAACCCAAAAATAAAATCCCTCAAACGACAGAACCGAAGCCAAGCATTTAAACGCTAAGGATTTTGAAACTTACATACAAAGACGAAATCGAAGCTGCTTCCGACCTCTCGCCAGATTCGCTCGTCTCCCTCCCGTTTGCACGCAACCGTCGACTCCGAACTTTGCCTCCGGTTATCACACACGCCTAGCCCTCTACGTGACTCCGACATGTACACACCGGCCCGATCTGCTTCTGTATGCCCTCTCTCTCTGTTTATATATATATATATATATATATATATATATATATATATATATTTATTTATTTAAAAAAGAGAAAGTAGAGAGAGACAATAAAATAAAAAGATGGAGAATGAGATTTTCAAAGGGGTGTTCAAGACATGCGCTGCCGACCTTAGGTTCGACAAGGAATGTTCAAATCGAAGACCCGCACCGTGATCTTTGATCCGGGCGGATGGTTTTAAATTTGAAGACCTCGGGCCGTTGTATCTTAAATCCTGCCGGGATGATTTCTAATTGAAGACCCTACACCGTCGATTTTTGATTCGGGTAGGATGGTTTAAATTTTGAAGACCTCGCACCATCGTATTTTAGATCAGGGCGAGAAGAACCAAAGGCAAGTGCCTCTCAACCTCCCCTTGCGAGGAGGGGACGCTGGAAGGCTACCGAAATAGAAAATGACAAAGGATCATAACATAATTAATTTTAAAACAAAATTTTGTCACCAAATTAATTAAAATTTTAATTAAATTATATAATTTTAATCGATTTAAAACAAGGCAAAATAATATGATTCCAATTCTCTTGTGTGGGATTCTAATTATAATATTTTCATTGGATATAGATCAAGCAAATGAATTTCCTCGTTAAACATCCAAGTTGTAAGATTTATGCACCGACTTCAACTCCTAATTTGGATATCAATATATGTAATTATGCTACATATACTATGTGACACAAGTGCATATTAATTTTCTTGCCTTAACATCAAAGGTATTGGGTCCTCTTGTATTTAAATTGATCCTAAAGCTATTGGAGTATTTTTATTCATTTGCTTGGACTCAAAATTAATTGAGTGGACATACCTTTTACTTGAGAATAAAACTTTATTAATATTTCTTATTCAACTTGAATTAACTAAGATTGTCATTTCCTTGGACCCCAAAATTATTGGCTTACTTTGTGCTTTGATTATTTAGTGGAGTCTTCTTTGTCAAAGTTATTCTCCATTAGCTATACCTATTACTAGGGGAAAATCATGAAAGCAATAATATTAACAAGATATATGACTTTGAAGGAGAAATCAAGTTTAAGATGGCTATTTACTGTTAATAGTGTCAACACTTCTAATATCCATACAATTGATTGCTTCTATGAGTCTCCTAAGGGAGATTTGATGTGTGAAATACATTATGCAAGAACTATGAATGAAATGCAAGTATAAATGTCTTATATTAATATATCAATCATAAGGCAAATGTATTACGCATATATATAAGCATTACTAAATGTGTTAAATTTGTTACAAAAATACACTAAAATATTCTCCCGCATGTGCTTTGATTGTTATATTTGATTCCTAAATCCAACAGTCAAAAAATGCAGCGCGGGTCAAATATTCAAGTTTTATCCTCCTCCTTAAAAACGATTGGAGTTAACATGGAGTTAACATGGCTTGAATTATTAAATGCCTCCCAAGTTCCTATAAAATATAAGTATTTAAAGTGACTTTAACGTCACCCCGATGATAGCCACGTTGATATAAATCTCAACCAGAGGGGTTAAATCTTAAAACCAGTAAAAGTCTCAATCTTTAAAATGAAATCTATCAATTAAAAACTTAAAATTAAAACTCATCCATCTCCCACAACCGTTTATTGGGGGTGATAAATCTAAAATTAACCTCAGCTCATAAAGATCGAATATCATGTCAGTTGTATCACTAAAATTCATCCTCAAATAGTCTCTTGCCAATAGAGATGTGACACGTACCCTCTGATCGGGTGATTTTAAAGTAAAATGATACCATTATATTATGATCACGGTCAAAGCCCGTATGTTTTCTAATGGCTCTAAATACTTGAGTAATGAATCATAGGGTATATTCGATAGGCATAAAATCCTCTGTCAGCTAAGATGGATTCAGATATATCCTCTTAGACAAACACCACCCCAAGTCTATAAGATATTCCTAGATGAAATAACCCATGGTTGTCGATAAGATGCTTTCTGTCAGGTTGGGTCGACTACCTCCTCTGACTAAGTAGACTAAGGATCATGACAGTCCGGGACGACGGAACCATGGGATCTTGATCGGGCTCGTCTTCATTCCCCCATCACCAATTTTAAGTATACGGTGATATATTTTAAGTCATAAACTCTAATTTTTAATATTAAAGTTAAATCCTAAAATTATTGCTATTATATGAGTACTCAATGCCTATCTTATGACTAGCCTTAATCGAAAGTTCTCTCTCACTATCGAGAGGAGTAATTAACTATAGGGGCTTGCGCCTATAGGAAACCATAACTGAGATTATAAAGTCCTCACGAAATGAGGGTGAAATCTCTGGGTAGTGTCTACTTCAAACCCAATCTGCCTTCTGAAAATTTGCCCCGAAACTTAATTTTTTAAAACTCTGCTAAAAGCAAGGGAGGTCGGGGCGTAGAAATTTTCTGAGCCCATAGCCTAGCCCAGGTTAAATAATTTCAATAGAATTTATTATTGGTTACAAATAATGCTCTTCCAAGTTAAGTTAATTACAATTATAAATCATTCTTTTAATATTTATATGCATTATGATGATGAAATTAGTCTCATTGACAGGCTCAATTTGATTATAAGTATACAAAATCGGAGATTATTTTGTTCTCCAATTAATGTCTTAATTTTTTTTCTTACTTCAAGTGCTTAATATGGGATCATTTGTGCTTGGATTTGATCATTTTTTATGTCAATGGATTTATCTTATTAAGATGAATGGATTAACTATAAGCTTGCTAAATTCAAAGTTTCGATGATTTGGAATTTACTTTTAAAAGTTTTTAATTTAAATATACATGAAGATTTGTGCACGATCAAGCAAATTTCTCATGAAGTAGTAGTTACCTCATATTTCTAGACATTAAAGATTGTTTTGTCTAACAATATATGTTTAAGTCTTTCAAAAACCATTAGGAGCAAAATTTTAGTTTTAAAAAATTATGAGGTATTAGTACTCCTTGTATGTCAACAAAGACCTCTCCTCGGGTAGTGCATTAAGTAAAATCATTTTAATTATAGCTTTAACTTTTCATGAAGTATGTGCATCAATAAGAGCCAATATATTGATTAATTTACTCTAAATTAATTATAGAGACTCCGTTGGATTCTAAAAGTGCCAAAATTAAGTTTAGGTTAGCAAAAAATAATTTCGAGGACCCTAAAAATGGCTGAATTGGACTATTCGGGTTGAAAATGGACGTGAACACATATAGAAGGCTAAATTGACTGGTTGTCAGTGTCGGCGATAGTGGGGGCCGAATGTACAATCGCTTATGCCCCCTTAGGTGCCTGGGCTTGTTTTAGTTTGTTTTAAATAGGGGTGTGGAAACCTGCAACTATGCATATACATGCGGTGATAATGTTTTCTATTTTTATTAATTCTTTTCCTTTTTTTATTTTCTACAAAAGTAAAAAATTAAATTTGGCTACAAAAAATACAAAAAAAGCCTATTTTTTTCTCCCCCTTGGGACTAGAGGAGAGGTAAGTTTCTCTTAACAAGCTCTAGTTTTCTCTTGAACAATAGCAATCAAAATACACCATAGGCTAGCGGTGATCATCATCATGGAACATTAGGTAAAGCTCTAGAATCTTTTAGACCTCTAAATTGTCTTCAAAATCAAACCAATGTCTTATTTTATGTGTAGAACATGGCTCTATCTATAATATTTTATGAGTGACATTTCGATAAATTTGACCAAAATTTCAATCAAATAGATTTCTTAATGGTGTATCAGAGCCCACTTAAGAAAAAAATATAAAATTTCAGCACATAATCAGACAAACATCCATATTTACTCCTAATTAAAATACTCTTAAAACCCCTTTCAATAAACAGTTTTTTTCAAACAAAGTCATAACATGCCAACTAATTCGAAGTGGACCCTTAACTACTTCGGATTAAGCATTGATGCTTTCCCATCCCAATACAAGAATAGAGGATTCTCTCTCATTCTATTAATGAAGACGTATAAATCCTTCAACAACTTTTCCTGTGATCAACAGTAATAAAAATCACCGCACCGCCGGCGAGCTCAGCTCCCTTCAACCTCCGTGATGCTCTCCAATGCTGGCCGCCACTGCGAAGGCCTCAAGAGCGAAACAGTCCCTTCTCCGCACTGCCGTCCGTCGTCCTCCGCCGCCTGCAAACCAGAATAGATTACTGAAATCAGAACAGCGTAAATTAGTTAGTGATAATGATATGTGATGTATGATGGATACAATAGCATCGGTCCAGTCACATCAAGTCCTTAATTTAGTTACTATATATTTTAAAGCAACTGTTTAGTAAAAAAAATTTTAGTTCAAAAAATTTTATATTAAAAAGTTGTTTTAAAAAACAATAAGTAAGTCGTCCCAAATGAAGTCTAAGACTTCGTTTGAGACGGCTTTCTTTCTGCTTATTAAAACGGCTTTTTAGTTAAAAAATTTAATTTTTTAACTAAAAAGCCGCTTTAAGAAGCAATAAGAAAGCCGCTCTGAATAAAGTCTAAGGCAAACTCGCACACATCACATACGTAAGACTCAAATTCATGTCTTCTTAGTTGGTAGCAAAGCTTCCAACCAACAAATCAAAAAAAATTGCATATCAACTACTTACCACTAGCTTTGAGTTGAGCTGAAGAAATAAAAAAGAGATAGTAAGAGAGGGAAATAATAAACAAAAGTTTTTTTAGATTGGTTATGCATTATGGATGACCTAAGCAAACTTTTAGATAGGGAAAGTATACATCAAATCAAGATTATAAGATTATAAAGAGGAAAGTTGTGAAAATATATTCATGATAATATTATTAATGTTTGTCATATTAGTTACCTCTTATTTTTAAGCAGATGTTGAAGTCAATTTTGAAGAATAAATAGAATAAATAACAAGAAAATTATATAAATTATTTAATATAGTCATATTTATAGTGAGTAAATTAGGTCGTCAAATGTCAAATATGCACGTCTATGCAATAAAAAGTGAGGTTTTATAGACACAAACTTGAGCAACTTCTGGGAAGAATCAGCACTCAATACCTAAATACTTTGAATGAGTGGCCGAATTTTATTTTTTTGGAACATTTAGGCCAATAAAATCAAACTTACACACACATCACATACGTAAGACTTGAACCCAAGATCTACCAAAATGAGCTACGTAGTGGCCAAAATTTTAAGAGTTGTAATATTATCAAGTAGGTACATTCTAGAAACTCGTAAGTGATTTCAATACATGATTAATAAGATCCTATCAAGAGTGTAGGACTTATTGGAGCACTAAGATCCTAACTTTTATATCAGTTTTTTAGTTCAAAATTTTTTTAAAGTAGCAAAAATAGTGGCAATAAGTTATTCCAAATGAAACCTAAATTAGCCATACAAAAATAGTCCGGGAATTATCTTTATAATTTTCTAATTTTATAAATAATTATATTTTGCCCAAAAGTATATAATTAGGACTCCTCGTCTTAAAAAACAATTCAGTCCACTTCACAGCTCGAGAGATTTTCAATAGGTCACATCTCTCTCTCTCTCTCTCTCTCTCTCTGCTATGGTCTTTAAACCAGAGCTCCTCTTCCTTTCTTTTGAGACGGCCCATCGATCAATTCCCAGAAATATTCACTTCAAACATAAAATTTATGTGCAAAAAAAAAAAATTAAAGTTTTAATTTAACCAACCGTCGCCGGCGGCGAGTTAGCGCTGGACTCAGCCGCTCGATCTCCGCCTCCTTTACTCTCGCTGCTCTTCCTCTTGTCCTTGCAGCCAACAATCAATTTGCTAAGCCTCACTTTCTTCTTCGACTTAAATACACTGAGAACTTCTGATCGATCCCCAATTTGATCAACAACCGAAGATATCAAACATCTGAAAATCGAAATGATGAAGAAACGGCAAACCTTGGAAGCTAATTAGACGATAGATGTATCCGACATGGAGGGTATCGTCGGGGCGGAGAAGCTTAAGATACTTCACCGGAGCGGCGGAGGCGGAGACGGAGGAGTTGGGGTTAGACCGTGAGGTGATGATGACGGCGACATAGTGGCCGGGATTAGAGGCCATGACCTTGCTGGCGCTTAGCGAGTGGTAGAATTTCTCGGAAGGGCCACTTGGGTGTTGTATCAGGACCGCAGCTGCTTCCGCCGCTTGGCAATTTCCCATTGCTGGAATGGTTTTCTGCGAAGATATACAAATGGAAGAGAGCAGAGTGAGGAGGAGGAGGAGGAGAGGCCTTGCGAGTTATAAGAGAGGGAAAGCACGTGCGTTTTACCCCTTTGTAGAAATGCAAAGAGGCTCAATTTATAAATTAAAAAGTTTGATGCGTAATCATTAAGAGAGAGAGAGAGAGAGAGAGATTCTATGTAATATCTAAATTTTTATATTGGTATATTTTAAATATATTAATATATTATATCTATTATGTAAAAGGTAAAATTTAGGTATCTAAAATAATAAATTATATTCATATATTTACATTAAAAATATTAAATCTATGAAAAAAAATGAATATGCTATGAGACAAAACAATGTCAAACAATAATTGTTGATTGATAAGAGAAATTCTTCTTTGTGGCGTATTATTTAGATCATGAAATCAATATAGATGTAGACTTTCTTTTTTATTGGATTAAGGTTTTGTTTGGAACGGCTTTCTTATAGCTTCTAGAAAGCTGCTCTAAGAAGTAGTAAGAAAGCTGTCGCAAACGAAGCCAAAGAAAGGACTAGTTAGCCATATGCAATATTTTTTTACCCTAATAAATTTAACTTTTATAAAAAAAAATTAGCTCAGCTGTAAATTATTCTACAATTATTTATCTCATCATTTGAGGATATTATTTTATTGAGATAACATCTAGTTGAATTGTGAGTCTGTGGACTACTACATCTAGATAAGGATAAGACATTTCATCTTAACTTCAAACAAAGCAAGCCTTAATCTCAAAGGGTAATCTATTAAGCTTATTGCTAACGAAATAAAAATAATAATAATAAAATAAATTTGATATTTTCTTTCATTCCCAAATTAAATTCTAGTTCATTACTAGTCTATTGACAACATCCCTCAAATTTTAAAGGTGAATTTTGAATGAATTTCCTCATAGTTGTTATTTATTTCTCGAGAAATATCATCCACCCTCATAAGATTTATAATCATTAAGATAACCTATAGAGATCACAACTCTATGTAATATAGCCCACCCCTTACCCAAATTATAGAGTATTGGTCTTTTACAACTCTTGAGTCTAGCTTGTCTTAATGACCCTATATTTAGTACGAACTTTATTTAAATGTAAAGCTTTATTAAAAATAAAGAATAATACAAAAGATGAAGTTTCTACATTTCATTCACAATTCCTTCTTCAAGCTTTGTATTATGATAATGGCCCAAATTTTTGGCAGGGTTGGTTTTGGCATCTTCATGGCGTCGTTTTCTTTGATTCCTTACTGTATCTTCCTCTTTTCTTTGTGCAAGTTAGATGTTCGTAGGTGCTTACCTCTTCTGTGGCCTGCTCGTGCCCATATTTGTTCCTTTCATCTACATGTTTCGCTGGCCAGATCATCTGGTTTATTTCTGTTTGGCCTTGTTATGCTTTTTCTTGTGTTTTGATTTCCGTTTAATTCTTGTAATAATTAGAACCAATAGCTCATAGGTTTTTCTTTAAATATTGTATCTTTAGAAAGCCTATGGTTCTTTAAGGACTTATAACTTTTTCCTTATATTAACGTGTAGATCCATAAACGCGTAGGCCCTTTTATAGATTCTCCCTCCCCCTCAAAATTAGAAAAAAAAGGCCCAAAGAATTGCACCCTTCATGATAATGGCTTAAAGAACATTCATAATTACAACTTCTTTTTAACTAATTGAACATCCGTAGTGTCTAATCTAATTGATGTGGACACCATCAAATTGACTTTGGGGACCTTTAAGGGTGAAACTATTTGAATGATATGATGTTCATCATCTGAGTCAAATTTCGAATTGATGTAAAGAAGTACTAAAATTCTTAAAAATTAATGGAGGTGCAAATCTAAAAGAGGCGCATTAGGCTACTAATGCATATGCAAATAGTCCATTAAATGCTATTTTTTATAATAAAACATAAATATATTTATACAATATTTCGTGTCGATTCTAAACCAAATCAATTCAAGCTGAGCCCAATTCAAAACCTTCTCAAAGATTGAATCAAGCCAAAATTCCTACTCATGACTAACCTCATTCAAGCTAATTCGAACAAAAAATAAATCCAAATTCCGAGCAATATCACATCTTCAAATTAAAGCTTAAAGGCCAATCAATCACATAAAATTTATGATACTAATCTTAGATATAGACATGAGAATTGAAACTTATTTTTGAGGGAACTTAAGAGAATTATGATTTCATTCGGGACAATATTTTTACTGTTTTGTTTTTCATACTGTAATCATAATTATATTTGGCTACTATTTTTTACGGATATTAATAAATTTTTATGTTAAGAAGCTGCTTTCTATAATAACTTAAAAAAAATTTAATTTCTTCATAATAATTTTACCAAATAGACTCTATATTTGCACTGTTATTAGCTTATGTTTCAAGCACGCATTCAGCACCAACCGCTAAGAAACTTCTCCACTTATGATTGAAGTTTGCAGGACAAGCAAATTGAACATCAATTCATTTGAAATTACGTTGTTTGCTTATGTGCTCTGACGATTCGTAAGCTTGCAGGTCAAATCAAATCCTTAAAAAGCTGCTTGCTTCAGAATGCCAATGCAGAACATTTGTTTTAAGTATAAATATAGACCCATCGAGGCTTAGGGTGGTTGGTGGGAGAGCACGATTGGGAACCCCCCATCCCGGGTTCGAATCCACCCCACTATGGCAGCGCCTCTTAGGTGGGGACCAATAAAGTGTTGGCCCGAGGGTTTCTGGTGTGGGTGCCACCGCTAGGTCGACCGAGGAGATTAATGGACATCGCCAAGCGCCTCACAAATTGAGGTGGCAGCGGGCCGATACTCCCAGTTCCAAAAAAAAAGTATAAATATAGATATACAAAAAAAAAACAATCTTAGGAAATTTTCGAGTTCATTTATTTTTGGTTTTAAAAAATAAGTATTTAAGTAGGTAGAAGATATTAGATAACTTAAGTTTTATTTGTGACAGCTTTCTTACTGCTTTCTAAAGTAATTTTTTAGTATAAAAATTTTTAGTTTAAGAAATTTTTGTACTACAAAGCTGCTTAAGAAAACAGTAAGAAATATTTCTCAAATAAAGCCTTAACCAAAGTGAGCCATAATGGATAGGGATAAGCCAAATTGATCTTGCTAATTCATGAAGGCACCCGAGTCATCTATGTTTGGTCTTAGCACTAAAGTCCCCGCTGGGTCATTTATATATATAAAAAAAATTGCATGGCTTGTCTTACAAGTTCTTACAATAATCAACAATTGATTCCTTCATATTTCTGTGGAATTATTTTATAATGATTTGATTATACATGTCATTTACAAAGTATAAGCTCATAAAAAGGCTAGAAAGTGATAGGAAATTATTCCCCAAGTGGAGTTTTAGTTGGACAGCTTATAACTAATTTAGACTAATTTATTATGGAAATAAGGGATGAAGAAGAAGGAGAAGAAGATGAGAGGAGAAGGAGAAATGGTAGGAGAGTGAGTGTGAGAGGTGGTGTGTGAAGGTTTGCTTTGATAAAAACAAGATGGAAAGAGATAGGAGGATTATTCCCCAAGTAGAGTACTTTATAGTTGGACAGCATATAACTAATTTTAATTAGTTTAATTATTCTTTTAATCTACTTATTTTGTCATTCTTTTGTTTTTTAGTTTTTTAGTTGATGTGAGTTTTGAATTTCTATGCTTGTTGTTATTTACTTTTAATATAAATTATTATTTTTTTATTAAAAATTTTATCTTAAGCTTCTTTTTTTTACTTTTCTAATTTTCTTATCAAACAAAATTTTTTATATATTTTTCTAATTTTTATCTGATCAATACTTTTCCTTTCCCTTATTATTATTTGTGTGTGTATATATCATAAAAATTCGATGTATTTATAAATTTAATATCTAAACTTTTATTTTTATTTATTAAGACTTTAATGTCTAAATTACATTAAAGTATATGTATGAAAAAATTTATTTTATTTTAAATAAATTAATATAAATCACATTTTTAGATATATATATATATATATATATATATATATATATATATAATAAAAAAGAACTTAAAAAAACTTTTTTTTTATTTAGTTGAATAAAAAATTTTCTAATGAAGAGGAGACATAAAGAGTCACAATAATGGCCAGATTTATTTAATTTCTTTTCATTTATGAGGATAGGTTGAGAATTGTCAAAAGAAAAATAATCATTTTTAAATAAATTTAATTAACTATTAATAACTATATTAGAATCATTATGAAGTAAAATTCACTTTGCATTCATTCCAATTCTTCCAAACCAATCATACACTGTGAAACAAATTATGAAGAAAGTAATGTCCTTTTTAGAATACTGACAGGGAAGGCACCAACCAAAAGTATTCTGATTTCCAATGTCCAAAATTTTCTCTTAACTTCTTTATTTGTTTTCAATTTTTTTGTTGAAAGTTGGTGAGCTCATAGCTTTCCTCAACGAACTTTAGACTTTCAGCTGCAATGTTTTCTGAATCACAATTATAAAATTCAATACATTTACTTGAGATGATATGAACAATATTTTAGATAACAATATTTAATTTTATGCTTCTCTTTTAATGGTCAATATTCTAGGCCACAAAGCCACTACAGAAAAATCACGTATTATCGACGAAAATTTGGTAAGTTGTCGGCGGATTTGAAAGGTTTCCGGCAAATTTTTCATAAGTTTGAGGGCTGCTTTTCCGCCGGCAATGAGAGATTTTCCTGTAGTGAGCATTGGGAGTCTCATCACCATCTTATAAAATTTTTCCTTAAGTTTGCCATCACATAATAAGCTCGATGCATTCCTCCGCTTCATCAACTCCCTCTCTAGTCTTATCAACAAGAAGAATGTCATAGCAAAAAATATAAACAAAGGAGGCTTTGAATTCTAAGTATGATAGAACTTACAAGAAAGACAGGCTGTATTGCAGCTACTCTAAGTGTCATGGCCACACTAGAGAGAAATATTGCATATTGAATTAGTACAAAAAATTCTAGTTCAATAAAATTTTGAATTAAAAAATTACTTTATGAAACAATAAAAATGTTGTCACAAATGAAGCCTTAATAGTAAAATTAAAACTTCCAGATATATAAGATGTGATAATGCCAAGAAGTTAAATTTCACATAATTGTTAGACAAATTTGGAATTTTACATCAATGCTCATAAACCTCAACAAAATTCAGTTGTTGAGCAAAAATATTGCAAGAACACTGTATTTTCAATACATAATTCCCATTACATTTTGGAACGAGTGCATTTTAACCACTGCTTAGCGAACAACAACAACAACAACAATAACAAGCCTTTGTCCCACTACGTGGGGTCGGCAACATGAATTCTTTTTCTCCATTGTGTCTGGTTCAAAGTCAAATTCTCGTTTAAATCTAATAGAGAAAGATCATTTCTAATATTTTCTAACCAAGTCTTTTTAGGTTTACCTCTACCTTTCTTAACATAAGTCAAATTCTCGCTTAGCGAACAAATAAAATATTTTCTTCCCTGTTACAAAATAAATCTCCACACAAGCTATAATAAAACTGCAGATTATTCTTCTGTTAGGGTTGTCAGATGTCACGATTTTGCATCCACTTTGCCACTACACCGAGCCAAGTTTCAACCAAGAGCAGTGATCTGTCTTCATGGGTTACCTACCAGGCGTGAAAGGTTATAATCTTTATGACAATAAGAACAAGTAAATTTCTATATACAGAAATGTCATTTTCATATAACCAAATTCCAATTCTTATCTACAACCAATAACTTTACTTAGCTTGCTTCGCCCAACACAAGCAATGAGCTTCAAACTAGACTGTCCGCAGAACAACCTCTTCCGCACACAGGAACAATCCTTGAGGATCAAACCGAGCTACTGGCACTCCATCATACCTACAAGACTAGCTCTGCAATTTACTCTTCCCAGCAAATCCTGACAAAACTTCTTCAGCCAACAATGAAAATTGCATTTTAAAGGTGGATTCCTTGGAAACTTTTCAAGTCGCCAAAAATGAAGATGCTTCTAGCTCTTGTCGCAATTCACAACTTGACTCTTACACAGCTCTATGTGAATAATGCATTTCTATGTGGTGACTTGCTTGAAGAAATCTATATAGATTTACCTCCATGATATATGGACAAGGGGGAGAAAACATCACCAAGTAATAGTAGCATGCAAGTTACACAAATTCATAAACTGGCTCAAACAAGCATCTTGACAATGGTATTCCAAATTTTCTACATACTTTTTCTATCCTGGGTTAACTACTACTTATTTATAAGAGTAATAGGATCCACATTCGTGGCTTTATTGGATTACAAAGATTACGTTATCAGCACAAAATCTTCTACATCTATTCTTAACTATCTCAAATCCCTCTTAAGCCCTCAATTTAAACTTATTAATTTGGGCAATTTAAAATACTTTTTAAGCTTTTAAATTGCTTGCTCAAGTAGCAAGATTATATTCTCCCCACATCACTGTACTTCCTAGTTACTAGAGGATGCAAACCAAGGTGCCAATGGATCCCAACTGCCACCCAAATGCTTCAAACAACGAACTCATACATGATCCATCTAAGTACTGACTAATTATTTATTTACTTATTTTTTAATTAAATCATATTTAATGATAATTAATATGGATATATCACCAAAAAATTATCTTGATCGGGGCACGAATCTCGAGGAAAACTCAAATTGGAAACTTCAAAAATTAATTCAGAGACCATTTAAACTTCGATTTCAGCAAGCTTATAGTCAAACTGAGCGTCTCGGAAATACGAATCCAACGACACCAAATTCGACTCAATCCGAGCCCAAATGAGTCCAAATCAAGTACCCGAAGCGCTGTTGGAAGCATCGAACAACAATTTGAGTTATCAAACGGTCTCTGATTTTGACGAGCTTATAGTCGAATCGAGCGGCTCGACGAGACGAATCCAACGAGCCCAAGATCGCAGAATTCTGATACCATTAAGACCTTAAAATGCTCAATAAACGGTTCACGATCAAGAGATTCAATATCAGCCGTTCATCCGGATCACTCCTTATTTGCCCCTGATCCCTCATCTATTTACGGGCTATGCCACTCCAGAAAAACTATAAATAGCCCCTCATTTCTCTTAAGAGGGGACCCAAGCCAAGAAGAGAAGAAGAGAAGAAGAAGAGAAGAGAAGTCTAGGAGGGAATAGCTCCTCCTCGACCACCGCCGGAACATCACCGGAGCATCGCCAGAGCACCACCGGGCGCCCGACGGACGCCGAGCTCTGCCCGATGCCGGACCAACATCGGAATTCCGCCCGACGTCGGAATTCTACCCGACGCCCGAGTGACGCCGAAATTCTTTCAAAGTGACGCCGAAATTCTGCCGGACACCCGAGTGACGTCGGAACTCTGCTTGGCCTTGTAACTGATACTCATTGTAATCTGATCGTCCTAAATTTAAAGGATGAATCAGCTTTGTGTATTTCATACAACACTAGTGGAACTTTTTCAACTGGGCGTGGCCCCGTGGTTTTTCCCTTTTCCAGGGCTTTCCACGTAAAAATCCTGGTGTTCTTTCATTCTTCTGTTTGTGCGCTGGATATACGTACAACGCTGAGATGGAAATTTAAACTCTATCGCCGCGTATATTTGAGTCCGCAACAATTTGGCGCCGTCTGTGGGAAACACTTTCCCACACTCCTAAATATTATTTTCATGGCCAATAGGCGTAGCAATCGCCTCACAGGAGCCTCCCGCTCCCACTCTCCTCAATCCAGAAACCAGTCTATAAATTATGGACATCAAGTTTCTGCCTCCTTTCTTCCTGGGCGGCAACACATTGCTGGAGAAGGAACCTCAGGGCCTTCTTTGGAGGAGCGAATCCGAAAAATGGAAGAATCTCAGAACGAGATCCCACAACTCCTACGAGAGACTCGACAACCGGAACTAGCACCACAGGAGGAGGTTCTTCTCCCTCAAGATCCACCATGGGTAGAAGCTGTTCAACTCGAACATCCTCAAGAAAAAATTCCTCTTCCTCCGCCAAGAAGACATCTGCAGTTACATCAAGATAATGAACTGGCTGATACAACAAGTTCTACCCATCCTTCGCACACAGGTCGGCAACCTCGTATTCCTTTGGACCTCCCCGAAGAGTTAGCCCGACCACACATTACTGAGCTCCCTCGCAATGCCCTTCGCCACGAACTGCGACGATTGGTCCGAGAAGAGTTCCCTACAGGAGGCATAAGGCAACCCCTTCGTCAGTGGGACTTGCAGGAGTCGTCACCCTTGATAAAAGCTATTCTTCAACACGCTATTCCGGCAGGATTTAAACTACCAAGCATCGATTCCTACGACGGGACATCCGACCCGTACGAGCACATCGATCATTACAGAACTATCATGCATATCCAGCGAGCATCTGATGCACTCCTTTGCCAGGTTTTTCCTGCTACCCTTAAAGGACAAGCTCGAACGTGGTTTTATTCACTTCCAGCCGGAACAATCCCTACATTCGTCAAATTGGCCAAAATGTTCGTCGAACAATTCGTTGCCAATCGAAGAATTGTTAAGGATTCTTCTCACCTTTCCAGGATCCGTCAAAAAGAAGGAGAATCGTTAAAGGAGTATTTTCAGCGGTTTTCCACCGAGGCGCGACAAATTGCAGGAGTGGATCCTGAATTGCTGAGAGGGGTCTTTCTTGGCGGTCTCCGTCCTGGCCCTTTCTATTCGGCACTCATGCGAGACACAGTTCATTCATATGCTGACCTGATCCATCGTGTAGAAGCTCAAATCTCCGCTGATGAAGCCATTAATGCTCATAAAAAGCAATTTGAGCAAACAACTGGAAAGCGTAAGAACGCCCCTACAATAGAAGACTCATTTTCGCAACGAAAGAAAAATTTATCTCCTAGACCCCCTGTACCACAACGCGAGTTCCGACATGAAAAAGAATATACGCCTCTCAATGTAACTCGAACCAACATACTAATGGCCATTCGAGATAAAGAAAATATCAAGTGGCCTAATTCTTTGAAGCTAAATGTTGGAAACCATGAGCAATATTGCTATTTCCACCGTAGTTGTGGACATACTACCGAAGCCTGCAAGCAACTCAAGGATAAGATCGAGAGGTTGATCCGACAAGGATATCTCCGACAATTCATCCAAAACCCACCTACTCGAGATGAAATTGGTCCAACTGGGGGGCAAAATCAACAACAGCAAAGATAATAGTTGAATAATATTCAAATGGTTGGGGAGATTGAATGACCACGCACTTTGTGTAGTTGTATCAGTAATACTACTTGTCTTATCTCATCGTGTTAAATAGGGTGTCACTTTGATATCCCTAATGTTGTCTTCAAAGTTAAAAATTGTGTTGTCCTTGTATGTATATCGTATATATTGATTACAGTGTAACTTGTATATCCCTAAGTCACACTAGGAATCTATTGTATTGTCTTACAGTAATATAATGTGTTGTTCGTCCAGTTCTGATATTATCTCTTTCTTTAAAAAGAATACAAATGACAATGAAAAACTACTGACAAATATAGTCTCTTTATCCATGATCTGAGAAATATGCAGTCTTTATTGCTTCTCAATCATTAGAAGATCGATCCCAGGGGGATTCGATCCGACCTCTTTCATACAGGTTAACGTCGTCGAGCAAAGGCTCCGACATACAACCTCAGATAGGTCTCACATCATTGGTGGATTCTCTCGACCTCTTCCATATAGGTTAACGTCATCGAGCAGGGCTCTGACATACAACCTCGGATAGGTCTCACATCCTTGGTGGATTCTCTCGACCTCTTCCATATAGGTTAACGTCATCGAGCAGGGCTCTGACATACAACCTCGGATAGGTCTCACATCCTTGGTGGATTCTCTCGACCTCTTCCATATATGTTAACGTCATCGAGCATGGCTCTGACATACAACCTCGGATAGGTCTCACATCCTTGGTGGATTCTTTCGACCTCTTCCATAAAGATTAACGTCGTCGAGCAAAGGCTCCGACATATAACCTCGGATAGGTCTCACATCCTTGGTGGATTCTTTCGACCTCTTCCATAAAGATTAACGTCGTCGAGCAAAGGCTCCGACATATAACCTCGGATAGGTCTCACATCCTTGGTGGATTCTCTCGACCTCTCCCATACAGGTTAACACCGTCGAGCATAGGCTCTGACATACAACCTCGGATAGGTTCAACATCCTTGGTGGATTCTCTCGACCTCTTCTATAGAGGTCAACATCAGCAAGCAGCGTTCTAAGTGAATAACATTCTCTCTATAAAGATTCCATGAAAGTGAGCGGTTGACAAAATCATCACTCATATTCTAGCAATGCCTCCAAAAATATGGGGGGCAATATATCAAAGCATGTCTCAAATATGCAATAACAATTTAGCTTCCTCCAAGAGGCAAGTTCTCAACTTCAATATCAATGGAGTTACATAAATTCAAATTCAAATGTACATTTCTTCTCACTAGAAGTTGAAATCAAAAAGTACATTGGCATCATTCATACAAGCTGCTATTATCAAGCAAGAAGAAACTTCGAAATGGTCAAAAATCCTTAGTGGATTCAATTGACCTATTCTTAATTATGCATTCAAGTATCTCGTACAACTTCTTCTTCCAAGAAAAGATGTAACCTGATCACCATCAGGCCTCCACTCAGTTTACACAATAAGTATATCACCCGACTACTATCATAGCACATTGCTTTGACCCCTTGACTCAGGGATATCTGATGTCGACATACTTCAGTTTGGATATATATTGCCTTAGCAAAATGAAACTTGTCATTATCAGCCCTTCGCCTGATGTTTATCGGCGACTCTTTACTTCATATCATCCATCATCGGCTTCTCGTTCAACTGCTGATAGCAGCACCCTTGAACTCTCTCCTTCTGCTCCCCACTTGGTCGTTGACTGCTAACAGACTTCAACCCGATCGTTCATCATCGAAAAACTTCCGTTAAAATAGCATCGAAATTCTATTCGATGCCGAGCTTCCTCTCGTTGAAGGACTTCTGCACATCGCGGGACTTTAGTCAAAATTCTAACAGATGTTGATCTTTCTCCAATCGCAAAATTTCTACCCGTCGTGGGACTTCTTCCCGCCGACGAATTTTCGTCGGAGTTATACCCGACGCCGTATTTCTTCCCGACGTTGGATTTCTACGCGTCGTCGGATGTTTGTCGGGCTTCTACCCGACACCAAATTTCTACCCATCGTGGGACTTCTTCCCGCCGACGGATTTTCGTCGGAGTTCTACCCGACGCCGTACTTCTTCCATACGTTAGACTTCTGCCCGTCATCAGATGTTTGTCGGGCTTCTACCCGACACCAAATTTCTACCCGTCGTGGGACTTCTTCCCGCCGACGAATTTTCATCGGAGATCTACCCGACGCCGTACTTCTTCCCGACGTCTGACTTCCGACCATCTTCAGACTCCCTCCGACTAACATCTCACCTCTACATGATCTCTTAAAGGAGAGAAATTTCTAACTCCCATTCCGCTTCCCTTCCTGAAAAGGGGAAGCGGCTAACTTCTGCGCAAAGAGAGGGGCGCCGAGTCGAGTGGGGAAAGTCACCTACTCAAAAATAGCGGAAGGCCTCAAAATGCCAGAAGCTAGAGGGGAGAAGAGAGAAAGCCGCTAACTTCTGCGCAAAAGGAGGGGCGCCGAGTCAAGTAGGGAAAGCCACCTACTCAAAAACAGCGGAAGACCTCAAAATGCCAAAAGCTAGAGGGGAGAAGAGAGGAATACGCTAACTTCTGCGCAAAGAGAGGGGCGCCGAGTCGAGTAGGGAAAGTCACCTACTCAAAAACAACGGAATGCCTCAAAATGCCAGAAGCTAGAGGGAGAAGAGAAGAGGAAGAAAGGGGCATTTTGTTCCCTACCCCAACGGAGGTATTTATAAGAAGAGAAAAAGGTGAAAAGGGGGGAAAAAATTTAAAATTTGGAGGGAATTTCTCCTCCAAAAGTTTAAAATTCTTCTAGAAATATTTTCTAGATTTATTCTAGAAAATTTGAAGTCCAAATATGACATTTTCGGAATTAAAAAAAAAATTTGGAGGGAAAACGGGTCCCACCGCGAAAAAAGATTTGTGTGAGGGACGGCTAGCTCCCCCCTAAAAAATAAAAAAAAGATTTTTGAAATGGACAACTGCCCATTTACTCCCGCACGCCCCTTGCCTGCGCGCCCGCGCGGGCTGCCGGCGGCCGGCAGCCTACGCGTTATCGGGCTCCGATTTTGGGCCCGGACGGTCCAAATTCGACGTTTTTGGGGTCCCCGGACACGTTTTTTGACGTTCCGGACTCAATTTTGATACTTTCAGAGCTCAACGAGGCCTCTACAATCAAGTTTGAGCAAAATAATATCTTTTTGATCATAATTTTTTTCGATTCGGCCGATGTAAAAAGTCGGAGCAAGTATTTTCGGACTCCTGGAGCTTCGACGTTTGAAAGTAGGGGGGCAACTGATATATCACAAAAAAATTATCTTGATCGGGCACGAATCTCGAGGAAAACTCAAGTTGGAAACTTCAAAAATTAATTCGGAGACCATTTAAACTTCGATTTCAGCAAGCTTATAGTCGAACTGAGCGTCTCGGAAATACGAATCCAACCACACCAAATTCGACTCAATCCGAGCCCAAATGAGTCCAAATCAAGTACCCGAAGCGCTGTTGGAAGCATCGAACAGAAATTTGAGTTACCAAACGGTCTCCGATTTTGATGAGCTTATAGTCGAATCGAGCGGCTCGACGAGACGAATCCAACGAGCCCAAGATCGCAAAATTTTGATACCATTAAGACCTTAAAATACTCAATAAACGGTTCACAATCAAGGGATTCAATATCAGCCGTTCATCCGGATCACTCCTTATATGCCCCTGATCCCTCATCTATTTACGGGCTATGCCACTCCAGAAAAACTATAAATAGCCCCTCATTTCTCTTAAGAGGGGACCCAAGCCAAGAAGAGAAGAAGAAGAGAAGAGAAGTCTAGGAGGGAATAGCTCCTCCTCGACCACCGCCGGAACATCATCGGAGCATCGCCAGAGCACCACCGGGCGCCCGACGGAAGCTGGAGCTCTGCCCGATGCCAGACCAACATCGGAATTCTGCCCGATGCCGGAATTCTACCCGACGCCCGAGTGACGCCGGAATTCTTTCAAAGTGACGCCGAAATTCTGCCGGACACCCGAGTGACGTCGGAACTCTGCTTGGCCTTGTAACTGATACTCATTGTAATCTGATCGTCCTAAATTTAAAGGACGAATCAGCTTCGTGTATTTCATACAACACTATTGGAACTTTTTCAACTGGGCGTGGCCCCGTGGTTTTTCCCTTTTCCAGGGCTTTCCATGTAAAAATCTTGGTGTTCTTTCATTCTTCTGTTTGTGAGCTGGATATACGTACAACGCTGAGATGGAAATTTAAACTCTATCGCCGCGTATATTTGAGTCCGCAACAAATATATAATTAATTATTAATTAAATCATCTATAGGCTCGTAGGGCTCATGTTCCTCCTCTTCCCGCTTCGACGTCGCCTACTTTCTGTCTTATCGGAAGTCGTGTCGCGAGCTTCTTCACCTCTTCTTCGACGGTGTTGTTCCTATCATATCGGAAGTTTCGACGGGATTTTGCCGTGAAGATAACACTCTTTGACCCCTTCGCGTGCTTCTGTTGACCTCGTTTTCGTACGCTTTTCCCTCGAGCGCATTTGATCGACTAAATTAGACCTCGTCGAGTCTAGTTTGAGCTCGAATTGACTCGAATTGAGTCAAATCAGGCTCAACGAAGTTTAATGAAAGTCGAGCAATGCTCGCCGGCCGCGTCAAGGTTAATTTGATTCGATCCATCATTCTATTTAAATTTTAATTACGCTAATTTGACCAAATCAAATTAAACCTAAATTAAACCCAAATCGAGCCGAATTAGACCCGACGGGGTTTAATTATTCTTAACTGATACACTCGAGCCACGTCGAGGTTGATTCGACTTGAATCAACGTCAAGTTAGATTTGATTTACTCGAGCCAAATCAGATCTGATTTAAATATGATTTTAGCTCAATTAATTTAATTTAATCCAAATTACAGCATAATCAATTTTTTTTAAATGCATTTGAAATTGTTTCCGAATCTAGCTTCGGCATTGACGAGCATTGAATAGATACCTTTCCTGGTCTCTTTGGGCGAGATCTCTCCGCCTCCTGGTGATTCGCGAGACCTCGGCCTCCCTCTCGGTTTGGGACGGATCCATCGCATTCAATAGGCGAGCTGACCCAGACGGAAGGATTCCGCTCTGCTTCCCGTTCGCGAGTCCCAGGCGGACTTCCCTGTTCGCAAGCCAGGCGATCTCCCTCCCGTCTCTCTTGCTTGCGGAAAGCCCAGCCAAGCCGAAGCCTCACTCGACGCCTCCTCTTTTTCACTAAGGCAAGTATATCTCTCCCCTTCTCCTCCCTCCTCTTCTATTGCATCCTTCTTCTTCTCCTTTCCTTATCTTCTTCTACTTCTTCCATATTTTATTTCTTCTTCTTCTTCTTCCACTTCTTCTTCCACTTCTCCTTCCCTCCCTTATTCTTATCTCTATGTCTTGAGAAGGAATCAGAGATTGATCATGGCAAAGTGAGTATGCATTTCCAAAGCAAAGGGTTTTAGATTCATTTCATTTAGACATCTTGATTGAGAATGAGATAGTGATGCTTATGATTGTTCTTCTCTCTTATTTGACTCATGTTGCATTGCTTAGAATTTTAGGTGTAAACCATGGAAAAGCATAAGAAGCCATGTTGATCTTTTGTCAAAGCATGCATACAAGGTGTTTGTGGTTATGCCTACTAAGGAGCAATGTGATTTTAGAACAAGTATTTGTCTCCTAATAAGCCACATTTGCATGACTTATCTACATTAAGAGCATGAGTATTACTTTGTCATTTGGTTGTATGTTGTTTTACAAAGAAAAGAAGAGAGAACTCAATGAAACCAAAGAATGACATGGGATTTTTGGTGGAAACTTATTTCAGACATGACATCTATTACCCAGCTTGGCTATGTTCATTTGGTTACTATGCGATGAATTGCTTTAGGAAAGATAGTTGTTGAGAAAAGACTATGATAGATTCTTGCCTTACTCTAGTAATGATATGTTGAGTGGTTGGCATGAAAGAAAGTTATGAACTTGAATTACAATTCTCTTGAAATGTTTGATGGCTCATGGTGTGGAATTTAGAAGCTTATTGGAAGGTAATCATGGGACTTGTGTTTGAATCAATGTTTCAAATGTGATGCTGTTATGTCTCTTTCAAACTTTGACATGAAAACTTCTTTCTTCTTCTAAATCATGTTAAATGTAAATATCAAGTTTGGGGAGTTTCATGAAATTGTGTTGATTGGAACACCTTCTTGTGGGTTGAAAAGTTTGTGGGAGAATATACATGTGTTTTGTAGACTTAAAGTTGTGCTATTTATGTTATGTAAGACATTTAACCATAAAGATTAATGGATTTTCCTTGGATTTTGTGGTTATTTTTTTTGGAAGCCAGTTGTTGCTGTTGTATGGATTGGTCTAATCTGTTGTGAAGCATTAGATCCTTACCAAATTTTGTTGGATAGTTTCATGCAGGTGCCTATGTAGTTCTCCTGCATCAAGTCATGCTTTGACTTTACCTTAGAAAACATCTGTCAACATGGTTTCAGATACCGAACTCATCATTGAAATCATTTCTTCTTATAGTGTAGAGTAAGGGTTTCCTTTTAGTAACTTGCTAATTTGTATGTTATTGGAGATGAAATCCCTGTCAGGTTGTTGATGTTCATACAATCCAATTGCTTGATGAAATGCCGCTAAGGAGAGGTTGTAAGTTGCTTGGTTCATAAGCTTTGGGGAAGAGTGTTGATGTATGTTCTTATGGTGACTTAAAAGGATAGAATGATCTTATATTGTTATAAATTCTTTATGGAAACGAGGGTATCTTGTCTCGTATTTTGATGTTTGGATCTTGAATGTATCTTTGTCAACCATTGCTTCATGCTTTAATTTTGAGAATGTGTGGTTTGGATGCAAAATTGCAAGTTTTATATTGAATAAGCTTCCTTTGAGCTTAGAAAGGATTTCGAGCCTCGCGAGTGTCTTTTTGAAACAAAAAAATTCATACTTTTTTTTTATTTTTTTTATTTCAAATCAATTGTTGGCATTTTTTTAATGAAGTGGATTTGGAGAGATTTTATCCAAGATAGTTTACTTCTTTTGGATGTTTGATGAGTTATGTTTATTAAAGGTTGATTTACGTAACTACATTTGAGATGTTGGATAATTGTCTCATGACGTTTTATTATTTATTATTTTTCTGATTTGAGTATTTATTTTGATGTGATTTCTTATTTGTTCTTGATTTACTATTTTATTACTTTTAAAATCAGATCCCTGCTCACTACTGCTGATAAACTGGATTTTTGATTGAGAGTTTTGCCTTGTTTTTATTTAAAAAAGGCTTTTGAAAAGGATTGTGAAACTTTATAAAAAAGGCTTTGTGAGTTATTTTGCATTAAGGAATTCAATGATACGCTTCGTGAATATTTTATGTTGTAAAGCTTTATGAAACCTTCTTGTTAGAAGATTTTCATGGAGTCACCCCACTTTAAAGAAACTTGTCTGTTTTGCATCGAAAGATTGTAGTGGGTTTCTTGTAGGAAGGTTTTATATGTTGCTTTGTTTGGAAGTTCTTTGAGTCGTTTTGGAGGTTGAGGGTTTTATGAAGGGTTTTGCATTAGAAAAAAATTGTTGTTAGGTGACTCTTTTAAGTCTTTTTGAAACAAGGCGAATTTTCATAAGTGAGTTTTCTTCTTTCTTACTTGCATTTGGTTCTGAAAAATGAATTTGAAGATGTGGGTTGAAAGAGCTTGGGTGGGTTTTGATTTCAAGACTGGTTTTCTTCTTTGTTACTTCGAGTCTTATACGGGTTTGATTTGGATAATTGCGTCAAGTCTTTCGAGTGATTTTCTTAAAAAGTGGGAATAGTAAATAGCATCAAATCTCATTTTCCTCTCGTTCACATTTGGCTTAAATGTTGAATTAGAGTGAAGGGGTAGAGGCATGTTTGGACTTTGACAGAGCATGCCTATCAATGAGATGCTAACATTCCATAAAAATAATAAATAAAGACCGTTTTTTTGGAGCAATATAGGAGAGTTCCTACCAACTCAAGCAGTCTCGGGGAGCAAGCAGCCAAGCTAACATCCAGACAAAAGAAAAGGTATGTTTTCATTTAATAGAATTTTATTTTGATTATTTGCATATTGAACATGATTCTGCTCCCATCCAATCCTTGTTCTTTTCTTTGTTCTTTGCGAGGTACTCTTGGGAAGGCAAAAGCAAGGAGCAACTGGAGTACTAGACGAAGGAGCTTGGACAGTCGGATCCGAGCATCAGTCGCCCCCATTCATTCTGGTGGGGGTGCTACGGGAGATACCACCGGGTCATAGCCCCCGGTGTTGTGAGTTTTCTTAAAACTTAGATAGCCTCTAGGGAGCCCATCGGTGTGTATGTTCCCTTACCTTTAGGGCCCTGCAGAAACTTCAATTCTTAGGTAATTTTCTTCTCTTATTTTATTCTTAGATCCCTAAATCCATTTACACATATGCGAATGTCTAAGGGGTTAGAAATAAAACATCTATTCATCTCCTACAACACTAGTGACACCTAAGGACAAAAATTAAGGACTGAGTCTTAGAGAACTTAGACTTAGGATGCATGCTCCTTTAGGATAGAGACATAAGACATAAAAACTTAGCGACATATTATCCTAAGATTAGTTTGCTTTAATTCATTAATAATTAAGCAATAAAACTAATTATAATTTGAATTAAAAGATTCAAATCCTTGACTCTGAATCAAACTATAACCAGCATACGAAATCACTAGGAGGCAAAACTTGAACATGAATTTGAATTAAATCTCACTAATTTATTTATCATCCTTTAATTAAATATTAACTAGATAAAATTCATCAAAATAAACTCAAATCCTAGGAGTTACAAAATTGGGGAAGCTAATCTAACTCGAACCTAAAAGACCTTATAATACCCAAACTTTGAAAATTCATAACTAATTATAGAAAAATCCAAATCAAGTGAATTAAAAAACACTCAACTCTAATCAAAGTCTACTATTCATTAAAAATATTAACTTTCCAAAAATCAACCTAATTTGAAAAGTCAACTCTCCGGTCAACCGTAGTTCAATAATTAGGGCCCGAAACTCCTAAAATCATAATTTTACCTAGAAAACTCTAAATCCAACAAACTAACAGTCTAATTACTCATAGTAAGATCTAGTATTTAATAAAAATACTAACTCCCTTAGACCCAACCTGTTTCTAATAATCCCTTTTTGGACCCCTTTTAGCATAGTGTATAGGTGGACCCCGGACCTCCTAACAATCACTAATGCAATTTAAACTTCAAATATTATTACCCTAAGCATTAAAATTGATCCACAAATTAAATTGACTAAAATGGATCCTAATTCACTAATATTTGAACTTTAAATAAAATTTCCTTTACAGACCTTCAACAAACTGGAATTTTTTGATAACTTTAACTAAATACCCACTTAGGATCTACCTCAGCCACACAGCCTTTACACACACATAGACTTGTTTGCTAGGGCACCACTTCTAGTTCTATGTTAGGCCGATGTTTTACTTTTTCTGTTTCTGTGCTGTGACGCTCTTGCATGTGGCACGTGTGCTGGTTGATATGATTTGTTGTGAGTGTTTATTTTATTATTATACTGCACTTTACTCGTGATGTTGTTGCTTGTGCGTTAGATCTACCCCTAGGCTAGGGACGTTTTATACTGACTCAATCTTATGCAGGTGGCCACGCTCATGCAGCGCTAAAAATAAACGAGGGCTAATATGATAAATCATAAATTATAAATGCTTGCTACAGGTGCTCTAAAATGCTTAGCCCCCAAATGAATAAGAGCGTGGCCAAGTGTGTTTACTTTTCTGCACTGATATAACTGCTTGTGATGTGATATATTAAACTGCTTGAGATTTTCGTTAGGATAACCTTGCAGGTTCAGTTTGAGTCTAGATTTTTATTTTTCATAATGTAATTTATAATTCATATTGAGTTGTGAAAGTCTTCAAAGGCATGGAATTTCGAATGTTAGGTACCCAAAGGGAGAAAGAAAGGCCCTCTCTCGGGGAGTTTCTTTCTCATTTGGGTACCCTTCCGGAGAACGATCTGAAGGAGGATGATCTGAAGAAAGACGGTCCACTCGAAGATGAAGATTTGAAGACGAAATGCCTTGTATTTAAGACTTGCGTCATTCAATAGGATTAGAATCCAGGATGTTGTCGGTGGGGCCTGGCCACCATTACTTTTCTGCAGACCCTGGGTTGTACTTATACGGCACTTGCCGTGGACTGTGGACTTTTCTTTACTCTGCTCTGTGGATTTATATTGATTTGTTTATTTTGTGTGCGCAGTAGAAATTACCTGTTTTTCTTAAGTTTCTTTCTTGCATGTGCTTGGCCTGATTTCGCTAGGCTCTTTAGGAATAAAATTTTTCTACTCATAATTAATACTTAAAATTTTAAGAAATAAATAACATAGAAATATAACGATCTAGGGAATAGCCGGAATCGTTCGGAGTCGCATGCATATCAATGCATTCTCTCCCTCCTTGCTATAAGACACTTCCCCGCCTGCGGGTAGAGTCAAGATAATCCGACCTATGAGGATGAGGTGCTGGATCTGGGGAAGTCTAGTCTTTTCTAAAAAAACTATTTTTATAAGCCTTTTTAAAATTCTATGCATATTTGATTTGGGATCATTAACTAGCATGCATTGCATTAGAAACTAATTAAATTAAAATTTTAATTGCATTAGTCTTAGGAGCATACACCCTACATAAGTCCAAGGCCAATTAGGAAACTCTCTAGACGTCGGCCCTACTTCCGATAACCAAACTACCTACCCATCTTTCATAAAGACTTGGATAGCATGGATTTTATACGATTAGGTGGTTAGCTGGCTTTCCTTTTCAGGTAGGATATAAGCCCAGAATGCATTAGCTAGGACACGGGTGTTAGTGTTGTGTAGAACACTAAGCCCACTAGATCTAGGGTTCAAGGCTACTACTATCGGTGTCTCGTAGTATGCCTCATCGGTGGGTAAGTCCCCTTTCTTTCAGGGGCTATAAATCCTGCCTATCTGCGTCACCTAGATGACGCCACTTCCATCTTTCTCTCTCATATGCTTCGAGTGCATGATTTATTTATTTTTTCCAGTTTCTTTTCACTACCTTAGTCCCTCCGGATGCTGATCTGAGCCGTGCATGTTGACTAAGCCTAGTTGAGCCCTTCTTTTCCTTCGAGTAGGATTTCCTAGTCTTCGCCCTATGTACCAATCCCAATTTAGAAAGAATAATGTAGAATCCTTAATCGAGAGTATTCTCAGGCCCCGGCTTGAGATGTAATTAACCACGGGGGCTTGCGCCCATGGGAAACCACATCCCACTCTCAAATAAACCCCATTCGAGCTAATGTATCGGGTGGGGGAAACCCGTTGTGACGATCAGATCATATATATTATTACCCATCGGGGTGTACTGGTGAGAGCCGCTATCCTCAATGGTTAATCATATGTGTGATCGAATCTGCCCTCCCATTGGCCAGATACTGTCTCCCCTCGCGGGGCGATGGTGTTTGTTGTCCTTTCGGAGGTCCACAGCTTCTTTCGGCTAAATCCCGTAAATTTGGGATTTAAGGAAAAGGGTTGGAAAACAGCGTGAAATGAGAATTTAACTTATTGGGGCTCTTTGGCAACAAGTTGATTTTAAGTTGAGTAGGATTTAGTAAGTTCTATAAATCCAAATTTACTAAATCTTGCGAAAGTAAATTCTGTTAAATTATGCGGAACCTATTTGATAATGTAATTCAGGATTTAAGGCGGTTAGTTCATTAAAAAACTTAAATTTAATTTATATTTATAATACAATTTACTTATTCATTGTAATTTAAATTACCATTAATAAATTACAACTATAACTAGTATAATTAGAAACTAGTTTAACTATTAAATAATTTAACTAATAATTTAATTATTATTTAGTAGATTAATTATCTAACTTAACTAATAATATAACTTAGAGATATTAACTAGCTTAATTATCTAATTATTATTATTGATACATCATCGAAAAATTATCTTGATCAGACATGAATCTCGAGGCAAAATCAAGTTGGAAACTTCCGAAATTAAAATCAGGACCATCTGAACTCCGATTTCAACAAACTTATAGTCGAACTGAACATCTCAGAAATACTAACCCAACGACACCAAATTCGAGTCAATCCGAGCCCAAATGGGTCCAAATCAAGGCCTGAAGCACTTTTGAAAGGTTCAAAACATAATTTGGATTACCAAACAGTGTCCAAACATAAAATGCTTATAGTCGAATCGAGCGGCTCGATGAGACAAATCCAATGAGCCCAAGATCGCAAAACTCTGATATCACTAAGACATTTAAATGTCCAGTAAACGGTCCATGATCAAGGGATTCAACATCGGTCGTCCATTCAAACCACTCCCTAATTATCTTGTACCTTCCTCCTATTTACGGGCCATGCCACTCTAGAAAATCTATAAATAGACTTCTCCTTTATCATGAGAGGGGACCCAAGCCAAAGGTAGAAAAGAGAGAGGTCGGAGATCGCTCTTGCCTCCTTGCTCCACTTCGACCACCGCCGGACTTCTGCCGGACCACCATCTGAGGCTCGGACTTCTGCCGGACCACCACTTGAGGCCCGGAGTTTCGCCGGACCACCACCTGAGGCCCGGAGTTCCGCCGGACCGCCACGTGAGGCCCTGAGCTCCGCCGGACCACCACTTGAGGCCCTGAGCTCTGCCGGACCACCACCTGAGGCCCTGAGCTCCGATGCACCACCAATTGAGACCCTGAGTTCCGTCGGACCACCACTTGATGCCCTGAGCTCCGTCGGACCACCACTTGAGACCTAAGTTTGGCCGGACCACCACTTGAGGCCCTGAGCTCCTCTGAACCACCAATTGAGGCCCTGAGCTCCACTGGACCACCACCTGAAGCCCTAAGCTCCTCCGGACCACCACTTGAGGCCCTAAGTTCCACCAGACAACCATTGGAGGCCCTGAGTTTCGCCGGACCACCACTTGAGGCCCTGAGCTCCGCCAGACCACCACCTGAGGCCCTGAGTTCCGCCGGACCACCACCTGAGGCCCTGAGTTTCACCAGACCACCACTTGAGGCCCTGAGCTCCGCCGGACCACCACTTGAGGCCCTGAGTTTTGTCGGACCACCACTTGAGGCCCTGAGCTCCGTGGACCACCACCTGAGGCCTGAGTTCCACCGGACCACCACTTGAGGCCCTGAGCTCCGCTGGACCTCCACATGAGGCCCTGAGCTCCGCTGAACCACCACTTGAGGCCCTGAGCTCTACTGGACCACTACCTGCGGCCTTGAGCTCCACTGGACCACCACTTGAGGCCCTGAGTTTCCCCGAACCACCACTTGAGGCCTTGAGTTTTATCGGACCACCACTTGAGGCCCTGAGCTCGCCGAACCACTAATTGAGGCCCTGAGCTCCGCCGGACCACCACCTGAGGCCCTGAGCTTCGTCGGACCGCCACCTGAGGCCCTTAGTTCCACCGGACCACCACTTGAGGCCCTGAGCTCCGCTGGACCACCACTTAAGGCCCTGAGTTCCATCGGACCACCACTAGAGGCCTTGAGCTCCGTCGGACCACCACCTGAGGCCCGAAGTTCTTCCGAACCATCACTTGACGCCTGGAGTTCTGCTGGACCACCATCTGACGCCGGACTTCCACCAGACCACCGCCCGACATTAAAGTTCTACTAAACCACCGCCAAGCTACCAACTGACGCCCAAATTTACAAGTAGCACTGGACTTCTACCAGTCCACCAAGTGACGCTGGATTTTCAGCCTCGTTTGTCACTAAATTTCAACCATACGATTGGCATTTGTAATCTGATCGCCCTCAAGGATGAGTCAGCCCAATGTAATCTACTCGAATTCTAGTGGAATCATTTTCAACTGGGCCAGGCCCCATGGTTTTTCCCTTTTCCGGGGTTTTCCACATAAAAAATATTGTGTTCTCTGTATGTGAGCTGGATATCCGTACAATGCTAAGACTTAAAATTATAACTTTATCGCCGCGTATATTCTAGCCCACAACAGTTATAAGTATTAATAACTTTATTAATTATATAACTATTATTATTATTTTGAATAGTTATCTAATTATTATTTAAAATATTAATTATCTACTTTATTATTTAATTATTATTTATATTATTAATTATATAATTATTTTTTATTTATATTAATTAGATTACTTAAATAAATTACTAACGATTTGCTTCTTTCTTCTATTCTGCGTTATTCGTTGATGTTAGACTCCGAGCTTCGCGTGCGGCAGGGTTTTGAACAAGTCGCTAAAATCTTCTTCACCTCCTTCGACGCCTCGTTGGCGTTCCTTCTTGTCGAATTAGACGTGGCGAAAGTTTGCCGTTCTTCTTGTTGGATCGGACATAGCGACGGGAGCTCGCTCGTTGTTAAAGTAACCATCGTTCTCCCTTTCGTGCGCTTCTTTAGCCAAATCCCATAAATCCGTTGAACTCCATGATTTAGAGGGCTGTTTGGCAACAAGTGAGATTTAACTTTAGTGAGATTTAGTAAATCCTGTAAATTTGGATTTAGTAAATTCATAGTGTTAAATACTGAAAACTGTTTGGTATAACAAATGTTAAATCCTATTAAATACTGATAAATTGTTTGATAACATATTTCAGAATTTATAACAATTAGGGATTTAAATGTAAAGAAGATAATTATAAATTAAAAAATAAATTTATAATTAAAAAAATAATGTGTTATAAATTTAATAACATGTTAAGTACAAGTTACTCATTATTTATTATTTACACAATTAATTATATATTTAATAATATATATTTTAAGTTTATTAATTAAGATAATTATATTAATATTTAATTACTAGTTATATTACTAATTATTCAATTGATTTAAATTAGATAATTAATTTATGTACTAATTATACTATTAATTATTTAATTAATTTACTTAATTATTAATATTTTAAATTATATTAATTAATTAATCAATAATAACTTAGAGGCGTCTAGGGTTTGCCTTTCATCTTCTCTTTTCGTCTTTGCTGTTCGGCTTCGTTGCTTCGCAGGAGGTGTAGAGATTGCACGCGTCGCTTCTTCGGCTCCTTCGTGGCTGTTCGACTTTGCTCCTTCGACGACTTTCCCTTCCTGTCGGATCGGAAGTTACGACATTTTGATCGGAAGCAACAACGGGAGCTCGCTGGTTGTGAAGGTAGCTTTCTACCTTTCGCGCGCTGATGGGGAAGCGGCTACGTCGCGGCGGCGGTCGCTCGCCATTTTCCCCATCATCTGTCATGGATCGATCCAAACTTATTCGCCGCATCAAAACCCTAAATCTAAACTCCTCCCCCAACCCAGATATCGTCATTCAGCGCCTTCGCGACCAATACCCCGACTACGCTCGCGTGAAGCTGCAGCCTTTCTCCGCGCGACTCAGCGAAGTGTTACAATACATCCGCAATGGTAATACTAAACCCCCCGCCGCAGGCAACACCTCATCGTCCTCATTTTCCGATGGCGAGAGGTCATCTCGCAGGAAGCGTGGAAACGAGGACGTATTTGAGGAGCGGCTCCTCCGTGCAGAGTCCAAGCATCTTCGCCGGTTGCAAGTAAACCATGTCGACCCTTCCTCCCCGTCCGAATCGTCAGATGATTCAACTTCCACTTCCGATGACGCTGCTTTTGAGGATAATATTGAACCGGAGTTCGACGTCACGAAATCCATGCTCCGGGAGAGGTACGTCAAACAATCGGAGCAGAGCGTTAAAAAAGGGAAGGAGGAGAAGAATGTTGAGATTGAGGCGGTTGCTGATGAGAAGAGGAAGATTACGATCTCGATGAAAAAGGGTGGGGGAAGTGGGAAGGAGGCTCCTGTAGTGGGTTTGGGAGTTGTTGACAGTGATCATAGGAGTAACATGGTGAGTGGGGAGACGAGGAGGGAAGGGCCGAGGTTTCAGGATCTCGGAGGCATTAACATGGTTTTGGAGGATTTGATGATGGAGGTGATTGTACCGTTGTGCCATCCAGAGCTGCCCAAAAGGCTTGGGGTGAGACCGATGGCCGGAATATTGTTGCATGGTCCGCCTGGGTGTGGGAAGACAAAGCTTGCTTATGCAATTGCCAATGAGACTGGCGTGCCATTCTACAAAATTTCTGCTACTGAAGTGGTTTCTGGTGTCTCAGGTAGAGTGAAGTTGTACCATTTTTGCTGATTTACTTTTAAATGGTCTGTTTTCAGAAGGAAAATATATATATATATATATATATATATATATATTTGTCTTGAATGGTATACAATTGGCTTTTATGATTCCAAATAGAGAATAAGGCATCACAATTATTCATCATTACAAGCTTTCAAGTTGTTCAAAAAGCCTATATTTATGTGTGTGAATTGAACTCTTCTATGAACTACTTTAGTTCTAAGACTAATTAAACTCTCCATTTGATAACCTCAATTATTGGATGAGTTGAACTCTCTTTTGGATGGTCTTAATTTTTTGGATGAGTTGAACTATCCCTTGGACGACTTCAATTTGTGGTAAGTTCAATGAATGGGTTGAACTCTCTCTTAGAGAACTTAAGTCTGAGATGAATTTAGGCTCTCTAATGACATCAAGCTTGAGACAAGTTCAAAGTCGCATTTTGACTTAATTAACCTATCACATTTGTAATGACTAATGAGTGTCCATTAGTTCTCCGATTTTCATGTCTTTTTATTTGAAATAAAAATTTTCATGCCTTTTTTATGAAATAATGAATTTTGAAGCTAATTTGTCCAAATTAATATCCAAACATATGCCTAGTAAAGAATATTTGATTAGCTTCATGTTTGAAGAATATTTTAAGTCTCGCATAGCCTTTTGTCTTTTATGTATTTTTGGACTAGTCACTGCCTAGGATGGGCCTCACCATTAGCCTTTTTGGGGGATAACCATCTAGACTTGCCTCTAAGAAGGAATTGTTCTCTTTCTCAATGCAAATTTTATTGCAAAGAGAAAGCCTTTTTTATTCCTTAGGATGATTTTTATGCTTTGAATTAAGTACAAAAATAAGTCTTTGTTAAGTGTAGGTTGTTATTCTACCTGATGGCCTTAGCTTTTTAGCAGCAAGCAGTCTCACAACTTTTAAGCCCGACTCTAAATAAAAAATTTTCTAATCACAAGCTTAAGTAGTCTACATTTTTTCTTGTATTGTCAAGTTTCACTTAGGAAATATGTTTTCTGAATATTGATCTAAGTCGTTACTGTGTTAACTCACTAGCTTGAAGTTGGTTTCAAGTTTGAAAGTTATTCTTGAATTTTTAAATTCAACTTATTTAATAATTTTTTATTCTTCTCATATCTTATTATTATTATTATTATTATTATTATTTGTTAATAGATTTTTTTTAAAATTTAACAAAAAAAATAAAAAAAGTTTAAGAAATGAATGAGTTCACCGTATCAGTTAAGTTCAAACTTTGGATGAGTTGAAGTTTCCCCTTTGATGATTTCAACTCTTGGACGTGTTAACTTCTCTCATGGATGACATAAGTTCTTGGATGAGTTGAGATCTCCCTTGGATTTCAGTATGAGGGATGAGTTCAATATGATGGGTGACGTCAATATGGGGAATGAGTTCCCCATGCTCTTCATCATGAACAACTTCATTGGACTTAGGGTCGAGTTTCCCGAGTATTTGCTAAATTCCAAGGACTAGTTCCTCAAGTGCTTTTTGTTGCAAGGATGAGTTCCACGGGTATTTGTTGAATTACAAAGATAAGTTTTTAAAGTACTTGCAGAATTCCTAGGGTGAATTTCACATTTGTTTGTCGAAATCCAAGTAAGTGTTCCCTATGTACTTCATGAATTCTTAGGACTAGTAACCCGAATACTTATCGACTTCCTCCATTAGATCTATACAATGCTATGTCTAAGTGCTTCTTGGCCTCATAAGTAAAATGTGGAAGGCTTATGAAAGAAGAAAATGTAGGACTATTAATATTTTAAGGTATTTTTGTTGAAGCCAAATTTATTTTTGGGAGACACTTGGGACCATACTAGAGGGCTTGGATGGCCCCATTTCTTGGACGAGGTGAACCCTCCATTAGATGGCTTCAATTTGTGTTGACTGGTGAGTTCAATGAATGAGTTGAACTCTACTTTGGAGAACTTAAAAGTTTGAGATGAATTATGGCTCTTTGAAAACATCAAGCTTTAGACAAGTTCAAAGTCACATTCTGGCTTAATCCATTAGTTCTCCAATTTTCATATCTTTTTTGTGACATTTATTTTTTATGTATTTTTGGACCAGTCGCCACCTATGATGGGTGTTGTCATTTTCTAGGGTTAACCATCTAACTTGCCTCTAAGAAGGGACTGCTCTCTTTCTCAATGTGGATCTTATCACAAAAAAGGAGTCTTTTTGTTCCTTAGGATGATATTCATATTTTGAATTAAGTAAAAAAAGACGACTTTGTTAAGTGTAGATTGCTTTTCTACTTAACGACCTTTAGCTTTTTAACAAGAAACAATCTCACAACTTTTAAACTTATTCAGTCGTGATTACTTGGATATAAGCTTAATTAGTTTACATTTTTCCTAATATCCGAGTTTCATTTACGAAACAAGTTTTCCCAATGTTGATCTAAGTCATTAGTGCATTAATTGATTTGCTTGAAGCTAATTGACTTCAACTTGAAAGTTAATTCTTGAAATTTTAAATTCTACTTCGATAATTTTTTTCATACCTCTCTTTTATTATTATTACAACTTTAAACAAAAATGTGGCCTTGACGACACCGGCAAGTTCAACTATGTGGCTAAGATGCTCATGATTCATATTCTTCTCACTATGGCTACTCACAACTATGGCCTATAGCATTCCCTTGTATCTTTTTCTTCCTCCTTTACCGTTTTGATAGACCATTATACATCTACTAGTGTACCAGCATTAATGCTCAAGCATTATTTGAAATTTGAATTCCTAGGATGAGTTCTATATTGGGGTTAAAGCCCTGATTTTCCATCCCAATTGATTTTTCCCTACCTAGTTGGTTTATGTTTTGTAGTTGCAAAGTTTGGCTTTTGGTCCTTAGTATCTATTACTCCTTAGCACATCTTTGAGGATGTTGAATTCAAAATTTATTTGTGGGTGACATCGGAACATTACTAATAAGATTGACTTAGAATTAAGCAAGACAGGATTAGAGGGAGAGAGAGAGAGAGAAATAGATTCAAAAGAGAAGCTTTATTAATTGATTTGCTTGAAGCTGGCCGACTTCAACTTGAAAGTTGATTCCTGAATTTTTAAATTCTACTTTGATAATGTTTTTTGTATCTCTCTTTTACTATTATTACGACTTTAAACAAGAATACGGCCATGACGACACGATAAGTTCAACTCTGTGGCTAAGATGCCCACGATTCATATACTTATCACTGTGGCTACTCACAACTATGTCCTATAGCATTCCCTTGTATATTTTTCTTCCTCCTTTACTATTTTGATATGCCCTTATACATCTAAAGGTCTACCGGTATTAACGATCAAGCACTATTTGAAATTTGAATTCCTAGGATGAGTTCTATGTCGGAGTTGAAGCCCTGATTTTCCATCCCAATTGATTCTTCCCTACCTAGTTGGTTTATGTTTTGTAGTTAAAGTTTGGTTTTTGGTCCTTAGTATCTATCAATACTTATCACATCTTTGAGGATGTTGAATTCAAATTTTGTTTGTAGGTGACATTGGAACATTATTAACAAGATTGACTGAGAAATGAGAGAGGAATAGAGGGAGAAAGATAAAGAGATTCAGAAGAGAAGCTTTATGACTTCTTATTGTTAGAAGGTAGATAACTTGAGATAATAAGCTATGTTCTAGGCTTTCATGTAGACTTCCTATATATAAGTGAGGATTGGGGCATTGCCCTATAAGAAATATTACATTTACAAAAAATATATGAATTATAGAATAAAGTTTAATGGAGGTTTTCCATAAAATAAAGATATGCTAGGTGTGACTCTTAAAATTCTTAAATGTATATTTAGGACTTTCCAAATACTAGGTGTTCCTGTGTGAAATCACGGTCAACTTTAGTTTCCTTGCCTTAATCTTGACTAGTTATTATGTTGAATACTCTTGAAGGATATTCTTGTTTGGTCTATCGAGTTGAATAGATAGACATGTTGCTATGCTTGTGGCCTTGAATGAATCTGCCTAGTCAATTGCTAGGGTTGAGTAGGAAGGCAAGTTGCTTTGAATGTTTTGCGCTGCTTCAGTCTTGGATCGACAGTGTCTCATTGACGAGTTCACTTTAGTCTTGAAATCTTGCCTCCTAACAAATTTAGTTTGATAGATTCATGTCGATTCCTTTTAGGGTGCGTTTGGGACGGCGTCACTGTAGCTTTACTTTATAAAAAGTAGTTCATCGTTTGGGGCATTGCGGTAGAGACCATCAGGAAAATTTCTATGGCACATGGATGCTTCTCGCGCATATCAATGCCTTCTGCGGTCCACTGCTTTCCGCGGTTTCAAAGGAAAAAAATGACCTAAATGCCCAACTTCGTGCGAGAGTGGTCAATCATTTCCGCGATACCCATGCCCTCGTCTTCACCATCGTAGCTCCCCTCACGCATCACACAAGTCATCCGCACTCCCGGTTATCTCAGAGGTCGCTCGTCGTATCCACGAGGCTGCATCGTCCACTCTTCTCCTGAGAAGGTTTATTAGAGTTTACTTGGAGATTGCTTGTAAGCTCGACAGCTTATTTCGAACAGTTCTCCAGACACAAGGATGGTTTTCTGCTTTGGTGCACCGGCTTTTTGTTATCAAGTCAGAATCCATGAAGTTTTCTCCAGTTGAAAACACCATTGGAATGATTGAAACTAGGACAACTGCATTAAGGAATGAACTCGAGGAACCTCGTAGCTCAGAAGGTGACCAATTACCCAGGCTACAGAGTCTACAGAGGATCCTCCAAGGCAGCGTCGCTGTGCAGGTAATCTTCATTATCTTCATGTTTGGTAGTGGAGTTAGTTTGAACTTGTTGAGTCTCGTGCGTTGAATTTTCCTTATAAGTTTTAACATGAACAAAATACTGAACATGAAACCTGTGATGTAGGTGAACAATGGAGTCCTTAGTGTCTGCATAGTTTTCCTGTCCGGTGAGCCAGCAACAAGGCTTCGGTCACAGGAATTGCAACAACTTATTGCTGCTCTTTACTATTCCATCAGAATTACTTTGTCCTGGTTTCTTTTAAATATGTAATGTTTTAAAATTTAAAATTGTCAACCTACAGTTCAAACTTTGGTCTACATTGATGATTTGTTGCATTTGCTAGGCCGTGCAATTGGTTTCTGCTTTGAGCTGTGCAATTGTCTATTTGATCTGAGTTAATGATTATCTATTATGGATTAATTTAAACTTAAATTGAATTGGACTTGCACCATTGTTTCTTATCTTTTGAGAATTCCAATTTTTTGTTTATGATATGCACAGAGGTTTGGTTGCAGTATATGGCTGTAAATGAACTGATCTTTGGCTGATCTGACTTTCATTTTTGAAGTTAGTTTGAAGCCAATCTGTTTGATCTTAATTTGGACTTGGCTATATTCTATCTCATTATGACTCGGGCTTAGTGATTTAATTTCGATTTTAAGATCAATGGGTGCAATAAATAGGTTTGTTATGTTTAAGTTTGTTTTGTAAAATTTATTCTTAGTTCACCTTATAAGCATGCACTTATATATGCACATCAGGATGTCATCATTGACTCATGTGTTTGATTCAAAGTTATTTGAAGTCTCTACATTGTAAATCTGTAATTATCTTATGATGAAATTGGAACTATTCAGCTTTTGACATGGAGGATGGCAGAGGGCCAGCATTTTAAAGTTAATGATTAGTTTTCCGGTACTCAATTTTGTAGGTTTACTCCTCAGTATTATGACTTTTGTTCTGCATCGTTTTATAGAGCATTAAATGTAACATTCCCGGTTCTCTTGGATGCTAGTAATCCTGGAATCGTTTTCTATAAGTTCTAGGATCTCAGCTAATGAATTATTAATATTGATTGTTAGAATTGAGCTGGTTGATGCAGATCTAATTTCAGATTTCGAAACCATTTGTACTTCTTGTTTCTGCTTTTACTTCAGATTTAGAAACCATTTGTAATACTTCTTTCTGCTTTAACTTCTGAAACGCTAAACTGCAATCTATCAGCATCAAATATTTGGTATGTGATATCAAACTTTTATCATGAACTTGCTGTAGAAATTTTTATAATTGAGATTTTTTTGATAAGTTTCTTTTGTTTGCGCAGAAGTTTCTGTTTTTTGAATTCAATGTTTCAAAGTACTATGGTGTTTGAGGTTGGATTTTACAGTTATTTCATCTTAGCTTATTTTAGATTAGAATGCAGATGTTAAAGAAGAAAAGCATTGATGGTCAAAGACAAAGTTTTTTTAAAATGTCTTTGTAGACGAGATAACTTTGAGCCCTCATATGCATTGTAGGCTTTGGAACTAGATAAAATACAGTATCTCGTTGAACATTTTTAAGTACCACCAGTCCACCATAGATAATAAGAGGTCCTGTTCAGATGGTAGAAGACTACATCAAATTTTATACCACTGCAATGCAATTCTAGTAAATCATATATTGAAATCTTCATTACAGAATGTTTTCTATGCTGAAATCTGTATTACTGAATGTGCTATATGTTGAAACAATTATTTCTTATCTTCCTGTTGACACAAATGTTCAGTACTGTTGGAATATGCTTCGTATAATTATGATGGCACTGTCTATGCAATTTGAGTGAATCATACTTTGAATCATGCATTAAGCATTTGGGACGATGCTAATGCTGTTGGCTTGCTACTAGAAAATTAGGATAAAGCTTCATGGTTTGAGTCATGTCTCGTATATTGCACCTGTAGGTAGGTAGGTATCTTGTGAGTTCCTACAATCCGAGCCATTGTACTAATGAATGTGCTATATGCTGAAATAATTATTTCTTATCTTCCTGTTGACACTGAATATGCTACATGATTCAAAGTATTATTCTCTCAAATTGGCTACTTCTGAATGCTGGGATGTTGGTGCAGTTTTCCTATATTTTACAAGAGTATAGTGATGTATTGTTTGGTTCTCTGTCATCTATTTACGATTTATTGTTCCAAGGTGGACTGGTGGAGCTATGAATGGAGATTTGTTAAAGAGTTACACATTCAGATTATACAGCTGTCTTGACACCAGAAGATGAACTTCTGTTTATGTTTTTACTGTATTTAATTGAACTGTTAGTTGGAAGTCTTCTCCACAACGTGTAGTAGCTTTGTCTTCAACTGAAGCCCAATTCACTGCTGCAACTGAAGGTATAAAAGAAGGTTTATGGCTTCATGACCTTCTTGATGAGTTGGGTTTTGAAAAAGAAAAGTTACAAGTTTTTGTGATAACCAAAGTGCAATACATCTCATGAAAAATTCTGTTTCATGAACATTCAAAACATATTGATGTAAAATTACACTTCATTAGAGATATTATAAAGTGGATAAAATTTTAATTTAAAATTGTTAGTTTGTTATTATTTACATTTATATAATTTTTTTTTAATCTCAATATATATAGGATATTATGGTAATTTGTTTGCATACAGCTGCAGCACTGTAGCTTGACAGTTACACTATCCAAACAAAATATAATGATTTATGCACAACAACTTCAGAAAATAACTTTTTGAACACCAACTTCACAACCTACTTTACCGACAGCTGCAGCCGTCCCAAACACACCCTTAGTCAGTTTGGATTTAACTTTTAACTCTGCTTGAGTGATTTTTGGTGAAGAGTTTTGGCCCAACAAGGAGAGAAAAAATTAGCTTAAACTTGAGTTAATACCTTATGTAATCTCAATAGGAATGAAAGAAGGTTGATTTGATAAAGCATGCCACAAATAATTGAGATGAAGCTAATAATGATGATTACTCTTCCTTTTCATTGTAAAAGCTGCATTTGTGATCGCATCTAGACCTTTTTCAACAAATCATGACCCTTTTATTTATGTTTAGCTTTTAAATTTTCCCTTCATTCCTAAGTTATTTTAGTTTCTCTAGCGTGATAATTGCTTCTGCCATCTTCGACGTTGCAGTCCCAATGTTTTTTTTTTAAACTTTTGTCATGCTATCAAAATAAGGTATATATATTTTGTAGTTCATGCATGTTTAAAGTAGAATGAAGAACATGATCCTCGACTTCTTGAAATATCTTTCTATTTTTGTTAATGGGTTTTTGACACTGAAAATTATGGTTATTTCAGGTGCATCTGAAGAAAGCATACGTGACCTTTTCAACAAGGCATACCGAACTGCTCCTTCCATTGTATTCATTGATGAGATAGATGCCATTGCTTCCAAGAGGGAAAACTTACAAAGGGAGATGGAACGCAGAATAGTGACACAGCTTATGACTTGCATGGATGAGTCACAGCAAATTCTGAGAGCAATTGATAGTGATTCTGGCCCAAAAGCATCTGAAAAAATAACAAATAGAATGTCTGGTTACGTTCTTGTAATTGGAGCTACAAACAGACCCGATGCAGTTGACCAAGCTTTGAGAAGACCTGGACGTTTTGATAGAGAGATAGCTTTAGGTGTCCCTGATGAAACTGCACGTGCAGAAATATTGTCAGTGCTGACTCGTAACCTTAGAATTGAGGGTGAATTTAACCGCTTCATGATAGCCAGGTTTACACCAGGTTTTGTTGGTGCTGATTTGGCAGCAGTGGTGAGTAAAGCTGGGAATCTGGCTATGAAGAGAATAGTAGATAAAAGAAGGCTTCAACTTAAGGAAAATGTTGACTGGTGGAGGCATCCGTGGTCTCATGAAGAAATTGAGAACCTTAGCATTACTATGCTTGACTTTGAGGTAAAGCATTCGTAAGTGTTAAACTTGACACTAGTTAATCACATTGCTTTAGTGTATTATATATAAAATTTACATTTTATACCATGGAAGATATTAATACTTCTTTACCTTTATGTCTTTTGATTCGCCTTTTTTCTATTATGATTTGTTTAAGCTTTGAGAGTCTGTGCCTGTGTAGAATTTACATAACATATTATTTATGCCCTGAACATTGCTATGTGGCGTACATGTTAATTTTTGAACCTATGCAAACTTTAGGCTTCGTTTTCTTATGCTTAATGCTATGTGTGGAAATGTATTACAAAAAAGCATTGCGATGTAGTCCATGCAGCTTAGGTCGCACATGCATCTGTCATTTATGTTCAAAAATGACTTCTTGTTTTACTTCTTCCAGGAAGCTACAAAATTGGTCCAGCCCTCTACTAGAAGAGAGGGATTTTCTTCGATTCCTAATATCAAATGGGAAGATGTTGGTGGCCTTGATTCATTGAGGAAAGCATTTAATCGTTACATTATTCAGCGCATAAAGCATCCAGAGGATTATGAGGTAATCTACATGAATAAAAAGTTTGGTGAATGTAAATCCTCTAAACCATTCTACAACAAACTTGTGTCATATTCATCATCTAGTTTTGCTTATACTTGTATCATAGGAAGCTTTTCTGCCTCTGTTTTTCATTTTGTTGATATATGCAAGTGAGTTGCACTTTTTATTGTTTACTGATTGTAAATGTTGTAATTAGAGAAGAGAATGTGTATGTTCCAAGGATGCAAGCTAGTAGCTAAAACTTATTGAGGTGTATCAGAATACTTGTACCTCCTTTTTTTATTTAGAATACAAGAATTCCAAAGTGAAAGAAAGTCAAAACATATGATGTTTAGTTAGGCCATTCATATACTTAATTTGGAACTTGATGCCTTTGAGTCATATAGAAGTCATTATGGATGGACCCATAGATAGAAGTTTATATGAATGCAAGGTAGCAAGAGGATGTGGAAAAACTATGTGTGATTATTATTGATACCATTGCCATTAAAACTTCCAACATTTGATTCTACAGCTTTTTAGGATTTACTTGAACATCTATTTTCAGATAACGTTCAATTTCAACATCTCGAGCTCATTCTTGTCAAATATTTATTCTTTTCTTATTAATGATTTGTTCGAGCTATCTTCTAGTTTCTTGATATTTTACTTATAAAAATGATAGCTTAACTTTAACATTGAAATAAAAAAGGGTGTACCTTATGCATGGAGATTCTGCTAATACAAGATCTCAACAGGGGTTGAAATATATCTCAATTGTCATTTGCTCTTAGTATTGATTTTACTGGATGTAAATTTTTGGTTCCAAGTAAAAACCACTAAGTTTGGTTTATGTTATCTTTAGGAACTTGGGGTGGACATGGAGGTTGGTTTTATGCTTTATGGACCTCCCGGATGTGGTAAAACATTGATTGCAAAGGCTGTAGCCAATGAGGCTGGTGCCAACTTTATACACATTAAGGTGCGTGTAAACTGTCTGAAGTTTTCATTAGAGTTCTTGATGCTCTTTTACCATTGGCATCACTGCTATGAAAACTTGGCACTTAAACAAAATCTTGTTCGTAATGCTCATCGTCCAATTATTTCAGGTAGTGAACAGTTGTTTAGTTTGAAAATAATTGTCTTCTTTGTATCCATGAAATGCAGGGTCCTGAAATTTTGAGGAAATATGTTGGAGAAAGTGAGCAAGAAGTTAGAACAATATTTAGCCGTGCAAGGACTTGTTCTCCTTGCATACTTTTCTTTGATGAAGTGCGTGCTTTATTCCTATCATTCAATTGTTTCAGTTCTTTGTTGAAGTCGTGTTTATGTTCTTAGTATTGCAATTGCTGATCCTAGCAAAACTGAATTTTTATTATAGCGCCATCTAAGGTTTAGGGTTTAGTTGCATCAACTAACTAATATCTACTAATTATCAGGTAACAACTAAGCTAATATCAAATGCTAAAAGTTAAAAAAAGCATCCTATTTTGAATGGTAGTTATGTTGATTTTTTGTTATTTATTTTTTTAAGGTGGATGCATTAACACCTAAGCGAGGAAGAGAGGGAGCATGGGTTGTGGAACGGGCCGTGAACCAGGTTATTTTTTTGATATTTGTTTTCTTGTGGATATAGTATGCCATTGTATTCTTGTGTGGCCTACATCTCTGTTTAAATTTCATGTCTAAGCTTGGATAACCTTTTTTTTTTTTTGAAATGCAGCTGCTCATAGAACTAGATGGTGCTGATAAGCGGCATGGTGTTTATGTCATTGGAGCTACAAATAGGTGTCCTTGCTTATTATTGCAGTTTATTTGGTTCCATTAATGTATCTTCTAGACTTCCACTTATAAATGATATGACAGGCTTGAAGTGATTGACCCTGCTGTTCTACGGCCTGGTAGATTTGGAAGGCTCTTTTATGTTCCACTTCCGAGCGCTGATGAACAGGGTTTGATTTTAAAAGCACTCGCTCGCAAAAAGCCCGTTTCTCCAGATTTTGATTACAATGCGTTCACCTCTAGAGAGGCTTGCAGGAATCTCACTGGGGCTGATCTTGCAGCTCTGGTAAGGTTGCACTATACATGTATAATAAAAATCACACATTTTATAATGTAGCAGGGCATGTTGACCGACATAATTGCCTCTTCCACCACAACATCAATTCAAATAGTTTTTTGTTTACACACTTGCTACTACTGTGGGGAGCTGCCATCATCATTTTTATGCTCCAATTGGCTTGCAATTTTTTTTCCTTCTATAACAGGTGAATGAAGCTGCCATGATTGTCAAGGAGGAGAAACAAATGCATGTGGACCAAGGGATTTCATATGATGAACCGTTGGTGATCAAGACATCACACTTTGAGAAAGCTCTTGAAACGATTATACCATCAGTCTCAGAGGAGGTATTAAAAAGAGAAATAATTAGTACATTACCTTTCTTAGTCAAAAAAATTTTTGAAGAGTCCCCAGACTATTCGTGTATATAGCTAATTTAGTCCCATATTATCATGTTATCCCAATTTAGTTCAGAACTTACCTGTAGAAGAACGCTCTTTTTTGATATTTACCTTCTTTTTTCATTGTTTGTGGGCCTCTTATGTTCCTCTGATTTTTGTTTATGTTGATTTTATTTGGCTAGCCATGCTGAACCTCGTTACACAAATTCTGAACTTGTTCTCCCTCCTTTTGTTGTTGTACGGTGCAGCAAAGGCGTTACTATGAGGCCTTGTCACAAAACTTCAGAGCAGCATGAGATGAGACCCTCAAATCAACTTGATAAGCGCAATATTGTACTTCAGAATGTGAAATTGTGGGTTAGTTCTGCTAAATTTGTTATCATGGAGTGTTTTAAAGCTCTATTATTTTTATTTAGCCGATCATGAAAAGTTTCATCAAGATGTTGTTTCTACATACTTTGTAAAATCTTTCTGGTTATTTAGATTATCTATTTTTTCCTTTTTCTTGACATAGTTGTATAATTAGGAAAACATTTAAAAGCAGTGGTTATCGGAAACCCTGTATATTTCCATGTTTGGATATCATATCATGAGTTCGCCTGGAGAGCATGTCCATGGCTAATTATTTTTTGAATATTTAGAGTTAAATATCACTTTTAATAGTGAATTATTTCTATCCTTGGTGGTTTTCTTCATTTCTATGCAAAAGTAAAATGTTTCGGAACCTCATTCTGTCTATTGTTCAACTTGCTTTTCATTAGCAATTATTGTGAGATTTTATGTTGCATGATACTTTATTTAATGAACTAACCATTTTGGCTTTCTTATGGAGAGTTCTTGAAAAGAAAGGAGTTAATAATGCTTATATTCAAATCATTAAAGATATGTATGAAGGAGCTACTACTTGTGTTCAAACACAAGGTGGTTTGACCAAGTATTTCCCTATTTCGGTTGGATTACATCAAGGATCAGCTTTAAGCCCATATCTTTTCGCGTTAGTCATGGATGTTCTCACTAGACATTTACAAGAGGATGTACCCTGGTGTATGCTTTTTGCTGATGATATTCTTCTTGTTGACAAGACTAAAGAGGGAGTTGAAGGTAAACTTGAAGTCTGGAGATCAACCTTAGAGTCTAAAGGTTTTAGCTTGAGTAGATCTAAAACTGAATATATGGAGTGTAATTTTAGCAGTAATAGACCTAGTGAGGGGATTGTGACTTTGGGCGATCAAGTCATTAATAAGAGTACACGTTTTAGATATCTTGGATCTATTGTTCAGAGTGATGGTGAAATAGATGGGGATGTTATCAGTAGAATTCAAGTTGGATGGTTGAAGTGGAGGAATGCATCGGGCTTGTTGTGTGATAGAAAAGTCCCCCTTAAACTTAAGGGAAAATTCTATAAGATGGTGGTGAGACCTGCAATGCTTTATGGTGCAGAATGTTGGCCATTAAAAGAGAAGCATAATACTAAGTTATGTGTTGCGGAGATGAGGATGCTTAGGTGGATGAGTGGATTTACTCTTAGAGACAGGATACGAAATGAGCATATACGTGAAAAGGTTGGAGTAGCTCCAGTGGAGGATAAGATTAGAGAGAGTCGCCTTAGATGGTTTGGTCACATAAAACGGCGGCCTTCCGATGACCCAGTTAGGAAAGTAGAGGTATTAGATTTGACTTATGTTAAGAAAGGTAGAGGTAGACCTAAAAAGACTTGGTTAGAAAATATTAGAAATGATCTTTCTCTATTAGATTTAAACGAGAATTTGACTTTGAACCGGACACAATGGAGAAAAAGGATTCATGTTGCCGACCCCACGTAGTGGGACAAAGGCTTGTTATTGTTGTTGTTGTTGTTGTATTGAGCTTTCTGATGTCTTCTGCATCAGCATGTACAAGCCCTTAAATGAATCCGTTTAAGACCACCACACTAAGTATTTTTAAGCATATGTTACCTTAAAATGTGTAAGTGGGCATCAAGTTTTTTTGGATCATCCAATTATCCTATTAGAATCATATATTCAAAGTTTAGCATTCTTCCTTCTACATCAATTACCATTTTCTTCCCTATGAATTATTTGTACCAACCTATTCTTATCTTCTATGTCTGTTTGGCTATGATCCATTGCTCTTCCTCTGCAAATTGTAGACGTCAGTGATCTTCTTCCTCTCTATGATGTTCTTTAATTTGTTGTTTTCTCGAGCTTCATTTTATGGGGCCTCATCTTCAAATTTTCTCAGCTCTAGTTAGGAGTCACCTTTGCTAAGCTAACCAATGCTTTTGTGCATTAACCAATGATGATGACTGCTAATTTGCGATAAATGTTAGAATTGGTTGGGTGAAAAGATTGATAAAATGATGTGAAATCTAGTTCGCATAAATATTTTACTAGTGTAAGATTTTATAGATTATATTGCGCCATATCATTTTATTGGTCTCACTAGAAGTCTGTTTGATGCTGAAATCATTTCCTTGTAAAAATCAAAGAATTTCCAATATTGCATATGTTAAAGAATTTATTTCCCTTCCTTTTAGTGGCAAGATACTTTCTCTTATTGATGGTTTCTCATGAGATCCAAGGGTTCTCTTTAATTGTATTTTCCTTTTGCAATTTTGAGAATCTATTTGGGTGAGGGGCCAATAGCTTTTTAATTAGCATTTCTAATTAGAAGCAAAACTTCATCATCTGAATGAAACTTCATTTTCTTACATCCAACATTCCAAATTAGTTGTTAAGCATGTGGGGTGCTTGTGCGCTTGTGCAACCCCAGAAAAAAGAAATTTCTATAGAATTTTTTTTACCACTAAAGAATATTTAACTTGTTCTTATAAAATATATTTGCAAACTTTAAGGTTCATAATAATCCTAGGAAAACAATATCTTATATAACTAAGCACTCAAAGATATTGATTCTTCATCAAACATGGTGCATACTTTACTCTCAAAATGTCAGTCACACTGCCATGCGTCCAAAGCTTTAATGCTAGAACTAGCAATCTTGCATGCGGACTTTTTCCTATATAAATTAAGCATCAAAATGAGACTTATAAGTGAAAAATATTTTTCTGTCAGAACACGTATGATATTAGCTAGCTGAGTTTAAAACCCACTACTTTTTTTCAGTTGTCTCCATCAAACATAGAAAGAAAATCGACATAATCTATTTCATCCTTATTTGTATTTGTTTCCTATCCTCCTAGTGGTTGTACTTGATTGAAATCATATAATTTCTTTTGATTTGCAGTTTTTTGCAATAGAAATCAGTCTTATTTCTGATTTCGTTATTCTGAGCCTGGCCCCCTCCCTCCCCCAAACAATCCCTAACCTAGTTTTTCATCTCCTATACCTGTAAGTTTAACAATCATATTTTTAGAAGTTATTTTTTGTTGCCCTCTAAGTTGATTGTATATCATCTATACGTCATGGGAATTCTTTGCATTCATTCCAATTCTTTCAAACCAATCATACACTGTGAAACATATTATGAAGAAAGTAATGTCCTTTTTAGAATACTGACAGGGAAGGCACCAACCAAAAGTATTATGTTCTCCAACGTCCAAATTTATTTTAACTTCTTTATTTGTTTTCAAATTTTTTGTTGAGAGTTGGTGAGCTCATAGCTTTCCTCAACGAACTTTGGACTTTCAGCTGCAATGTTTTCTGAATCACAATTATAAAATTCAATACATTTACTTGAGATGATATGAACATTATTTCAGATAACAATACTCTTTAACCAGTTCATTATGCTGGTTACTCTCCTCACCTAATTAGTCCACTGAATTCTGCATGTACTTCTTTGTTCTACTTCCCTCTTTGTATTTGGTTGTTCACAGTGTCGTAGACAGTAACAGTTAATAATAGTATGAGAGCGTAGGGCTTTTTTGTAGGTTGGTTGATCTTTCATTCATGTCTTGTACTTTCCAGTGGGGACGCTGCACTCCGAAGACTCCTTTGTCTCCACCGAAAGGATGAGCACAGATCCTCACAACCATCTTCATGATTCAAACAGCAAATTATAAGAGGACAATAATTGGCATGTTACAAAAAAAACAGCTTCCTATTATTTTTGAGAGTTTGGTTTGACGTGAAAGCTCTCTTTATACTCAGTTGATAAATAAATATTTTTTATAGGACTGGTTGTTGCTATATTATGCCTTATGGATTATGTTATATAGCTGTAATATCCACCATTTAATTGATGTTCTTATATTATATTTCACTGCTCTCCTTTTTCCTCGTAATAAGCTTTTGAAATGTTGGAGCACATCAATCATCATTATAGAGTTTATCTATTCACAAGAGTGACATCTATATCTGATTGGTTCACATTGACAAACTGTTTGGATGTCTAATACTAAACTCTTTATGTCATATCCAAATGACTAAGATATCAGTTCTGCAATGCATGGACATATTTTTAAAATTTTAACTAGTTTCCTTTTCTCATGATGCTGAACCTTTGAAATGTTATTTGTATTCTTGTGAGACTGTTGAGTCAGAAAAAACACATGCTTCATACAGAGTCTAGTCTTGCAGGCTTCTTAGTTAATAACAGTAAATTTTATTCATCACCACATGCTTCCTATTCATCAAATATCTTAAATATATAGTTGGTAATAGGGTAATAGTATACCAGTAACATTATACAATCAGGATATTGCGAGTATTTAGCCATTATGTGGTTCATGGTCAACCAACAGTTTTACTTCCTTTACTTCCCTTCAATCCAGGCTAAGCCTAAAGAATTAGAGTTTATTTGGGCACATAATAACAAAAGAAATAGCAGTATTTAATTAAAGTCAGCTATGATTATTGTAACAAGTCATAACTCATCTTAGTTAAAACAAATCAAGTTAATCACACTCTTTTAGTTATTTAAACATGATTTGTTATGTCAACTCAAATTTTTGAATTTTTGCTATTATGCATGTTTAGGACTTGATATTCTGTACTTAACTGCATATGCTCATTATATAGAACATAATTATGGTGTTCTCTTGGCGGGTTGGCACTGGATAATCTGCCACTCAGTTACTATCCCTATCCCTAACTCATCAGCATAATTAGTTTTTTATTTCAATTATTTAATATTGATTTTATGACTTCTTATTTTTCATTCATTTCTCTTTAGGCGCTGTGTGAAATATTTAATTTTTTATATGTTTTTAATATTTTGTATTCATATTACTTTTAGGCTTCATTTGGGACGTATTTCTTACTGTTTCTTAAAGCAGCTTTTTAGTACTAAAAAGTTGCTTTAAGAAATAGTAAGAATGCCGTCCCAAACAAAATCTTAGGTTTCATTTGGGACGGCTTTTTTACTGCTTCTTCTTAAAGCAGTTTTTTAGTATAAAAAGTTTAATTTTTGTATTACAAAGTTGCTTTAATAAGCAAAGAGAGAGAGAGAGTCATCCCAAATGAAGCCTTAATATCTCTTTTTCTTCATAATCCTTCAACAATACTTCTATATAGTTAATTTTTACTTTTTATTATACATTTTCAAATCAACTAAGTTTATTTTTTATTATATTATCTTCAGTAGATATTTTTATCATCATCCTCCCTTATCTATTATTTTTAATTTAAATATTCATCTTTAACATACTTAAACACCTAATATTTTGTCTTTCTATGATTATTGACTAACAGGTCGCTACAGTCAAAGAATTATTTCAATAGGCTTTTAGAAAGAAAAGGAGGTGTCTCTTACACGCCACACTGCTCTTATTTGACCATGCAATGTAGTAAAAGAATTCTTCAGGTAGAAGTTTTATTATCTTCAACACTATCTTATTTAAACAATTTTCATTAAAATTCTAAGCTTAGTGTTAATGAATTTAGAGTTGTTGTCAGTTTTTCATATTCAACAATTTTTATTATACATTGAAGAACTCTTTTACCTGCTGTTATTATTGTCATATTCGAGTAATAATAACAATTTTAATTAGCAAAAAATATTCAACAACAATAACAATAACAAGCCTTTGTCCCACTACGTGGGGTCGGCAACATGAATCCTTTTTCTCCATTGTGTCCGGTTCAAAGTCAAATTCTCGTTTAAATCTAATAGAGAAAGATCATTTCTAATATTTTCTAACCAAGTCTTTTTAGGTCTACCTCTACCTTTCTTAACATAAGTCAAATCTAATACCTCTACTTTCCTAACTGGGTCATCGGAAGGCCGCCGTTTTATGTGACCAAACCATCTAAGGCGACTCTCTCTAATCTTATCCTCCACTGGAGCAACTCCAACCTTTTCACGTATATGCTCATTTCGTATCCTGTCTCTAAGAGTAAATCCACTCATCCACCTAAGCATCCTCATCTCCGCAACACATAACTTAGTATTATGCTTCTCTTTTAATGGCCAACATTCTGCACCATAAAGCATTGCAGGTCTCACCACCATCTTATAGAATTTTCCCTTAAGTTTAAGGGGGACTTTTCTATCACACAACAAGCCCGATGCATTCCTCCACTTCAACCATCCAACTTGAATTCTACTGATAACATCCCCATCTATATCACCATCACTCTGAACAATAGATCCAAGATATCTAAAACGTGTACTCTTATTAATGACTTGATCGGCCAAAGTCACAATCCCCTCACTAGGTCTATTACTGCTAAAATTACACTCCATATATTCAGTTTTAGATCTACTCAAGCGAAAACCTTTAGACTCTAAGGTTGATCTCCAGACTTCAAATTTACCTTCAACTCCCTCTTTAGTCTTATCAACAAGAAGAATATCATCAGCAAAAAACATACACCAGGGTACATCCTCTTGTAAATGTCTAGTGAGAACATCCATGACTAACGCGAAAAGATATGGGCTTAAAGCTGATCCTTGATGTAATCCAACCGAAATAGGGAAATACTTGGTCAAACCACCTTGTGTTTGAACACAAGTAGTAGCTCCTTAATACATATCTTTAATGATTTGAATATAAGCATTATTAACTCCTTTCTTTTCAAGAACTCTCCATAGCACTTCTCTTGGAACTTTATCATATGCTTTCTCTAAATCAATAAATATCATATGTAGATCCTCCTTATTCTCCCTATATTTCTCCATCAAACCTCTCAATAAATGTATGGCTTCCATAGTAGACCTACCAGGCATGAATCCAAATTGATTTTGAGAAACATTAGTATCACGCCGCAGCCTACGCTCCATAACTCGCTCCCATAGTTTTAAAGTGTGACACATTAACTTAATTCCTCTATAATTCGCACAATCTTGTGCATCACCTTTATTCTTATAAATAGGAATCAATACACTCATTCTCCACGCATCTGGCATCTTTTTAGTCTTCAAAATATTATTAAAAAGTTTAGTTAGCCAAGAAATTCTTTCATCTCCTAAGCATTTTCACATCTCTATTGGGATATCATCAGGTCCAACAGCTTTTCCACACTTCATTTTCTTTAAAGCCTCTCTAACTTCGGTTTTACTAATACGCCGATAAAAACAGAAATCTTTATTTTCATTTAGGATGCTAAGGTCACTAAAGTCAATTGTATTCCTACAATCTTCATTAAAAAGTTTATCAAAATATCTCATCCACCTTTGTTGAATATCATCTTCTAAGAAAAGTACTTTTTGATCTTCATCCTTAATACACTTCACTTGAATTAAATCCTTACTACTCCTATCTCTTTGTTTGGCTAGCTTATACATATATCTTTCTCCGTCCTTAGTATCTAATCTATTATATAAATTATTAAAAGCTAAGATCTTTGCATCACATATTGCTTTCTTAGAATCCTTACATGCCTCTTTATATCTTTCCCAATTATCAGAATTTTTACATCTAAACTAATTTTTATAACAAATCTTCTTATTTTTATCTTTTCTTGCACAATTGGATTCCACCACCAGCTATTTTTACTATTAGGGGCTTTTCCCTTTGATACTCCAAACACATCTTTAGCAATATTTTTAATATCACTAGCCACTTTTTTCCACATAACATTAGCATCCTCATGCACAAATAAAATCTTAGAATCTAAAATCTTACTCTCAAAAATATTTTTATTACTATTCTTTAAATGCCCCCATCTCAAAAAATATTATAAAATGAAATTATGTTAGCTTTTTGAAAATTATAGATATATTAACTATTCCACTTGTTTTTTCTCCTGTTCTGTCTTATTGAAGTGTGGGATCTCATTATGTCTTCCTCTAAAGAGACATGAGCTTGTGTTGATTGGCATGAGACCAAGGGTTAATTATGCAATTTTAAACAAAAAATAATGAAAAAAATGTTTGAATTTGCGATGGGAAATATTATTTAATTTCTTGAAGCAAAATTAATTTTAAGAAAATAATAATAGTGGTGATTTATTCTTATGGGATGTTTAAAACAATGAGTGTGATTTAAGAAATATATATTATTAAAAAAATATTCCAATGATTCATCTTAAAAATAAAAATAAAAAATGTGATAATTAGAATTATTTAAGGTTAGTAAATTATTTAAGTTTATTAGAAATAACTAATAGTTTGGGGTGATATGGTAGTTGTAATAATATATTTTGTGTTATTATACTATTAAATATCCCACCCAAAAAAAAAAAAAAAAGACTACAAGTCCAACATGGGCTTTAAAGTTTGTAGAGGCCCATTTAATTAAGCCCTATGTAATTAAGTATGAAATTGGGCCAATATTGGTATGAGTTTAAATGTTTAAATGTCACTTTTAAGCACTTTTATTCTAAATTTGGGCTTCAGAGACACTAAATGGGCCCACATTTGACCTCTTTATGACAACTGGATAAGAACAGATGGCCTTGTTTATCAAATATCAAATTATTATATTTTTTTCACCTATTACGTAAAAATTGAATAAAAAAATAATAAAAACATATATTCCCTGCATTAAATATTGTATAAAATAATAAAGAAAATTCTCACTTGTTGACACATTTGGGGAGCTCAATGAAAGCTACAAGAACAGCATATTTTGATCAAATATTAAATTATTATAAATTTTAAAATTATTAAATCATTTTAGTTCTAAATAAATTATATTTATTTTAAAATAAGTTAAATGATATTAAATCAAAATATTCATTTGAGTCTAAGGGTTTTGTTTGATACATTTTCTAAATGATATTAAATTAAATAATAATCATTAGAATAACAATTATTTTCACAAAATTATTGATATTTTTATCTAAAAAATATTTTTGATAAAAAAAAAATTCGAATCTATAATTAAGAAAATAGCCTATAAAACAAAAAAAAATAAAAAATCATATGGCCCCCAAACCAATCCTAAGCCTACTTCATCATTCACATTATTTGCGATGAAATATTTGGATTGAAGCATATGGCTCCTTCCAATAATTGGGGGTCTGCAATATTGGCTGTGGGGACCACCAATGAATGGGTAATTGTGGGTCCCAAAGTTTGGAAGAGTTGGAAGGGAATTGAATGGAGTTCACGAGAAATTGGTAAACGGTTAGTATCCAGCTGGTTTTATCAGAATATCAGATGCTGCTGCTGCTTCCCTCAAAACCCCCCTCCAAATTATCCCATGCTCGGCTCAGAACAGGCAACAGCACAATCTATGACATGCCCTTTGAAATCTTGAAATCATTATTATTATTGTTATTAATAAAAAAAGTATTTTTATGTCAATGGAGTATTGGATGCATTTATATATATTTATGATATTGTTTAATTTTGTTAATTTTTAATTGTCTTTTTGATATTTTTAGATTTTTGAATGTGTGATGATTTAATTGTATTTGTAGTTTGTCTTATATTATATAGATATGTTATGTAAATATTTAGAATTTTTTTTTAGAGATTTCATGGAATTCTATAGATATTAAGAAATTTCTTGTGGAAATTTTATTTTATAATTTATTTATGGTATAATTATGCTTGTGATTGTATAATGATTTAGATTTAGTTTTCTTTTAAATTTAATTGTATGGTTTGATAGTTGTAATGATATTTAAATTTTTGAATGTTTAGTTTTTATATGTTTATGCTTTTGAATGTGTACTAATTCAGTTGTATATATAATTTATTTTATATCATGCGGAAATTTAGAAACTTTCTTTTAGGGTTTTTATGAATTGTTATAAATATATGTCACGAGGTCATGAGGGAAGGTGAGGCGATCGACGAAGAGTCTCTCTTGTTCATAGGTTAATGAGGAGACAATGGTCGCTTCTTGACGGAAGAGGTCATGGAGGTGTATTCATAATAATTCACTTGATTTGAGTGAATTTCAAATATACTCGATAATTTCATTAAAATTTAGGGTTTATTTGGAATGGCTGCAGTTTTTTATAAAGCTAGTTGTGAAGTTGCTACGGGGAAAGCAATTTAGCTACTCGAGTTATAAAAATCAGCTTTCTGCCAAATAAATTTATAAAAAGCTGTGAAAAGCATCAACCCAGAGCAATGAAAAAGTTGTCCCAAACTCTTTGCTTATCTTCTATTTTACACTTAAAATACATAAAAATTAAAATAGCCCTGTAATAAAATCAAACTTATTTTTCTATGCAAAATATCTGAGAATATCATCACTTTTTTTTTTTTTTTTTTTTTTTGGGACCTTACAGTACCATTGTAGTCTTCTAGATTTCCTAAAATCCATGCTAATAAAAATGGAACAGTGGTTGGTCTCATGCAAAGCCTGTGTCTATACCCAGGCCCATGCGGGCCCTAAGTAGGGCCCTTGGTCTTACTGGGCCACTTTGATATACTTGAAAGAAACAGCAATAACAACAAAAAAATTATTTTCTTAAAACAAATCTTGTTGCTTGATAATGATTTTAGTTAAAAAAGATAATTAATTTTACAAATATATCCAAAATTCAAAACACTCCATTGGACATCATTTATTGATCCCCTCGATCATAGGCATTTTTTTCATCATTTAAATGCTTTAATGATTTCAGAATTAAGTTATCTTGGGCTTATTGGATTTGTTTCATCGAGACCCTTCATTTGACTTTAAGCATATAATACTTTGAGATTATTTTGTTAACCAATTAATGTCTAAAGATTCTAACTTTACTTCGCGTATTTGAGTTGGGCTTATTTGGAGATCGATCAGATCATCTTTGGTGTTCGTAATTTAATGTCGTTGTGATGTTCAGTTCTGCTATAAATTTTGAATGGTCATGAATTTAATTTTAAAAAAAAAATAATAATTTAAATATAATCTCAAAATATTTAATTTAATAATTTGGAGCAGCTATAGTATTTTGTAAAGTTGGTTTTGAAGTTATTTTGAGAAAAATAAATTTTTTGAAAACTACTATCATATTACAAATATATTATTTTTTTAAAAAAATTAAAGAATAGCTTTTTTAAAGTGATCACATATTACATTCAATCAAATAATAAAATTTTTATCAGATTTCTTAAAAATAAATTTAATAAAAAATTTTCTTTACTATGCAGCTTTTATTTATGCTTTTTTACACGTATGAAAGCTCGCACGTGTTGACTCATTAAGTTGTACTACTCACGCACAAAGCACGTGACGGAGAAATTTAGCCGAAGACCAGAAGCTTTGACGTTCCCGCCAATTTTTTCTAATTAAGATCCCGCTCTAGCTGTCTACTCGCCCGTTTTTAGCCCGCCCAATCGCCCATCGGGCTTCACTTGACCCACTGGGCTCACGACATCAGAGATTTACCCTTAGTCTTATTACACCTGTCTTTATTGTAAGTTCCACGTTCACTTACGCTGTACACTATAAAAATAGTACTCATAGCTAACAGAAAACGAATATTTATCCCCTCGTATCTTACCTTATATTACTATATTGCCACTTTCTCCAGCAATGTAAAAACATCACGAAAGGTATTTTAGTAATTAAAACGAAAAATGCAGGTTTTACGGGCAGGAAGCTCGGTCGTTTCCGTTACTATTGTGCGGGCAAACGGACGGGAGAAGTCTTTTCCGCACGATAGGGAAGCGTACGGGCCGACAGGTAGTCTCGGAAACTGTGCATTTCCCCGCCGTCAGATCTGCTATCTCTCTTACACGTGGAGGTCCATGATCGTATCTCAGCTGCCAGCCCATCTCATCTTCAGGCTTTGTAGATCAGCAGCCGTCCATCATGGAACAGACGCAGGGAAATACACGAGCAGTATGGCCCAACAAGAATGTTAAAACACGTGTCAATACCAATAAGGGTGGGGACGATACGAGCAATAAAATATTAAAAAAATAATATAATTATTTGATGCGTGTCGGATGGTTGGGATCTTCATAAGTTAGATGAAATAAGGACACTTTAAATTATAAAAAAATGATTTGACTTGTTTAAGAATAAAAGTGATTTGTTTTAACTGTTTATGATAAATTGGGTTAGGCAGCTCACCTCCGTCTGTTTTTTTATGGATATTAAAATTTTCCTAATATTTAGCATGATAAATTTTATTTTTTTGAAAAAAAAAATACTTTAATTATACCTGTGATGCTTTTACTTATAATTTACCTTCTAAAATGTAAATAATGCCCGCAGATACATCTTAAACATCAATGTTGCTACTATTATTGAGTTAATGATTGAGATTTCATATGATACAGAGAGTTGATAATTTCTTCCGTTTGGAGATATTTCATTCCTAAGAGTGTAATCTTTAAAAATTTCAGCTTATGAGGGTCAATTTGAGAACTCTACACATAATAAGATTGCAACATTAAAAAAAACTAGAAATTTTTTTTATAGATTAAAATACACTTCAGAAGTCTCCCTAAAGATGCCTTCGAGAAGGCCCTCGAAAGCACCCTGAAGAAGCCTCATTAAGAACAACCTAAGGATTTCTCCATGGGACGCCCTTGACTTGGATTTGATGGAACCATCTCAAGAGCAATTGTGAACATTTGCACTAATTTACTAGCCTTCTCTTTAACAACCACAATGTTACCCAAAAAAAAAGTAACACATATGTGTTGTCAACTTTTATTGTCTACCATTCACTAGAATTGATGGAGTTCATATGCTCTCAATTGATCATCAGTATAGATGCCTTCCCATAACTATAGGAATTGCCTAAACATCCTCAAACCCTAAGAGATTCTATTATAGCTAGAGCTAATGCTAAATATTCAAGCCCCTATAAATACCAATGCATTAAAATTATAAAAGACTTTTGGCCATTTAGATACATGCATACTCATAATAATTAATTATCTCTGGGTTAATTTGAAATAGTTTTATTACTGCTTCTTAAAGCAATTTTTTAGTACAACAAATTTAATTTTTATAGTTGAAAACTACTTTAAAAAGCAATAAGAAAGCAGTTCCAAACGAAGCCTCAATCTAGATCATACATGATATCTAAGATTTTATTTGGGATAACTTTCTTACTGCTTGTTAAAATAATTTTTTAGCATAAAAATTTTTATTAAAAAATTATTTTATAAAATAATAAAAAATTAATTCCTAACAAAAGCTGACCTCCTAGCATGATCGTTCCCTAACCTGCTCCCTTTGCATTAAAACTTAATTGCGATGCAAATTCCCTTTTTTTTTTTTAAAGATCCGTGCAATGCAAGGCTGAATCATAGATTGCAAACGAACGGCTGAGATCCGTTCACACGAAACGAGGATTAGATGCAACGTACGGACACCGCAACAGACCCGAAAGGCGGGATTGACCCCGTATCGCGGGAGCCGATATACCAACCCTAGTTTCCTCTACTCCACAGCGTGGACGCGCACGCTGCTCTCGGTCAAATAAGCGGACCTTTTGACAAAACAAGGGTGCAGATATCCATGCCACAGCCAATAAAATATCACGAGGGCCCTTGTAGCGTAGCGAGCGGCGCTGCGCTCGCAGGAACTGCAGTTCCACCATACTCTACATGCCACGTGTCATTAATTCGCTGGTCCACTTTTTTTTCTTTTTGTTCTCGGAGAACTTTACCGCATATCGGGAAACAAGAGATTTGGCGCCGGTCTTTCCCACATTTGTCCTTTTTTAAATATAATTGAGAAAGTATAAATATTTACAGACTTTAATTATTAATATCCATAATTGGAAAATCATTTATGAGTAATTAAATAGGCAAATTAACTCATAATCTCGGAAAATAATTATTATTATCATAAAATTGAAAACGATGGAGAGGCTACAAATTAAAAAAAAAAAGGAAATTTTCCAAAATTTAGAAATGCAGACATGAAGATGAATATAGGAGATTTGTCGAATTGATTGCTAGGGAGATTTAGGCGAATATCTTTATATACTCTCTGTACACTGGCTGTCGACCAGCCGCCGCCGTTTCAAAGGCGGCGAGTCGCCGTTGATCATGCCGGCGGCGGAGGATTTCTGCGTGTCGCAGCTGCCGCACTGGGCGGTGTCAAGAACGCCGACAGGGCTTCGCGGCGTGGGTGGGCGGATCGGAGGCTTAGCTCGTGGAGATGGAGACCTGTCGATGAGATACTGATCCATTAGCTGGCGGCAGGCCCCCAATACATCCTGCTTCAAAAAAAAAATATCAGCAAAAAATATAATAATTATTTGTGTAGTTTTAAAAATTTTAAATAAAATAATAATGTTATATAAATAAGAATTTAAAATAAATTCAGTGTATTTATCTTACAATAAATTTAATAATTGGACTACTTTTTATGATCAATCTGAGCTGAAATTTTAAAATTTAGCAAAATTTTAAGTGTGCTAATAAAATTTATTATGAGATCATAAGAGTATTATTAAAATTTAATATAAAGTTTTGATAAGAATTTTAGAAACCGTGCGTAAGATCAGGGGGTTAATTATTCTTTATTCTGAATAAGAGATTACCTTGCTTAAGCACCCACTTAAGCAGCTAAGGCAGTCGCCGTTATCGGTGGGCGTAGAATCGGAAAGTTCTGCTGCAGCGCACAGAACCGCAGCGCCGGCGACGGCCGACGGTCTGAATTTAATGAAATCTAGCACTGATTCAAAGCAATCCAAAGATAATCAAAGTGATTAATCGGAAGAACAAAAAGGCATAAATAATAGTTGATAAGCGCGTTAAAAGAAGCAGCTTTTTACCGGGGAGTGTACTGATGATGAGATCGGCTGCGCGGGAAAAGAGGGCAGGGCGAGAAGCGCTTACGTAGGGGAGGACGACGGAAGCGAAATGAGGTAGGAAATCGAACGGCGTAATGGAGCGCATTCGCCAATGGAGCGCCGCCATGAGAATGAGCTCCATGCGTCGAATGGTTCTGGGCTCGAACAAATACCTGGGGTCAGGAATCTGGAGATCGAGAAGCAGGGGAACGTGGGTTTCTTCCATTTTCGCTGCGACGGAGATGCAAGCTACAGATAGAAGCTGTATCGGCCATCCGCTTTGCTCCTTTACTACCTGCAAGTCAAAAAGGTAAGATCTTGGAAGGTAAAGAGAAAGGAGTAAACGTTGGGCCTGAATAGATGATATACTGGAAGGGAGTTGACTGAGAGGAAGCGGTCGAGGTAGTTGACGGAGAGGTAGGCGGTTTCCGGACGGAAGCTGTAGAAATCAATTACCTGCTTGAGAGAAACAGGGCGCGTATATCGGCTTAAAAAACTTTCAATTTTTATAATAGTTATAATTGATTTGGTAATTGTATTAGGATTTAAGTGAGAAGGTTAATGCCTTGAGTATCCAGTTGATCGAATCATGGCGAGCAGTGGTGCTGTCGAGGGATCGAGAGAGATAGTCAGAACACGGTATGTGTTCTGTTTCGGCTGAGAAAAGTGCCATGAGATCGAAAGCAGCGGGTGCCCACTCGTCGCCGAAGTCATCCCCGCCGCCGTTGCCGCCAGCGTCCCAGGACTCGGCGTCCTCGGCGCAGTAAAGGCTACACGGGGTGGAGAGATCCATTGAGCGACAGAAGAGCATATGTGGAGATGGTCAGTGACTGAACATCGGTGGTATTGGTCGCCGGGAAACAGGGGGGGTGTCTGCGTCTGGCTAGGGCAAAACTGAGGCCGAGTGTTCGAGAGGGCATGTAAGAAGTGAGCAGAAGAGAGAGAGGAAATGATCCCTCTCTTCCCACTTCTCTCTCTGTCTCGCGTCGCGCTCTTTGTCTTCTCTTTCTTTCGGTTTTCTTCCTTGGAGCAGTGAAGCTACAGCCTTTTGACGATAGCAGGAGCGGGTCGTGGTTCGTGGGCCGAAGGATGAGAGACGTTCCCTCGTGCATTTATCTCTCTCTAAAAGCTATATTAGGGATCAGCTTTGTATGATTATTTTTAATAGAGAAATAATATTTTTTATTCTTTATTAATATAATATTTAAGAAAAAAAGTTTTAAAATAATCTTATCAAGTTTTTTATAACATAAATTTGAAATATTTAATCCTATTAAAATAATATAATATAAATTTTAATTAATTTCATATTATAATATATTAATTTTGACTCCATCTCTATCTGAGATTAACCAATCATTATTGTTGAAGGTTAGTTATGTTATATATTTACATTATGAATCCTAAACTTAAAGCGGGAATTATTTATTTTGACTACTTTAATAATAAGACAAATAGTTAGTAAAAAAAAAAATAATGCGTTTGGAAGATACTTAGTGCTGTTTGGTTGGAATATCTTATGGATTATGATGTAAAGTATTTCAAATACAGAGGTTTTAATTATTTGGTATTTGATTAGATGAAAAATGAATTCAAAGTAAAGTAAAATAATTTTAATGTAAATCATTCTAGTTTATTTTTAAGGTAGATCAAACTCTCCCAATTTTAAGTTAGAACAGCTTATATCGCAATGAAACTTGCCGGCCACCACCGCCGCCACCCACCTCCAATTGCCATCAACCACCGCTGCTACCCCCCATTGGCCACCTCCACCGTTTGCCGGCCACCACCACCGTCAATCTCCACTGTCGGCCACCACCCTCCAAGACCACCACCACTAGTGCCAGCTCCCCCACCGGTCACCACCAATTTTTGACTTAAACATTACATTCATTACTTCAAAAAATAAAAAATCATTCACTTATATTTACTTTACATTCATCCAAACAGCTCTAAGTATTCTTTTTACACTACATTCTATTTACACTGCATTCCTTTTTGAACCAACCAAACATCACCTTAATAAAAAATTGCTAGCCAATGCTAAGTCTTAGATGGTGTCCCCTTAAGAAGGGTCACAAGGGCAACTTTTTCACTAAGATAAGAAAACCTAAGTGCTAAAAGAGCCCTAGGAGAGAAGATTAACCTCATTAAAAAATGAGGCTAACAATCACACATTTTAAGGTCTACAAAAATTTCTTTTAGGGCAATGGGCATAAACTTTTATTTGTCGAGTTTATTAAACTATTTGAAAATTTTTATTTAGTTTCATATTAAATTGTTGAAAAAAATAGTATAAAAATATCAAGTGATTGACCCATACTCATAGGCTTAATCTATTTAAATATGAACATTAATATATTTAAACCAACTTTAGCCCATTTGATTCACTCCTCTAAGAAAGTTCTTAGTGAACTATTTGAAGAAAGCTTAATTTCATATACACACAACAAAAGTTAGATAATGTTTGAGTGTGTAAAATAAAGCGTCAAGCTTCTTCAATTATATTGAAGTTTAGTTATTTAGCTAAATAAATGAATATAAACAAATCTTAGTAGACAAAATTTGACCTATTTGGAGAGTGTACTAAGTCATTTATAACCCTAAATAAGATCATGGAAATAGGAAGTCATTTAAGCTAAAATGCAATAATCCAAATATATTGATTTTTCTTATGTTTTTTTTATATTGATTTTTATTATGATGTTCATCTTGATCGTCCAAATTAGGTCATTGACTCCAGCACAAGAGCTTGATTATAATTTGAATTTTTCCATGTGAGGACTAATGGATGTTATGATATCAAATGATTATGAATGAGATCAAAATTTATTCAATTTTGATATCTTAAAAGGAAATCAAATGTTTAATAATTAGTACATGATCAAATGATTCAATGTGTCATACAATGGAGTGTTATGAAATTTTGGTTGAATTTATTAAAATTTTAGTACCATAATGATATAAATAGGCCCCAATTCTTTACACGAATAGGATGTAGACTTCATAGTAGAGATGCAATGCATTGAAATGAATGTGAATATGTGATTGAGTGATAGTTGATCGTTATTGCTGTTATAATATTATGAAAATAATGTATGTGTGTAAAAGACAAGTAAAGACTAGTTGACATGTTGGTTGGAGATTGATTGACCTATACAGGATGGTGAGTCGATGAGCTTTCTTGTAAATACTGTGATTAGGTTATTGCTGTACCGACGGGTAAAAAGTGATTTACGTGATACAACGATACAATGATTGGAAGTTATAATGAGTTATTATTGTGCCGACAGGCAAAGAGTGACGACTCTTTTAACTGAGACAATAATTACTGATTATTAATTACCGACTACTGAAAAATACCGTGATAGCCATGACTTCTTGTTTAAGTGTGACAACCAAAGTACATGCTACAGATTCATTGTTATTGTACAGCTTTATAGATACTATTATTTGTATTGATAAAAAAAATTAGATAGTTCTAGTTGTTGTTTATTAAAAGATAAAATAATAATTCTTTCAACTTAGATTCAGGGGCTTGATAACTGTCAGCCTCCATCATCATCCAAGTGTCGTCACCAAACCACTATTGTCCAAGCGTCATTGTCTTACCATCTTTGCTTGCATGTTACAATACATTACCCATCATCTAATTGCTATGGTTTGACTATTGTTGCCTGGCGACGTCGCCTAATTGCTATATTTCAATCATTAATGTTGCCCGACTAACATAGTCTAATGTCATCTTCATCTCTCAACTATTTCTACCACAATCTCTACTATAATTATAGGAGATCGAGCAAGTTCTCCCAAATTAATTATCTTGTGTTCTCTAGTTATGGGGAACAATGAATTTTTGTATCATGAACTATATAGAAACTTATTTTAGCTAGGCCAAGTCCCATGATTTTTTCCATCTCTGAATTTTCCACATAATCTCTAATATCTCCTACATTTGTTCTCTTTTATATGTGTGTGTTGAATCTTCTTGCAAAATTAGAATGCCAAACCCAATCTTTATCAACCTGAATTTTCTAGCGCGCAACACCCTTCAAATTCAAATATTAATCTATACATCTTTATATATTTTTTAGAACCCTTCCTTATAGAAACACTTCTCTTTCTCTTATTTGTGCATGCCCAAAATATAATATGGAGCTAAACACAATCCCTTCTCAAAATATAATTTGAAGCTAGACATGATACCCTAGCTTAAAAAACCTAACTAAAATAAAACATTTGAAGGCCACACAACACCCATTAAAGATTGTATAATTTATAATATTATAAGTGATACGTCATCAAAAATCGTCAGGCCTAATGATTTTTCCTCTTTTTCAGGATTTTTCACTTAAAAATTTTGGTCTCTTATGACTTTTACACTCCTTTCTCTTAACTATCTCCGTGTTGGATCTTCGTATATAACTTAGACGCTAAACTCTATATCTCTCTACCACCGCAAATATTCCAGGATATAACAATAAAGTTTAGGCACAAATAATACCCTTTTCTCAACATACATACCATTTTAAGAAATATTTCTTTGTTGGCTACATGTTGAGCATAAGAAGGAAAATAAAAAATAATAAATAATCAATTTGGTGGTCAATTTTTTTCAATAAAGAAAAATTAAAAATATTCCAGCTCATTGTAATCAATGCTACATTCTTAAATCATAAGATTTGATGTAATCCACAGTGTCTGTTCATTAATAAATTAATAAATTTAGTATTCATGCAAACAATAAGGTTTTAAAATTCGTTCACGATTTTGATTTTGATCTTATCGTGAAATATTATGTTTTCAATAATTTAGGCATAATTAATCTTCATGATTTTAGTTATTTTTTATTAAAATTTATTTAAAAAATAAGTATTATTTAAAATTTAAATTTTTTTACTAAAATTATAAAATAGAACTTAAAATTGTATTTAAATTCTGAACTTTGGCCAAAAATCTTTAATTCAACTTCAACACAAAATATTATTAAATTTTAATCAGTTTAATTAATATTTTCCTCTATTTATGAATTTCATTTTCTTGATTTATATATTTTATGAAAATAAATAATTTTAATTTCATAATAATAAATCACAATATTATTAAAAAAATAATCCATGCATGCATTGACATTCTACATAAATCCTCTTGAAGATCAATACATAATAATAATAATAATAATAATAATAATAATAATAATGGAATTATAATTTGTAATATAATTTGCAAATCTGAATTTCTAGTATTTCATAAAAATATATTTAGTGTTATCCACACATCTATAAATCATTAATTAGTCATATTTTCTTAAATGTGAGTAAAAAACATCATTTACATACATTTATTTAATCATTTTTAATAAAATATTATGGTTAAAGTTTCAATCATACAACCAAAAGCCTCAATTTATAAAAAAAAAATACTATAAAATAAAAATTATCATTAAAGATTCTATTTTAATCACAAATTAATATTGAACCATACATCTTAAAATGTGATTAATTTAAACTTTTATTAACATTTAAAATCTCTTGTTCCTAATCAAGAGACATCCATTAGTGCCAAAATGTGGTAGCTAGATGCTTGATGTACTTAGCCATCATATGGCTAAAATATAGATGCTTGCAAAGCTAAACAAAAGTCAACATATTAGTTAATTTAGCTTAATACTGATTTAATTAAGGTCTAATTCAACATAATTATTTATTTATTACTCTAATTAAGGGTTGCAAAGTGGCCTGAAGAACAAGACAACATTTTTTAATGAGGTCTGCATTTATCCATGTGCAATTGTACTATAGGGATACAACCAAAAATGGGTTATTGCTTCCAATCTCATCAAGTGTTTAGCCTTAGGTGGATTAAAGCTACCCTTTTATTAAACCACTAAATGTATCAATTTTTCATCTTATGTTGCTATAATAGGGCACCTATGATAGTTTTGAATTGGATTGATTTTGACATAAATTTGTCACACAATTAGATTGATTTGAGATAGTTCAAATGAAAATTATGTTCAAATTTAATCATGTAATTAAATCAAAATTTTAGTCAACTGAAATCAGAGAGAAATAGGAGAAATTATTACGTGCAGTCATCGAATCGTTCGAAGACCAATCAAGTCGCACCACATCTCCCGATACACTGCGGTATACAGTAATGATACATGACATATTGGTGAGTCCTAATTGGCCTTCGGATAGCGTTTGCTGACCGCACGTAATAATTTTGCTAGAAATAGATGGACCTCCTTTAGCTTATGGTATTACTGTCAAAATCATGATCCAACAGATCTGATTTCAAAATAACACGTTGATAGATGTATATCATGCTGAGTATACAAATCATATCATTCATATCAGATCAGTAGATACCAATTCAAATTTTGATATAACAATTTCTAACGAGTCAAATAGACGAGTCTAAATTTTATCAAAGAGCTAAATAAAATCAATCATACTTTTCTTTAATATGACTAGATAAAAACCCTAATTTGTATGTCCCTTTGGATGCATCACCAACATATGATCATTATGGTAAGGTAATGAGGCTATCATGAGTCCCTCTAATCTTCATATTGGTAACATATTATGTTATTAAATAAAGTGATTGGTTTCAATGGACTTTTGGAATTGATAGGACAATGCATTAATGGGGCCCATGGATCATGGGCCTAGCCCTAGCAGAGCAGACCTTTTCTGCATGGCCTATAGAGTTCTCAAATGGTAGCATCTTTATCACTTTCTGTCTTCTCTTACTTTCTTTTATCTAATAAGATGTCAAACACTAAAATTTATACATCATGACTCCATATATGCCCTCTTTTTGGGTGGTCGGTGTCTTGGACACCATAGTAGCTTGTAAAAGCCATGGAGAAGTAGCTGAGTAGCCTTCATTGCTAACTTTCACTTTTATCACTTCCATTCCAATGCATTTGTCAACATATTTAATTTATTTTATTTTAAAAATAAGAATAATAATACAAGTAGTAGATTCCTGTCGAGCTTTAGGGTCCGTTTCGCTTAGCTATAATTATGAGGTGTAAATGAATCGAGTCGAGATTGAATCAACCCTAACCTGAGCTTGATTGTATAATCGAGTTCAAGCACGAGCTTAATTCTACGAGTTTGTAAGAGAGAAAATGAATAGGACTAAAGAATGAGAAAATATAAGATAAATAATAAAATTGATATAAGAATGTGAGATATAATTTTAAAATACTTTTAATTGCTCCATATGTGAACACTTGAATTCTAACATATTTTAAGTGTATTTTATATCAATATTTTTTTAAATAAATCGGCTAGTGAGCTAATGAGTTGAGTTGAGACTGCTTAAGCTTAACTCATTAGTTCATCGAGTTCAGATCATGAGCCATTTATTGAGCCGAGCTCGAGCTCGAGCTGATTCACGTGTCAACTTGACTCACTTAGCTTGTTCATATCTCTAAGAGTAAAAAAGCTAAAAAATTATGTAATCTCATCCACTATAGCATAACAATGACAGCACATAATTATGATATCTTCTTATGGGATTTGTTTTGGCCATAAAGGAAAATTGGGGAAGGTATAAGAGTAAAAATATTATTATAGATATTTTTAGATGTTATTTGATTATATTATATGTATTAAAGAGTTGTTCAACTAAGAAGTCTTTAATAGCCAAAATAAAAGCAAAATAAATTAAAATAACTAAAAGGATGTCATAAATGATAAAGTGAAAAAAATAATATTATTTAAGTGAATGTGAGTAAAGCTTTTTCAAGATAAAGTAATAAGAAAAATTCTCAAGTGATTTGGACATAAACAATATAAAGAAAGAGATAATGACAATATTATAATAAGATTTGGGATAATTTTATTAAAAAAAAATTTAGGCATCATTTGGGATAACTTTTTTGTTGCTTTCTAAAATAATTTTCTACTACAAAAATTTATAGTTCAAAAAATTTTGTATTAAAAAATTATTTTAAAAAGTAGCAAGAAAGCTGTCCCAAACAAAACTTTAATCTAAACAAACATAATTATTGACATAAATAGCCAATCATAAGATCTGCACTCTTTTTATTGAGCTAATCTAGCTAAATTAACATAATTCTGCACTATTTTCATTGATTTTGCATTAAAACTTACTGGAAATGGCTTTGCAAGGATGAAATGGCCCTAAACGGGAGATATTTTAGAGGAGTCTTAGGCTTTGTTTGAGATGGCTTTCTTAAGAAGCAACTTTTTAGTACAAACATTTTAATTTTTGTACTAAAAAGTTGCTTTAAAAAACAGTAAGAAAGCCATCCCAAACGAAGCCTTAGTTTCTACAAAAGCATGCTAAATGTTCAATTTCTAATATTATGATAGCATCAGAAACCTGTTGAACAATTTCAAGCTAAACCAAGAATAAACTTCAGTGCAACAGATAGTGGGTACTTATTATTTTCACAGGCAACCATGAAAGTATTAAACATTGAAGTGTTATAATATAGTCAACAAAAGAAAGCACATCATTCAATATATACCTGGAAGGCAAAGCAGCATTACAAACTATTAGCTAAGTTAATTACTCATGCCAATAACTCTTTGATTTTCATATAAGAAAAGCAATGAATTTCAGAATCACCATGATCTTCGTCATTATCTGAATGCAAAACCAAACATGGTGATTCTGAACGCAAAACCAAACATGCTCATTCACATTGATGTTGGAGTGGATGCAACAAACATTAGAAATTCTACTCATTGTGATTCAAAAGAGAAAGCTAACTTCTATTTATTTCTTCTCATGCATGCTGCTTTCTTACAGCTTGTTTGAGACGACTTTCTTATTGCTTTTTAAAATAATTTTTTAGTAGAAAAATTTATAGTTTAAAAAATTTTTAAGTATCAAAGTTTTATGGGCACAACAACCTCCAGATTTTTCAAATGGAATAAGATTGCAAAACTAAATTTCTCAAAGATAAGAGTGATTATTCTTAGTACTGTAAAACTAAAAAACAAAGTGAAGACCTCAGCTATGTGAGGCAAAGCAGTATAGGAATACTACAGTTATATGCGGTAACTTATTCTTAGTTCTGTAAAACCGCAGGACAAAACTTAAAAAAAAAAATTGAAGACCTCAGTTATGTGTGGCAAAGCAGTGAAGGAATACTACAGTTATATGCGGCAAACAGTTAAGGAAACTTTTCGTCCTGATCTCACTTTTAAAGCTTTCAATCACATGCGAGTATACATCACATTCAATGTAAAGATTAGTATACAAAATATATTTCAGGTTGGATAAATAGAGGGCAATTGTATGTGTTTTCAAGTTTGTACTCACCGATTCAATAAAACCAGTGCAGAAATTGTCTTTGTTGTGTTGCCTTCTCTCTTTTCAAGCATTCTGTCAGGGAAATACTAAAACTAAATGTTTTCATGGTATCAGAGCTGAGATTCCACATTCATTGCTGCTTCCTTCCACTCCAGTGATATCACCGTGACGTCCCCTCTCCATATTGTTAGTTCTGTGTAGAATCTAATTGTGTTGATCAATTGGGTTGTATTGTTGCTTCGGACCTCAAGTCAATTTCTCGTGCTCGTTGGTGGGGTGCATGGGATCTTCCTCTTGCTTGGGTTCGGGCGCTCTGCACCTGAAATTTTTTTCTGTACAATGCCCCGGCACTGTGTTCCCAAACGCTCCTGTGTTGCAAAGTTTGCTGGGAGAAACGACAAAGAGCAGAACGTCGCAGCACTGTGGAGTGCCGCAACGCTGTGGGGTGTCGCAGCGCTGTGGGGTGTCGCAGCGCTGCGGGTTATAGCGCCGCAGCATCAACAGACAGATAGGGATCATAGGTCTAAGGGCCGCAAAGCTCCAAATTGGAGCCGCAAAGCTTCGAGGTGGACTTAACAGTTTTCTTTCTCGTTTTTCTCAAGGGTGGCGTCCCTTGGTGTTATTAACTCGACTTTCTCTTGTGTTTAGAGTGTGAGAACGGTGCAAGAGAAGAGAGAAGCAAGGAGAGAGTGAGAGAGAAGAGAGACCACTTATTTCTCCCAGTTTTTATAGTGAATTTCATGGTGTAATGTGGCTCCGTGGTTTTTTATCGATTTCTGGTTTTTCCACGTTTAAATCCTGGTGTCCTTTACTTTCCATTGCTTTTTTTATTTTTCTTGTTTATTTTGTTGCGTTGCATTGTACTTCCATCCCCAACACATGCCTCCATTTATCCCAACATGTTGAATCAAGTGTTTCTATCAAGCTAACTGATACGTCTTGAACCACAAAAATTAGCCAACGACAATAAATTTCATCAAAATAACAGAATTTTATTGCTAGGAGATTAAATAACAAGAAACAAGATATAGTTGATCCTCTTTCGAGAGGAGGATCTTCTCTCCCAAATCCTAGACGCTGCTAGGATTCCTCACAAAAAAAAAAGTACAACACTCAAGATAAAATTCTGCATAAGAATAAAATAAACCCTACTATTGACTTAAATAGGCTTCCTCCCTCCCTCCAAAATCAGCTCCCTTCCTAATATATCTCCCTCATTAATTTGAAAATAATTCAATTAGGAAAGGATTTCCTAATTTAGCCCCCTTCCTAATATATCTCCCTCCTTAATTTGAAAATAATTCAATTAGGAAATGATCTCATTAGGAAAGGTTTTCCTAATTGATTTTCTCCTAATATATTGTATAAATTCCCTGCTGGGCGACCCCCCCCCCCCCCCCCCCCCCCCAACCTCCTTTCTTTCCTTATCCAGCCCTGCCGCATCACTAACCAACAATATTTCAAAATTTGAATTCTAGAAAATGGAATTTTACATCAGAAGTCTTGCCGCTATACCCTTCAACAGAAAAGCATTGATGAAAGAAAATATAGGCATATCAATGAAATGAAATTAAATATGTTACATATTGCCCAAGTACCTTTATACCTCTGGATTGAAGCTTTTCCATCACATACAAAAGACCACTCCTTTTAAATGTCTTTACTCAAAAAAACCAAATTACAACATGATGAGGCTCTGTGGCTTAGATCTATATGTTCTAATGCCTGAAAACCAAAGAAACAAACTAGATACAAAGTCCAAGAAATGCTTTTTCATCAGCTACAAAGAAGATTACATGGGGCTTGGTTGAAGCACATAAAAGCTGGCTGCCAGCGTAATTGTGAGAGGCTTATAATGGCTGCTTAACTATGCTAATTTTTCCTACTAGTGTAATATGATTTAGGTGACTAAAATTGGCTATTTGGCTTGGTCGAGACACTCAATGTTATACTGAGTAGGCTTGGTCGAGACACTCAATGTGACATTGAATAGAGGAATTTTGTTTGGTTCGCACTTCGCAGCTTTTGCGGCTTACTTCAAACCGACTGAAGTACTTTTTTTTTTTTTGGTTGATTTCATCTTAGTCTTGTATTGATTCGATCTAAAAGAGATTTAATGATTTTTTTTGCAATGAGATTTTCAATATCCCGTATTTAGTTAATATATTGAACTTGTTCTAGCATAAATCAAGTGATTTGATGCTTTTTTTTGTTCTGTTGTGTTTATGAGAATATTAAGGAATTAATGTCTGTAAGGTCTTAATTTTCCTTCCATATTACCAACTTTAACTTGCAAGATAAATTTAACTTGTGAAAAAAGAAAATAAACTAGAGCAAATAGAAGTTCTTAATAAGATTAGTAGTGCTGCTTATGCCAGCAACATGTTCCAAAATTTGAAGGATGGAAGGGCTAAGTAAAGATAGCAGCTACGCGTTAAGAAAAGCATTTGAGCGTGATTAGGAGAAGAAGAGATAGCTTGCCTAATGAAAATGTAAAATTGGTTGGCAACCTTTTTGTTCCAAAATTTTAAAACTGGCTATTAATTTTGGTCCAAAGCCCGAATGTAAAAAGTTGAGGAAAAATTTTAAAAATTAATTTAGGACCCCCCTAAATATATTTTCTGGCTCCGCCACTGATATCAAGACATGTTTTTTATGAAGCATCTTTGCTCAAACCAGGAACATCAATTGCACCTTTTGGTAATGAAAATTCAACTGATTGCTTTAAGCAAAGGAATGATACCACATTACTTCCCTCTGCCTCCGATCATTCCTCCCTCAAATCGTGGTTACAGCAAGGAGAAAAAATAGAAGTAAATTATCTACTGTACACACACGTGCAAGAATTGAAATCAGAAGCCGAACATAATTCATGTCACAAGAACAGAAGCAAAACAGGCTATACCTATGGGATAATCAAGTTCAAAAATTTTTGAAGCTACTGAAATCATGGAGAATCTTTCAAGAACATAACTATCCAAACCATAAGACTCTTACATGTTCAAGATGGCATCAAAAGAAATGGACCCAGTGCAGAAATGCAAGAATAAACCATCAGATGCAACGTCAGAATCAAATATCCAATGAAAAGGTATACGAACTATGAAAGTTTTAATATAAATATTAACAATCTCAGTAATGATTATATAAAAAAACCCTCTCAGATGAATATGCTTCCCCAAACAGAAGATGGGTTGAGGCAATGAATGATGAAATTAAGGCCACCAAGGAAAACAAAAGAGAAATTATTCAACGACCTGCCAACAAAAATGTGAATGATTGCAAGTGGATCTACAAGTTATAACAGAAATCAGATGGAAAATTTGAAATATTCAAAGCAATGATTGTGGCCAATGGGTATACTCCGTTAACATACTGCACATGGCACAATGGCGTCAGAATGTATGGAGCAGGGAAAAAACTGCAAAGTTGTTACAAAAACATCTGAATCATCCGGTGTCAAAATCTGGACTGTTGGACACAAATACTCTTTCACTAACAATGAATAATAGAAGTATACACAATGAATGTTAGAATTACTGCTTCCCTCTATCTTTACCTTTCTTTACCTTTACTGCTCTCTCTACAGTAAATGCAGGTTTTCATGGTATCAGAGCTCAGTAATCTTGTGAGCCCTACCTGTCCGTGAAGACTCCAACCCCTCTTAACCCTCTCATCACCATGGACGCCTCTTCTGCATCACTGGCTACAGCACCAGACGCTAATATTAGTTCGAGCTCCTCCTTGGAATCCCCACCCATCCCCCCTCAACTCAAATTTCTCATGGGCAACATCAAAAGCATCTTCTCCATCACTTAATCCCCAACAACTATCCCATTTGGTGCTCGCAAGTCCTCAAGCTCTTCCACGCCAGTGGCTTCGAAGGCTTTCTCGACGGCACCTACTCTTGCCACTCTCCAACTTCTACACTCCTCCCAACACCCTTTCCTACCACACTTGGCTTCTCCTCGATCAAAACCTTGCCGTCGCACTATATTCCGTCATATCTCCAAGCTTTCTCCCCTACCTTCTCTCCCTTGACCACTGTGCAGAAATTTGGGATACTATAGCTTGCCATCTCCAATCCTCCACATGCTCTTGGGTTATCCAGCTCAAGACCGAGCTCCACCACCTTTCCATGAAAGACCAATCCAAAGTCGACACTATTGACGCCACCGACACTCCCCTTGACCTTGAGGATATCATCCTCTATACCTTAAACAGCCTCCCTGCCCAATATCAAGCATTCAAAACCGCTATTCGCACCAATGTTCAACTGCTCAGCCTAGATGACCTGTACACTTTACTCTGCAGTGAGGAGCAGAACCTTGCTCAAGAGGCGCCCCGAGAACTCCAGAACCTACACCTCTCAGAGCCTACCATGGCTCTTACAGCCTCCTTATTGACCTCATTTTTCACCCGTTTACCCTCGAGCACATTTGATCGACTTAATTAGCCCTCGTCGAGTCCAGTTTGAGCTTGAGTCAACTCGAATTGAGTCAAATTAGATTCGACAAAGTTTGATTAAGCTCAAGCAATACTTGCCAACCGCGTCGAGGTCGATTCGACTAGAATCAGCGGCAATTCTTTTAATTTGGCGGAGTCGATTCGAACCCCAATTAGACCCAAATCAACTTAATTATTTTTTAAAAGAGGCTCTAATTTTATTTCCTAAACAGATTTTCCCGCTCTTCGCCATCGGAGCGCATTAATGAGCATTTGATTCTTGCCTTTCTGGGCTCGAAGAGCCGTTTATTTTGACCTCCTGGTTCGGGGGGGGGGGGGGGGAGTGGCGGATGTAAGCAGCCGAAATAAAAACCCCTTGCCTTCTCCTTGCTCGGGCGACCTCCCTCTTTTCCCAGGCGAAATCGGATCTCTCTCGGTTCACACAGCCAGGCGGAAGATCTCCCGAATCCCCTTCTTCGTGTCCAGGCATTTGCAAGGCCCGCCGTCGACCACCTTACATTAGCCGTCGGTCTCCCACAGGTTCGCAAGGTGAGTCTTCTCCCTTATCCTCTCCTCCCTTTTGATTGTGTTCATGGCAAATGAAGGGATGAAGGCTGATACTATTGCTTAGAAAAGATCTGGGACTATATTTGTTTAATTAAGGATACCAAAATCAGCAGTCGTTTTGCTCAAAACAAATTTCTGGCAAGATTTTAAGAGACTGTTGAGAACATGTCTATTTTGAGTTTGAAATGGCCCCTTACTTTGAGTTTTTCTTAGAAAAGCTAGGTGTGATGAGGTAGCATGTTTCAAGGAGGTTACTTTGCATCATCCCTTAGACGTTGCACATTAGGTGTTCAGTGAAATGCCTTAGCGAGACTTTACTTGGAACGGGAGAGTTTGGATGCAATGTTTCTTGTCAAATCATGATATTTCATTCTCTATGAGTTCTTGTTCTTATTCCTAAAACCATCAATCTTGTGATAGCCATGTTAAAGACAAAGTGGATTCTTGCTTTACATTAATAGCACAGTAATGGGATCCTTCCAGGAATTCATTTGTAGTGCTATCAAATGCCCCAAAGAGACTACTTTCCTTCTCTTCTCCTTGTCTTGGATATCATTTATGCAGGACTTTAATGTCAAATGGATAAGTGTACACGTACATCCATACGCATCTATGTGTTGTTGGAGCTTTCTTTTCTCCCTTTTAAAAGCTTTTGGAGCTTGGGAAGTTTTGATCTCTAGTATTACATTTGTATGGATAACATAGGGCTGATTTTTCTGTTAAGGTAACAATTTACTTGTAGTTTGATGTATATAATAGTTTTACCTTGAATTTAGTAAATAATATTTGAGTAAGTTGGTTCAAGATGAAGTTTATTTGTCTTTCTTTGTTAATTGAGGGACAAAATGCATGTGAAAAAAATAATGTGAGGTTTCTTTAATGGTTGTACATATATATGAGTGGTTGCATATTCATGATTCTGAGAGCTGTTTTGGTATCCGCCATAAAATTTGGTGAATATTTTATGAGATCATTATTTGTTCCATGGTTAACTGGAAATGACGATGCTTATGCTTCTTCTGAATGGTATACAGTATAGTTTATTGTCTCTGAAGGAACACTTATGGCAAGCAAGGGTTATGTGGTGTTCTTGATGTTTTGTGTTAATGGAGACCAGAACATTGAAGAAATTTACTCGTGGGTATAAAAATTATTTATTTGGCTAGTATATGTTGTAGATCTCCAGAACCTCTAGCTAGGTGGAATATGAGCAATGCCAGCTTATCTTTATCATAATTGTTTATAAATGTGGGGTGCAGACCCTTTATTGATGGTATAGCGACATATGGATACTTTCACTAAGATGTTGATTGGGCTGGATGTTCAGATGACAGATGAAACTCTAGTAGGTACAGTGTCTATGTGCTTTCTATCATATTGCTACAATCATTGAGGTATCATGACCACATGAAATTAAAATAATTCTTGTGTTATTTCTCTACATATGTGTTTCAGTGGTTTTTTCATTGTTTAATTTTCCTTTATTTACCTTTTTTTTTACCAGTTTAAATGGAAGATATAACTCATGCTTCAGTAAAATGGTAAAGGTTATTTTACAATATGCATGCCATTGCCTAATGAGTTTTGAATCTCACCCATTTGTATGCTCAGGTGTAGGTTAATTGACCAATCCTTGACATTTCCAATCCATGCGAACTCATCACAGTTTTTTTTAGTTATGTTTCTACATCACATTTAAAAATAATTATGATAAAGTGAAATTAAGCTGTCCTTTGGGAGACCTTGTAGCGCATGTTGCTTAAGGACTTGTTGGCTGGTCTTATAAATATATGTAATTTTTTTTTGGAATGATTGTTGATGGAGATCTGCAAATTCATGCTTGTTGGAAATATCAATCAAATAAATCAGTTGAACAATGTTTAGTTTACTTTTATTTGGCTGTTTTATTTTGCTTTTTTTTTATAATTGCAATTTAATTCCCTAAAAATACTTGTGGTGATATAGCCTTTCAGAATATTACGCGTTATGCATTTTTTTTATTACGTGGTTTGATTTGGTTTAATTTGGTTGATACAATCTACTAGAATTATCTTGGTTCAGTCATTTGTTCATGAACTTCAGGATTTGGCTATTATTCTAGTTCACTTGTCATTAGCCATGCATCAATATTGGTTTTATTTTTAAATGTCTCGTGTGATATGCTATATGCCTATATTTGATGTTTTTTTTTTTTTTGTGCTCTTTTGTGTCAATATTTCTTTAAACTAGGCGTGGTTATTCAGCCGTTGATTCTGTATTTCATCTATGCTTTTTTTTGTGCCTAATATACCAATTTGTAGAACCCATGAGGTGGTTGAATGCGGATGAGATTTCAACGATTGTTTCATTTTGGAAAATTCAGGAGATTATCGGCCTTAGAGTTGGTCTTTATAAATAGAAAACTTGAGGCATGTACTATGGATTCAGTTTTTGCTTGATACAAATTTTCCTTCAATTTCGTTGGACTTGGTTGTGTGCAGATTTTTGTCGTTTTCATGCTCCAAACTGCTTTGGAGACAAGATATATGCATATTTTCATTTGTTTCATGCTCTAAGCTGATTTGGAGATGAGTTGGGTGCAGATTTTCCCTGTTTTAATGCTCCAAACTATTTTGAGAATGAGCCATATGCAGATTTTCATGTGTTTTGTGCTCCAAATTACTTTGGAGAAGAGTTGTGTGCAATTTTTTTCACTGTTTTCATGTTCTAAATTGCTTTAGAGGTAAGTGGATGCAGATTTTTACTCACTTTTTGGTTCCAAACTATTTTGGAGATGAGCTATATGCAGATTTTCATGGGTTTTATACTCCAAACTGATTTGGAGATGAGTTAGAAGTTTATTTTCATTGATCCTATACTCTAAATTGATTTTGAGATGAGTTATATTTCTTAGAAACGTTTTGTGAATGTTTTACAACGGAAAGCTCTGTGAAACCTTCTTGTTAGAAGATTTTCATAGAGTTTACCAACCCCATGTTAAAGAAACTCGTTATTCATTTTGCATCGAAAGATTGTAGTTGATTATATATTGGGAAGTTTTATGTTTTGTTTTGTTTGAAATTTTATGAGTTGTTTTGGGGATTTGGGACCTTATGAAGTATTTTATGTTTGAAAAGCTTGATTGTTAAAAGGCTTTCTCAATTCTCCTTTCATGAATAAGTTTTCTTTTTCATATTTGCATTCGATTCCAAGATGAGTTTAAAAAGTGTATAGTGGGGGGGCATGTTTGAGTTTTCTTTTTCTTACTTGCTTTTTCTTCTAAAGATGAGCTTACGTATGTGGGTTGAAAGCACATTTAAGGTTGAAAATTTTATTTGGATTTTGGTTTCAAGATTGGGTTTTATTCTCTATTACTTTGAGTTTTATATGAAAGTGATTTGGGTGATTGTGTCAAGTCTTTCGAGTGCTATCTTAAAACGTGGGGACACTAAATAGCATCAAAATCCCCTCTTGCTTGCATTTAGCTCAAATGCTAAATTGGAACTAAGGGTGGGTTAAAGGCATGCCTGACTTTGACAGGGCATGTCTACCAATGAGATGCTAACATTCCATAAAAATAATAAATAAAGACCGTTTTTGTAACAATGTGAGGAGTTCTTAAAATTTGGACAGTCCTGGAAAGCAAACAGCCGAGCTAACATCCAGACGAAAGAAAAGGTATGTTTTTATTTAATAGTATTTCATTTTGATTATTCGCATATTGAACATGATCCTGCTCTCATCCAATCTTTGTTCTTTTCTTTGTGCTTTTGCGAGGTACCTGTGGGAAAGCAAAGAAGGAGCTTTTAGGAGCACTAGACGAAGGAGCTTGGACAATCGGATCCGAGCATCAGTCGCCCCCATTCATTCTGGTGGGGGTGCTACGGGCGGTACCACCGGGTCATAGCCCCCGGTGTTGTGAGTTTTCTTAAAACTTAGATAGCCTCTAGGGAGCCAATCTGTGCGTACGCTCCCCTACCCTTTAGGACCTTATAGAAACTTCAATTATTAGATTATTTTCATGCCTTATTTTATTATAGATCCTTGAACCCAGTTATACATGTGCGAGTGTCTAAAGGGTTAGAAACAGATCATTTCATCCTCTATAACACCAGTGACATCTAAGGACAAAAATTAAGGACCGAGTCGTAGAAAATTTAGACTTAGGATGCATGCTCCCTTAGGATAGAAACATAAAACATAGAAAATTTAGTGACACGTCTTCCTATGATTAGTGTGCTATAATTTCTTAATCATTAATCAATAAATCACTAACAACTCAAATCAGAAATGCATTAAAAATATTTAATTCTCAATCAAGCTATAACAAACATATATAATCACTAAGAGATAAAATTGGCATATGAACTTGAATTAAGCCTAACTAAACCATTTATTACCCCTTAATTAAACATTAACTAAATGAAAATCATTAAAAATAAACTTAAATTCAAAGAGTTATTAAATTGGGAAGCAAATCTAACTCGAATCTAAAAGACTTTATAATACCAAAACTTTGAAAATTCGTAACTAATTACAGAAAAATTCAAATCAAGTAAATTAAAAAGCACTCAACTCTAATCAAAGTCTACTATTCATTAAAAATATTAACTTTTCAAAAATCAACCTAATTTGAAAAGACAACTCTCCGGTCAACCGTAGTTCAATAACTAGGGCCCGAAACTCCTAAAATCATAATTTTACCTAGAAAACTCCAAATCCAACAAACTAACAGTCTAATTACTCATAGTAAGATCTAGTATTTAATAAAAATACTAACTCACTTAGACCCAACCTGTTTCTAATAATCCCCTTTTGGACCCCTTTTAGCCTAGTGTATAGGTGGGCCCCGGACCTCCTAACAATCACTAATGTAATTTAAACTTCAAATATTATTACCCTAAGCATTAAGATTGATCCACAAATTAAATTGACTAAAATAGACCTTAATTTACTAATATTTGAACTTTAACCAAATCCTCCTTTTCAAACCTTCAACAAATATTAACACAAAACAACTCAAACCATCTACCCAATATATGATCTATCCAATGCCACACAAACTTTCTACACGCACGTAGAATTGATTGTTAGGGCACCACTTCTAGATCTAGGCTAGGCCGGTGTTTTCTTTCTCAGTTGTTTTCTGTGTTGTGATCGCTCTTGCATGTGGCACGTGTGCTGTTTGTGTTGACTTGGAGTGTTTGTTTATTTTATTACTGTACTGTACTGTACTTTACCTGTGATGTGATTGCTTGTACGTTAGATCTACCCCTAGGCTAGGGACATTTTATACTGACTCAGTCTTATGCAGGTGGCCATGCTCACGCAGCACTAAAATAAACGGGGGCTAATATAATAAATCATGAATTATAAATGCTTGCTACATGTGCTCCAAAATGCTTAGCCCCCAAATAAATAAGAGCGTGGCCAAGTGTGTTTACTTTTCTGCACTGATATAACTGCTTGTGATGTGATATATTAAACTGCTTGAGATTTTCATTCGGATAACTTTGCAGGTTCAGTTTGAGTCTAGATTTTTATTTTTCATAATGTAATTTATAATTCAAATCGAGTTGTGAAAGTCTTTAAAGGCAAGGCATTTCAAATACTCGATACCCAAAGAGAAAAAGAAAAGCCCTTCATAGAAAATTTCTTATTCATTTGGGTACCCCTTCTGGAGAATGATCCAAAGGAGGATGATCTGAAGGAGGAAGATCTGAAGGAAGATGATCCACTCAAAGATGAAGATTTGAAGATGAAATGCCTTACATTTAAGACTTGCGTCATTCAGTAGGATTAGAATCCAGGATGTTGTCGGTGGGGCCTGGCCACTATTACTTTTCTACAGACCCTGGGTTGTACTTATACGGCACTTGCCGTGGACTTTGGACTCTTTCTTAATATGCTATGTGGATTTATTTTGATGTGTTTATTTTGTGTGCGCAGTAGAAATTGTCTGTCTTTCTTAGGTTTCTTTCTTGCATGTGCTTGGCCTGATTTCGCTAGGCTCTTTAGGAATAAAATTTTTCTACTCGTAATTAATACTTAAAATTTTAAGAAATAAATAACATAGAAATGTAACGATCTAGGGAATAGCCGGAATCGCCCGGGGTCGCATGCATATCAATGCATTCTCTCCCTCCTTGCTATAAGACACTTCCCCGCCTGCGGGTAGAGTCCAGATAATCCGACCTATGAGGATGAGATGCTGGATCTGGGGAAGTCTAGTCTTTTCTAAAAAACTATTTTATAAGCCTTTTTCAAAATTCTATGCATATTTGATTTGAGATCGTTAACCAGCATGCATTGCATTAGAAACTAATTAAATTAAAATTCTAATTGCATTAGTCTTAGGAGCATACACCCTACATAAGTCCAGGGCCATCTAGGAGACTCTCTAGATGTCAGCCCTACTTCCAATAACCAAACTACCTACCCATCTTTCATAAAGACTTGGATAACATGGATTTTATACGCTTAGGTGGTTAGCTGGCTTTCCTTTTCAGGCAGGATATAAGCCCAGAATGCATTAGCTAGGACACGGGTGTTAGTGTTGCGTAGAACACTAAACCCACCATAGATTTAGGATTCAAGGCACTATTGCTTCGTAGTATGCCTCATCGGTAGGTAGGTCTTCTGTCTTCCAGGGACCATAAACCCTACATATCCGCGTCACACGGATGACGCCACCTCCATCCTTCTCTCCTGCATGCTTCGAGTGCATGATTTACTTATTTTCTCCAGTTTCTTTTCACTACCTTAGTCCCTCCGGATGTTGATCTGAGCCGTGCATGTTGACTAAGCCTAGTTGAGCCCTTCTTTTCCTTCGAGTAGGATTTCCTAGTCTTCGCCCTATGTACCAATCCCAATTTAGAAAGAATAATGTAGAATCCTTAATCGAGAGTATTCTCAGGCCCTGGCTTGAGATGTAATTAACCACGGGGGCTTGCGCCCGTGGGAAACCGCATCCCACTCTCAAATAAACCCCATTCGAGCTAATGTATCGGGTGGGGGAAACCCGTTGTGACGATCAGATCATATATATTATTACCCATCGGGGTGTACTGGTGAGAGCCGCTATCCTCAATGGTTAATCATATGTGTGATCGAATCTGCCCTCCCATTGGCCAGATATTGTCTCCCCTCGCGGGGCGATGGTGTTTGTTGTTCCTTTCGGAGGTCCACACTCCTGTGGCTGAGGTCACAGTTACCATTCATCCTATTGAGGCCGACCTCCCTCCAACAATCGCTCCACTCTCACCTACCCTGCCCCTGCTCGCAACGACAAAACCCTCTTCCAGCCCAATAACCTGTCATATCTGCTCCAAGCCTGGTCACTCAGCCATCCGATGCTGGTACCGACATGATATGTCCTATACTGCAAACCCACCAAAACCAGCTCTCTTCTCCACCTCCGAGTCCCCTCTCCCATCAGACTGGTACCTTGACAGCGGAGCTACCACTTATCTCACCTCCAACCCCTCTCAACTATGCTCTCTCAAACCATACACCGGCCCCAATTAAATTACCCTAGGCAACGACCAACACCTCCTGATCCAACATTCTGGTAAAGGTATTCTCCCCACACCTACAAGTAACCTAAATCTCCATCATCTCTATCATGTTCCCAACTTATCTTTCAACCTTATATCCATCCACCGCCTTAGTACCCACAATTAGTGCACTGTTAATTTTTTCTCTCACGACTTTCAAATTCAGGACTCGAGGACTGGTCGTCTTCTTCTTCAGGGTCCAGGCCTTAACTGCCTCTACCCACTTCGCTCGTCCGCCAACACGCAATCTCTTGCATTGATCTTCACCCAAGTCATACCCAATCTTTGGCACCGGTGCCTCGGTCATCTAGTATCCACTACACGGCAAAGCCTTGCAAATAGCATACATACTATATGTATTACTTCCCCTCCTACTCATTGTAATGCTTGTCGGTTGACCAAAAGTCACCGCTTGCCCTTCGTTAAGTCTCTAAATTCCAATACTTATGTTTTTGAGTTAGCCCACTTTGATGTATGGGGACCTTCCTCCTCCCCTTCAATGCAAGGCTATCGATATTATGTGTCTTTTATTGATGACTACTCCAAGTTCTGCTGGGTGTATCCTCTATTCACTAAATCTGACATCCTTCATAAATTTATTGAGTTTAACAATATGATTAACGACCAATTTAATGCTCATATTAAAACCTTTCGTTCTGATGTTGGCGGAGAATTCATTAACACCAAATTTCAGTCACTATGTAAAATGGGGCATAAATCATCAATATACAAGTCCCTACACTGCATCTCAAAACGGCGTCGCTGAAAGAAAACATCGTCACATCTTAGAAACTATTCGCAGCCTGCTTATCGAAGCTAGCCTTCCAACCTCACTCTGGGTCGACGCACTCCACACTGTTGTTTATCTTATTAACTGTCTACCCACTCCTTCCCCTAACTTCTCCAGCCCCTATGACATCCTCTATCAAAAGCCGGCCACTTATACTCACTTCAAAATATTCGCCTGTCTATGCTATCCATGGCTCCGCCCATACTCCACCACAAAAATCTCACCCCTTTCCACCCCTTGTGTCTTCATTGGCTACAGCCCCTCCCAAAAGGGCTACAGGTGCCTAAATCCCACCACCAGTCAAGTCTACACCTCACGGCACATCATCTTCAATGAGTCAATCTTCCCATATAAACAGTCTTCCTCCCACACCTCTCCAACCACCACTCTAACCTCCATACCCCCTCTTCTTCTAGTCCCCACATCCAGCCTACAACATTCCAACAAAACCACTCAACTTTCAATGCCGCCAAACTGTCTTCCATACACTTCTCCTATCAATAATCAACCAACACCTCTACCTTCAACTCCCCGTGAACATCCCCGCTCACCTCCCGCCATCTCACATCCTCCACAATCAGCCACTCATCCAATACAAACCCAGTTTAAAATTGGCCACCTAAAACCCAAGCCTATTTTCAATCTCATCCACCAAGACCTTCCACAAGATCCCACCACATACGTCGAAGCCATTAAGCACGAGCATTGGCATGTTGCCATGTCCCAAGAGTTTCAATCCCTCCAGTCTAAAGGCATGTGGGACATAGTACCATCTCATCTTACCCAAAATGTCCTGGCTGTAGGTGGATGTTTCGAACCAAATTCCCATCCTATGGCACTATGGCTCGGTACAAGGCTTGGCTAGTCGCTCAAGGGTTCAATCAAGAATACACACATGACTACATCGAGACGTTCAGCCCTGTAACCAAAATGCTCATTATTCGAGTACTCCTTGTGGTTCCCCTTCATCGTGCCTGGCCAATCCATCAGTTGGACGTCTCCAATGCCTTCATCCACGATCAGCTCTCCCACACATGTTATATGAAGCAGCCCCCCCGGCTTCTCAGATGCCATCAACCCCCTCATGTCTGTTGGCTAAAAAAAGGCCTTGTATGGGCTGAAGCAGTCCCCACGCCAATGGTTCGCCATTCTCTCTGGTTATCTTCAAACACTCAGCTTTCAGTTCAGCTCCTCGGATCCCTCTTTGCTTATTTACAACAAGAATGGTACATCAATGTACTTCCTAATTTACGTGGACGATAAACTACTCACCAAAAACTGCACTGCTGCAATCAATCAACTTTTGGACAACCTCAGCAACAAATTTACTATGCGTGACCTTGGTTCTCTCTCCTAATTCCTTGGCATTCAGGTAGTGCACACTACATATGGTTTGCATCTCAACCAAACCAGGTTTGCTCAAACGATACTCTCCCGAGCTGCCATGCTCAACTGCAAGCTTGCTTCAACACCCTCTCAGATCAAACCGCCTCACACATCTTCCACCTCTCTTGCATTTTCAAATCCCGCCCTTTATCATCAGCTAGCGGGCTAGCTACAATACCTCACTCTCACCAGACCTGACATCTCCTTTGCTATCAACAAAGTATGCCAACACATGCAAAATCCTCTCAACACCCATTTTGAAGCTCTCAAGCGACTACTGAGGTACATCCAAGGAACACTTCATACATGCCTTCCTCTGTTCCAGGATTCACTCAACCTTAGATCCTACACCGACTCTGACTGGGCGGGCGACTCGACTGACCGAAAATCAATCACCGGCTACTGTAACTTTCTCGGCTCCTCTCTCATCTCCTGGAGTGTCAAGAAACAAAAGGCCATCACTCGCTCCTCCACCGAAGCCGAATACTGGGCTTTAGCCTCAACAGCAGCTGAAATTATCTGGCTCTAACGTCTTCTTCAAGAATTCAATTGTCCACTTCCCTCCTCAACTCCACTGTTCTATGACAACACATCCGCCTTTGCTCTAGCCAACAATCCCATGTTTCATGCCCGCACAAAACATATTGATGTTGACTCTCACTTCATTCAAAAATGCATCTAGGATCAAGCCATTATAGTTCACCACATATCTACCAAAGACCAAGTTGCAGACCTCCTCACGAAGTCACTCCCTATTTCCCGATTCCAATACCTTGCTACCAAACTGGTTACAACCTCTGATGCACCAGCTTGAGGGGGTCTATTAACATACCACACATGGCACAACGACATCAGAACGTATGGAGCATGGAAAAAGGTACAAAGTTGTTACAAAAATATCTTAACCATCCGATGTCAAAATTTGGACCGTTTGACACAAATACTCCCTCAGTACACACACACACACACACACACACATATATATATATATATATATATATATATATATATATATATATATATATATAATGAATAATAGATTTACTATAGCTTCCCTCTATCTTCACCTTTCTTTATTGTTACTGCTCTCTCTACAGTAAATGCAGGTTTTCATGAACAAGGACCATAGGACAAGGTATTGTGTGTTTCTTAAAAATCCAAAAGCATTAACTTTCAAGTGATAGGATATTCTGATATTAATTGGGCAGGAAATTTAAAAACTAGAAGATCTGTCATATGCTAGAATGGTAGATTGGTCTACGAGAACCAAGGGATAAGCTGGTAGAATGTCTCATAAATCATAAAGCTAAAGCCGCAACAGTTTTTGGGAACTACTAATTCATTGGAGGCAAAAGATTGATTGTCACAACTAGGCAAGATTTTTGGTGGGAATGGAAGGTCAAGCAGAAAAGAAGACTAACCTGCAATTTTTTTCTTAATGAAGCAAGTTGCTGAATAGTGGATGGCTTAGATGCATATACAATTTAAGATCGATTGAATGATGATATGGTTTGGCAGGACCTCAGGGAGGCTATCCTAGAGAACTATACATTCACATTGAGACGATACAGCATGCAATATGAGCTCAGTCAAACTTGAAAATGTCAGAATATGAAGCAAAGTTTGCAATAATTGCTCGATATGTACCACTAATTATTATGAATGAGGAACAAATATATTCTCTATCATTAAGAAATTTGATATATTCCATCTGATAGATGTTGGTGTCGTTATAAGACGATGGTGTAGAGAGCTATCATGTTAGAGAATGAGCAACGGATGATCAAAATTTATATCATGTTAGAGAATGAGCTATCATGATTGTTAAATTTCTGATATAAGCAGCATCTAAAAAGCATTAACTGCAAACCTGACCTGAAGCTCCTATAACTGTAAACAAAAGATCAAGAAACGCCCACAGGATCCTTTTTAATCATTCTGATACATCAACAGTAAGTACAATAAATCAAAAAAGCTACAAAATTTCATTGGGAATGCCAGAAATTCATTAACATACTTGATCACCATACAATCTTAGATGAAGTAGATGATTTTTCAACTCTATTTACACATCAGCGCAACTTTATTCCGCCTGAATATTAAAAACAAATATTTTTAATTTCCTCATCCATATTTTCAACTGAAAGACTTCAACATTGTTCATCATTCTAAATACAAAACAAAGTTTCACTTATACTGACCTAACTCTGCTGTAACAAATGCCAAATCGCATAAAAGAAACAATAAAAAAAAGATTTATTACCCGGACGAAGGCTTTCTTGGCGTAAGAGTGAATGGGTTAGGGCAATCCTTAACGGGGCTCTGGAATTGGAGAACCTAATCGGCTTTCTGGATGCCTCTCCAGAAGATTCTTGCTTTCTCGTACCATCCTCTTTCTCTTTATAAAGACCATTGAAAATGTTTATTAAGGAAGTTGCGATAACTCAAGAATTTTTATTGCTGTATTTCGCCATTGTCGTTTAACCTAAACAACTTAGAAGTAGAATCTTTTTTAAGTATTGATGCTGGCTTTTCACTTATGAATATAATAAATTGTATGGTGCTAACATATTGAACACATTCAAGAATCCAAATGTTTTTAGTAAATTCTAATGCTTTGCGTCAATTGATGCCTATGACTTGAGGCAACAGCTTTCTTACTGTTGTCTAAGGCTTCGTTTGGGACGGCTTTCTTCCTACTTCTTAAATTTTTTATACTAAAAAGCCGCTTTACGAAGCAGTAAGAAAGCCGTCCCAAACGAAGCCTAATTCAAAATTTTTGTACATAATTTTTTTGAACTATAATTTTTTTACTAGAAAGCTGCTTTAGAAAATAATGAGAAAGTCGTCTCAAACAAAATCTTAAATTGTGTCCAGAAAATCGTTGATGCTGAGTTAGCTTGAACAACTTTTAACTCTAAACTCTCCTGTGCTCCAGAGTCCCTCCAAACGTTGAAATCATCAAGTTACCCAATAACAAACAATTAATCAAAGGAATTGCCTTAACTTGATCTTTAGTGCTAAAACTTCAAACTGAAAAAGGAAATCATAAAATTATCAACTTTTTGAGAGTACTCGCCAGCTTGATAATTATACCAATCTAAGATAGGGGTGCAACCGAGCCAAGCTGACTCGTAAGCTGGCTCGGACTTGACTCTTTAACGGGCTCGACGAGTCAAGCTCGAACACGATTTTGAGCTCAATGACTTATCGAGCTTGAGTTCGAACAACCCTCTGCTCGACTCACGAGCTCATCGAGCAACTCGTGGAACTGTGTTGCCAGCGGGAAAATGAAAACGTGGGGGCTCGGGCAGCTGTGAAAACAGATGTCGAAGCTTGGGTGGGAAGACGAAACTCAGAGTTCCGAGCGGGATGCGAGATGCGACCTCGTGATGGAGCGGACTGCAGAACTCAAGACGGAGCAGGACCTCGGGATGAAATTGAAGCTTTAGAGCAGACCTTGGGACAAAATCGAAGCTTTCGAGTGGACCTCGGGACAGAGTGGGACCTCTGGACGAAACTGAAGCTTCCGAGTGGACCTCAGGACGGAGTGGGACGAGGACGAAGGCCAAGCTGCTCGACGTGAGACAAATTTAGTTTGAGCTCGAGCTTGGTATTTGGCAGTCTAGCTCGACTCGAATACCCCTTGACTCGAGCTCAACTCGACTAATTTGCACCCCTAGTCTAAGATACTTTCCTACTCTTATAGAGTTATCATTGACTTATCGAGAGGACTTGCTTGCTACATAATCAGCTACAGTAGGATCATCCAGTTATTTTAACATTTTGTACTAAACTATCAAGTCCATAACATCAATTACAATCTTCAACTATAAGCGGTTCGAGGCTAAACTTGGCTTGTGAAATCATGAGAAAATATGGCGCAAGTTCTAACAAATAATACCTTTTTATTTAAATCACATTCCATTGGCTCACAACAACTCGCCCTATTTAGGTAAAAGAGATTTGATCGGGTTTTCTATAAATTATTATTTTTTTATCTCTTTCAATCATAATTTAATTCCCAAATTTTAAATCCAACATTTTCCAAAATAAGAAAGACAATCGTTAATACAAAATTAAATTCACATGAGTGTATAATAAGCTTGCATATGTCATGACTTTCTTACAAGTTGTGGCAGAACAAAGGATGTATTTCACCAAAAATTACAAGAAAAGGGGACAAAAACAATAAGACAAGCGCTAGCTATATATCCACATAAAATAATAATTATAATATTGGTTGACCATTGAAGATTTCTCATCGGATGCTCACCGGTGAGATTGGCGAGAATATTGACGAGGCATAGAAGAGACCGTAGGCGAGGGTATCAATAAGGTGGAGAGGAGTTCGTAGACACACTGAAAACAGAGCAAGGTGGAGCTCAAATGCTGGTAGAGGTGAGCTCACAAGCCGGCAGAGCGGAGCTCACAAACAAATGGTAGCAGAGCTCGCAGGCAGGCAAGAGCGTCAATGTGCCCTATGGTGCGAGTGGCTAGATCGACAACTCCTAATAAATAAGCCATCCCAAACGACTTTTCAGTAAAAAAAAATTTATTGTTTTAAAAAGCAATAAAAAATTCGACACAAATGAAGTCTTATTCCTAAAAAAAAAGTTTATATATAAGACACATATTGAAGTGCTCAAGTTCATTAATTAATTAATTAATTTTGTCTGTCCACCTAATTAATGTGGAGTGACGGGAATACACATAATTAATAAATTAGCTCTACAATGTTCCTTTCATAAATCTTTATCTTATTATGACACTTCAAGAAAAATTCTAAAATTTTAAAAATTTCTTTATCATATCCTTAGGATGCATTGAAAAGTCATCCAAATTTTGCCAAATTTCTTTTTTCACTGTAGCCAACTATGATGTTGAAGCCCACCGGTCACCGCCTACCACAGTCCGCCACGAGGCAACCTCACGCTGATGTTGACACCGTTGATGCCAATTGTCACAATCACCCAACTGGCGGGATGATTAGCCACCAAAATCATTTATTTTGAGATTTCTGAGCCAATTAAGATAAATACATATACATATCATATATCGCAAGTTTCAAATAAAAAACCACTTGGTTGATAGCCAAATCTTCTAACCAACAGATCTAAGGTGAGCTGCCACCGTAATCATTTTACTTTACAACGTATTCATTTTATTTCAAGCCAAGCCATTTAAAAAAAATAATCTCCGACATTATTTATACATTCATCCAAATAACTTTAAATATTTCAATACGCTATATTATTTTTACACTTTTTGTTTTACTTTGTATTTTTTTAGCAAGTCAAACAACTCCCAAACGAATGATAGGGCCTTAAAAAAAATGTTCCTATTTTGAAGGTTTTTAATCTCATGAAAAGTGAATAAAAAACTGTCACAACCGTTGACTTATTTTGTTAATGAAAAAAATGGTTGGTGATATCATGTGGGTTTAATATTTTTAAATTTATCTTAAAATAAATGTAAAAAAATTAATTATTTATATATTGTAATTATTTAAAATAAATTAAATAATTTTAATATTATTATTGGTGTGGGCTAGAATATACGCGGCAATAGAGTTATAATTCTACGTCTTAGCGGTGCACGAATATCTAGCTCACACACAGAAAACACAATATTTTTTACATGAAAACCCCGGGAAGGGAAAAAACTACGGGCCTAGCCCAGTTGAAAATGACTCCACTAAATTTTGAGTAAAGTACAATGGTCTAATTCACCCTTGAAGATGACCAGATTACAAATGTCAACTTAAAGTTTTGCAAAAGTCCAGCGTCAGGTGACAACCCGACAAAACTCCAGTGTTAGGCAGTGGTCCGGCAGTGGCACTTTAGTGTCAGGGGGCACTCCGACTTCAGGTGGCACTTCGACGTCCTTTGGTGGTCTGGTGGTGATTCGACAGAACTCCGGCGTCCCTTGGTGGTCTGGCGGTGGTGCGACAGAACTTCGACTATGATGCAGTAGAACTCCGGCGGTGGTCGAAGAGGAGCTAGGCGGCTGGAGCTTTTTTCCTTCTCTTCCTTCTTCTCTCTTGGATCCCCCCTTTTCAAGAGGAAATGAGATTTTATTTATAGAATTCTTGAGTGACATGACTTGTAAATAAGTGGAAGATCAAGGATAAATTGGAAGTGGTTCAGATGCGTGGCCGATTTTGATTCCTGCGATCTTGCACCGTTCAATGGACCTTTGACTGTCTTAATGATATCAGAATTTGATGATCTTGGACTCCTTAGATTTTTCTCGTCGAGCCGCTCGATTTGACTATAAGCATGTCATGATTGGAGACCGTTTGGTAACCCAAATTGTGGTTTGATCCTTCCAAAAGTGCTTCGAGTCTTTGATTTGGACTCATTTAAGCTCGGATTGAGTCCATTTTGGTGTCGTTGGGTTCGTGTTTCTGAGACGCTCAGTTTGATTATAAGTTTGCAGAAATCAGAGTTCGGATGATCTCAATTTTAATTTTTGAAACTTCCAACTTGATTTTGCCTCAAGATTCGTGCCTATCAAGATAATTTTTTGATGATGTATCAATTGTGATTAACTTTCAATAAAAATATTCAGATCATTTTTGTTTCTTATTCCTAACATATAATGTGCATGTTAATAAATGACATGATTCAATAATTCGATTTGGACATAATCCTATATATTTTTAGTTCAAGTTGAGCATTTTAATAAATTAGTCGGTTTTGAGTTCAGAATTTCGATCAGTTTAGTTAACAATCAGGTTTCAGTTGATCCCCAAACCTGATTTTGACACGATTGTGACCCATTAGTTTTTTTTCTCTCTTAAATTCTTTTGTTTGCTAGTATGCTATTCTTATTTTTAAGTAGTTAGCCTAAATTTCATAATTGACAAGTTGCAAAATTTTTAGATCAAAATAGGTTATCTGATCTGATTCGGGTTATGGAAGTAGCCAGTAGATCATGTTCGAGTCTATCTTTTTGATTTGTTTATTAAAGGAGTTAGATTTGGGTTAATTGGATTCACATTGAGTCAATTTAGATTGGATTCGTATCCGACCAATTAACACATTTTGACACTTCTATTCATATGAATGTTCTGCTATTTTATTAAGCGGAGAAAAAATATATAAAACATGTTGACAAAAAATTTCAATTTTTTTCTCTCACTTCAACCTCTCTCTCTCTCTCTCTCTCTCTCTCTCTCTCTCTGTAAATGACATATTTGCATACGTGTGAGAATAAACTATGCATTAGACTTTTCCCAAGAAGTTGTAGTCATTTTACTTCTGCTTTTGGCTCGGATCTATTTTTTTAGTTGATTAAGGTTTTATTTGGGATAATTTTTTTATTATTTTTTAAAATACTATTTTAATTAAAAACTTCTAGCTTAAAAAATTTTGTATTAAAAAACTGTTTTAGAAAGCAGTAGAAAAGCTGTTCCAAATGAAGTCTAAGATTTGATTTGTGACAGATTTCTTACTTTTTTTCAACAAACTTTCTAGTACAAAAATTTTTTATACTTAAAAAATTATTTTAGAAAGCACTAAAAAAGCTGTCCCAAATAAAACCTAAAACTTTTAAGAAAACACTTTAAAAAAATAATAAGTTGCATGGGGCTCAAGACTTTCATCCAATTAACTTTTAATTGAGCATGAAATTCCTAAAAATCGGCTTTTAATTAAGCTTGCCGTCAAAGATTTGACCTTCTCGTTCTTTCAAATTTCAATTGGCTCCACGCATGTTTAAATCAATAGCGAAAGGCTAGCTAATCAAAGTAGAAGGCTATACCTTCTAGAAGGGTTTATCGTAATGGGGAAAATGTAATACACTTGAAGATGGTTAGAAGAAAATCTTGAAGAAGATTATGTTGCATCACTTATTGATATTGAGAAAAATATGAAGAGATGTGTCAAGTTGTGTAGCTTAATTTTTATCTTATAAAAAATATGTTATGTAGATTTAGGGCCGTTTGCGATAGCTATAGTTTTTTATAAAGTTGATAATAAAGTTATTATAGAGAAAGTAACTATTTTGAAAGCAGCTCTTGCATGAAAGTTTTCTGAAAATAATGATCAAATCGGAACAGTGATTGTAATATGAAAAGCAAAGCATTAAGAAAGCTATCTCAAACAAAACCTTAGCCGTAAATTGGTAGTTGCATAAAAAAATATATAATTTTTTTTAATTATGATAATCAATAAATATTTTTTTGTGAAATAAAAATTTATTGTATCATAAATTAGAATAAAAATTGAATAACTTTAAGGGAAGCCTATTATTTATTCTATAATGAAAATATGCTTTATAGATTTATTTGCATATCGACTTTCATGATAAGATAGTTGAAAAGCATCAAAAGACTTACTCTTGTGAGAGATTATTACGTGCGGAGTCTAGACGTAGAGAATCGTTTGATTTTGTGACGGTAAATAGTAAAAGCACATGGGTGAACAGTAAAAACGCAGTTGTGAACATTAACTGCGTTTTTATAGTTTACAGTCACATAACCGAACGGTTCTTTGTGTCCGGACTCCGCACGTAATAATCTCTCCCTAGGTTGAAGGGCCAACTCCTTAAACATACTTGATATTTTTGGGATATTTCATTAAGCTTATTTTGTAGCTATTTTATTATTCTTTTGAGAGGTGATAGGCTTTCTCTTTATTATAGGATTCTTTATGTTCTTTTTTGCTCTCTATATTTAAATATATTTGGCCGATTTCCCCAAATGAACATGCCCTCATAAATATGAATTAAATGCTTATTTGAAAATTATTTTTTAAACAAAATTTTGTAGAATTTTATTAAATTTTTGAATGATTTATATTTTCTCCTTATAAAAAATGGGGGGCCATATAATATTTATATAAAAAATTAAATTTATATATTTTATAATTAATAAAATCATAATAACTTTTGTAAAACTCTTTTTATTTTTTATATGTTAACCTTCTTTTTCTTCACTCTTTGTATTTTAATAAATTTCACCTATTTATCAATATAACTTGGCCTCATAAATAATTAACTTTATAATATTATTCAATAACATATTTTTGCCTTAATTCCACCAATTATAACATAAATATAGAATTTGTCCATTTTTCATTTGAATTTTTTTGTTCCTTGTAATTCAATATAATATAATATGAATAATAGTCATTAATTACATTAATCAAAGATTATAAAAAATTTAAAAAATCATTATGAACATATTACAAACATCTGCTTTGATGCAGTTTTGGAACATACCAATTAACAACAATCAAGGCATCAAAAAACCTATGAACAACTCAACCTAAAACCAAAAAAACTCAAAAAAATTTTGATCAGATATCAGAATCATTTCATTTATTTTGAATTTAATGATTTTGAAATCCCTACTGATCAAAGCTCTGATCATAGTGTTCTGATCCAATTCTTTTGCCAAAAAAAAAAACCTTTTTTTTTTTGGGTTTCTAACAGCCTTCTGTCTCTCTCCATTCCAAATACATCAAACTAGCCAAGTAATGCATGTACGCCCCTGCAACAACCAAAACATGGAAAAACTGATGACTATGTCCGGCGATATCGAACTTACCTGGCATCCATCTCTCCGGGACTCTTGCGCCGTAAACCACCACTCCGACCCCATAGCACAACCCCATCACCACCTCGTACAGTGTACTCACCACGGCCTCCTTCCTATCGCCAAAAGCCACCATCTTGTGCACAATTGGAACCAGTCCCGACGCCGCCATACAGGCAAAGAGCACCGCCCTGGCGGCTCTAAACTTCGCCGTTTCGAATACCGGCGAGAGAGAGGCGACGATGGTGGTGATGCCGAACAGAGTGATGGTGTAGAGGTAGAGGTTACGGTAGAAGGGGAGACAAGCGAAGCAGTAGTAGACGAGAGGGTAGAAGGAGGAGACGATGAGGATGGAGATTCCGGCGTAGTCGAGACGGAGGGTGAGATAGCAGGTGAAGGACGAGTGACAGGAGAGAAGATGACAAGCGCAGCTACTGAGGAGACAGAACATGGCGCCGGCTAAGTAGAGATAGAACGGCCAGCGGGAGACGAAGGGGTCCGACGTTGATGCACTTAAGGTGTTTGACGAATTACCTGAGCGGTTTTGACTGGTTGGGAAGAGGGTGGATGCGTGGTAAGTGAGGACGAGGAAGATGAAGAAGCCGATCAAGTGCCTGCAGAGGAAGAAAAAGGTTGGAAATTAGTAAAAACCCTAAGAAAACAAATCAAAATATAATTGAAGAGAACAAGAGAAATCCATATGGTGTGAGATTCTTACGTCCAGATATTGAGGGTTTCATTGTGGATGGAGAAGATGCTGAGAATGGTTTGCTTGAGAGGCCACTCAGAGCGGTAGTGATTAAGGATGAACTCGTTATGCTTCAGGAATTCAGGAAGAGAGTCGTAATCCACCAATTCGCAATTAAAATTCGTCTTTTTTACTGTATTCTTCTCTATCTTTCCACTTTCGATCACACGAGGAGAAATTAAAAACTGCATTTCCGATTCTTCGGTTGAAGATGATGAGGTGCTTATGATCTCCAAGCACACCGAGGACGCCATTGTTGCAACTTCCAGGCACATTTTTCTTCCACTTGGTAGAGAGAGAGAGAGAGAGAGAGAGAGAGAGAGAGAGAGAGAGATCTGTTGAAGAAGAAGGGGGGACGGCGAGGAGCTGTGTTATAGTTGTGCCGGCTTTCAACTTTGAAGCGGTAAGCCGGTTTGAGGACTTGGTCGTTTTCTGCACGCGGAGGCCGGAGAGTCCAAGGTCAATGGTGTAATAAAAATGTTTTTATTTCGTTATGTTATGCTATAATGCGGTTGCCTTGTAATTTCATAATTACATTTTGCTTTGTTTTCAATACTTAGACTAATTAGCATTCAAAATTTAAGGTCTATGTGTCTAATCAAGACATTTTGGTAAACCAGAAGTGTTAAAATTACAGAATTGTTTTTTTATAATAAATTCTTTTATAAGATATAATTGAGATTTTTTTAGGACATATTTTTAAAATAAAAACATTTAAAAGTTTTTTTTATGTAAAATGAAATGAAAAATCAAAACTAATGCTGTCTGAGCAAATGATTGGCGATGAGATGGCTGGTGATGTGGCAAGCATGGGGACGTTGGTGATGTGGCAATGCGTGACAGTGGGCTCAGGGTAGTCATTCACTCGATGAACGATTGAGCCAATTGTTCCGCCCGCCGAATGACTTGGGTGGGTTGGAAAGGGCTAGTCGGGCGACAAGTCGGACGGGGCAGGCGACATAGGGCTAGCGTGGCTAGTTACACGATTTTTTTTTAAATTAAATGTTTCTTCTTAATCCCTTCTCCTTAAATAGTCTAGCTTTCATCACTACAACTTCCTCCCCGCTCCCTTGCTTGCAAAACAGCCCTGCGTCATCCTCCCTTTATGCTTGCAAAACAGTGATATTTGATGAGTCGATCAACCCCTCTACCTTGCGCTGTTAGTTTCCTTTCTCTATTTTTTACTATTTTGTTGGCAATAGTTTTAGGTCTATTATTTTATTCCAGATCTATCCACATTGACTAGAACTATTGTGCTTAATATATCATCAAAAATTATCTTGATCAGGCATTAATCTCGAGGCATATTTGAATTAAAAATTTTTAAAATTAAATTTGGGACCACCCAAACTTCAATCTTAGCAACCTTACAGTCAAATTGAAAACAAATCCAATGACACCAAAATCTAACCAATTTAAGTCCAAATGGGCTCAAACTACGGGATTGAAGCATATTTGGAAGCTTCAAAGCATTAATTGGGTAATCAAATAATCTCCAACTATGACATTCTTATAATCGAATTGAGCAACTTGACGAGACAAATCCAATGAGCTCAAGATCACCTAATTCTGACATCGTTAAGGTATTTAAATGCTTGATGAAAGCTCTATGATCATAGGAATCAATACAAATTGTTTGATGAAGCACTCCGACTTTATCCTAGCTTTTCTCTATATTCACATAGCATGACACTCCCAAAAAATTATAAATAGACCTTCATTCTTCACAAGAGGTGGAGGAAGGAGGAGAAATATAGCTATAGAGAGAACTCTCTTGCATTTTCCATCCATCGTCGTCGACGATCACCATCAGCTATCGCTACCGATAACCATTATCACCATCGACGACTGACATCAGAAATCACCACCATTTCAGAATTTAAGAACTGCTTATTTTTTTCTTAGATATGAAGCGTGTAAGCAAAATATTTTTTTATGTTTTGATATAATTTTTGAAGATATTCTTTTTGTTCCATTAAGAATATATCTCTAAATTAATATTTTAAATTATCGTAGTATTCAGACCGTCAATTTAAATAATTTACAAGATGATCACATCTTTTTTTTTTTTGGAAAAACTATGGGCGTAGCCCATTTCCATTAATTAGAAACTTGTTACATGTGTAAAAAGTACTAAGGTGTAACCCAAAAACAAAGAAGAGCAGCCAAAAAGAGGCCATAAGAGGCTATGTGTAAACACCTACACATACAAAAAGACTAAGGAACAAAAAAAAGATAAACAGAATAAGTCTACCCGAAGGATAGACGGGCTAAGTCAAAAAGAATTGCCGCATTCAGACCAGTCCCCTGGTTGCGAAGGTAGAAGCAGCTGTTGACCTCATTTTTATATGAGGTCATTAGAGCCTAATCCAGACTTCGAATCAATCCTGAACCTAAGTCAATCTAAACCTTGATTCAGTTCAGACCTCAATCAAAACCCAGACTTCAGCCAAGTCCAAGATTCAAACTCTAGTTCAAATCTTGATCCTGCCTTTGATCTAGTTCAAATCATTTCCAAACACTTATGATCACTCCAAATGATCATGAATGATTGAGATGATTCAAATCCAGATATTCAAACCCAAAATCTATATCAAATCCGGATTTGCAAATCCAGAATTCAAGGCCGAATACCTGAGTCCTAAAAGCCTTTTTCAGGGAATTTTCAAACATTTCAAACCCCAGTCAAATGACCTCCGATTCATGATCTGTCAGTTGCATACTGATTTGATACGTCTCTAGAGGCAAACCTCCAAGTTTGAGCCCATTTTGGAGTCTCTAACCCCAGAAACTAAATTTAAATCCCAAGGCTGTAAAACCTTCAAATATTTACGGCCTGTGCCACTGGACCCATTATTTTGGGAAATTTGACCTTGGAATTTCCCCCAAACCCTCTAATCACCTCTAGACCCTTGATATTGATGTGTTTAACATTAATCTACATCTTTTTGGACCCACCTCAACCCAGGATTCATCCGGGGTCAAAATGACAAAAATACCCTTTAAAGGGGTTTTTGGACTTTTGACCAAAATTTAACATCGTTCAACATTTTTAACTTTTGAAACCCCTTCCAATGAATGTTTTATGATATTTGAGACCCATTGAAATCAAACCCACTCCTTGGTTTGACCTGTTTGACCAAGTCAACTATGGTTGACCAAATCCACCTTTAAGCCAACTATTGTTATTTTCAACATTTGAATCCATCTCAAACCAATTTAATGCTTCAAAAATACTTGTTTGGACACTCATGACATGTCCAAAGATTTCCAAGTCAATCCTCCCTTGGGTTGACTTGGTCAACCCATTTGGAGAGGTCAAAACCCTCTCCAATTTCATGTATTCACTTAGAGTCTCAACACCATGGCCCCATGTCCCTTGATATTGACTCTAACAGCACATTTGACTCCTCCCATGCACATCCTAGTCATCATTGACTAGTCAACAAGTCAATGGGTCAAGTTATGTTGAAATGAGGCAAAATCATGGGCTTTTGACCATGCCACATGGGCAAGCCCTTCCCCTCTCCCAAAACCTGCTCCCACCTGCTCAAAAGGGACTGATTTCCCTCCCTAAGAGGCCACAAACCAGCTCCTTAAACCTTGCTTAGGCTTGGTTTAGCCAAATGAGGGAAAAGAGGTGTGGTCCCCCCCTCTTGGCTCAAGGCAATCCCTCTCAATCCACCAGCCTTTTCCTAATCTTGGGCTGCTCATGGGACACTTGGCAAGCATCCAAGGCACCCATGGTGGAATCCCAACCATTCATTTCAAATCATGAGGGTTAAGTGAAAAAAAATTGGCCCTAACCCTCATCTTGCTCATTTTTCACCCTAAGTCCCAAACTCCAGCATCCCCAAGACTCTCCAGCAGCTCCCCACACTCTCCAGCACCTCCCAAGGCCATTCCAAGCCTTCCCCCATCATTTCCACCATTAAAACCTTCATTTTAGTGGAAAAAGGAGAGAAAAAAGAGAGAAACACCTTCTCTCTTCGATATCTCAAGATCCAGCCGTCAAAATCTGTTGGGGTCTTCTGCAAACTTGAGCGTGGACAAACTACAAGTTCAGAGAGCCCAAGAACACAAAAATCCACCGGGTAGATTGTAAGATATCTCAACTTTTAGGTAGATTTTCATTTTGAAACTGCAAGAAAAATGTAATGCATGGAGCCTCCAAACTCCAGGCATTGCAAGTTCATGATACCACCTTGCTATGTTTCAAATTTCGTAAGATTTCGTTCAGTATTTTGAAAGTTATGGGCATTTAAAGAATTCCAATCATGGTTCAACCAGAGCCGTCCGATCGCGCCTTTAGCGCGATCGGACTGCCCAGATTTCGCCACGCCAACCGACCTTAGCCGCGCGGTCTGCCCCTGGGATCGAACGCGCGACCTCCCGCGGTCAAGGCGGGCCACGTGGCGCCATCTCCGCCGTCCGTCCTTTCCGCGATCGGATCAACGGTCCCGATGGACCGTCGACGTGTTTAAGTGGCGGGTCTCGCCCGCCACGTGTCATGGCTGGACACGCCGCCGCCGTTTCCGGCGCCAATCATTGCCAATGATTGGCGCCGGCGGCTGATTTGACCATTAATGGTCTTAAAAATTCAGAAAAATGCCCAGAAACTTCCAAAATTCACAGAAAATTCATTTTTCCACCAAATTTGATGTTTTTGGTATCGTTGGAAAGGTAATTCGGTGTAGAATTAAATTTGAGTTGTTTTGATCTCTGGATTGAGAGAAAACTGCAGTTGTTTGATTATCATTTTTCTCAATTTTCTTGCAATCCAGGGGTCAAATGGAAATCAAATTTTGGTGGAATGTTTTTAAGCATCTTAGGCATGTTCCATAATTTTTTTAGGGTCAAATGCTTAATAGTTTTCTGTGATGTGAATTTTTAAGGTTATGGGTCCAATTTGGGCCCAAAACTTTGAAAATTCATAACTCCCTTCCTTTGTAGAATTAGGCTGCATGTTTTGTGCTGTGTGTGTGCATTTGGGTCAGGGTTAGTCACACCAAATTTCAAGCCCATTTGAACAATAGAAACACCTAGGGAAAATATTTGGTGAAAAGTCTAGAAAACTTAGAAATTGCATAGGGGATTGTACACACACCCAATAGGGGTGAAATTTGAACACAGAAAACTTAGTGACATAACGAGCCTTAGGTCCAAATTTCACTGAATTTGGAGGTCATTAGGTCAGAAAATTAATTACCCAAAGTTTCAGCCTATTTAAGGACCCAGAAAATTCAAAAAAATGCAATAAATCCAAATTAACTCCAAAAATTATAAATAATATCTTAAATTGACCAGAACTTAGTCCTCTTCCTAGGAAAAATAAAAGCCCCTTGACTGGACTCCTAATTTAACTTTAATTTGACTTTTAATAAAAATAAATAATTAATTATATTAATTAATTAAAAATTATTAAAAATCCAAAATAATTTCCAAACACTTGGAAACACTCCCATGGGTCATTCCTGACCTTTGGGATTGATTCCATCCAGTTTGGGATGAGTTTGGATCAAAATGATCAAAACCTTCCTAATTAAGCAATTTTAAAAATTCAATAATTAAGGAAACTTTGAAAATGCATAACTAATTACAGAAAAATCCAAATTGAGCAAACTTAGTGTCAATCAACTCCAATTAAGGTCTAGTATTTTCTAAAAATGTCAAACCTCCAAAATCTGGTCAAAGTCAAAAAGTCAACTTTTCAGTCAACCGTAGTTCAAAACCAAGCTCGAACTTCGAAAAATCGTAACTTTCCATAGAAAACTCCAAATTGAGCCTACTAACAGTCTAACAACTCATCATAAGGTCTAATATTTATTAAAAATCTGAAACTTACAAAATTAATTTTAATTTGAAAAGTCAAATTTGGACCCCTTAATTAACTAATTAAAATAATCCATAAAATTCTAAAATTCAATAAATCATTCAAAATTCCAGAAAACATCAATTTTATTTTAAAACCAGCAACCAATCAGTTTAATTAAAAATTAATTAATCTTCAAACTTTAATCAAACTCAAATCACTTAATTATATCGGGTACCACTGGGTAACCCAGGCCTACGAGGCTATTAAATTAGCCCCAAGGAAGGTGAAATAAACTTCATGGCCTCGGTGTGCAACAAAGGTGGTATTCAACAAACAATTAAAATTAATTTTAAAATCAAATTTAAACCATTAAGACTTAAACTTCAATTAAAATCTCCCTTAGCCTTTCAACCAATCAGAACATTAAACAACTTCAATCAAGTACCATATTTAGGATCTACCCTAGCCACACGACCTTCTACACACACTTTAGATGATTTTCTAGGACAACCGACTCTAGATCTAGGCTAGGCCGATGTTTCCTTTTCTGCTGTGTGCCGAGTTTTTCGAGTTTTCATTGCATGTTGTGATTGAAATTGATTGATGTGTTTGTTTACTTTCTTTACTGCACTCTGTGAATTGATGTGATGGGCGATTAGATTACCCTTAGGTTAGGAACGATCTGGATGCTCACTAAATTTTCTACAGGTGGCCACGCTCGTGCAGGGCAATAAAGGGGGCTAAATAAATCATAAATATAAATGCTACAGGTGCTTCAGCTGCTTAGCCCCCAAATAAAAAGAGCGTGGCCAAGTGTGTTTACTTTTACATATACATATATAACTGCTTGGGATGTATTTTAATATTTAAATGCTCAGGGTAACCTTGCAGGATCGAGTCTAGAATTTTCATTTTCATATTTATGTAATTCATCTGAGTATTGAGTTGTGAAAGTGGCACTTTGAGTTTGGGATACATAGATCCAAAGATTGAATTCCAAAGAGGAAAGGATACCCCTTCGGGGGATAGTCCTTATCCATTTGGAATTCCAAATTTGGATCACTTCATTACCCAAAGTGGAAAGAGTAACCTTCCCCTAAAGGGAAGAGTTCTCTTTTTCATTTGGGTATCCAACCACGAAGAATCCAAGGAGCTCGAGGAGGAGGAGATCGAGGAGTTGAAGACATAGAGTATCCCGCTCAAAGTCACTTGCGTCTGTATTAGGATTAGAATCCGGGTTGTTGTCAGTGGTGCCCGGCCACTTTTAATTTATGTAAATCTGGGTTGTAATAAGCAAGGCAATTTGCCTATGGACATTTACTTAATTAATTTGATTATTTAATGTGTTGTGATTTAATTTGATTGCGTATAGGATTGCCTGCTTTTCTTAGTTTTTTTTGGGCGGTTGAATGCCGTTCTTTTTGTTTTAACCTGAAATTCGTTAGGCTCTTTAAGGACCAAAAATATTTCTATTCATAACCTATATTTAAAATTTTAAGATTTAAATAACATAGAAATTTAACGACCTAGGGAATAGCCGGAATCGTCCGGGGTCGCATGCATATTACTGCACTTCTCCCTCCTTGCTATAAGACACTTCCCCGCCCGTGGGTAGAGTCCAGATAATCCGACCTATGAGGATGAGGTGCTGGATCTGGGGAAGTCTAGTCTTTTCAAAAAAATTATTTTATAAGCCTTTTTTAAAATTTCATGCATACCAGATTTGGATATTTTAACCAGCATGCATCGCATTAGAAACTTATTAAATTAAAATTTTAATTGCATTTTAGTCTAAGCATTCCACCCGACATAAGTCAAGGGGTCAATTAGGAATCTGCTCTAGATGTCGACCCCAACTTCTTAAACCAATCTTAAATAACGTCCCTGATCACTCTACATCAAAAGACCAGACTCATGGTTTTGAAGCGTTTAGGTGGTTTAGCTGGCTCCCCAATCCAGGCCGGGGTAAGTCCAGGTTTTGCACTGCATTAGTTAGATTCGGACTACTGTGTTCCAGTGTCCAAATTTAGAGTTAGGATCCGGGGCAGGTTTCTTTTTGAGCCATAAGACCCCAACCTCTGGGAATATAATCCCAAATTTCTAATAAAATACTTAACTCAAACTAAATATTCTTCCAATTCAAAATTTAAAGCCTAACACTTAGCTTATGTCGGGACACTTCTGAATTGTTTCAGAATCCTAAAGTGTCTCCTACCCTTCCTCATTTGATTCCAAAATAAGTGTTCAATCTTGCTCCAATCCCATTTGAAATTCCAATTTCACCTCTTTGGTATCACTCCTAAAAATCTCTAAACAAAATTTCTGCCATTATTTTAATCGAAAGTTTTCGTAGGGGACTCCGGTCTCCCACGATGTAATTAACTACGAGGGCTTGCGCTCGTAGGAGATTTAGAACCCACATCTAATTTTTCAAAACTAATTTTTAAAAAACTCGATTAGTTATCTTTGGGAAAAATCAAATCACTAATGATCGTTGTCGTTATGTTCGAACGATTATTAACAAATGATATCTTCTCCATTCAAGGAGATATATCTTTTGTTAAAATGAATTCGAATATAAAATTAACAATCGCTCCTCTTGATTATTGTAGCCCGATATTTGACTGAACCTTATTTTGACCCTTTAGGGGCCATATGAAGTTCTCTTTTGAATTTGGCTACGATATTCAAGATAGAATTCTTAATTCTAAATCTGAACCCCATCCTGAAATTTTATTTCCACCTCCCGAGGTGGTATAATATTTTTAATGGGATGTTCGATTTTAGAATTAAAAAAAAATTTTAACATCAATTTAAATTTTTCCAAAGAAGACTAAATTTTTCAAAACCCGCTTTCAACTCCAACAGCAGCTGCGATGAATAAGAGACCAAACTATTTGCCATCCAAGGGGAAGAGAGGCAATTCGAACATCATTTCCCACCAAAAACTGAACCCACCAACCAATTGGATAAGAAAAAAGGCAGCATACTGTTCTTGCACAGCCAAGAAATGTCCAGCGTCCATACAAAAAACCATCGAATAGATGACAGCAGAACATTACATCAAATGAAATAGGAGATCAGAGTTTCTCCAATTAGTGATTTTAGTGAAAACTGCTCTTCGGATCAAATGGCAAACCGTGATAATTGAAGCTTGAGAATTCCCAAATTTCCTCTCATTTCTTTCTATCCAAATCATATAAACAGAACAACAAGCCATGAGGTAGTAAAATGATCGGATCTTAGCATTAATCCCAGAAATGCTATCCAAAACTTGGTATGAATTTGGCCTAAGCAGGTGGCTCTTAAGGGGAGGCAACAAATTCATAATGATAGTATAGGTGAAATCACACTCAAAAAATAAGTGGGCAATCGTTTCAGAGCAGGAATTGCACAGAACACATAGGGGATTAACTGAAATCCCCCTGAGAATGAGATTGTTCGTAGTTTTAAGCCCATTAGATAGCGCCATCCAACTGAAAGTAGAAAAACATAAAGCATGCTTTTTGTGCCAAATAAATTGATGTCAGTTAACCATGGGTAACTGCTTATAAAAGTAATTAAGATACTTTTTGAGGCCCGAAGCATTACCATCCCTCCAGTAAAGGCAAATCGAATTATCAATAGGTAATTGATTCAGAATATCAAGAATAACAATGAAGTGATCAAGAGGAACCACCCACCCAACATCATTAAGTAAAATGTCCAAAGATGCATTAAGAGGAAACATTCCCTACAGAGGCAGTAAATCCGGCACGTCCTCCAATCTTTTGCCCCCGATCCAATGATCCCAATAAAGAGATATTGGGAAATTATGAAAAAATATTAAAGTCGAACATTTCTCTAGCAATAATAGCATGATAACAGAAAGACTTTCAAAAAGAAGTGACTTTTAAAGTTGGTGGTTTCCATGGAGAAATATATTTAGATAAAAGCCAATTGGAAAGGAGGTTCTTATTGTTATAAATCCTGATGATAAGAGCACAATTGTAGCCGAAGTAAAGAGCTAGTAAAGATGGGAGACCAAGACCACCATGATATTTATGTTTGGAGGTATTTTTCCAAGAAATCATGTGCAATTTCTTAAGGGTCGTATCACCAAAGTAGAGAAACTTGGCACAAAGTTTATCTATTTGCTTAATAATAAATTTAGGTATAATCGAGCCTGTAATTCAGTAAGCAATGGTGTTCCAGATAGTAAAGCGAAGGTACTGCAACCGACCGGCGAATGAGAGAGTTTTAGCCTTCCAACCAGACTATTTGTGACAAATAACTTCCATCAAACCAGAAGAATCTGCCACTTTAAGATTGTAAGGAGATATGGAATACCTAGATATTTAATGCACTTAGAGGGAACATGTATTTTAAGAGAAGAGCAAATGGCTTGAGCATTGGGGCAATTAGGAGGAAGAATAATAGAGCTCTTGTCATAATTGATGTAAAGGCCAGTGACAGTAGAAAAAATATCCAAAATCTGAACCAAAGTATCACTATTTTGCACCTCAGCCTTGCCAAAAATAAGGAGATCATCAGCGTATAAAAGATGAGAGATGTGATTATCGCCAACCTGAGGAACTTGAAAGCTAGCATTACCATCCAATAGGTAAGAGAAAGCATCCATAACCACACTGAAAAGTAAAGGACTAAGAGGACAACCTTGTCTAATCCCGACAGTAGAGGGGAAGTACCCTTCAAGAGCACCATCGATACAAAGAGAAAACTAAACATCATTAATGCAAGCTTCAACCCATTTAATAAACAAGCTAGGGAACCCCTTTTGCAAGAGTCTAGCAGAAATAAATTCTTTAGAAACACTATCAAAGGCCTTTTTGATATCAAGCTTGGCACACATGATTCTGAATTTGGAGATGGTTCAGGAGTGAAATAACAATTCTTTTACAAGAATTATATTGTTGGTGGAGACTCTCTTATGAATAAAACTGGTTTGGTTCCTGTGGACCTCCAAAAGGACACAAATCAGTTCCAAACTGCTTGGAATCACCCCCAAAGGTCAGGAATGACCCAAAGAAGTGTTCCCAAGTGTTTGGGAAAAATTTGGAATTTTTAATAATTTTAAATTATTTAATTTAATTAAAAGATAATTTTTAATCAAAATTAAATTAGCGTTCAGATTGAGGTCCAATTAAGGGGATTTTAATTTTCATGGGTTAGGGACTAAATTATGAAGAGTTTGATATATTATAGGTATTTTTCTGATTTAAAATGGATTTATTAGAATTTTTTGAAGTTATCGGGTCCAAATTAAAGGGTAAATTAGGGTTGATCAATTAAGGGGCTTAATGAGTCCTAAAAATTTCTAAAAAATTCTAAGGGGTTTAGGATGTCACTGAGTTTAAGTGTTTCAAATTTTAAGTCAATCAGAGGTAAATCCTAGTTCCTAGAATTTTTCTAAGTTTGCTAGACGGGTCCTTAATTATTGTCCTTAAGGTGCCGCTACGTTAAATGGGTTTAAGTCAATATCTTAAGTAACCCTAGGCATAACATAAGGGAAATGCAACAAACATAAATACACCAAACATGTCCTTAGATCTAGGAGAGTCTAGGCTAGGTGCTTGTGCATCCTACACATGCAAGGACTGCAAAAGTACTAAGTAAAGAATCCTAATAAAGTAATTAGTGAATGATTGTGATCTAATCATTCACTAATCCTTCTCCCATATGAATGCTTTTCAAATATATAGTCTAGGTTTAAAATTTCAAAGGGGTGGACCTCCCAAAATTAGGAGATTTAAATAATACTTAATTTTAAAATATATAAATATTATAAATATATAATAATATAAATTTAAAAATAAGATAATTGAAAGTAATTCAATTCATAAGCATGGGAGGTCTACCAGCCACCAAGGGGTTTTAAAATAATTTTTTTATTTTTAAAATAATTAATTATATTAATTAAATAATATTTAAATAATTAAATAATAAAGTAATACAGAAAACATCCAGAAATGACAGAATCATATGCAGAAAATATTTTTAAATTAAAATTTATATTTTTCTGAAAAATTTAAGGTATTATACGCAAAAATTCGATTTAAAATGAGGGAGATATGAATTTTTGAAGTTAAATAGGTTTAAAAGTAGTTTTTAAATAATTTAAAATAATTAATATTTGAAAATAATTAATAAATTTAAAATAAATCAGATATTAACATTTCTAGATTTTTAAAATAAATATAAAAAATAATAATAATTAAAATAATTTTAAAATATCTATAATAGGAATATAATTAAAAAGATAATTATAATGATAATAATAATACTAATAATAATAAAATAGAATTAAAAGTAATAATAATAAGGTGATAATAATAATTAATAATTTAAAATAGTTAATAACAATAATACTAATTTCAAAATAATGAAAATAGTAAATAATGTTAATAATGAAATAGTAATATGATAATAAAATGAATATTAATATAATAATAAAATTATTAAGATAATAACAATATTATTAATAATAATATTTATATTAGAGTAATATTAATAATAATAAATATTAATATTATAATAACATAAATATTAACATAATAATAATATTATTAAAAATGATAATATTATTATTAACAATAATATTTATATTATAGCAATATTAACAGTAATAAATATTAATATTATAATAACATAAATATTAACATAATAATAATATTATTAAAATGATAATAATAATAATAATAATAATATTTATATTATAATAATATTAATAATAATAAATATTAATATTATAATATCATAAATATTAACATAATAATAATATTATTAAAAATAATAATAATATTATTAATAATAATATTTATATTATAATAATATTAATAATGATAAATATAATAATAATAATAATAATAATAATAATAATAATAATAATAATAATAATAATAATAATAATAAAGTTATATATATATATATATATATATATATATATTTAAAATATAATAATAATAATAATAATAATAATAATATTAAAAAAAATTTAAACAAAATAATAATAACAATAGTAATAATAATAATAATAATAATAATAATAATAATAATAATAATAATAATAATAATAATAATAATAATAATAATAATAATAATAATAATAATAATAATAATAATAATAATAATAATGATAATAATAAAATAATAATAATAATAATGATGAATAATAATATAAAAAGAATTTATTAATTATTTAAAATTCTGGATTTAAAAAATACATAAAAATAATTATTTAAATTAATTTTAAAATAAAAAAAAGAGAAAGCAGCGGCGGCGGCGCTCAGCCACGTGGCAGCCTACGATTGGCCTCGCTAACTGCAGCCAATCATTGGCGATGATTGCGCCGCAGCGTAATTATTGCCAATGATTGGCGGCGGCGGGCCCCGCGTTACTTAAAACGACGGCAAGGCTGCGGGCCGTTGGATCGCCCACTATTTGGATCAACGGCCCTGATCGAGCCGGACGAGGGCGAAGATCGCGGGATCGGATCTGCGGTCGGACGAATGCCACGGAACGGCTAGGTCCGAACCGTTGATCGCGTGATCAACGGTTCAGATCTTACGTAACGTAACGCTACATAAACCGAACCCTAGGTAGGGTTTTTCGCCTCGTTCTCCCCACCCGATGGATCAAATCGCATGAAACTTTAACCCTAGACTCTACACATGAAGAGCATTTGTGTGGGACCAATATCACGGTCTGAAATGCGATTTTTGAAAAGTTATTTAACCCTAAGTGTTCTAGACTAGGGTTTGAGATTTCACCTTGGTTAATGGATAGTTTTGGGAGTTCTTTAGCTCTCTGAATTTGTTGTCTCTCCACGTATAAACCTCCTTCAGAAGTCGTGGTCTGATGAGCCGTGGATCAATGGGAAATCGCATGGGAAGAGCCTCGGTTCGCCGGAGATCTCGCCGCCGGTGGGGTTCCAACGTCGGGTTTTGGTTGGGGAAAGTGGAGGGAGGTCGTGAGAGCACTCTCACCAAATCTCAGAGTTTTAGGTGGTCTGGAGAGAGAGAGCAAGAGCAATAATCCTCTCTAAAACACCCTAATTAGCCTATATATAGTCCTAGGGTTGTAATCAAAGGCTATGATCGAATCTATGACCAATTAGGAGGGAAAACCCTCAGCTTTGGCCGTGGTTTGAGTTAGAGCCCATTAGGAAGGGTTTAAATGGATTTAATGGGTCTTAAATAGACCTAAATAGGTCATTTTAACCCATTAAATGCTAGGGTTGACCAAGTCAATGCTTGACTTGGTCAAACCAGTCAAGTAGGCCCAGGGGATGAGGGTTTGAGTCTAAGAGAAGGTTTGAATTTGATTTGAGCTTGAATAGGCCTATTCATGCTAATTGGGTCAACCTGGGTTGACCTGGTCAACCAGGTTGGCCCATGGCATGGGTCTAGGCCCAGTGGGTCAGGTCTGACCCACTGACCTCAGTGGGGGAGGGATTGGAAGAATTTAGGGTCAACAGTTCCCTTTAATAATTACATACATAATGAGTTTAAGGCGGGTTGCCAAAATTTTGGCAATGATTTTGTAGATTATGTTGCAAAGAGAGATTGGCCTAAAATCTGCTCAAGAAGAAGCATGATTGTTCTTGGGGATGAGAGTGATAGAAGTATTCTTTACCACCCTAGGCAATAGGCACTTTGAAAGAAGGCTTTGACAACTTTACAAGTGGTGGGGCCTGTAATAATCCAAGTGCTCTTATAAAAATCAAAGTTGAAACCATTGGGTCCTGGAGTAGAGCAAGAGGCTCTAGAGAAAATTGCCATCTTTATTTCTTAATTGGTAATGAGCATGATGAGATTATCAACCAGATCAGGAGGAATGGTGTTACCAGGTGGAAAAATTCTGACATCAACTTGTCATTGGGGTTGGGAAGTATAAAGGGTTTGGAAATGGTTGATAGTGGCATTAATTATATCATTATAAGAAGAAGAGGTAGTCGATATGGTGAGAGAAAGAGCCATTTTTTTTGTAATGCCTCCTGATCTGAATTTTTGAGAAAAAAAAACTTTATGTCATCTTCACCATGAGACATCCATTTCGTTTTAGCTCTTTGCATAACCCAAGAAGTCCAATTGGAGTTAGCAAGCACGAGTTGATTACTGACATTTTTGAGGGCCAGGGTGATGTCTGGATTATTACAATCCATACTCAGAATTCTGAGGAAATAATCTTGCTTTTGATGAAGAGCCTCCATGTACCTACCCAACATGTTGGAATTGGCCCAATTGTTCCCCTTAATAGAAAGCTTCAAGTGTTTAAGCTTATTACAGAAATCAACAAGAAGATGACCATTAGACTTTGTAGAGAAGATGGGTAACAGAGTTAACCAGAACTGATCAATTTTAGCCCAATAATTCTTATAAAGGAATCTGTGGGGGGGAAGAGGTTCTTTCCCTAGGATGAAGTACAATAGGGCAATGATCGGAGCAGGATGGACTTTTAATCACATAGTGAGAGTTGAGAAAAGTAGCTAACCAATCATCATTTACCAGCATACGATCTAGCTTGATATGAATAGGCTTATCTAGCCTCTGATTAAACCAAGTATAAGGGTTACCCACAGAAGCTAGATCTTTAAGCTTCATATTGAAAATAGAGGCATTAAAATCATGAAGTTGACTTTGATGTAAGGCATTACCCTCTAGCTTGTCAGAAGGAAATCTACAATAATTGAAATCCCCCATTAAAATCCAAGGGGAATCCTCCAACGAAGCAATATAGTTAATATCCTCCCAAAGCTTTTTCCTCTCATCTTGGTCATTGGAAGTATAAATAACATATAAGAAAAAAGGTTTAGACAACCCAAAGTTAACAGAGCCAGAGATCATTTGGGAAGAAATGAATGAAGGATTGAAAGATATCCTATCACTGGACCATTTAATCCAAATTCTACCCGAGTTGGAGCAATAAAAATTGTTGCAGCTATCTTCCTTGTCAAAGATCAAGTAATTGTTGAAGAAAAAAAATCAGACAAAGCTGAAAGGTGGATCCTGTTCTTCAGAATACATAACATGTCAAGCCCCAAAGATTGGGCTAATCTCTTGCAGCAGAAAACTTTATTAGAGGAGGAGAAACCTCTGATATTCCAGGCTACAATGGAGGGACTTATCATTTTTTTTTTGAGTTTAGGGGCTTTTTGGCTCTCCCCCTTGAGGATTTGGTTTGTGTATATCTGTTTGCTTTGCTATATGAGTTGTCATGTAACTCATCTTTAGAGAATGAAGAAGTATCTGTAGAGAATGTGTCTTGCTCACTGTTACAAGATTGAAGAACATCAAATCTGTTCTTAGAAGTCTCATTTGTGGATACCATTGAATCATGAGGCACCTCCTCCTCCTGCCCCGGGGATAAGTCAGTGGGGGAGTTAAGGTTTGGGAGGGTGGGGTTGTTATGGAGAAGCTGATCCTCAGGAGCTGATTTAAGATTTAGGGAGGACATTGTGGTGGGAGGATTGGTGGAAGAACTGGGTAAAGAAATAGAGGCATTTGTAATGCCCGGGTTGATGGAAGGGGTATTTAGGATAACTTGAGGCGATAGTATTTGGGCCCTATTTGGGGATGGTATTAAGTTGGGAGGAGGGAAGAATTTTATAGGGTGATTTTATAGCCGGTAGGGAAGGGGGATGGGAAGAGTTAGGCACGGGTAGGCCTTTTGGAGCTGGGGGAGGGGATTGGGTTCTATGACGTGGCTGACAAGAGAGTTGCGCCCCCTAGTAGGAGGCACAATGGGAGGGCTTGGGTTTGGATTTGAAGGGCAGGCAGATGAGGAGTGTGTTATAGAATTATAGTGAGCACATAACTGCGACTTCCACTCATATTGCACCTTAAGGTGTATCACTTCTTCTTCTAGTGATATAGGTATGAAATCTGAAAATTTTGAAGACGAAGACACTTATATGCAAATACGGGTGTAAGTCAACCTGGTTTTAACAGCCGTTAGAGCATCAACTGCTATAGGGATACCGATTTTAGACGCAATCCTCGATATTCCTTCGAAGTTCCAGCAAACGAGGGGTAGGTTAATAATCTTGACCCAGATAGGAATAGAAGAAAAATTCTCCATAGTAGGTTGAAAATGTGAAGACCATTTATGAAAAATAAACGGTTTTCCTAAGAAATACCAGGCCCCTTTCGACCAAACCATTTCAAAATCTTCCATCATCGTAAATTTAAACAGGAAAAAATCATCATTGAGAGCTATTAGTTGAAAATTACCTTTCAGTCTCCATACTCTTTTTGCCGCAGATAGAAGAGATTCATAGTATGGACGCTTACCAAGAGAATACCCAACCAGACAGAGATCCCACTCCAGAGCAGCAGCTGATATCATGTCTTTGTTGAAGGGAACAATTTCTTCTGGAGTATCCAAGAAGGAAATCAGAAGGGTAGATGTGGGGGTTTTCAGGAGTAGCTAATCTAAGGCCATAGGAACAGTAGGAGTTGTTGACAAAGGAAGAGAAGGGAAGTCGTGTGGGGGGAGGGAGGGGTCCATGATGGAAGGAGGAAGAACCTGGCCACCAGCGAACGCCAAAGCCAGACCCTGAAAGGGATTTCAACAATGCATTAGTATCTTCACTTGAAAGAAAAGTGGCCGAGCTACGTCTATTCAACAATGCATTAACGATACTTTTTTAGTATAAAAGAAGCGCATGATAGTCTTCTTTTTTGTATTAATTAATTCATTAACATTATCAAAATAAAGCAATTAAGTCTTTATTGCACCAAAAATAATGTCAAATACTAATAATTCCAACATTTATCACTGCCAATTAGTTTGATGGCCACCATTATTAATAAAGTTTGATATATAATCACACAAAAATCTCAATATAATACTCAAATTAGAAATCTCTAAAATTAAATTCAGGATTGTCTAAACTATAATTTCAATAAATTTATAATCAAATTGAATGTCTAGACAAGATAAATCCAATGACAATAAAAGTGATTTGATCTAAGACTAGATGAGCTCAAATCAAACACTTGAAGTGTAGTTAAAAAAATTGAGGCATTAATTGTAGGACCAAATGATATTTGATTTTTGGGTGCTTGTGGTCAAAATAAGTTTTTCGATGAGAGAAATCTAACAAACCCGAGATCATTCAATTCTAAGATTGTTAAGGTACTTAAATGCTGAAAGAATGATATATAATCAATGGAATCAATCTAATCTATATGATTATGTGTTTTGGGAATTTTGGCTAAAATTGTCAAATTGTTGCCCTATAAATTCATAAATAGGCCCCTATTTTCTCATGGGGGATAAATCATAAACTTGAAATTGTAGAGAGCTTGAAGACCTGAGAAACTTTAAAGCTTTACTTAATACTTGATGGTGATGACTACTAGCAACAATGCAGTTACCCAACCACCGCAACCTAACAACCACTGTCCGAACACCATTATCTGAACATCTTTTCCTTGATATTATTATCATATTGTTATTGCCTAACTATCATCATCCTTTTGTCATCATCACATGCCCATCTAAATATCGTTGCTTAGTAGTTATAGTCCAATCATCATCATCTAGCAGCTGTTATCCACTTATTGTTGCATGACCACCTTCAACCAACTAGTATCAACCAAATATCATTATTTGATTGATTTAACCATCATTGCTTTACCAATAATGCATAATTGACATGAGCTGACTATTTTCATCATCCTCCACTACCTCTCCAACAAACTCTACTATGATTATACGAGACTAAGTTTAAGTTCATTATTTTATAATAGTGCCTTCTCCAATTGAGGGGAAGATTGGGACTCTATAATTTTAATTATATAGTGAATCACTTCATTTGAGTCAAGTTTCATGGTTTTTTCTTTTCTTGAGTTTTTCACATAAAAATTATGATGTCACTTGCAATATTATTTTATATCTGTGTGTTGAATCTTCACATAAAACTAAGATGTTAAACTCTCTCACTCTCTCACTCTATAACGATGAATATTCTAACATGCAATAAGTTTGATGTATGTAATTGCTAATAAGGCCAAAGCATGCCGTCACCAACCATGCTAACAACTCCATCACTAATAATGCTAACGCCTATTGGTGCACACCAAAGTAATTATTACCATTGCTAATAATGTGAGTAGCTGTAAGTGTTGATGTTGTTGGTGAGGGTGGGCTTCAACGTCGGTTGTGATAAACATACATCAACATCATTGGTGACAGCGGGTGTCAACTATATTAGTGATTGTGGGTGCCATTATTTTTGCCTAATGCCCATTGTCACCAATAACATTGATTTTTTTCATCTTCAATATTGTTGATGCCCATCATCGCCAAAATTATCAACGCTCGTTATGACTAACAATATATTGCTATCACCAAAGTTGATGCCTACCACCACCATCAAGCACTAATGCTCACGACCGCCATTAAGGCTAACATCGGCCAATGTCACTACCAACAACAGCACTATCTATTGCATCACCATTGCCAATAATGTCAATGCTTGTCATTGTCAAAAATACTGGTACCCACCATCACTAATATAGTTGACATCCACTATCAGCAATAATGTTGATGTATGTTTATCACCACCGACGTTGAAGCCCACCCTTGGCAATAACATCGACATTTAATTATTGCCATAATTGCTTATGCACTTCACCACCACCAACATTAATGCTAGTCATTGCCACCATTATTGGTGCTTGATGCATGTCCCTGCCATTGTTAACACTCATAGTTATAATCATCGTCGATTTTTGACATTGCCACCAATGCTTATGCCCACCTTATCAATCATTAATCACTCCTATAGAGAGAACAATTGAGCATATCGTTGAGCATTTTTTAATGATAACTCTAATGACTCAAGTCTTCTCATGCTTCCATAATATAAGCCATTTTTATAGCCCATGTATACTACTTCATATTACGCATTTTCTAATTACGGGGAAGTGAGTAATTTATAATATATGACTTACATTAGTGAAACCATTCTAATATGGGTAAATCTCTTGATTTTTTTTCTAGATTTCATCCAAAATTGTGGATGCTATTCTTATTTGCTAAGAGAATGATTTGACCTCTATAAATAATACTTTGAACTCTATCACTATTTATATTATTTTGAAAGCTTCTTTTGCTTCTCCTGCCTCTTATAGGAGAAATTATTCTCTGTAATCATTGGACTGTTCGGAGGCGAATTAAGATGAGCCACGTCACCCGGTACACAGTGGTACACAACATCGGTACACAGTAAAAAAAATGATGTGACGCGTCCTAATTTATCTCGGGACGCCGTCCGTTGATCTCCCAGAATAATTTCTCCGCTTATACGGAAGAAAGTCAAAATAAAATGAGTTGAATTTTCATGAAAAAATAGGATAAGAAATCTTATCACTATCATAATAATTTTTTTAGAAGATTTGATAAAATTAAAATTTTAAATATCACACAAAAGTAGGAATCAATTACCACAAAAAAATCCATATTTCGAGCTGTCATAAATCTCCTCATCGAAATTAATTGCTACAGATCACCGCCACCGCCGCTTACACCTGAAAACCCTAGCCGTCGCCGCCAGAGGCGGCGATCTCCCAAACCGTGCTTTTCCTTTCCACAGAATGGAAAATCTCCCGCCTTCTCCGTCAATGCTGGCGTCATCATCGTCACAGCAAGCAGAATCCCCCTCCGTCGACCTAGTCTCCACGGTATCCTCCATCCTACTCGCCGCCCAAGACCAATCCTCCCCTACCCTCGACCAAACACTAGCACCATTCCTCCCACAACTTTCCCCTGCCCTCCTCTCTCCCATCCTATCCTCCGCCGCTTCTTCCCCTTCTCTCTCCTCTCCCGCCCCTCTCCTCCACTTCTACAACCTCTCCCGCACTCTCTTCCCCTCCGATCCCTCCGCTCTCCTCCCTTCCCTCCTCGCTCTCCTCCCCCCTCTCGTTCGCTTCCGCAAGTTCTCTGACCTCAAATCCCTCCTCCTCTCCTTCATCTCCATTGACCGGCACTGCCTCCTTCACCGCCGCCTCATCCGCTTTCCCCCTCGCCCTCTCCAGGACTTCAACCACCTACGCTCCCTCCTCGACACTGCCGTATCGTCCTACTCCCAGCTCCGCCTACCTCATCTCGCCAACCAGCTCTTCCAAACCATGAAGAGTCGCCGCCTCCGCCCTTCCACTATCACTGCTAACGCTCTTCTCTCCTCACTCGTCCGCTCGACCTCCCCTTCTTCGGTCCCGCTCTCCGTCTTCCACGACATTGTCGCCCTCGGGGTGGCCCCCACCACTCATACATTCAACATTCTCGCCCACGGCTTCGTTTCCCGCGGCCAATTTACTGATGCCCTCTCCCTGTTTTCCACCATGGAAGGCTTTGGATGCTCACCGGACACCATCACCTACAACACAATACTCGACGGCTATTGCCGAAAAGGCATGCTTAAGGAGGCTCGTGACCTGCTTGCAGAAATGAAGGGTAGAGAACTCATGCCTGATCGTTCCACCTACAATACTCTCATTGCTGGGTACTGCCGTATTGGGTGGTTGAAGGAGGCCACAAAGGTGATTGAGCTCATGACCAGGTCCAATTTCTTACCTGATTTATGGACATACAATATGCTTATCTTGGGGATGTGCAGGGAGGGTAGGATAGATGAAGCTTCTAGACTTAAAGATGAGATGGAAAAACTAGCAATTATGCCAGATGTTGTTACTTACAATACTATTATCAAGGGTTGCTTTCAGTGGCAGAGTGAAGGTATTGCTTTTCGAATGTTGGAGGAGATGAGGAGCAAGGGGTTGAAGCCAAGCTTGGTCACCCATAATATATTGGTTAAACAGTTGTGCGAAGAAGGGAAAATGGAGGAGGCAGTTTTGAATTTGAAGAAGATGGAGGAAGAATGCACCAAACCAGATAATGTTACTTATAATACTTTGATCAGTGGTTATTGTAGGTTTGGGGATTTTGCTGAAGCTTACAAGTTAATGGATGAGATGGTTGGAAGAGGGCTCAAGATGGACACTGTCACCCTGAACATTGTGCTAAATGGTCTATGCAAGGAGAAGAGATTTGATGAAGCTTGTGAGCTTCTACGAAGCCCCCCAAAGCGGGGCTTTGTTCCTGATGAAGTCAGCTACGGCACTGTGATCAATGCTTATTTTAAGGAGGAGAATTTGTCTGATGCACTGATGCTTTGGGATGAGATGCAAAATAAAATCATAATCCCCAGTATTGCTACCTACAATGTATTGATTTCTGGCCTCTGCAGATCAGATAGGATAGAGGAGGCCATCCAGAAGTTGAATGAGCTCATGAGTAAGGGGTTGGTTCCAGATGATACCACCTACAACACAATCATTCACACTTACTGCAAAAAGGGGGATTTAGAGAGTGCATTCCAGTTCCACAACAAGATGGTGGAGAATTCTTTCAAGCCGAATGTTTTCACTTGCAATATTCTTATTCATGGACTCTCCAACAATGGTATGGTGCATAAAGCATTGAAATTTTTTGAATCATGGTTATCCAAGGGGAAGAAGGTCGATGTTATCACCTACAATATTCTCATTAATGGCCTATGCAAGGAGGGGATGATGGATGCTGCAATGAAGCTTTTTGCTGACATGGAGGAGAAGGAAGTGAAACCTGATGCTTATACGTGTCATGTGATTTCGTGTGCTTTATCTGAAGCAGGGAGAACTGAAGAGGCTCAAAACATATTGTCAAAATTATCTGAATCTGATAAACTACCAAAGCACTTCTCTTGGCCCTTGTCTGGAGAAGATGTTTCAAAGGAGTCTGAGAAAGAGCCTGAGAGAATTATTGATGGAAATGTGGGGGAGGATAATAAAGCTAGCACATCTGAAGCATATTCTGACCAGATCAATGATCTATGTAGCAAGGGGCATTTCAAAGAAGCTAAACTTGTACTGGAGGAAATGATTCAGAAAGGTATACCTACTAATAGTTCAACATATATCACTTTGATGGATGGATTTATTAAGAGGCAGAAGAGAATGACAAAAGGACCAGGGTAGAAAAGCGGGCAAACCACATTCTTGTACATGGTAAAGAGCACATCTGTTGTAAACATTGACAGAATTGTATTGCGTTACTTGTTGTCTTTGCTGAAGTTTATTTTCAATTTATATTATATTTCAGATTGATTGGCTCCAATTTTAACTTTGGCAAATAAATCTTAATTGCTTCATTCTTTATTATTAGTTTTCTTTCCGTTTATATCTTCACCTGAAATTTCTGCTTATATACTGATGTTGTGTATTCTCATGCTGGTGCAGATTTCTTCGATTCTAACTATAACTTTCATTTTGCAGTTGTAATAATGCTGCAAATCTTTGAAACACTTTCATGGAACTAAAACAAATAAAATGAAAACTCTTCATCTTGTTGGCTGATTCTGTTTAGGTCTAGGTTGGTTTTGCTTCCTCATTTAGGGAAGCAAACCTACCCAGTCTCTTAACTTGTGCTAGAGTAGATTCAGCTGAAAAAACAATTTTCTGTTCATGGGCGGGTTGGAAAGCAGGCTGCCTGCTCACGGTAAAAAACGCATTATATGTTGCTGGACATTGAAAATGGAATCAAAGGCATTAATGGAATCTGTTTGAAGTTGTACCCCAACATTAGTTATTTAGTTGTAAGATAACATTGCATCTTCCAATGTGGATCTTTTTATGACACTATACTTCATAACGAAGTATAGGGGACAGCGCTGTTTCTTTGGGCAATGTAGACAAATCCCCTCCTTTGCAGAGCATGGCACGGTATGCTCTTCCTTTACAACCATAGTAACATATTATCTTCTTCACCAGCAAAATGTATAAAAGCCATAAGGTGGAGTTAAAGTAGTGAAGGAGTGTCGCCTATATTGGTTAATATAGGACTGAGGTTGGGCAAGATGGGTTTATGTATATTAGTCGAGTATTGCCACACTACCCAGAAAAAAAACCTTCACAAAAAATTATTTAGAGGTCCATAGGGTTATAATCGAGCTGAGCTGAGTTGGGCATATCGTGGATTGAATTATGCTTTTATTTATACAACAAATTGTTCATGTTCATCTTGATCTTGAGCTGAGCTTTTACATATATATTCTTATTGGCTTGCTTAAATTTTTCTATGATTGAATTTGGCTTGCTTAAATTAATTGAACGAGTATTTAAATGAGCCAATAAACAACTTAAAAATTTGAATGAACACTTGGCTTCTCATATTAATGACATTTGCAAATTCATCAACTACAACATCTGCTTAGTACCATTCTTGATTTGATCCTAAAAAGAATCAGGACAAGAAACTATATTTATTGGTTGCAAATCAAGAGTTAGAGGTTATGAGCTATCAAAATCTTGAAATGAGGTGCTAGAAATAACTAATATTTGACATCATTTAATCATTACAACAACATTAATGTATGAGTTGCTTAGTCTAAAACCTGCCAAATATTGCTTACTTTAAAACTGCCATTAATTTATGAGTTGTTTAGTTTAGAAGCTTGCTAAACGTTGAATTTTCTCATAATTTTCTAGTCAAATAGGGCACCATTGGGTCATTACTTCTATTAAAGTAAACTGGTGACATGAATAGCAAAGAGTTGCACAAGAAACTATCTTGTGAAAAAAACTTCATACAACAACAACAACAACATCAAGCCTTTATCCCACTACGTGGGGTCGGCTACATGAATCCTTTTTCTCCATTGTGTCCTATTAAAAGTCAAATTCTCGTTTAAATCTAATAAAGAAAGATCATTTCTAATATTTTCTAATCAAGTCTTTTTAGGTCTACCTCTACCTTTCTTAACATAAGTCAAATCTAAGACCTCTACTTTCCTAACCGGGTCATCGGGAGGCCGCCGTTTTACGTGACCAAACCATCTAAGGCGACTCTCTCTAATCTTATCTTCCACTGGAGCTACTCCAACCTTTTCACGAATATGCTCATTTTGTATCCTATCTCTAAGGGTAAAGCCACTCATCCACCTGAGCATCCTCATCTCTGCAACACTTAACTTAGAATTATGCTTCTCTTTTAATGGCCAACATTCAGCACCATAAAGCATTGCAGGTCTCACCACCATCTTATAGAATTTTCCCTTAAGTTTGAGGGGGACTTGTCTATCATACAACAAGCCCGATGCATTCCTCCACTTCAACCATCCAACTTGAATTCTGCTGATAATATTCTCATCTATTTCCTCAGCACTCTGAACAATAGATCCAAGATATCTAAAACGTGTACTCTTATTAATGACTTGATTGCCCAAAGTCACAATCCCCTCCCTAGGTCTATTACTACTAAAAATACACTCCATATATTCTGTTTTAGATCTACTCAAGCGAAAACCTTTAGACTCTAACGTTGACCTCCATAATTCAAGTTTACCTTCAACTCCCTCTCTAGTCTTATCAATAAGAAGAATATCATCAGCAAAAAGCATACACCAAGGTACATCCTCTTGCAAATGTCTAGTGAGAACATCGATGACTAAAGCAAAAAGATATGGGCTTAAGGCTGATCCTTGATGTAATCCAACCGAAATAGGAAAATACTTGGTCAAACCACCTTGTGTTTGAACACAAGTAATAGCTCCTATATGCATATCTTTAATGATTTGAATATAAGCGTTATTAACTTCTTTCTTTTCAAGAACTCTCCATAGCACTTCTCTTGGAACTTTATCATATGCTTTTTCTAAATCAATAAATATCATATGTAAATCCTCCTTATTCTCTCTATATTTCTCCATCAAACCTCTTAATAAATGTATGGCTTCCATAGTAGACCTACCCGGCATAAATCCAAATTGATTTTGAGAAACATTAGTATCACGCCGCAACCTATGCTCCATAACTCGTTCCCATAGTTTTAAAGTATGACACATTAACTTAATTCCTCTATAATTCGCACAATCTTGTGCATCACCTTTATTCTTAAAAATAGGGATTAACACACTCATTCTCCACTCATCTGGCATCTTTTTAGTCTTCAAAACAGTATTAAAAAGTTTAGTAAGCCAAGAAATTCCTTCATCTCCTAAGCATATCCACACCTCTATTGGAATATCATCAGGTCCAACAGCTTTTCCACCCTTCATTTTCTTTAAAGCCTCTCTAACTTCGGTTTTACTAATACGCCGATAAAAACAGAAATCTTTATTTTCATTTAAGGTGCTAAGGTCACTACAGTCAATTTTATTTTCACATTCTTCATTAAAAAGTTTAGCAAAATATCTCATCCACCTTTGTTGAATATCATCTTCTAAAAAAAGTACTTTTTGATCTTCATCCTTAATACATTTCACTTGAACTAAATCCTTACTACTCCTATCTCTTTGTTTGGCTAGCTTATACATATATCTTTCTCCCTCCTTAGTATCTAATCTATTATATAAATCACTAAAAGCTAAACTCTTTGCATCACATATTGCTTTCTTAGATTCCTTACGTGCCTCTTTATATAATTTCCAATTATCAGAATTTTTACAATTAAACCAATTTTTATAACAAATCTTCTTATTTTTAATCTTTTCTTGCACATTTGGATTCCACCACCAACTATTTTTACTATTAGGAGTTTTTCCCTTTGAAACTCCAAGCACATCTTTTGCAATATTCTTAATATTACTAGTCACTTTTTCCCACATAACATTAGCATCCTCATGCACAGACAAAATCTTAGGATCTAAAATCTTACTCTCAAAAAAAATTTTGTTAATATTCTTTAAATGCTCCCATCTAATCCTAGGAAAACGTTTTACTTTATTTTTTAATTTCTTCCCCATTATCTTCAAGTCCAAAACTAATAAACGATGTTGGGTACATAAATTTTCACTCGGAATAACTTTACAATCTTTGCAATCTAAACGATCTAATTTCCTTATAAGAAAATAATCAATCTGAGTTGTACTATATCCATTTTTATAAGTAATGAGATGCTCATTCCTTTTCTTAAATAATGTATTAGCAATTAAAAAATCATAAGCTAAACAAAAATCTAATATGGACTTACCACCTTCATTTGTCGTTCCAAACCCATGGCCACCATGAATGCTTTTAAAATCATCTACCTCTCTACCAACATGTCCATTTAAATCTCCTCCAATAAAAACTCTTTCTTCAAGAGGTATCTTTTGTATTAATTCTTCTAAGTCATTCCAAAATTTTAATTTTGAATCCATATCCAAACCCACTTGAGGAGCATAAGCACTTATAATGTTAACAATCTTAGCATCAACAACAATCTTTAAAGCTATAATTCTATCTCCAATTCTATTAATATTTATAACATTATCCTTCAAACTCTTATCTAAAATCACACCTACACCATTTCTAGTACGACTCCTACCCGAATACCAAAGTTTAAATCCTAAACTATCAATCTCCTTAGCCTTCTCTCCAACCCATTTAGTTTCCTGAATGCACAGAATATTTATCTTCCTATGAATCATAATATCTATTAATTCCATTAATTTTCCTGTAAGGGAACCTATATTCCAAGTTCCTATCCTAATTGTAGTTTCATGGACTAGCTTCTTTGCCCACATCCGTCCTTGATGTGGTAACCCTTGCCTATTTAACACTGCACCCGGGCGGCGGTGCAGCGGCCCTTGCACACTTGTCGCTGTATTCAGGCCATACAACGCGTCGCTTCCAGGGGACGCCCTAGCATTAACACAATTTCTTAAAGGATTCATGTCATTGTTATTCGACAAGTTTTACGTTGGCTGTCGACTACCTAACGCAACCCTCCACTTTTCTCATCCAGGACTTGGGACCTGGCAACGACAGTGTTTAAATTCTTGTTAGATTAAATCTAAATATCATATAGTGTCATACAAATATAAGCTGCATAGAAAATTACAACATATTAGATTTAGAAATAGAAATATTAGCACGTTTCAATTATAGGTATCTGCAATAAAAAAACGATTTGCACATCAATCAATGGTTTCATCATTCAATAATAAATTTGCATATCCTAAAATACATCAGTCTTCTCTCTTTCATCAATGTCATCAAATAATTTTATTTTAAAACTCATTTGATGCGATAAAAATCTCCAAAAAAAAAAAAAGGCCAGACGGCAAAAGAAAGAATTCAACTAACATGGCGAGACCAACATGAATTAGGACAGAGCTAGTTGGCTATATTGCAAGAGGAATTACATAAAACATAAATAGAGAAAGAGATGAAAATAGAGGAATTAGGGTGTAAGCAAGAAGAAGACAAACATCAAATCACTAAAATCATTGTGAAAGCTAATTATAAGCAAGGCAACATTCAATAAATAAAATAGTGGAATGCTGGCTTCCTATGAGTGGGTCGCCACTCCAAACAACGCTTCAATCTTTTAATCACTGTGAAGAGATTGGTCTAACAAACCATAGTCATCAGTTGTGCCCATCAAATTGTCAGACCTACACTCTTTAGTGTTCAGCTGTCAACTATTTAAGCTGTATGATGGTTCCTTGTAATTTTGACACATGCTGTTGCACCCTCCTTAAGCATCTACATTTGAGATTACTTCTGTCATGTTCTGTTTTTGACACTTGGCCTGAAAATGCAATTTTCAGAGGAGAAAATTGGGTATCCTTACACACATTTGAGCAGAATGGATTTATAACTATAATATTTATTTTGAGATATGATGTAATCAAGGTGGCCTATTAGTGTTCCCCATGCTGATTTTAATTCCCAAAAGGTGGATTGTTGGTTTCCCTAGAAGATTTTGGTTTCCCTGCTCATTAATTGCTGAGTTGATGCTTCGTTTTCCTCCTTGGAGGCTATCTTTTCGGTCTCTGTTTGCTGGGGGTTTTAAGGAGTTATTGGCTAGTTGTGAGGTGCATTAACTATATGTAATCAATGGTCTTTTCCGTTCTTTTTATTATAAATAGGGGCTGGTTTTGCTGCAATAGGAGGAGAGTTTTGGTGAAAATATTTGGAATGTAAAAAACCTGCAGGTTTAAATAGCTTACGAGCTATGGTCTTCTACCCCTCTATTTCCTAAAAATTCGTCTCAGATTTCTACCTCTTTCTTCTATCCACGGTATCCCTTTCAATTGTATCCTTCTTTTCTAAAATTTATTAATATTAAGTTGTTTGTGTTGTTTTAAGTTGAAAGTAGTGGTATATTTTGTATTTGAAGTGTCTTTTTATTTTAAGTTGTCTTAATATATAAGTTGTGTTGTTTATTTTTGTCAGAATTGATGTAGGCAAAGGCTTAATATCTCAGTTTTGCATACAGAGAATCCTACCATATGGAATGTTTTAGTAGATAAGGTTAATTGGGCATTTAAGGGTGGGCTGAATTTCAGCTTAATGGGCATGGCCCACTTGCCTCTGGCTGCTTGGTTCTTGGGCTGGCCGTGCCTTTCCCTTGGTGTCTGTTGGGTTTCCTGGCTGTTTGGTTCGTGGGCTGGCTGTTGGGATGTCTTGCTGCTCGGTTTCTATGCTGGCCGTGCCTTGTTCTTTGGGTTTTTCTCCTGTTTTGATTGGTTGCTTGGGTGGCACTTGAGGGAGGCTCTTTGGATTCATTTTCCTTATAAATAGGGGCTGTTTGCTGCAGTTTTAGAGAGTTTTGTGTGAAAATTGTTGGAATGTAAAACATGCGGGTTTGGAATAGCTTGCGAGCTATTGTCTTCTTCCTCACTCTCTTCTTATAATTCATCTCGGTCTCCAATCTCTTTCTTCTCTCCACGGTATCCCTTCCAATTGTATCCTTCTTCTCTTAAATTATTGTAAGTTTGTCATATTTAGTGTTTATGTTTTAAGGAAGACGTTTAATTTGCAATCGTAGTGTCTTTGTTTATCTATGTTGTAAGAAAGAAAATCTTTTAGTTATTTTGCAATTTTTTGATTGCATCAAGATAACTGCAATATATGATTAATCAATCAAAATTTATATTGCACTAATTTCAAAATAAATCTGATAGCTATAAATTTCAGTATGATCAAAATTGGGTTAGAATTAGAATATCCTGGCATATTTTTTTTTTTAATTTTCATGTGTTAGAAAGGTAATACAGCTTTCTTCAAATCATCACACCTGAACTTGTTGAGACTGGCCTGATTTAGGTGCTTAAGAACTTCCATTTTGATGAACCCTGTGATAGGAAACACTTGAAGATCTCAAGTAATTCCTATCGATCTTCGGAAAACAGCGAGAAATCGCCACCAAAAGCCACACGAAAATACGAAAACAGTAGATAATTTGTATTATTTGATGAAAGGGAACGGAAAACCGCAAGATACAATTGATCCTCTATTCGAGAGGAGGATCTTTCTCTCCCAAATCTCTAGACGCCGCTAGAGCCCAAAAGACCTAAGAGATCTCAAATTTCAGCCAAATTCAAGATGCCCTAACCCTAGGAAAATAAAATATTTAATGCATACAAATCAAAAGGAAATCCCTAAACAGTCCATACATTCAAATTTCCCTCTCAAACCCCTCAAAATTTCTTCCTAAATTGCTCCTTGGGAGGCTTGCGTGCGCTCGCCTGTAGCGGGAGGCGGACATTGTCCGCCTCGTTCCGCCTGGGCCGGTCCCGGTTGGACCGGTCCAATTGGACCGGTCTAACAATACTCGCCTCCCAAAGATCCACCTTGTCTGCAAGGTGGAAAGACGACACCCTCCTCCCATCCTTATTCATCACAAACAACAAGAACCTGAAGAGTTCGGTCCTTACATCTGTGCCCCGGCGTATACCTCTCATCACATCTGAAACAGATCCCCTTCGCCCTCTTCTCCTGTAATTCTGTTTCTATGAGCTTCTTGAAGTTGTCCCCAGGTCTTCCGCCGGCAGTCTTCTCCTTCAGAGTCTCCCGAAAGGTACTCGGTGTCGGCTCCTTAGGTGTCAAAAAGGTGGTGGCCATCCTGTACGTGCCTTTTGAGCTGCTGCCTTCCACCCCTTTCTCCAGGTGCCTCTGATCCTCCACCAACTGAGCTAGTTCCATAGCCTCTCCCAAGTCACGAGGCCTCATTACTCTAACCGCTACCCGGATATCTGGTGTCAGCCCCTTCATGAAATTTCCCTCGAGCACTGTCTCAGGAAGGCGGTCCAATCGGCTAGCAAGGTACTCAAATCTCTCCCGGTACTCCGTCACTGAACCCTCCTGTGTCAAGGCGAAGAACTGCTCGTAGAAGTCTCCTCCCCTGCCAGTTCGGAAACGTTCTACCAAACAATCCTTGAACTCTCTCCAACTCCGTATGGGTCGTCGCATGTCCCTCCACTGATACCAAGACAAAACCTTCCCTTCCAAACATAGGCCCGCCGCCGTCAGTCTCTCCTTTTCTGTCAACTCATTGACGGCGAAATATCTTTCTACCTTGTAGATCCACCCGTGCGCATCCTCCCCCTCAAAGATTGGCATCTTCAGTTTCCCCACCCTCGGGTCACACCAATTTCCCCTAAATCCTCCATAACCTCCCATTCCTTGAAGAGGAGGTGCTCCCCAATTGTCACGATCTTCCCTCCGGCGATCATAACCAAACCCTTCATCAAAATCCCCTCTCCTTTCAAATTCAGCACCCCTTCTTGCGTAGTCACTGCTCCTCTCCTCTCTAGAAAGTGGTTCTAGAGGAGGCATTCCATCTTCTCCCTCCAGGATCTCCACTTCTGGATTTTCCCTTCCCCTAAACGTGTTAGGGTTCCCATCTCTTCCATGGCCGCCGATAGTTTCCTTTGCTTCCGATGTCACTGGTTTGATTTTGGCTTCAAGCAATTTCTTCAACATCTCTTCCATCACGGCGAACTTCTCTTCCATCCTTTTATTATTGGATGAAATCTGATTTTGAAAATCAGACCATTTTTCCTCCAACTCTGATTTATGTTGCGCAATTTCTCCTTCCAAAACTTCAACCTTCTTCCCGGCCATATTTCTTCCCAAGAACCACGAGAAGATCTTCTTCCGGATGAGATTTCACCGCTAAAATTTTATAATTTCAGCCGCCGATGGTCCCAAGACAACGCTCTGATACCAATTTGATAGGAAACACTTGAAGATCTCAAGTAATTCTTATCGATCTTCGGAAAACAACGAGAAATCTCCACCAAAAGCCACACGAAAATACGAAAACAGTAGATAATTTGTATTATTTGATGAAAGGGAACGGAAAACCGCAAGATACAATTGATCCTCTATTCGAGAGGAGGATCTTTCTCTCCCAAATCTCTAGACGCCGCTAGAGCCCAAAAGACCCAAGAGATCTCAAATTTCAGCCAAATTCAAGATGCCCTAACCCTAGGAAAACAAAATATTTGATGCATACAAATCAAAAGGAAATCCCTAAACAGTCCCTACATTCAAATTTCCCTCTCAAACCCCTCAAAATTCCTTCCTAAATTGCTCCTTGGGAGGCTTGCGTGTGCTCGCCTGTAGCAGGAGGCGGACATTGTCCGCCTCGTTCCGCCTGGGCCGGTCCCGGCTGGAATGGCTGGACCGGTCCAATTGGACCGGTCTAACACCCTGCAAGGATTTCAAGGACAGCCACCTGAAGTGGATATTGGCTGAAGTGTAACCCGAACCAGATTGTTTTCATCCAACTCTTCCTAGCTTAATTAAATTCCTTAATTTCTGATGTTGTTTTTCTGTTGTAGATGCAGCGCCACCTGTTTATATGTAATTACCGAAGAATGTCAGCATTATCGGGTGCATATGGCTTGCTTTTGTGAAGGGCAGCATCTATAAAACTGTCCTATTTGCTCGATAGCAATGAGAAGATCTAATTAACTACATGCCAAGCAATGAGACGAACAATTAAACATTAATGTCTAGGGATGGAGCTGAGGTACCTAATTGTCTATTTTTTAGCAGCCTGGAGCTTAGTCATTTACGAACAACATAACCATTCCATCTGGTACGTGGGGGTGTCTGCTATGGTACCCAAATCACTGTTTCATGCTTCTCTGAATGAAGGACTCTCTGGTTTCAGTTATCCTGCTCTTTGACATGTTTTTTAGTTGTATAGCCCTAGCGAATTCTCATTGTTATTCTACCATCTTATTCGCAGGTCAAAGTGAAGCAAGAGGCTGGTGTTGTTCATTGGATCATGGACAGTTGCGGTTAGTGGGACTTCCAGTTTTAGTAAGGATTATGAAGATGGCGTGCACATGCTCTTGCAGGTGAGCTTACAGGCATTTCTTTCAAGAGTAACTTTATCGTACCTAAAATATAGCTCAAAAGGAAATTTCAGGTGATTGAATGGATGGCACGTGGTATGTATGTGCCACACATCTTTCTTCCAATGACTTTGATGACTTTTTTTGGGCTCCGAATTGAGCATCGAAGCATTTTTTTTGTTTTAAAGTGCTGGTTGGATTCAGGATACAATCAAAGCAGCTTTAACAATCTTTCCTTCTATTCTGTTATAATCTCTTGGAGGTTTGGAGTTAGTGTGGTCTCCATTCTTCTACTTTAATGTAAGACCTCACAGTCCCAGGTGAAGGTGCTGTTTGTCTACAAGTAGGATTTAGTAAATCCTCTAAATCCAAATTTAGTAATTCTTGAAGGGATCACAACCTGAAATTTATTTAACATAACTATCATAAAATTTTGTTAAATTCTGATAATTTATTTGATTATTTGGCTAGGATTTAAGATTTGTGAGAGTAGAAGTTCTTTGATCCCTTAAATCCTTGGAATGGTTTGACTTAATCTAGCTGAAACTTGATTTATCAAGACAGTATGTTCTATTTGACAGGATTTAAACTAAATCTTGCTTAAACCCGGCCTAAAATAGGATACCAAAAAGCCCCGAGTGTCATGGCAAGCAGAATTACTTCAGTTGAAAGCACATCTGAACTTGAATTTCACTATTTCAGGGATCAAACATATCAAATCTCAAGAGTTATCCTCTCTCCAGTGGCGGAGAATGCAATCCGAAGTAAATTATTTCGTTTGTTTGTACAAATCATGTCCATTAATCAACCATAATCATTTTAGTGCTGTATTTAGAATGGAAAATGGAAGAAAATTATTATTTATCTGCTTGCAAACCCTTCCATGCAAGAATCACATACTTAGCTACCTTTTTTTACCCCCCAGAAACAACGCAGAATCATCACCTGTTGGCCGCCTTCATGGAAGGAGTCAACGGCTTGACTGTTCTTCAACAACCAAGAGATGAAGATGTCTTTCCAGGCAAGTTTTTGCGTTTGTTTTTTATACACCGGATAGTATATAGATAAGAAAAACTTACTACTTGTTTTATGATTTTTTTATTTGAAAATTTTTATTTTGATTGTTTCAGTCTTGGCTATCTGTCTCGCAATGATTAATTTATATTCAATTATTTTTAACCTTTCCCTTTATGTTTTTCCTTCTGTTATTTCTTAATTCCTCTATTTTCTATATTATTTTTATTTTGACTTCTTGGATGCATGAATTAGTGAGGCTTTGGCTGGATGACAGAAAGTAAATCAATAAACAAATAGGATTTTACTGTTTCATAACTAATCTGCAACCATTGATAAGAAAAAAGAGTTTCCAACTTCTCTTTAGCTTAGAATTCCTGACTTCCATACAAACTGCAATCATCAGATATCAACTTGGTTGAGCAGCTTTTACACTATTAGCTTATTTAGGCTTCTTTTGGCACAAAATTTCCACAAGAGCTGTGGCAAAGGGTGCTTACGGCAGAATAACTAAGCATCAAGCCTAGCACCTGCATTTCAATATAAATTCCCTAAAAAATTGATTCCCAAATTACAAACAAATAGCAAGAAATTATTAATAACATCAAATTCATACTTCTGTTCTGAATGACATTTTTATTAAGTAGTAACCATTAGTTCTTCGAGATAATATATATTGAAGTGGGACAATTTAATCTTTTTATAAAATTAACTGCAAATTATTATTATTTATCATAATAATATTTGAATGTTGAAGAGCAAAATAAAATCTCATGTCATTATATATATTTAATTTATCCTTTAATTAGTGGGCCATAAATTCTTGCACTTATTCCTATTTTTCACTTTTATTAAATTTTTAATGATTTGATCTTAAGACTCTCAAATACATAAATTTTATAGTTCATTTTAAAAATTTAGGGGTTAGTTTTTGTAAATAATTTTTTTTGATGTTATGCATGTAAATCTCCTTTTTTTTAATAATTATATCATTTTTTTCTTAATTATTTTCTAATAAGATCTGCCTGAAATATTAGATTTAGTTATTATTAGACATTTGCTGAATTTTCCAATTTGATTAGTAATTATGAGGAGAAAGTTGGAATGTCTTTGACAAAGATAAATAAGTACACATAACATAGAGAGTTAAAAGTACAACAACAACAATAACAACATCAAATCTTTATCCCAGTACGTGGGGTCACACAGCTCATCTTGATCTGTTGGTTGGGAGTTTTGATTACCAACCAAAAAATTTTGAGTTTGAGTCTCACGTATGTGATGTGTGTGCGAGTTTATCTCAACTAGCCTAAATGTTCAAAAAAAAAAAAAAAAAAACATGGGGTAGGCTACATGAATCCTTTTCCTCCATAATCTTTTTCTCCATTGTGTTCTGTTAAAAGTCAAATTTTCATTTAAATCTAATAAAAATGTTATTTCTAATATTTTTTAACCAAGTCTTTTTAGGTCTACCTCTATCTTTCTTAACATAGATCAAATCTAATACATCTACTCTCCTAATCGGGTCATCGAAAGACTAACATTTTATGTGACCAAATCATTTAAGGTGATTCTCTCTAATCTTGTTTACCACTGAAGCAACTCTAATCTTTTCATGTATATACTCGTTTCACATTCTGTCCTTAAGAATGAAACTAGTCATCCACCTCAGCAATCTCATCTCTGCAACGCTTAACTTAATTTTATGCTTGTCTTTTAATGGCCAACATTCTACGCCATAAAGCATTGTAGGTCTCACCACCATCTTATATAGAATTTTTCTTTAAGTTTGAGGGGTACTTTTCTATCACACAATAGACTTTATGCATTCATCCACTTCAACCATCCAACTTGAATTCTACTTATAATATTCCCATCACTTTGAATAATAGATCCGAGATATCTAAAATGTGTACTCTTATTAATGACTTGATTGCCCAAAGTCATAATCCCCCACTAGATCTATTACTAATAAAATTACACTCAGAATATTTCATTTTAGATTTACTCAAAAGAAAAATCTTTAGACTTTAAAGTTGATCTCTATAGATCAAGTTTATCTTCAACTCCCTCTGTAGTTTTATCAACAACAAAAACATCATCAGCAAAAAGATAATAAATGTCTACTATTTTTTTTAAAATGATTTATGTTCATATTTAAATAGATAAAAAAGTGAATAATTGCAATGTGATACCCTCACATAAATATCAGGATAAATTACAAGATAGAAGAGAATTATTAAATTAACTTTTTTTTAATTATAATTTTATTTCATTATAACAGTACTAGAAAATGAGTAATGTTATCAATTTATTATATGTTCATGGACTTCATTAGCATGATTATAAACTTAATAAAACTTTCACTTATTTCAATAAACAGTGAACTTAATAAATTAATAACTTTTATAGAAATCAAATAAGCATCATAAAAAAAGAAAAACCATATACATATTTATTCAATTGTCTAGTATATTAATTTACATCCACCACAAAGGCTTTATCAGACAATATCTTCAGTATAATAATAAAAATATGCACAAATCTTATTCAAATCACATGCTGCTTAGGGCATCTCCAACCGAAAATCCCATTTTCCACTGCAAAATACAGCAAAACTCCAAAATGCAGTTAGTCTGCCCCAATCGGACTCCATTTTGCGGGCTTCATCGTCTCGTAACCGTCTTTCTCCATTTCACAGGCAAATCCCGTTGACACATAAAAATTTAGCAGGTGAACAATGCGACGCCAATATTGACGTCGCACTGTTCACCCGCAAACAAATTGCGGAAGATTTGGCGTTCCGCTGGAGCGACCGAACGACGCCATACGCATGTTTGGCGTTCGGTTGGAGATGCCCTTAGAAACAAAAACATGTTGGGCTAACTAATTTTAAAAAAGTGATCAAAATTAAGGTAAATTTAATATATACTAACATTAACGCAACAATTCAAGAAGAAAAATGATTGTCAAGCCAATCCTTTATTCCAAATGTCAGAAATTTTACAAATAAAAAATCCCTCATATGATTACACATCTCAGATGATTCTACCATCTTTTATTCCAATAGATAATACAAAAAAATTCTGAAGCAGCATCTAACTGGTATACATTGAATTGCATACAAAGATTGATCTAATCTTAAATTTAAAAAAAAAAAAATTTCTGCAATATCCTAATAATTATACAAAAGTTGTAGCTGCAGCAGTTGGTGAAAGAAAGGACTACTTCTGCGCATAGCCAAAGATGTTTATTATTTTCTTTTTCCTTTTTCATTATTAAGTGATAAGAGGGTTCATCAGTGTCAACGAGGTGTGGACACACGAACCCAAAGATTTAAGCATTCAGAAATCCGTTCTCATGAAGGTATGAAATCACTTGCTTGGCCATGGTGCCTGGAGGAGGACACTCTCCATCTGTTGGTGCGATGACTATCTGAAATGGTACAAGTGACAGTAAGAGAGGAAAATTTAACCAGAAATACAAAAAAACTGCCAAATACATTAGCTAACCTCACAATTCAAAGGTGGCTCATAAGTATCATCAACACCAGTAAAACCTGCAGGATTCAGTTATTTCCTCAAATATGTTCAGGTGATAAGGCTTGTCTGGTTACAGACTGGCCTCTTGAGGTCGAGAGAGATCACTTTATGTTGATCCACGTTTAAAAACCCTAATTGGCCTATTTATGTACACACTGCCTTTTTAATGCATGAGTTGGTTGTTGAGATAAGTTGAGATAAATTGTTAGCAGCACAGTTTATTTTGGTCTGTTGTTTGGGAGCTTAGGAGCTTAGGCTATCAACTAAGAGGTCTTGAGTTCGAGTCTTGTGTATACGTTGTGAGTGTGAGTCTGCTTTAATTGGCCTAAATGTCCCAAAAAAAAAAAAAAATGTTAGCAGCTATAGAGGTCATTTTCATTAACATGCACTTTTCCAGTTTCATTCACATTGAGACATTTTGTTTGAATTTCAACTTCTCAATATTTTTATTAATAAAAATACCCGCGATAGAAAAGTGAGCAGAGTTTGAGCTCAAGACTGCAACGTTATTGCCGCTAAGGATTCGAATGGACCGTAAGGTTATCTATGCGGTGAGCTCATGTGGACCGTGAGTTCGCCAGCAAGACAATCTTGTGTGGACTGCAAGATCGTGAATGCAGCAAGCTTTTGTAGGGAGGGTGGACCGTGAGAGCAAGGCAAGCTCTTTTGATCATCATCAGCATGCTGCCGCATGACAAGCTGACACAAATGGCAATGTTTCTAGCACTACAAGCTTACACAGATTAGTTATGAAACATCCTAGTGCAATCTCGCTAACGAACCATCCTTATGTGATCTATTGTATGAATTGTCGTAGAACGAGCCAGCACTCTAGCCGATCTACAAAAGCTTGCATGGCGAGCTATGAGCTCATGCATAGGGAAAGAGGAGAGGCAAAGAAAAGAGCAAAAAAATTTGAAATATTCTATTTTTTCAGAGTTATTCTATGGAATGATGAAAGTGAAGCATACTCATACCTAGAAGATCCAGATGGAGGATTATAAAAGCCGATATAACTAGAAAAAAACCTACATGTAATTTACCCGTAGGAATATTTCCTCCCTTTTGTTTCTTAACAGATCTCATCAGTGATGTTAATATTTGTCCCTTTTGTGATTTTAATCAGAAATAGATTTGAAACCTGAATCATACCTTTTATCTTTCCTTCTCGTGCAAGCTTATACAACCCCTTTGCATCTCTTGATTCACAAACCTCCAATGATATATCCATGTAAACCTTGAGAAAACACAGTTTCACGTATGTCATGTCTACAGGAAATGCAAGGAGCAAAATCGAAAGAGGAAAGAAAAAACACCTCAATAAAAATGGACTCAGGCAGCATAGCACGACATGCATCCCGGTCTCTTCTATAGGGAGATATTAGACTAGCTATGCATATGACACCAGCATCAGCAAAGAGTTTTGCTACCTCACCTTCAAGAAAAAAAAAAAGAAACAGATGTAGTAACTTTCAGAAAACTAAGATGGATTTCTATTTGAACAGTATTTTAACAGTGTAGATAACGGGCCAAACAAAACAAAGCACCATCACAGTTGCTGGCAGTTGACATGCAACTATTATATGCCATATAGGTGAAAGATGTTCCACCAATTACCAATTCTGCGTATATTTTCAGCACGATCCTCAGCTTTAAAACAAAGATCTTTGTTTAAACCATGTCTAATGTTGTCACCATCAAGCACGTAAGAAAGATATCCGAGGGCGTATAGTTCTCGACTAAGGGCACAAGCCAGTGTGCTTTTGCCTGAAACATGAATCAAAAGTTAACATTCAATAGGGTCAGATAATTCCTCTAGTCAAAACTAAATACAACAGGCAAGAAATCTATAATGTAGAATGTAGATGCCTCCCGGCAGGCCCCTCTTGACATTTGTTAGCATGCCATTCTAGAACTTGTCTTAGAATGGTAAAGAAAAGTACAGCAAATTAAGATAAAAATGAGGTAGCATAGAAATAACAATCCAGGGTTTTTTTAGGCATGGCTTCACTGACAAAAGAAATTATAAAACAGAGAAAGGCTTAATTTTTTTATTCTTCATCAACGCCTTTGATGTTTTTCTTACTTCTGAGCACTGCAAAGTGCTTAACTGTTTGAATAATATTTACATTAGTTTCTTTGCTTTAATTTTACAGGACTACCGTGCAATGCAGAACTTTAAAATGTATCTTTTTAAGTTTATAAACTAGTGCAAACAATCAAAAGCCCTTTAGAACTTCATTGGCTATCAGACTGCACATAGCTAAGGATTCTCGCACAATGTTTTCAACTTAAAGAAAGTTCATTATAATATGCAAAGATTACTAGAGATCTTCAATCTATAAATACCAAAAAGGAATGAAATTAAACATCTCTCTGAGCAAATTTTCCGAAAGCCATATCCTCAAATTATCATGTATATAATGAGAAGCAGAAATGTCAAATAAGAATACAACAGACAGCAAAATAAATAAAAATAAACTCACATACTTTTTTATAGATTGTCCATGGAAGATGGCATCAGTATGTTTCATTGATCTAATTTCCATTTCCGGATATTTTCATAATTTTTATAATCTTCACTTTGTGTTATTGGGCATGTTTTCTTCTTCCAATGGCAGGGAGTAACCAATGATGAAATACTCCTTTCCAGGGAACACAATTGTTGTCCAAAAGTTATGCAATAGCAATTCTTTTAACTTCTAAGATGTAAAGTATCTGATATCTATATTACCAAAAGGGTATCTGGTAGTAGTGCTTGCAAAATGGTCATATAATAGGGTCAGAAGCACAAAGACAAGGGAACTTTTTCTTTCATAGGCTTGTCAATTGCTGTTGTTTCATCATACATTAGTTTTATTCCAGATAATAATTTGGAGAATTTTGATGAATGACCCAAACTTTTTCATTTGGTTGGTAAACAATGTAAATTTAAATCTACAGGAAGTTTCAAACAAACCACAGAACAAGGCGAGTACATAACTTAAAGGTTTGAATAACTTTAGATAAGTGTCTTTGATAAATAACCACAAAGAATAAACCACATTTTATATGAATGGGCTACTTGACCAACAAACCTGAGCCACTGAGACCTGTGATCCATATCACACATCCTTTCTGATTGAGTAAAATTTGTCTTTCTAGTTTTCCGACAGGACATTCATGCCATGCAATATTTGTTGAGTTCCCCACATTTGAAAGGGCAGGAGCACTTCTCCCTGCGTAAAGAATTGCAAATGTAAAGCATAAAAAACTGTATATCTTTTGTAGCAACTTATATTAGAATCAAAACTGATGATGATAGCATGAAACTAAAATTTTGCAGAGCTAGCTTGCATTGATGTAATAAAGAAAGAATCCATACACAAGACAATCTGGTTGTATTCGCATTTTTTAGCTCTTAAACTCATTTCATTTCATTCACATGATTAAGGTTAGAATTTCAACCTAATTTGGGATTAGGTTCTCGAAGTCAGGATAGCAATCTCTTAGCATATCATGTATAAAGTGAATTCTTAACTTTGCAACACTTAACTTAATTTTATTCTTATCTTTTAATCGCCAACATTTTGCATCATAAAGCATTGCAGGTCTCACCATCATCTTATAAAATTTTTCCTTAAGTTTGAGGGGTACTTTTCTATCAGACAACCGACCCGATGCATTCCTCCACTTCAACCATCCAATATGAAATCACCAAATATCACATCCCACCACTAGATCTATTACTATTAAAATCCCATTTATTTCACCATAACTTTGAATAATAGATCGGAGATATCTAAAATATGCTCTCTTTTTAATGATTTGATCACCAAATATCACATCCCACCACTAGATCTATTACTATTAAAATTATACTCTATATATTCGGTAGATCTACTCAAATGAAAACCTTTAGACTCAAAAGTTGATCTCCATAACTCAAGTTTTTCATCAACTACCTCTCTAGGCTTATCAATAAGAAGAAAACTGATGGACCAGTTATTTCTCTTGCTAATATAAACGATTTCTCAAACTTCCAGATCTAGCTACTTGTATGTGTCACAAAATGCTAGGCCCTTGCACTTCTAAAAGATTCTGACTTGTACCCAAACATCTACCAGTCATTTTAACAAGAAGTTGCACGGATGTTACTAAAAGCAAGTTGACAAATGAAAGACAGTAAATAGTCTCAATTGTTTTCCTGCTTTTGCTTTGACTTTTCTAGATTAAATTTTGATTTAGCGAGCAATTGATCCTAATTGTAATCTAATTATTAGCTCGGTCCTTGTCCAGAACTCTTTTCTCTTTTGATTTATTGCGCAATAAATAAGTTAAGAAAAAGATTAAAAAAAGAGAATCATCACTTTCAAAAACTGACGATTAATCATCGTCTCACCTAATATTCCCTTGCAGAATCATAAGGCAAGATTCTAAAACATTAAAATTTTCCCTGGTAGAACCATCGTGTTACCTAAATTTTTTCTTATTACCATTATAGCAGTGATAACTGATAAAATCTTCTTTCCAAAACCATAATCAAACGAAGGAATCGCAATTTTAAAATCAATAAAAAGAAATGAGGAGTTATGGGGTAATTTCACTCTCGAGTTCAATGAACGTAGACAAAGAATCTTTGGTTGGAAACAATTTCTATATGCAGTCAAGAAAATTCCACCTTGACCGCCAAATCACATGATTAAATGACATTCTCCCGACCAACCCATTCCAGAATCAACCATCCATGGCAAAAAAACAAAAAAGCGCTTGCCTTTTCAGACCTCTCCATCAATTAAGCACTCAATCGACCTAACAAAGAAATTTACCCGGAATGTCGCAATCGCACTCGCCATTAGGTCCCAAGCTCTCCCCTTTCCGGCTCCCGAACGTCTCCGCCGCTGTCTCGGCCCGGATCGACCGCATGCGCGGACACCACCGCTTCGAAAACCCCGCGCCGGCACTCCAGCATCGCTTGCTGCGAGAATTACGAAACCCTAGCTCCACCGCGACCGTGTAGTTCGCCGGCGGAAGGAAGAGAATCGACGACATGGGATCAGAATATCTGGACAGGGCGAGAATGAAAGGGAAGAGAAGAAGAGAGAAAATGCCGAGGTAAAGGAATTTGGTGAAGAAGATAACTATTGCAGGAGGTGCTGGAGCGGTGTCTGCTATATCTTTGAATCCATTGGACTTCGAAGATTTCCTCGCTTCGAAGTTTTCGAGCGAAGAAATGCCTCAGTTACCGAAGAGGCCAAAACTACCAGAGGACCTTGCGGTTGATCGATACATAAATATTAGACATTTCAGTGCTACAAGAGCCGAAATAGTTGGCCGACTAAAGGAGCCGAACAGGTGGGTAGTCAGAAAATTGGTTAAATAATATCTCAGGAATTAAATTAAAAAAATTTATATTCTGATTTTCATCTATTTTTAAAAGGAATGATAATTTTAAATTATTTTTTTATAAATTTAAGAAATATGATATTTTGTGATTAAATTAATCAAATAATTGGAGGACTATTTTATTTTCTTAGAAAAAATCTAAAATAATTCTCAAACTATTCATGTATGACTAATTTAATCTCAGGCATCATATTGCCGTAATTTAGTTCCTCAATTATATAAATTTAATCTAAAATAATTTCTCATGTTATGATTGTGTTATAAAATTGATCGCAATTTAATTCCTCTATGTTATAAAATTGATATCAATTTAGTCTCAAAAATATAATTTTGGATTAATTTTGTATCGTTGAGACTAGGCTTCATTTGGGACGGCTTTTTTACTGTTTCTTAAGGTAGCTTTTTAGTAAAAAAATAAAATTTTCATACTAAAAAACTGCTTTAAGAAACAGTAAGAATTAAGAAAGTTGTCTCAAATGAAATCTAAATTGAAATAACTTGATATTTTTAAACTAAAATGGCCGTATACAAATAATTGATGGATTATTTTGAAATTTAACAAAAAAAAATTCTTAAAAATTTATATGTTATAATTTATTGAGGTCTCCATTCTTCATGATTTTGGGGTGGAAAATTGAGTAGTGGAAGTCCGTATAAGATTCTAACTTCGAAGCAGTGGATATCGACGTAGCTTTTGAGACTTAGTTTTTTGTTTGGAATAGCTTTTTACTGTAAAGAAGTTATCCTAAACGAAGCCTTAGTGCCAGTAGTGGACAGCAAGCACGTTAATTAGCCGAAACCAATCAAGTGCTGGTGTTCTTTTGTCTGATATACAGCTGGTGGAACTTAAGCCGACTCTTAATTAATAATTAATTAAGTTGATAAGATAAGATTCATTAAGCTTAATTTGATGGTGGATGACAGAGACCAAAGAAGTGGATAACAGATGTCAGGTTGCATTTAGTGGGACCAGCCGAGCACTCATATTGTGGTATATTTTTCAGATGAATATGACATAGGAGAAATTAATTAAAGTTTATATTGTATTAATCTTAAAATAAATTTAATAATTATGTGATATATTTTAACAAAAAATATAATTTTTCATATTTTATTTGTGTAATTGAAACTTGATAGGTCACTAAAAATTACCTTGAGCGAGTGCGAATCTTGAGGTATTTCTAAGTTGAAAATTTCCGAAATTAAATGCGGGACCATCCGAACTCTAATTTTAGCAAGCTTATGGTCAAATGGAATATCTCAAGGAGACGAATCCAGCGACACCAAAATCGATCTAATTTGAGCTTAAATGGGTCCAAATCAAGGGACCAAAGCATATTTGGAATGTTCAAATCATTAATTGGAAGGCTAAATGGCCTCTAAATATAGCATGCTTGTAATAGAATCGAGCAGCTAGATAAGAAGAATCCAACAAGCCCAAGATCGCTTAATTTCGACATCATTATGTCACTTAAATGCTTGATGAACGTTCAATGATCGAGGAGATCAATATAGGTCATGCGATGGAGCCTTCTAAATTTGCCCCAGATCTTCTCCATATTTAAAGGGCATGCGACTCTCAAAAATAAATAAATAGACCCCCCACTTCTCCCATTAAGGAGGGTTGGGCTTGAACCTTTTGTTGGATATTGGAGAGAGCTTTGAGGCTTTAAAGATCGAGAGCACCACGCCTAGGCACCACCGCTAATGAACATCCATCAATCGTGGTCGGACAATCGCCTGGCCGCCGCCAAACTTCCACCCGGCTGACGACCATCGCCACACTTACGTCCGACCATCGTCGAACCACCGCCAGACTTCCACTCGGTCACTGACCGCCACCGGACCTCCTCCTTCGTCCACCCATTACCAGTCCTCCGACGGGCTACCATCGACACACCATTCCGACCACTGTCGCCCGCCGACTACAGTCCCTCCGACCTCCATCGTCTTCCTACTACGGTCCCTCCAATCTCCGTCACATGCCGACTATGGTCCCTTTGATCACCGTCTCCCACCGACTACAGTCCCTCTGATCTCCGTCGCCCACCAACTACGGTCCCTTAGACCTTCGTCGTCCGTCGACTATGGTCCCTTTGACATATATCGCCCACCGACTATCGTCCCTCCAACCACTATCGCCAGCTAACTACATACCCTCTTACCTCTGTCACCCGCTGACTACAGTCTCTCTGACCTCTATCGTCGGTCGACTATGCCCACTCTAATCACCGTCTCCCGCCGACTACAGTCCCTCCGACCTTTGTCTTCTATCGACTATGGTCCCTCTGACCTTTGTCACTTGTCGACTACGGCCCCTCTAACTTTTGTCGCTCATCGATTATGGTTTCTCTAATTAATGTTACCCGCCAACTACGGTTCCTCAGCCCTCCGTCACCCACCGACTATGTTAGGTCCCTCCGACCTCCGTCACCCACCGACTACGATCGATCCCTCTGACCACCGTTGCCCGCCCGACCTCCATCGCCCTCTGACTTCTGTCGCTTGCCAACTACGGTTCCTTCAACCATCGTTGTCTACCAACTACAATCCCTTTGATCTTCATTGCCCAAATACGGCCTTATTAACCAAATGAACATGCCCACGTTCTCTTGAGAATGGCTCCCTTATCATCGGATTCTTCCAACCTCAACTATGTAATGTGCTATATATGATATATTGAGCCAATGCCTTCCCCCTGTGGAAGGGCACCATTTTGTAATCAACTATAAACAGTCGGTCAAGCTTGACTCATTATTGAGCTCACGAGTCGAGTTTATTAAGCCACGAGCTCGAGCTCAAGCTCAGGTTGGCTTGGCTCGAAATTTCGTTGAGACGCTCTATTAAATTAAAATATATTTAAATTTTAATTTTATTAGTATTATATAATCTATTTTAATAATTTAAAACTAATTCTATGTTAAAAATAAAAATTCTATAAAATAAAAAATTTAAACTAAGAAATTGAGCTCAACAATCAAGTCAAGCTCAAACTTTCCAAATGAGCTTGAGAAATCGAGCCTATAAAATTTTTAACGAGTCGAGCTTGAGCTCAGTAAGAACTCAATAAGCTTAGCTCGATTAGGTAAATACTTGACTCGACTTGTTTACACCCCTAATAGGGGGTCCTTTAGAAGAGTCGGAGGAAGGGGGAAGTCTGACAAAGCCTTGTGGAAGGGAAGAGGCGGCTAGGGTGTAATACCTACTGAATTCGAGTTCAGTTGCACATGTTCTGACCCAATCTGAAAGAGCTAATTTACTAAATACTGCATTTGAACTCTCTTGTATGTATTTGAGAATATTTTGTATGCATGTGAATGTCTGAATCTATTTAGAGATGTTCCTAGGGGTTTGTGTGCATGTTTGTGAAATATGAAATTTTTCTCCTAGGGCGCCCGGACAGTGTTTGCTCCTTAAGGGAGCACTGTGGCATGCAAGATTGAGCGTCACGACACTGGGTCCTGATTTTAAAATACAAAATATCTCTTTCATTAAAATAAATTCATTTCTTCCCCTCAAAGTAGCCGACTAGAGAGAGGTGGATTTTTAGAGAGAGAAAGCTGATTTTAGGTGACTTCAATTCATTTTCTACTGTAGTTTAAAAAGTTGTCTGACTCGAGATGTGTTACATTTCACTTATCTCAATTTTTAATACTTATACAATTTTAGGATTTTCTTAATTTAAAATATAAATTTCTAATGTTCAAATCGAGATAACTTTTAAACGAGATAACGTTTTCCGTGTAATTTCTGGTATGTTGTAGAGAACGTAGTTATGGCCATTTAGATATTTTCTATAAAATTCTCATCTGGTATTTTTAAAATGTTGTTTTTCTAAAATTATAGCAATATATTCAGATACTGAAAAATAATACTGTAAGTAAAGCCTTTAAACATAGTTCTACACAATTTTTTTGTAATTTTGTAGATTTCTAAATCAGCAAATTATAGCCTATGAAATTCATCTCAAACTCACAAAAAGAAACAACAATACAAGGAAAAAAACTTAAGAGATTCAAGATCTTTTGGGATGGCTGTAATTTTTTATAAAGATTGTTGTAAAGCAATTGGAGAGAGAGTAACTTTTTTTTTTGGAAGCTACTATAGAGATTCCTAAAAAAATAAAATTTTGTTGAAAGAAGTCAAAAAATAATGGGCAAATAGAAATTATGATTATGATCTAAAAAATAAAATGATTAGAAAGCTATCTCAAACGAAACCTCAATCAATTAAGCAAGTGCTTAAAATTTTTCATAGAGCATCAAAACTTCTAAGTTCATTGCAGCATAATTGTCATTAAATCCACCTTCTTAAACCAAATTAACTAACTATAATTATCTTCTCCCCCTTACAAATTAAGTGTAAAACCAAACCCACTTCCCAATAATGTATAAAAAAATAATTCTTTGTCAAAAATTTCTACCACCCATTCTCTTAATCTTTGCATCTAATTTACGGATCACATAATAATTAACTTTCTTAAAAATATATTAATTTGCAAAATCAAGAAATTAAACCATTAATTAATTAATTAATTAATTACTGTTTAATAAAAAGCCAAATATTTATTCATCATCATATGGCCAGCTCTCTCTCCTTCCTTATCCCTTCTAAAAAATCTTCTGAACCCCTCCACCAGCTTCCTTCCCAATCCTCTCCCTTTCCCAACACGCCTCCCTGCCGGCGCAGCGGCGGCCCCATTTTCCCCATCGCCATGAAGAAACCGAAAGCTTTGTGCCCGACCGCCAGATTCCAACTCGATTCGTTTCTCCTCGGACCAACGGAGACGGCGACGGAGGCCGGCGACATCGCGTTCGAGGCTTTCAATGCGAACGGCGAGGTTGGAGGCTTGGTGGGCCGCAGCATCATGGTGGAGCAAGTCACCGAGGGTGGCGATTCGGGCCGCGGTGGCGGTGGGGTAGGGGAGGAGCATGGCTTTGAATATGAAGCGGAGCGGAAGAAGGGAGTTTTGAACGAGGTGAAGGAGAAGGTGATGCGAGAGCTTTGAGCAGTCTATTGAATGGCAGATTATCAACTTCTCTTCATCGCTTAGTCTATCATTGTTGACCTGCTTAAAAAAGAAAAATAACGGTCTTAAATTTAAATATAATTTATTGATGAATTTTATAGCAATTGAATTTATTTTAAAATAAATTTAATATATATAAAATTTTAAATTTTATATTATATTTAATTGAAAAAAAAAATTATCTATTTTAAATTTTCTTGTACTTACCCGAAAGTACCGATCGGCGATTCTATACAAATGATCGTGATCATATACGGACCACCTGGCCATCGACTCCATAATCATTCGGAACGAATCGGCCGGAATCTCCGTCAACTTCGCGATCCACTCCTCGCCGCCATCTTCTCCGTCCGCCGCCGCCTCCGTCAACACCTGCACGCATCTCGCCGCCATTTCCGCCGCCGACTCCCCAGCCCCTGGAAGTATCTCCACGCAGCTCCACAGCACGGCCTCCGCCTTCTCCTCGTCTCCGGCAATCTCCCGTCGGAAAAACTCCTCCGTCCGGCGAGCAATGCTCCATTCGGAGACACCATCCTCCATCTCAAGCAACGCGGCGGCGGCGGTTACGGCCGCTAAGTTCAACGGCGTTAGCCTGAGAGCCCCACTGTAGCAAAAGCGTACCAGCTCGGCGAAGGTCTCGACCGTTATGTTCAACGGTGGGGAGACGCTGACGTCGTCGTCTTTCCATAGACGCCGTCTCAGGTAACGGCTAGCAGAGATCATCGGTTCCTTCGGAGAGCAATAATAAAGAAATAAATTCCATTATCGGAAGCTGAAGAACGGATAAAACTTTGATTATTTAAACAAATAATAATAATGCATTTAAATCTCCGTTACACTAACCGAGAAGGCGATTCCGTGGCTGTCGCTTGGATCTTACATCAATAATTAATTACAAATAAATTTATTTTGAATTATTTATTATATTTATTTTAAATTTAATATAATATAAATTTTAATTTATCAATTAAATATTATTTTTTTCAAAATAAATTATAAAATTAATTTAATTCAAATTTTAATTATACAAATATTCGAATATAAATTTTCTCCAATAAAAAAAAATTATTCCTTCAAATAAATCAATCAAAAAGATAACTTTATTAGAAAAATCTTCAGTTCTTATAAAATTGTTTTATAAAAATTTAATTTTTTTCTGAATAAATTCATGTTCCCTATAAAAATTTTAATATTTGTTTGGAATGATTACAAGTTTTTTTTTATTATTGTTTGAAAAATAAAATAATAAGAAAATTGTACCAAACAAATCTTTTTTTTTTTGGAGAAATTAGGGGCAGCGTCCTAACACACACAATACATAAATAAATGAGACTCGAATCCAGGTAAAATTATTCTGTGTGGATACAAATGTCGTCTGGAGGCGAATCAAAATGCGCCTCGTCACTCGGTTGGGGCTGTGTACTGGGTTACGTGCCTCATCACCCAGTTTGGATTGTGTACGAACCGTCCGGAGGTGAATCAGAGCGCGGTCCATACACAGCCCCAACCGGGTGACGAGGCGCATTTTGATTCTCCTCCGAACAGTCCTTTGTGCGCACAGAATAATTTCTCAAAATCTAGGACCTCTTGGTTGAGAGCCAAACTTCCAACCAACAATTGAATAAGAGCTCCATTTCAAAGCAAATCCTTAATTTCAAATCAGAATCAAAAGCAAAGCAATAAAATCAAAAGAAAAGCAAGCTATGATCTCACCCTATGAAGAAAAAAACAATCTCCATTCACTCGAATTACTATATCGCAATTATGTCCCACAGCCTTTGACCTATAATTCATGAGAAAAAGTAAATAAATCTGATAATTCTTAAAACAAAAAAATTAAAAAAACTAATGAAGATCAAACATACCATCCATCTATAATGGTTTGCAGAGCAGGAGATGACGAAGGAAAACTACATGGAGTAGAAGAAAGATTAATTGATGAGAGAGTTACAGGCGAGATGGTGAAAGAAGAAGCAGGATTAGACAAAGTATTTCCATCTTCTTCTTCCTCTTCTTCTTCGTCTTCTTCATGATCTGCTTCGTAGATAGTTTCAACTAAGCCCAACTCATCACACCTTCTCATGACTATTCTCTGTTCACCGATCACTTATGGAAGAGGAGGAGGAAGAAGACGACCTCGGACTTGAATTAAGCCTTCTGTTGCTGCCAGCTATAGTTATAAATTTATACAGGAATTGCTATGATATTGAATTAATGCTGGACATGTGAAGTAATAAATAGCATTTCTGTTCTAAGGGGGGGCCGTTTACAACTTTACTTTAATAGAATTTGAATCATTTTTGGGAATTTTGACAGTTTTTTTTAATTAATGTTTTGTTTTGGATTAATTAGGCGATGATTAATTAAGATAGATGATTAATGGAAGGATTAGAGGGATAGATTAACAAGAAAGAGGTTAAAAACTTCATTTGGTTGCTTAGGAATTAATAAAAATGAATTAAGGAGTAGATACTGATAGGAGCAAATTCAAACTTCTGTTGCTAAAGATAGAAAAAATAACTTTTTGAGTATTGTCTGGACTCATGAAGTTTTCCTGGTTAGATGAAATGGAGAAATTTGCTCATTTTTTGAAAATTTATCGAATTCAGAATGTCTAATTGTGCAAAAAATAATAAAAACTTCAATTTTTTATGCCACAACATGGCATCAGCTACATGAATCTTTCTCCTCCATTGTGCTCTATTGAGAGTCAAATTTAAAAAAAAATGATTTGAAAATCCTCCAATGAATGATTGACTTGTCATTATCTTTTTATGAGATGAAATTCTTTTATTGGTGATATATCATCAAAAAATTATCTTGATTGGGCATGAATCTCGAAGCAAAATCAAGTTGAAAATTTCCGAAATTAAATTTAGAACCATCCGAACTCTGATTTCAACAAACTTATAGTCAAACAGAACGTCTCAGAAATACAAATCGAACGACACCAAATTCAACTCAATCCGAGCCCAAATGGGTCCAAATCAAATACCCAAAGCGGCTTTGGAAGGTTCAAACCATATTTTGGAATACCAAATGAACTTCAAATGTGACATGCTTATAGTCGAATCGAGCGGCTCAACGAGACGAATCCAACGAGCCCAAGATCATTGAATTATGATATCAGTAAAACATTCAAATGCCTAGTAAACAATCGACGATCAAGGAAATCAGTATCAATCATCCATTCAAACCACTCCCAACTTACCATTAATCTTCCTCCTATTTACTGGCCATGCCACTCCTAGAAAACTATAAATAGACATCTCATTCCTTATGGAAGGGAGACCCCAAGGAAGGAAAGGAAGGAAGCAAAGGAAGAGAGCCCTCTTGCCACCAGACTCCTCGACCACCGCCGGTCTTCCACCTGGCCGCCGACTAACGACGGAGTTATGCGCGGCAACCGACTAACACCAGACTTCTTCCCAGCCACCCACTGACGTTGGACTTCCCCCTGGCAATGGTCTAACGCGTGACTTCTGCCCGACCACCAACTAACGCTAGACTTCTGCCCGGCCACCGACTAACGCTGGACTCCACCCGACCGCCATTACGGTCTTCTGACCTCCGTCGCCAGACAACAATCTTTCTTACCACTGTCGTCTGCCGACTACGACCCTTCTGACCTCCGTCGCCCCCCGACTATAGTCCTACCGACTAAACAAACGTATCAATATTGATTATTCCCATTTTTAACATGTAATGCATTCTATATGATGTATATTTGTTACTTCAAGCCAATGCCTTCTCCGCAATGAAAGGCCTCATTTGTAATCAACTGCAAATACTAGTGGAACCATTTCAAATTGGGCTAGGCCCCATGGTTTTTCTCATTTTCATGGTTTCCCACGTAAAAATTTTGGTGTTTCTTATAAATACTGCACCCTCTCTTTTTATCTTATTATGTGCTGGATCTTCGTACAAAACTAAGACGTTAAACTTTATATCTCTCTACCGCCGTGAATATTCAAGGACGCAACAATTGGAAAGATGAGATCAATCAAACATCAATGGCAAGGTGATATTGAACCTAGATTACTGGCAGAAATCAAATAGCTATTGATAGGGAACATCATATGTTAGTAAAAAGTGTGCAATCAGGTTAATCGTACGCTTAATTGGAGCAGAAGTTGAGTTATCAAGAGTTGAAGCATCAATAATTGATAGATGATCAACAATTGGAGAAATTATTCTGTGTGGAATCCGAACGAAAAGAACCGTCTAAACATGTAAGTGTACACACTATATACATAATGTGTATCAAATCATTGTACACTCATAGTCCGAATAATTTCTCTAACAATTGATGAGTATAGTTGTAGATTAGGTGAAATTTAACTATTGACTAGTCATTCTCTTAATGAGAGGGGAGATCAAACAACCAAAAAGATAAGTGTCAAACATCTAAAGCCAAAATGATTGGAATACTCATGAAGACTAAAGCAAAGATATATTATTTTAGATTTACATGCCACTTAGGACTTAGCTATATGAGTGCTTAGAAATACATTTATCAACTAAGGCGCTATTTCAAACATATGGGAATTCAAAATTTTAAGTGTTTGATTTAATAAAAAAATTGCAAAATAAAATTTTTGATAAAATATTTTTTCACTCCATTATTCATTTTTTGATGTATCTCAAATTCTCCCGTTTCCGACTGAATTCTAAAATACATCGCAAGCTAAATCCATTGTCCCAATCAACCATTGTCGCAATCAGCCGCCACCCCCTCGTACTTGCCATCGATTGCTGCTGACAGCCAACTATCAACTCCTACTAATTTTAGAAGTCCAGAACATCATTAGATATCACAAATCTATCATACCTAACAAACAAGAAATTATTCTGTGTAGACACCGAACCATCCGGAGACGAATGAGAGCGCGTCATATTACTCAATACACATTGGTACACAACACCGATATATAACAAAAAAATAATGTGACGTGCTCTCATTCGTCTCCGGACGCCATCCGGGGTCCGCACAGCAAAAGAGGGGAGGCAGCTTCCATCATACACATAATTAAAAGAAAATTTTTAACTAAAATCTTCACATAATATATAATTATAAGAGGAATTTTCAAATCAAAGGTAGTCATTGAATGAAAGAAGATCATAAACCATGTCGTGGCACAAATTTGATACCCTGGAAGAAAATAAAAATTCAGTAGGTAAAAGAAAGCAAGCAATTGATCACAGCCAAAGTATTTGACAAACCACAAAGTTGACGAATACATGGAATCAAGGATCCATTGGAACATCTTAAGCGGGTAATCACAACGATGAGAAGAAGAGCTTAGCTAGAATCATAAAGCTAAGAGGGCTTCAACCTTTGCAATCTGCTCTTCTTCATTCTTTGGAGGCGGGCTCCGATTTGCCTCATCAAACAAATCATGCTTCCATTTCTCCACTTCAAAGCCTCCAGCACGATTCGAGTCTCTCTCACCATACCGACCATTAAACCTATCGCCTCGTCCTCTCATCCCTGCAAATCTCTCCCTCGATGGATCGACATTCCTCTGTATTTCTCCTCTATGATAGAAACCATCTCCTCTCCTTTCGCGCCTATCGTCAGCTCTTATAAATGTCCTATCAGGCTTATCAAGTGCTCGGGGGTGAGATCCTCCCCTTTCTTCTCCTCTCTTTGCAGTGGCCAAGTCTGGTTGCTCACGAGTAGATACCTTTGCTTTATCTGATCCTGTTGCAGCTGTATCAGTTTGTGGTTCGGCTGGCAACTTCTTCTCCCTGAATGCAGGTCTTTTCTTCGAAGGAGGAACTCTAGACTCCAACTCATGGAACCTATCATGTCGCCAGACGCCAGTCTTCTCATCTGCATGAGACTGAGACCTTTCATCCTTCTTCGGCTGATCATTTACATCATCTCTAGCCCTAAAGCCAGAATTTTCCCTGGAATCATCCCATTTCCTACGATCTGTGACAACAGACGCAAAAGATGCTGAAGAAATTAGTTGAAAAGGTATGGCTGAGAAAGTAAGGCTTGGTTGGAGGAGCTCACCTGTAACCCTTCGACCAAAGTTTCGACCACCTTGTCCAGCACTGCCACGGTCATCGTGCTGTAGATAAATGGACAGGCAGCCTAAGAAAGTTAAATACATTGAGACACTTGAAGGAACTGGTCTGAACAAGAAACCCCCACGTAAGGAGGCAATGTGAGAAGAAAATAATTGCAAGAAGATGCAACAAAAGTATAGTATAATAAAAAGAATCCCAAAAAAAAATCAGTGAATGTAGAGAAATGCATCCCCTAAGGATAGATGCTTATTCATATCTCAAATATCAAATACAAATTGGTGTGTGATGATGAAGATTTGGCAAATTGGCGGACTGGAAATAATGTGCACTATAACTCATAATATAACGTAGTGCATATCTTATACCACATGGCAAGGTAAAGTAAAACAAAATAATACACCAACTATCTAAGTGAAAAAACAAGATAGAATTGTAGAAGTAGAAATCTTATGCTCCATCACATATTCACATGTAAGGTTTTATCTATGATGCTCGAGTGTTGTATTTATCATGCAAAACTTAGAGAATGACTGTACATGTATTTTTGTTAGTTTTTTTATGAGGAACAAAGATATACCTTAGTGTTGATTCACACTGGATAGGGATCCCTTTACCCTTTAATTAGAATATATTGTATGTTTCCATCCACATTTTCCCCCTCATTTATCAAGAAGAGGGTAAATGCTTGTTTCCACATAATACTTTCCTTATCCTCTGTCTTTTTATATTGATTTTTTCCTTTTTTTGGGTAATATAAACAGTTGGTTATACACCAAAACTTTCCCTATGATAAATGAGTTGCCTATTCTTATATTGTCATGCTTTTCCTCAATATGAGTTCCTAGAAATCACCTTAAAAAGTGTAAATAATATGACAAAAACTAAAATATTTTTCAAGTATTCCTTATGCTCAAATTTTAATTAATTAGGATTGCTAAAAAGTCTAATAATATTTATCCATCCACTATTGTTTCCCCTCTAAACTCTATTCATGATTTACCTTTTTAGTTTATGTTTATCATTTGTTATTAAAGATGAATTCTTGAACATGAAAGGGGTTGGATGAAGGGTGACTTCTGAAGGTTAAGTAATGAATCAAAGATGTTTAATATAAGATAGGCAAAGGTTCAATTAATTTATTTATGTCATGAATTAGTATTTCCGATATCTCAACTTGATTGAAACTATTTTCTACTCTTATTGTTTCACCCCTTCATTCTCACATCTCATTATCCTTTAACATAATTATATAATTACATTAACTCCTATAACTATCATTACAACAATACAACAATAACAAGCCTTTGTCCCACTACGTGGGGTCGGCAACATGAATCCTTTTTCTCCATTGTGTCCGGTTCAAAGTCAAATTCTCGTTTAAATCTAATAGAGAAAGATCATTTCTAATATTTTCTAACCAAGTCTTTTTAGGTCTACCTCTACCTTTCTTAACATAAGTCAAATCTAATACCTCTACTTTCCTAACTGGGTCATCGGAAGGCCGCCGTTTTATGTGAAACTCCTATAACTATCATTGTCAAACTTATATGATTCTAATACATTTGCATAAGCCCTTGCGCTCATATTTAATATGTTAAAAGTAATATTATATCCTATTTATATAATAATAATAACAACGTAATTTCATACAAGGATTTTTTCTTTTATATTGTTGAATTTTTAATAAATATTTTTTAATGCTCCAGTGGACCCTTGTGTTATGTTGTGTTATTCATTATTAACAAGTGTGGGGTGATGTAGAAAGAGCATTACAAGTTGAAGAAAAAAAGCATGCTTACAAAGAACCAAATCAGATCAAATATAAATGCAAGAATGTCAAGAGCTTCTAGTTTAATTGCTGCAGATTTTGATGAAGAAAAGCATAAGATAGAGGAAGCCAGCAGAAGATTGGAGGGGTACAAATATTGTGATGGGAAAAAGAGTATAGATGATAAAAGAAGATGAAATAGATAATAGCAATTATTAGATGAAACTTAGGCTACAGAAATTAACAGCTTGAGTTTTTTCATCAGTTTGTTTAAACTTCACACGTAACTTTTACATCATATGAACACTTTCTTTAGATTATACTCAAAAAGATTTTTCATGTTTATAGTGAAATAAAAGTTTAAAACGTGCTTTTTTGTCTAATATATTATATTTTTTAATATCATAATTATCAAATTATACTATAAAAAATTTTCTCATAATTAAAATATTTAAATTTTATGGAGCTTCATTTTGCTCAGGAAAACACCTAGGTTCTGCCTAGTACCTCAGACATTAAACAATCATATGTCGTTGAGAGTACCTATTGCCTTTAATAACAATGATCCGAATTATTTGGGGTTGAATTTGGATAACTAGACTATCAAACAGCGAACTTCACAAGCTAACGATACATCTATGCATATTGACTCTGATGATAAATGCAACTATGTGTAATGCACAACATAAATTTGAAAGATCCTAAATCTGCCAGAATCCGTAGCATAATTTTAGTGCCTAGAATTTTCAAATAGAGAGGCTACATAACGAATTGCTAGTGGGAGTTGCGTTAGCACTTCTACTATCTTCTAAAACAAGAATGGAAACTAAACTTTATAGTTCACTGAGGACAAAATTAGAAAAAACAGCTTAGTGCAAGAAAATGGCGGAAGACAGCATAAATCTATCAGCCTCTCAATTACAAATAAGTAGGATATTGTTGGATGCATACAAGGGAAAAGCATTCTAATTTGAAAGTAAAAATATGATTACATATTATTAGATTGTAGAATAAAGGTGTTGATAGTATTAGACAAACATGCTTGCATGCGTCACAAGCACACACCAGCTATAATTTGTTACACCCTTGCCGGCCCAGGAGGGGTCGGCTAGACCGGTCCAGCCTGGACCGGTCCTGGTTTATGCCAGGCGGGGCCGCAAGCCAGGGGAGGGGGAGGCGGAAACAGGGGAGGGCCCATTCTAAGCTTAATTAAATGTATGGGAGGGAAAATTTTGAATGAGAGGGCTGTTTAGGTATTTTGTAGAACTCCATTATGGTTAATTAGGGGGATTGGGGGGAAATTAGGGTTATCTTGAATTTGAATGTGATTTGAGATCTTCTTGGAGGTTTGGGCTCTAGTCTTCTTTGCTAGAGATTTTGGAGAGTTAATCTTCCTCTCGAATTGAAGATCCTTCTATCGTTTGCTATTTTATTTCTTCTACTAGTGGAATACAAGTGGTTTGTTTGGATTTGCTTCAGATTTCCTCTGTTTATCTCTGTTTGTTGGCTGTTTTCCTGCTGGAAACAGCAGAAAACCCTGCTGTTTGCTCATCCTTTTGAGTTAGGTTTGCTTGCGAACTCAAGTATTATCTTAGGGTTACTTGCGAACTCAAGTATTTCCTATCATAATTCAAAGCTAGACAAACAGCAGCCTGCTTTTAGTAAAAAAGAACAACAACAACAACAATATCAAGCCTCTGTCCCACTACGTGGGGTCGGCTACATGAATCCTTTTTCTCCATTGTGTCCTGTTAAAAGTCAAATTCTCATTTAAATCTAATAAAGAAAGATCATTTCTAATATTTTTCTAACCAAGTCTTTTTAGGTCTACCTCTACCTTTCTTAATATAAGTCAAATCTAATACCTCTACTTTCCTAACCGGGTCATCGGAAGGCCGCCGTTTTATGTGACCAAACCATCTAAGGCGACTCTCTCTAATCTTATCTTCCACTGGAGTTATTCCAACCTTTTCACGTATATGCTCATTTCGTATCCTATCTCTAAGGGTAAAGCCACTCATCCACCTAAGCATCCTCATCTCTGCAACACTTAACTTAGTATTATGCTTCTCTTTTAATGGCCAACATTCGGCACCATAAAGCATTGCAGGTCTCACCACCATCTTATAGAATTTTCCCTTAAGTTTGAGGGGGACTTGTCTATCACACAACAAGCCTGATGCATTCCTCCACTTCAACCATCCAACTTGAATTCTGCTGATGACATTCTCATCTATTTCCTCAGCACTCTGAACAATAGATTTAAGATATCTAAAACGTGTACTCTTATTAATGACTTGATTGCCCAAAGTCACAATCCCCTCCCTAGGTCTATTACTACTAAAAATACACTCCATATATTCTGTTTTAGATCTACTCAAGCGAAAACCTTTAGACTCTAACGTTGACCTCCATAATTCAAGTTTACCTTCAACTCCCTCTCTAGTCTTATCAATAAGAAGAATATCATCAGCAAAAAGCATACACCAAGGTACATCCTCTTGCAAATGTCTAGTGAGAACATCCATGACTAAAGCAAAAAAGATATGGGCTTAAGGCTGATCCTTGATGTAATCCAACCGAAATAAGAAAATACTTGGTCAAACCACCTTGTGTTTGAACACAAGTAATAGCTCCTACATGCATATCTTTAATGATTTGAATATAAGCGTTATTAACTCTTTTCTTTTCAAGAACTCTCCATATTCTCTTGGAACTTTATCATATGCTTTCTCTAAATCAATAAATAGCATATGTAGATCATCCTTATTCTCTCTATATTTCTCCATCAAACCTCTCAATAAATATATGGCTTCCATAGTAGACCTACCTGGCATGAATCCAAATTGATTTTGAGAAACATTAGTATCACGCCGCAACCTACGCTCCATAACTCACTCCCATAATTTTAGAGTATGACACATAACTTAATTCCTCTATAATTCGCACAATCTTGTGCATCACCTTTATTCTTAAAAATAGGAATTAACACACTTATTCTCCACTCATCTGGCATCTTTTTAGTCTTCAAAACAGTATTGAAAAGTTTACTACTACTTTCAATAAAACAAAATGATAAAAATATTAGCAAAATGGATCAACTTCATTAGACTTATCTTCTCTTAATTAAGAAATCTCATGGAAACTAAACATCTAATTTTCTTTTGGAAAAAAATATGCAAAGTTTGACATGTCCCTTTAAGTACAGGTACCCAACTTGCAGGCATAGATTAAATATCATTTAATTCTAACCGTATTAATGCAAGATTATCCAACAAGTAAATCATGTATCTTGGGCATGTCATTAAATTTTGACATTCTAAAATCGACGAATTTCATCAATAGGTGATGTAGAACTACGTGCTTAAGATGAATGAAATAAGACTATTGCACGATTTCTTGTTTTAGCACATTAATGGTACAATCACTAGCAAGTGAAACGATGAAATAAAACAAGAAAGGAGCGCCTACGTTTAGGCTAAACACTTGGAAAATCAAATTAATCTAGAAAAGTAACAACATGCGAAGTAAATAAGCTTTCAACCAAAAATCTCTAATCTAACAATAAGATTAGAAACATGAGACGGTAACTCAAACCTACATTTACTAGGCTTAGTAGAAATTAGGTGAACAAGATCGTCATGAGTCAATTCAAATCACAAGAGTTAGTTAATCGACGAAAACACGTGAGTAGGAGGATGAAGAAAAACCTTTGCTCGAAGTAGACAAGGCCGAGATCTTGCTACGGATCAGCCATCCATATGAGAAGGGCTGTTTTGGCTCCACGAGAATGTTGGGTGGCCATGGGAGAATCCTCTGGATGTTTGGACAGCAGTAGGGGACCCTTTAGGTATTGCCACCATGAGAGAAAACCTGCTAGGGAAGGTGACCAGCCAGCTGCTCCTTCCTGGACAGCAATTAGGTTGAATCCGAGTGGTAGGGAGGTGGGGTGCTGATGCAGAAAAATCTGGCAGCAAGTTGGAAACAGGGAAAACTGTAGTTGGCAAGGCTTGGAGGGGTTTTGGGAAGAAAAATCAGCCCAGGCGTGATGGGCAGGAAGTGGGCACGTAAGGGGGAAAATTGGACTTCATTCCAAATTAGGGAGGAGGAGTTTTGGAAAGAATTGGGGAGGTGGGGCTTGGGGAAATTTCGGCTAAAGGAGGTGGAGGGGAGTTTGAATTCTTTCCAAGGTGGGGTGGTGGCTTTTAGGAAATAATTCCTAATTCTCTCCAAGAGGGGGCCGGCGGCATTAATATGCTAGGAGAGGATTGAGGGGAAGATTTGGGGTTTCCTAAATTAAGTCTAGGAATTATGAAAGACTTAATTCAATCCTTAGTTTTTGAAATTCAAATAGGATTTAAATTAAGAACCTTCCTAAAATAGATTTCCTAAGTTAGGAAAGATTTGAATTTTAAATCCATTAGATTTTTAATTCAAAATCTGTCCTAATTTTACTTAATTTAAAATAGGAAATAAGGCATTGAGAGGCAAAAGGAAGGGAGGTGGAAGGGGAGCCGGCGGGTGGCTTTGGCCGAGGGGGTGGTGGAGGAAAATTAAGGTGGGGGAATGAAAACCGGCGGTGGAATGGGAGGGATCCAAGGTGGTCGGCAGGTGAGGGGTTTGGGGATGCCTTTTTGCCGGCGGTCTAGGAGGAAACCTAAGGAAGAGAAGAAGAGAAAATCAACAAAGAGAAATAACCACGAACCCGGCCATCTCCAAGGTTGGTGGGTGATCCAAAGTCCCTCTCCTAGGGATCTCTCTCCAAATGCACTCAAGATCTCATCAAGAGTTTAAGCAAATGAAAATTTGATTAATTCTTCATTACATGAAAAGAGAACAATGGGCCTATATATAGCCTCAAACAATGACTCAAGAAAACAAAAGACGACAACGCCCTCAGGGCTTACAAACATCCTCCCTTGAGTAAGGGGTAAAAATAGAAACTACTAAAAGCAAATACAACATGACACAATAATAGAAGAAATAAATAATACAACTCAAAAATATATCGGCTCAATCGTGGCCGTAGGTCGACGGCCACGTCTCTGATAGACCTTCCATGTTCTGATGTCCCCATCATTCTCCCGGGGTGGGAGAAAGCTCGACTTCGTCGAGTAAGCGTCCATGGTGCTCTCGTAGATCTCTAAAGCATCAGGGTCAATTTGTTGCAGTTCTTCACGATCTAGCCATGTATCCTCTGACTCGGGCTTCCCTTTCCACCTTATCAAGTACCTTCGTCGTCCACCTTCCCTTGTGGAGATGATATCATCACTCAGAATCGAATCCACCTTTTCTGCCATGGGTGATTTAGGAATATTTGGTAGTGGAGGTAGGTTTGGGTTCTCACATGGTGGGGTCACACAAGGCTGCTGTATGAGTGGATTTGGTGGATTAAAATCAGGACCTTCGTATGCAACTAGATCTTATATGTTAAAGGAGGGATTGATGTTGAATTCTGCAGGCAGATCTATTACATAAGCATTATCATTAATTTTCTTAATTATTTTGAAAGGTCCAGCACTTTTAGCATGTAGTTTCTTAACTGTTCCTGGCGGGAGCCATTCCGGACGAATCTGCACCATCACGGAGTCGCCAACCTCAAAAGTTTTAAATTTTCGTTTCAGATCAGCATGTAATTTGTAATCATTATTGCTCTTCTCAATTTGTCGTGCAATGTCTTTATGAAGCTCATGCAAATGTGATGCAAATGATGATGTAGACTCAGAAATCCTATACCTAGGGCACATGGGTATGAGATCTAGCGGCTGCCTAGGTTTGAACCCATACACAATCTCAGAAGGACTTAGGTCAGTGGTTCGGTTTACAGAATTATTATACGCAAACTCAGCAGTGGGTAGAACAGAATCCCAATCCTTAACATGCTCGTCAACCAGAGACCGTAACAGATTTCCTACGCTCCTATTAACTACCTCGGTCTGACCATCAGTTTGTGGATGAAAGGCTGTCGAGAATTGCAATTTAGTGCCTAATTTCATCCAAAGGGTCTTCCAAAAATAGCTAGTGAATTTAACATCCCTATCCGAAACAATGGTCTTGGGTAGACCATGAAGACGGACAACCTCATTGAAATAAAGTTTGGCAATATGGGAGGCGTCGGATGTTTTGGAGCAGGGTATAAAATGAGCCATTTTGGAAAATCTATCAACTACGACACAAATGGCATCATTTTTACGAAGAGTCTTAGGCAGGCCTAAAATGAAATCCATGCTAACGTCCTGCCAAGGACAACTAGGGACAAGCAACGGAGTGTACAGACCAGTGTTCTGCTTACGCTGTTTGGCTAACTGACAAGTGTGACACCGGCTAACCATCCTACCAACGTCTCTCTTCAGGCTGGGCCAAAAGAAACGATACTCCACGGCTTCTACAGTTTTATCCCGTCCGAAGTGCCCAGCGAGGCCTCCGGCATGGAGTTCCCAGACAAGAAATTCCCTAAGGGAGGCGCTAGGAATGCAAAGCTTTTGAGCTTTGAAAAGGTAACCATCCTCTAGAAGGAAATCGTCCATAAGGCGCGTGCTGCCTGTGGACAAGAGAGAGTAGGTCTCTTTGAAGTCGGGGCAGTCCAAATAGTCCCTCTTTATTTGGTCGAAACCCACAACTTCAGCTTTCATCTTAGTGGCAGTCATCATGCGACGACTGAGTGCATCAGCAGCTTTATTCTCAACTCCCGCCTTATGTCTAAGGGTATACGTGTACTCCTGAAGGAACTCTACCCAACGACCGTGGCGCGCATTCAATTTCTTTTGGGAGTTGATATAACGCAGAGCCTCATGATCCGAGAAGATGACGAACTCTTGCGGGAGCAAGTAGTGTCGCCAATAGCGGAGGGATTGGATCACAGCGTAAAACTCTTTGTCGTAAGTAGAATATCGCTGCCTAATGTTATTCAGCTTCTCGCTGAAGTAAGCTACTGGGTGACTTTCCTGGGATAGGATTCCTCCAATTCCGACCCCCGAAGCATCGCATGTCACTTCGAAGACTTTGGAGAAATCAGGAAGTCTCATCACTGGGGCTTCCACCATTCTTTTCTTAATCTCATCAAAAGCTCTGGTGGCGGCCGGGGTCCAGTGAAAATCACCCTTCTTAAGACAGTCAGTGATAGGAGATACGATAGTGCTGAAATTTCGGATAAATCTCCTATAAAAGGTGGCCAATCCGTGGAAGCTGCGGACTTCCCGGATGTTCTGAGGAAGAGGCCACTCAATGATGGCTTTCACTTTCTCGGGGTCAGCGGAAACCCCTTGAGCTGACACGATAAAACCCAGAAAGATGACTCGATCTACAAAGAAAGTACACTTCTTAGAATTTGCGTACAATTGTTCTTTCCTTAAGACCGAACAGACTTGCTTTAAGTGGTCCAGGTGTTGCTCAACAGAATGACTATAGATAAGAATGTCGTCAAAGTAGACAACGACAAACTTACCCATAAAAGGGCGTAACACCTGGGTCATGACTCTCATAAAAGTGCTCGGGGCGTTACTTAACCCAAAAGGCATGACCAACCACTCGTAAAGACCATCCTTGGTTTTGAAAGCAGTCTTCCACTCGTCACCGGGTCGGATCCGGATCTGGTGGTATCCACTCTTGAGATTGATCTTGGAGAATAGAGTGGCACCCGTCATCATATCTAGCATATCGTCTAATCTTGGAATAGGGAAACGATATTTGACGGTGATTTTGTTGATAGCACGGCTATCAACACACATTCTCCAGGATCCGTCCTTCTTAGGAGTGAGAAGGGCGGGCACCACGCAGGGGCTAAGACTCTCCTTAATGAAACCTCGCTGTAGTAACTCATCGACCTGCTTCTTAAGTTCAGCATGTTCCGTGGGGTTCATGCGATAGTGCGGCAGGTTAGGGAGGGAGGCTCCAGGGACTAAGTCTATTAAGTGTTGAATGTCTCTAAGTGGAGGTAATTGATCTGGGAGATCTTCAGGGAAGACATCAGCAAACTGCCCCAAGATAGGTTGGACTTCCTGAGGGATCGGATCATCAGATTCGGTGGGAATCTCACGACCTATTAATGCGTACAAAGGTGCGCCTCGGGTAATCTCAGAGTCCAGAATTTTAGCAGTGATCAAGTTCAGTCCTTTCTTGGACTTCAGGGGGTGGGGTTTGGGTTCTTCCTTGACCCGGGGCTGCGATGGTAAAAGCTTAATCTTTTTATCCGCATGTTCAAACACGCAGGTGTTTGAACACCCATAGATGTGGACATCATTATAAAAAATCCAAGGTCGCCCTAACAGAATTTGTCCAACATCCATAATCAGAACATCGCACCATACATTCTCCTTATAAGTGGCAAAGGAGATAGGTACGATGCTTCGTTCTTTCACCTCCAAGGCAGTGGAGTTGACCCAAGCTACCTTATACGGGTTGGGGTGAGGGACAGCAGAAAGACCAAATTTGGACACCATGTTGGAGGAGACAGCATTGATGCAACTGCCACTATCTATGATGACCTTACAGTTTTTATCTTTGATTTTGGTGTAGGTGTGAAAGATAGAAGTCCTACGCCAGTCATCGAATGTAACGGGGTGTGACAGTGCACATCTCACCACACAGATGGAAGATGTGTCCAATTTCTGAAGGCAGTGGAGGACGGTGGTGTCATCGTCCTCCTCAAAGAAATCACCTTCTTCCTCTACTTGATGGACCTGATCAACCTCGGGCTCAAGATCCTCTTCAGTAATCTCCTCAATGATAGAGACTTTGTAGGGACTGGAGCACTGAGAAGCGATATGCCAAAACCCCTGGCATCGAAAACACTTGGTCCCGGGGCTGGACCGAGAGGTATCCGGAGTGGGAGGCTTGTTTCTAAAATCAGGTCGGGGGGCTGGGTGACCCGTAGGTGGTCGGGTCACACTTCCAGGAGTGGGTCGTGCAGTGGTAGAGTGAGGAGTGGCACTACTGGAAGGTCTGTAGGAGGGTCTAGAGTCATGTGAACGGCTCGGGTGCTGGGGACGGGTCTCCTCCAAATCTAACACTAAACTGTAGGCGTTCTCCAGGGTAGTAACGTTCCGGGCAAACAACTCGTTGCGAAGATCCTCTCGCAACCCGGTACGAAACATAGACAAAATCTGCGCAGGGGTGGTAGAAGTCTCCCCTTTTTATCGAATCAAGTAATCATCGAAGGAGGCGATGTACTCTTTGACTGGTTTATTTCCCTGGGTTAGCCTATTCCATCTATCCAATAACCTAGGGAAGTACGAGGGAGGCAAGTACTTCTGCTTAAGCTCACATTTCATCGATGGTCAATCAGTGATGGGGTAATCGTTCCTAGCCTCTCTAAGACTCTAAGTTAGACCAAAACTGGCTCGCCCTACCCGTGAGTTTCATCTCCGCAAAACTAACCTTCCTTGCCTCGGAGATGTTATACCACTTAAAGAAGCTGTCCATACCTTTGACCCAGTCCAGGAAGAGTTGGGGGTCGAGGGTGCCATCAAAGGTAGGAGCATCAACTTTAATATTTTTCATAAGTGGTATATCAGGATCATGACGAGGTCATGTCCATAGTGTGGAGTGCGATGATTGGCACGATGTTGCCGCTCGTCAGGGTAGGTGTCATCCCCATACATAGACGGTGGTCTAGAAGGGGTGTAGGGAATAGGATGCTCTCGTGCACGCTCAAGTGTGTCAAATCGTTCAGTGGTGTCCCTACGAAGTTCGGCTAGGTCGGCTTGATTTTCTTTGAGCTGCTGGCTAATGTTATTCATTTGACCTACCAATAAGTCTAAAGTCCTTCCAAGTTGTTCCGGGTCCATACCTAGACACTAGGTGACACTTTGGATTGACTTCAGATAGAGGACAACACCTAAATGTAATGACAAACTCTCTAAAATAACATTAAATGATGCAGAAAATACTAGGACAGCAAATTCAAAGTGGGGTTAGGCAACCTAAACAACTAGGGAGACGACTAGGTTAAGGACAGCACTTAAACAATTGAAAAACATGATTAACAACTCTTAAATGTGTGCAGGAAAGTAGTGGACAGCAAGCATAATATGTAATTAAACTAATTTAAATGATGGCATGCATGCAACAAAATATAGAACTAGATAAGCAACTCCTAGGATGATGTCTAGCATGCAAAAACTAGAGCATACCATGCTCTGATACCAGATGATGTAGAACTACGTGCTTAAGATGAATGAAATAAGACTATTGCACGATTTCTTGTTTTAGCACATTAATGGTACAATCACTAGCAAGTGAAACGATGAAATAAAACAAGAAAGGAGCGCCTACGTTTAGGCTAAACACTTGGAAAATCAAATTAATCTAGAAAAGTAACAACATGCGAAGTAAATAGGCTTTCAACCAAAAATCTCTAATCTAACAATAAGATTAGAAACATGAGACGGTAACGCAAACCTACATTTACTAGGCTTAGCAGAAATTAGGTGAACAAGATCGTCATGAGTCAATTCAAATCACAAGAGTTAGTTAATTGACGAAAACACGTGAGTAGGAGGATGAAGAAAAACCTTTGCTCGAAGTAGACAAGGCCGAGATCTTGCTACGGATCAGCCATCCATATGAGAAGGGCTGTTTTGGCTCCACGAGAATGTTGGGTGGCCATGGGAGAATCCTCTGGATGTTTGGACAGCAGTAGGGGACCCTTTAGGTATTGCCACCATGAGAGAAAACCTGCTAGGGAAGGTGACCAGCCAGCTGCTCCTTCCTGGACAGCAATTAGGTTGAATCCGAGTGGTAGGGAGGTGGGGTGCTGATGCAGAAAAATCTGGCAGCAAGTTGGAAACAGGGAAAACTGTAGTTGGCAAGGCTTGGAGGGGTTTTGGGAAGAAAAATCAGCCCAGGCGTGATGGGCAGGAAGTGGGCACGTGAGGGGAAAAATTGGACTTCATTCCAAATTAGGGAGGAGGAGTTTTGGAAAGAATTGGGGAGGTGGGGCTTGGGGAAATTTCGGCTAAAGGAGGTGGAGGGGAGTTTGAATTCTTTCCAAGGTGGGGTGGTGGCTTTTAGGAAATAATTCCTAATTCTCTCCAAGAGGGGGCCGGCGGCATTAATATGCTAGGAGAGGATTGAGGGGAAGATTTGGGGTTTCCTAAATTAAGTCTAGGAATTAGGAAAGACTTAATTCAATCCTTAGTTTTTGAAATTCAAATAGGATTTAAATTAAGAACCTTCCTAAAATAGATTTCCTAAGTTAGGAAAGATTTGAATTTTAAATCCATTAGATTTTTAATTCAAAATCTGTCCTAATTTTACTTAATTTAAAATAGGAAATAAGGCATTACGAGGCAAAAGGAAGGGAGGTGGAAGGGGAGCCGGCGGGTGGCTTTGGCCGAGGGGGTGGTGGACGAAAATTAAGGTGGGGGAATGAAAACCGGCGGTGGAATGGGAGGGATCCAAGGTGGTCGGCAGGTGAGGGGTTTGGGGATGCCTTTTTGCCGGCGGCCTAGGAGGAAACCTAAGGAAGAGAAGAAGAGAAAATCAACAAAGAGAAATAATCACGAACCCGGCCATCTCCAAGGTTGGTGGGTGATCCAAAGTCCCTCTCCTAGGGATCTCTCTCTAAATGCACTCAAGATCTCATCAAGAGTTTAAGCAAACGAAAATTTGATTAATTCTTCATTACATGAAAAGAAAACAATGGGCCTATATATAGCCTCAAACAATGACTCAAGAAAACAAAAGACGACAACACCCTCAGGGCTTACAAACATCCTCCCTTGAGTAAGGGGTAAAAATAGAAACTACTAAAAGCAAATACAACATGACACAATAATAGAAGAAATAAATAATACAACTCAAAAATATATCGGCTCAATCGTGGCCGTAGGTCGACGGCCACGTCTCTAATAGACCTTCCATGTTCTGATGTCCCCATCAATAGGTCTTCAATAAGTAGTAAATTAAGAGAATCATGGTATTCCATTCCTTTGCTTCATATTATGAATTTAACTCACATGATGATGAGGACATCGTCAGTGATTTCGACATGTGTACCATCGGAGACACCAGAGATCGACGGTCACGATCAGGAGTTTATATTCTGAGTCATTTTATGTAGTAGTTTATTTTTATTTTTTCAGTTTTACTGTTTTACCCTTATGGGTGGTCACTTGATGTTGTAGCCCGAGGGCATTTTAGTATTTTGTTTTCTTCCTTTCGGCCTATTTATATGAGGCCCCTTACATTGTATGAGATGATGATTGATTAATGAAAATTTCCTTTGCCTTCTTCTTCATCTTGTGTGAGCACTAGAGGAGAGAAAGAGAGCTCAAGGTGAGAGCAAGTGAAATACCCATCAACCGGTGGAAGAGTCCTCGGTTCGTGGTCCTTGTATTTTTATTTCTTTCATCTATTCTTCTTCTCCTCCCCGCCTCCCACCCGCCGATTCCTCTTAGTTTCCCCCCCCCCCCCCCCCACCGCCGGTCACCTCCCTATTTCCCATCATCTCCACCTCCAACCACCCGCCCCAACCCCTAACCCGCCGGCATCTCCTTCCCCACCTCACCGCCCCCTCCTTTTCCCCTTGGACCGACCCCCACTCCCCCACCACCGGCCTCCCCGGACGCCTTAACCCGCCGGCCACCCCACCGCCAGCCGCCGGACTTCCCCTCCCCACCGTTCCCCTCCTCCCAAGCCCAAAGCCGCCGGCCTTCCTAATTTCCCTCCAAGGATTTTGAAATTTTCAAAATTCAAAGCCCATAAATACTTTCCTAAAATAACTCTCCCCATTAGGAAGGATTATCAATTTGAATTCAATTCAATATTTGAATTCAAATAGTTCCCTCCCTAATAAATCCCAATATTAGGAAACCTCCCTCTAATGACTCAAATCTGAAATTAATTTCAGATTTGATGTCAATTAGCATTTAATCCTCATGGCCCACATACAACGAATCTAGACATCTTGCTCCTCCTTTATGTGGCCGGCCCCTCCCTTGCCTTTTCTCCCTCCTAATCAACTCCCAATCACAATTAATGGTTCCCCTAATTCCCTCTCTAATAATTGCCCAAGTCCTATTTGAAATTTAAATTTAATTTCAAAGTGTTTCCCTCCAATTTCACTTAACCTGAAATTAATTTCAGGTTATCTAATCCCAACGCTTTCCAACTCAAACCTAGCCTCCTACCCTCTCTTCCTCCCGCCATCCCAAAACCCCACCCCTACCCAAACCGCCGGCCTCTCTCTCCACCCGCCACCTCCTTCCCCTCTCCTCCCCACTTCAATATGCATGGAGAAACTCGAATGGAACTTTGGATTCGTGCATGACGATCGAGGTCAAGTCAACATCCTCCAATCGCCCTTCTTTGACGTGGGCTTTGATTTCGACGACACCGTTGAGGAATACATCGACCGCATCCAATACGACTTAGTGGACGTGATCGACGAGCAAAGATCAAAGGGACGTTGGATAATCTACGGTCATCCACCACCTCCTCCAATTCCGGCTACCTCTCCGGCGACTACTACCCTCCGCGCCACTTGTCTTCTAGTGGCTTCGCTAAGTGTGCTTGCAACGTTCATCCGCTAACCTCCACTATTAAGAGAGCGAGTGAGGGACCTCAAGGTGAACGATCTAAATTTTAAACGTGGGGATCTTGTTAAACTTGTTATTTGCATTACTTAGTAGTTGTTAAAAATTATTTTGCAAGTCCTACTAATCTCAACTTGTAATCCATTGCTCTTACCGAATCTCTCATGACACATTCTTAAAGATTAACTTGAGCACGCAATAGGTTTACTATTAGTAAGCAAAGTTCAATAGTTACATTAATCTCTTATGTGCAATTCTTGCTTCTATGCATATGTTTCACATCATCTTGGTATCAGAGCATGGCTAGCATGCATTACATGTGCTAGATGCATCCTAGGAGTCTACTTAACTATCCCTTAGCTTGTTTACATGCATACCATCGCATTATTACTTTACATCACTGTTTTATTTTGCTGTCCACTATTTTCCTGCACTCATTTAGTGAGTTGTAAGCCAATTTCTTAAATGTTTAGGTGCTGTCCACATCCTAAACTCATTCCCTTACACTGACTACTTAATCCATTAGGTTATGCTTGCTGTCCACTCATTTTCTGCACTATCTAGTGACAATTTGGAGAGTCTAACTTAGTGTTTAAGTGTTGTCCACACTCTAGAGACCTTCCTAAACACTTAGATAACTTTATGCCCTTCTGTAGTTTGCTGTCCACACATTTCCTGCACTCATTTAGTGAACTTTAGGTTAGTTTATTAAGTGTTTAGGTGCTATCCACAAACTAGTTTGCTGTCCAAACTGTCCCTGCCCCGTTTAGTGACATTTTGGTGATTTTAACTTGGTGCTTAGGTGCTTCCATCACTCTAGGGTCCTTCCTAAACTCTTAACCAACTTAACCCCTTGTTGTAGTTTGCTGTCCCCTTCATTCCTGCACTCAATTAAGGGCATTTAGAAGAGTATAACCTAGTGTTTAGGTGCTGTCCACACCCTATCTTTCTTCCTAAACTCCTAGAGAACTTAAGGTAATGCTGTAGTTGCTGTCCCCTCACTTCCTACCTCATTTAGTGACTTTCTAGCAAGCCTCACATTGCAAACAGGTGCAGTCCTTGCACCTTAGGACCCCTATCCTTCACCCACTCACCAATTTCTTGTGTGAGCTGAAGGTAGCATGATACCCCACCTTGTAGCTTGCTGTCCAAACAATTTCTGCACCCTTTAGTGAGCTTAAGTGAGCTTAACTTAGTGTCTAAGTGCTGTCCTAAACATCCGATCATCTTTAGGTATCCCTTAGCGCTTCCCATGGACCCGATAGAACTTCAAAAGAAGTTAGATGACCTAGTTAGTCTAGTGGGTTCTATAACTCAAACCATGAAGGAGAAACATGTTGACTCTCCCCACTCTAGGAATGTACCCCATTCGGTCAATCATGCTAGTCGGAAAATACCCCACTCTATTTATCAACCTAGACCTGAACCTAAGCTGCAACAACCTCACGTAAAGCCACCTTACCGTCTACCCACCTTTGATGGTTCCTCAGACCCTTACTATTTTAGGGAATGGGTTAGACAATTAGAGGACTATTTTGAATCGCGTGATGTCCCTGAGTCCCACCGAGTTAGCATCGCTAGGCCTCACCTTAAAGGTCGGGCTCTTCAATTTTGGATGAGGTTGGAAGATCATAAAGAGTCTCGCGGTGAGTACCCTAATTGGAAAGACATGAGGCTAGAACTTAATTTAAAATACCGGCCCTCCACCAGTGACCAACCATCTAGTTTTAAGTTTAGGTCACCCCCTGTTCATCAAACCTTTGGGTGTTGCACTTTCAAAAGCCCTACACGTGACAGTCAGTCCTACCCACCTAAACCTGTCCGACACACCACTCCCACCCGCATAACTAACCAGAGAGCGACCCCTACACCTAGTGACCGTCATCTAGAGCACCATCCTATCTCTTTTGTTGGGACAAACCGTGGACATTACTGTGGTCGAGACCACCCATCCCTTAGTGACATCAGGGTTGCTGCCCCACCCTGTAGGTCTTCACCTAGCCTTGATGGCCGACCCTCTACTGGATCTTCTGCTGGATCGGTCCCTCATGACTCCCCACTTGGATCAACTCCTAGCCATCCCAGTCCACCTTTAGCCTCCCCAGTCCTTAACCCTGCAAGTATAATTGTAATAAAGAAATGCACTAAAAAGAAAAAATCCTCTGAACCTAAGACTGAGTGCATCCATTTTGTGGATACTAATGACATCATTGATAACGAGGACTTCTTTGAGGATGAAACTGAAGTAGTTAAATCAGACTCCCTATATGACTTAAAACCTGATTTAGAAAATTTAGAATCTTTAAACTTGGATACCTTAGCACCTCCCGATCCTAATCTCATTAAGGATATCCCTTTGGATAAAGTCTACCTGGACGATAGTAATGTGATCTCGAAAGAAGCCAATCTAACCTTGAACACATTGAATTTAAATTCGGAAGATCCTGATTTAGTTGTATCACCTACTGAGTTGACTTTAGATAATTCTGGTGGTAGTAATCTCGAGTCGGAAGTGGTTCAATTGAATTTACTACCTGAGTTAAACCCCGATTTAATTGACCCCGAATCCATGGATCTTAGGGCTATCACCAAATCTGGTTCTATTGAGAATAATAATATGATTTCGGAAGACAGTATTTTGAATCAGAAAGATATTAAGCCTAATGTGAAGGAAGAGCCTCCTCTTGTCTTATTGAGGTCTATTTTAGGAGTTGCTTCTTTAGATTTGCGTGTGAAAGAGTGTGTCTCTACTAATTTGACTTACCTCACCATTCCTTGTATCGACTTTAATGCAAGAGAGAGCATTGGCCCATGCCTTCCTATCTCCCATCTAACTGTTGTGCCCACATATGCTCTGAATACTCTACCCCATCTCTTGGGTCCCATACCTGCTGGTGACTCCTTAGGCTATCCTATTATGGTTGTGAGTCAGGACCCATTGTCCTCTCATACTCTCGACTCCTACTTTTTGCCCTCTATACCCTTGTCCTTCCCTGTTAAGAACCTTCCCTCTCCTAGTTGGATGATCTTACTAGATTACCTTACTGCCCCTAGGAGACATTCTGTGACCCTAGATGAGACTCCTTGTGGAGACGCCCTTTTAGTTAAGGATGTTTTCATTGCTCCTCCTACACCAGTTCCCTTAAATACAAAAGTTTTATGTCTTTCATTTTGTGACTGATCCATCTTTATTTTCATCTATGTGTGTTTGTGAGTCAGTGTGATTGTGTGTGCTTTGTAGTTTGTTATCTTCCACTATGTTCAATAATATGTGAGAGTCCACAATTATTCTTCAGGCATATCAAGTCTCTAGCATCACATTTTCTCATATCATTGATCTTGTTGATTCTTGAATTTTGGGCACATGATCTTGCATTTAACATGCCGCATTTGCATCGCATATTCAAGAATTGCACAAAGAAATTAATTAGAATTGAACAAAGCAACGCTAACTATAAACTCAATGCGAACTGCAAGAAAAGATTTAAAGAATTTAAAGTGGGAGATTCTGTAGTGGTTCGGACTCGTCCGGAGCGGTTTCTGCAAGGGACCGTTAAGAAGTTACATGCGAGAAGCTTAGGACCTTTCAAAATAATTTCCAAAATAAACAGTAATGCTTATGTGCTAGACCTCCCTGAAGGTTTTAACATTAGCCCCACATTTAATTTCGAAGATCTTGTAGCCTTCGAGGGTTCAGAGTTTAACCCCACTAATCTACTAAACAATAAGCCTTGTGTGACCCCACCTGGTAAGAACCCCAGCCTACCTCCACTCCCAAATATTCCCACTTTACCTATTGCGGAGAAAATTGAGGCAATACTTAGTGATGACATCATATCCACTAAAGACGGTGGTCGCCAAAGGTATTTAGTTCAATGGACAGGAAAACCGGAGGCGGAGAACAGATGGATTGATTGGGATGAGCTACAGAGATTGGACCTCGACTTACTAGAGTGGTACGAGAGCTCCATAGATGATTTCTCGACGGGGTCGAGTTTTCTCCCACCTGGGGAGAATGATGAGGACATCGTCAGTGATTTCGACATGTGTACCATCGGAGACACCAGAGATCGACGGTCACGATCAGGAGTTTATATTCTGAGTCATTTTATGTAGTAGTTTATTTTTATTTTTTCAGTTTTACTGTTTTACCCTTATGGGTGGTCACTTGATGTTGTAGCCCGAGGGCATTTTAGTATTTTGTTTTCTTCCTTTCGGCCTATTTATATGAGGCCCCTTACATTGTATGAGATGATGATTGATTAATGAAAATTTCCTTTGCCTTCTTCTTCATCTTGTGTGAGCACTAGAGGAGAGAAAGAGAGCTCAAGGTGAGAGCAAGCGAAATACCCATCAACCGGTGGAAGAGTCCTCGGTTCGTGGTCCTTGTATTTTTATTTCTTTCATCTATTCTTCTTCTCCTCCCCGCCTCCCACCCGCCGATTCCTCTTAGTTTCCCCCCCCCCCCCCCCCCCCCACCGCCGGTCACCTCCCTATTTCCCATCATCTCCACCTCCAACCACCCGCCCCAACCCCTAACCCGCCGGCATCTCCTTCCCCACCTCACCGCCCCCTCCTTTTCCCCTTGGACCGACCCCCACTCCCCCACCACCGGCCTCCCCGGACGCCTCAACCCGCCGGCCACCCCACCGCCAGCCGCCGGACTTCCCCTCCCCACCGTTCCCCTCCTCCCAAGCCCAAAGCCGCCGGCCTTCCTAATTTCCCTCCAAGGATTTTGAAATTTTCAAAATTCAAAGCCCATAAATACTTTCCTAAAATAACTCTCCCCATTAGGAAGGATTATCAATTTGAATTCAATTCAATATTTGAATTCAAATAGTTCCCTCCCTAATAAATCCCAATATTAGGAAACCTCCCTCTAATGACTCAAATCTGAAATTAATTTCAGATTTGATGTCAATTAGCATTTAATCCTCATGGCCCACATACAACGAATCTAGACATCTTGCTCCTCCTTTATGTGGCCGGCCCCTCCCTTGCCTTTTCTCCCTCCTAATCAACTCCCAATCACAATTAATGGTTCCCCTAATTCCCTCTCTAATAATTGCCCAAGTCCTATTTGAAATTTAAATTTAATTTCAAAGTGTTTCCCTCCAATTTCACTTAACCTGAAATTAATTTCAGGTTATCTAATCCCAACGCTTTCCAACTCAAACCTAGCCTCCTACCCTCTCTTCCTCCCGCCATCCCAAAACCCCACCCCTACCCAAACCGCCGGCCTCCCTCTCCACCCGCCACCTCCTTCCCCTCTCCTCCCCACTTCAATATGCATGGAGGAACTCGAATGGAACTTTGGATTCGTGCATGACGATCGAGGTCAAGTCGACATCCTCCAATCGCCCTTCTTTGACGTGGGCTTTGATTTCGACGACACCGTTGAGGAATACATCGACCGCATCCAATACGACTTAGTGGACGTGATCGACGAGCAAAGATCAAAGGGACGTTGGATAATCTACGGTCATCCACCACCTCCTCCAATTCCGGCTACCTCTCCGGCGACTACTACCCTCCGCGCCACTTGTCTTCTAGTGGCTTCGCTAAGTGTGCTTGCAACGTTCATCCGCTAACCTCCACTATTAAGAGAGCGAGTGAGGGACCTCAAGGTGAACGATCTAAATTTTAAACGTGGGGATCTTGTTAAACTTGTTATTTGCATTACTTAGTAGTTGTTAAAAAATATTTTGCAAGTCCTACTAATCTCAACTTGTAATCCATTGCTCTTACCGAATCTCTCATGACACATTCTTAAAGATTAACTTGAGCACGCAATAGGTTTACTATTAGTAAGCAAAGTTCAATAGTTACATTAATCTCTTATGTGCAATTCTTGCTTCCATGCATATGTTTCACATCACATGACCAGTTACAAAATGTGCATATAATTAGCAAACCATAAATCAATATCTATCACCTAAAAAAGCTTTTGGTAGAACAGAAAACTAAGATACTTATTGGAGGAAAACCCAATAACTGAGCAGTAAATGGTCGCAACCAAAAGAATTGAATCAACGGAAGATATAAATGAAGTCAGAACGTTGCAGTACCAACAGATTAAAATGGTTCCAATTAGTATGAATTAACTAAGCTTCATAATAAGTTATTAAAAATGGATCAGTGAACAGGCAATGTGCAAAGAGAGCTTATTCTTGGCACTTTGGAAAGCCCAGAAAAACACCTAGAGCCGCAGTAGTTGCCACCTAAAAGAAGGTACACTTTCTGGCAAATGCAAGACGTGCGTTTCCAGACCAATAAGAGGTGAACGAAGAAGATACAGGCTTTCTGAGGGACTCCTATTGGTAATTATCATTCATCAAGCTGAAATCACATTATATATATAATATACTTTAAAAAGCCCATGCAACAGGAAACTAGGGAGTTCCACTTGCAGCGGGACAAAAATGTATTCAACAGTGAAATAGCATAATGGGGGTAAGGTTTTATGCTGGGGACAGAAATAAATTATGAAAATGGAATTAAATCAAGCAATGAAGCGGAAAAACAAAAAGCCCAAAAACAAAACCTGATAGTATGAGCGAGATCGTGGAGCTTCTCTATTGTCTGAGGAAGGTTGAGTGATTGTGGGAGGCTTATCACCTTTTCCTTCTAGATTCTTCTTTTCATTCTGCAGAGTTGGGGAACTTAAAGCTGGAAGAGTTTTAAGTGGCACTTCATCTTGCACAGGTCGTTGCTTTTGTTCATGATCAGTAGCTTCCATCACACTTGAATGACGATGGCTCGAATGCGCCAAATTAACTTCTGGTTTCTCATCTCTTCTTAGTTTCTTTGGACTACAACCAAGACAATTCCACAACATTTCGAAAGGTAAGCTAAGCTCCCTGAACAAACTAAGATAATGGTTGGACACTCGTGAGTGCACACAAGTGTGTATTTGTGAATGTGAACAAGTGCTTGTGAACAAGAGAAGGGAGAGAGAAACAAGCAAAATTGCATTAAATAGCTAAAAGGAGTAATTTGAAAAATGCTATATATGAGAAGCAAGAGGTTAAGGCTAACATAATAAGAATAAACTTAGCGATATTTAGCAACCCCACATGTAATAGAAAAGCAGCCTTTGATGGAAATTTGACAACAAAGGATTAAAAAAATAAATCTCAAATAGTTTGAGCACAAAAGATGGTGATGAAGACAGATTGGAAAGGAAACATATACTAGAAGCTGAGCACTAAATAACTAAGTCCTCCTAACAGTACATAAAATACTTTTTTGAAACTTATGTACTGTTCATCAATCCCAATGCTATCAATGTGCAATGAGCAAAGCAAAAAAAAGGAAGCAATAAATGCAAAGTAAAACCTACAAACTAGCAAACATTCTATTTTATAACTATCAGACATAAAACATAATTAATAAATAATCAACATATTATGCGTCAAATTTAAGACTTCTCAAGATACAGAATCACATATATTTATAGAGTAAACAAACATAAATGAAATTTTCATTGTTATTATTCCCAAATGTCTTGGCTGCGTAACAAAGGATAAAAAATCATTACACCATTACAATCTAGACATAAGATTTTTTTTTTTTTTTGATAGACAAAAGAATTTATGATTATTCAGTGACTACATGACATGTGAACACTTAAAACAAAATAAGATGAAGAAAACAAATGAATTCCCGACAGTACATAAAATACTTATCTGAAACTTATGCACTCCGCATTACTCCCAACGTTATCAATGTGCAATGAGCAAAGTGAAAGACAGGTGGTCTATTACTGCAAAATCAAGCCTTAAAACAAGCAAATTTTCAATTCTATAACTATTAGACATACTACATAACAATTAATAAAACCATCAAACATCAGAAATAGATATCTTTTTGAAGTGAAAAAAATTAATGGATTGAATTATGAATTTTTCATCATTATTATTCCCAACTCTCTTGGCAGCCTAAAAAGGAAAAAAAAAATCATTACTCCATTGAAATTTAGAAACTATAATTTATGATTATTCAGTGCTGCAAGACATCGGAACACTTAAAAAGAATAAGGAAAATAAAACTATCAAAGGCTTAATAAATAAGAGACTATTTTCCAATTAATTGAACAGAAAAGATCAATACAACTAGGCAACAGAAATCACACAATAACAACCCAAAAAGTACTAGGGAGACGGTGCAAGTTAAGTAACATAAGTGGAAAATCAGGCACATCAAAAACTGTAAAAGCAGATGAGTGATGGAAAAAAGGAGTAGACAGGAGTAAGAAGAGGCTATTTAAAAATTGAATCTTCCAGGTTATTCAAGAACTGACAGATTCTCCAGATTAGACCCAAGACAAGCTATGCCTAATGAAACCCATTTACAATGGTTGTAAATAAAGTTAATTCCGGAAACATCTGCAAATTTGATAAGATAAGTACATCATTGTATTTCTCTACAAACAAATGCTTTCCATCAATGTCAATTTGCTAAATTTGTACTTAGGTTTCAATAATTCATAAGAAATCACTGGGCCCATTGTGTATTTTAAACACTTTACGGTAACCAGGAAATGGTACAAGTTATTAGAATAGAGAGGGAATAAAAATTTGGCGTAAAAGCTTGCCAAAAATAAAATCATAATGAAAGAACACAATAATTGTATGGAAATAATGAAAAGAAAGTCAAAATAAAGTTAATATCACCAAAAATTTGAATTGAAAACATATAAAGTATATTAAAGTGTTGTGCTGCTTGTGCTTGTTGGTGCTCCTGGCCAACCCATTGACTTCAAAAAGTATGTGCTAGATCTAGTTTAAGAAAAATTACAAAGCATCATCTAAATTTAAATTTTACTTTAACAAGTGTTTGAAAGAGATGCCTAACGAATTATATGTAGGCCATAAAATGATTCGGGTTTTGACACCACTCTGTCCAAAAATCTGACTAGTTTTACCTATCTTGAATATTCATCTCAACCATTCTAAGGTTTAAAAAACAAATCTTGAGTTTAATCCCATGATACTATCCAATATGTTGGTGACCCAACCCCAATATATACATAGAAATATATGATTCTAGGATTTATAAGGTCCATGACAAAACCATAAGCTAGAAAACCTGAACTCCAGCCTCTAATCCTCCCCTCAGCTACAATCATAACCTCCCCTCAGCCACTAGGCCAACCACCTAGGTACAAAACATCTGAGCTCAGCTGCCACTCTAGCAAGCAATGGCATCTCTAACATTATTGCTCAGATCCCCTCTGCCTCATATGAGTCTGCCGGTGGTGCGGCTAGACCGCATGGAAGTGTGATGGGCTAGCAGCACTCAACTATTTGATGGGAATCTTAACAATGGCATTTTCCACAGCATCGTAGGTTTCCAGAGGGCTTCTTAGGCTTCCAGTCCAGAGAATCCAAGTCACAAACCTGTCCTCTATCATTCTCTTTGATGTCAGACTCACCTGCAAGCAACACTCACTCTCTTTTTTATTTCTAAATAGCTACCAAGAAGGGCTGGCACCATACATCAAATCCCCAAGGATAAAGAAACTAAAAGGTTCCATTTTGTATTTGAACTTCCAATGGCTCCTTTGTTTCTCTTCTTCAATATTCTAAGGAAGTCCTCCGGAACAATACTTTAGGAATTCTATCCAGTTTAGTGATTAAATCCCTCAAACAATCATAAAATTCACCGTGGCAAAAGGACCACCAAGAAATTTGGTAATTGTAAATCAAAACCAAAACTCCAATCTCAAATGCACGGTCGCCGCCCGAACTTAAGTAATACAATGAGATTAAATAAAATGTAGGTTTCAACACAAAATCCAATGCAACGTGCCAATCAGATATCAAAAGTAACAGAATAAAACCATAGAAAGCGCCACACAACGGCAACTGCAGATCCACTTCACATTGATGTCAATGGATACTAGGCGCTCATATTAGTCATAATCGTCGAACTCATCGCTAAAAATCTTCAAATATTGATCACTGAATAGCATTCATTTCTCTCCAAGCCACGTCCAGAAAATGGACAGAGAGAAGAAAAAAAAGGAAGCTCTTGCAAAGAGAGGCAGTTGAGCAGAGCCGACAAGGTGACAATAAGCTTCAGCTGCTCCTCTCATCCACATAGGTGTTTAATTCTCAGCTAGAGAGAGAGGGGGAATAAGAGAGAGAGCGAGAAGAATAGGGAGGTACCTGGGCTCTCGGTCGAACCTGGAATGGAGACGCTTGCCATGGGAATCGCGGACGTCTCGTTCCCGCCTCGACATGGTCTCCTCTACTGGAGTTAGGGTTCCGATGGGCCTTTCCTCCTTTATCTAAAATGCGGGGTTTCCATTTTTTTTATCGGAAAGTCGGTCGAGCCGGCAAGTCTTGTATTTATATCTAATTAAATTCTTAGAAAATTGGTGCAGAATATTTCCTTAAGAAAATTAGAAATTTCGGTATTGCTTGTAAAATCTGAAATTGAACAGATTAATATATATATATATATATATATATATATATATATATATATACTACTACTATTATAAAAGGGGCTTGAATTTCCTTCCACAACAAATTCTGACCATTCATTTTATTTCTTATGAAATTATCTTATCCATTCATTTGATTATAAATTAAATAATAAAAATAATTATTATACAATTTAATACCCCTACTAATTAAGCAATTTAATATTCATTACTTACACCTCATGCCGCTTCAATTTCCTCCGTCAAAACTAATTAAGCATTTAATCAGTTTCTTAATTTCTTTATCGGATTAAGTCGTAACGTGAGTTTCCTAAGCATACATTTATGCCTATTTCTTATCCGTTACATAATATCGCCTCTTTCTTTAACTATTTGCGCCAATCATGAGACATTGGGCTCCTCATCTTCCCCTGTTCTTCTTCTCATTCTTGACTTTTCATTTCTTGGAGCGAAAGGTGAGGCGTCGAGGCTCCCCATCTTCCCCATTCTTTCTTGCTTAAAACTACACGGTGTTACCTTCCGGCTCTTCATTTCTTCGCGCGAAAGATGAGGCGCAAAAGATGAGGCTTCGGGCTCCTCTTTCTCTCCTAATATTTTCTACTTTTCAAATGAAACAGAACCGTAGACCAAAGCAAAAGGGTCATCCATGCAAGTTCGCCGGCGGTGTAGCTTGTTTGTGCGAGACTAAAGCCGGTGGCCAATTCCAATTCTGAACTCCAAGTGTAGAACCTCCGTTCGTTTTCTTTCTGCCCTCTTATGCCATTTTAGCTAACAGTTGCTTTGACCACGATGTCTATGATGTGGGCGACGTGGGCACCGTCAGAGAGCAGTTTTTTTTTTTTGTTTAAGCTTTGCCAGCCGCTGATTTAGCATTACATGCCTTAGGAGATTATTTTTGCAGTTTTGAGAATAATAATATATAAAGAAACGGCTTAAGTTATAAGTTTTTTTTTAATTCCGAATTTACAGAGAAGACCAACTTTTGATTTGAAAATTTTGAGTTGGATTCCTGCCAGATTTTATTGAGATGAACTTCTTTAGTTTTACAAATCCTGATGCTCGCGGGGACGTGTCTATGCCATTCTCCTTGAAAGGATTGACAATGAGAAAACTTATAAGAGCGCATGCGAGGTGTTTGATGAAATGATTATTGAAGTTGGTTAGGATCCTAACAATGTCCCAGCTCAGGTTTTCTATTGAAAACTTTTCACTTTCCTTCTATTTACTGATTTCTCTCAGAGATTCGGAGGACCGTTGCTGCTGTTGCCAGCTTCCGTGACCACCATCACAAGGGCTCCAGCTGCTTCTTGGCACTGATCATTATTAAAACTCAAATTACTTGCTTGCATGCCACGTTTAATTCTCTTTTATATGGCTTATTCAACACATCCTAATTAATTGCTTAATTAATGGCATCAATTCTGATTACCACTCATAGGCGAGTAGAATAATTTAGTTACCAATGTAACTCAAATGGCATCCCTGTAGAGCATGCCTCCCAAGAGGCTTAATAATTTTGGTCAGATTCACAGGATCAATATTCATGCTTGTAACTATCTATACTCTCTAGACATTCAAGCAGCAGCAGTGCAAACTTAAACTAAAGTTTTTCCGGAGATATAATGAGTAGAATGATCTTTTTTTTCAGATGAACAAAACCATATAAATTGCTTACATTCTCTCTCATATATATATATATATATATATATATATATATATATATATATATATATATATATATATATATATATATATATATATCAATCATCACTCATCCTCCTTTCCCAATTATGAATCTTGAAAGAAATTTGTATGAATATCTCCGGAAAGATAGAGAGAAGTGACGAAGATGGAACAGAGGGCGATCTTCCCGGGTTTAGCAATGGTGTCATTGCTTCTTTGTTTTGGGATTGTTGGAATCGTGTCTTATGCTTTGAATCATCATTATAAGCCCAAAGAGACGATTCCTCTTTACGCCAACAAGGTCGGGCCCTTCCATAACCCTAGGTATGATATGAATGGATGTCGTTTCTATTGTCACATTTGATTGAGTGGAGCTAAACTTATTGTCAAATCCACTGCTGCTTCTCCTCGATCTGAAAGATTCTTAGGATTTTGACAATCTAAAGAATAAATTACTATAGTCACTTCCAGTTTATGCATTTAATAACAATATACAATCAAGTCATGAATCTGTCGAAGAAATTGAGACAGAACAGGCCCATTTCGCACTGAATTTGCATGAGAACAACAACACTATTAGGTATTTGACCCCAAATAGCTGAGATTGATTTATGAATGTAGATTTAATTTATTGCTTTTTTTTGCTTCTACAGAGTTGCCTCTTCGTTTGGTAGATTTTGGAGTTATGCATAGGAATGAGCTAAGTGGTGCTCTTATTGGATTAACATGTGTTAGAAGATTTTAGCAGGTAAAACTTTTTTGCTGAGTTTGATGGTTGTTCTTTATCGAAGCACTTTAAGAACATTCATCTACCATCTTTATGAGAAGAAATGCTTTTGTTGTCTTGTAGGATGATGCTCACATATTCTGTAGAGAGAGTGAGGTGAAATCGCACTTTTTTGTGTGTTTAATTTTACTACTTTTTGTGCTAAAAAAGGAAAGAAATGATCTTTGTCATTTAGCTTTTTTATTTTCTTTGACAGTATGTTTCTAATTATGTTTGCATCTATACATTTAAAAAAACATTGTCGGTTTAATTTGGTTACTTTTTGCATTTGTACATTAAAAATCCCATTCCACACTGGATTCGCATGAGAACCAACAATACCATTAGGTATTTCTTTATTTGCAACCTTGGTTCTATAGCTTCTTACATAATCCACTTACTTGTTCATCATAATTTGTTCTCGTGTCTGATTCTTTTGTGGCACTCTCGCAAGTGATCGTTGATTTGGGTTTAGGGTAACCACACTATTTTCCCTTTTGATTATTTGAATGACATATGGTTTAGAGTTCTTTTTTGTTTTAATTATTTTTAAAAACCCCCTGATGTGTTGGAAATATTGTTAGTTTTTTGTATTGAAATTGTTAAAATTTGCCGCACTCTTTTATGTGGATTTCAAATTGTGGTTATTTGACCCCAAATAGCTAAGATTGAGGGTTATAATGATGATGATGACATTGTGGTTATCTTAGTAAAGTTTCACCTATATTTTATTCAGTTATAATTATATAACATATCAATTTTGATTTTCACATTGATATTCTTTCATGTTGCAACTCAACTTCTTATGTTATTGCTTTTGATAAAGTGTATGCTTATCACTTTCTTCATTATAATGTAGAATATGTCTAAAGAAACAAATGCCTAATCACATCAATTTTAAAAATAGAATTTTGGTTTATTATTAGACATTCACCATGTGGCATTTGAAAAGTCTAATGTATTCTTCATCTGCATGATAAAACCCTTATCAACTCAAATTGCTGTAGATGAATTGGAAATACAAGAAACCAAGGTAAACATTCCTAATAGCATCAAATATACAATTTATTGAAGAGAATTGAATGGTATTTCATATCAATTAAGCAAATACCAATTCTATATAAACTATCATACTTTTTTGATACAACTAACAATAATTTCTATAGTGGATGCGTCTGCCTGAGTTTCTGAAGCAACCAAGCATTCAAGATAACAACATGTTCAAGAAGATGATTGACATTTGCATTGTGCGGCTTGGAAATTGATATTGTTCATTAACTATTCATCAAATAATTTCAAAGTTTGATTTTAGATCTTCTACCTTGTACTATAATGTAGTTGAGCCCAAGGACTACAGTTGCCAAATGTATTGGATTTCACGTAAGTATAGCTCTAAAAATTGTGATATCTATTTCATGGTGTCATCTATAAATAAGTCTATGATCAATTTGTAATTTATTTTTGCTCTTTTTCTTCCTTTTGCATGTTGTAATTTGATTTTTTTGCAAGTAAATATATTGTCCTGCATAAGTCACAACTCGAACTGTACTTAGATGAGCCAAGTATTGATCGAAAGAGTACATTGGATATTTTGTCATATTGGAAATCAAATCAATTTAGATATCCCGAAGTTGCTGAAATTACTCATGTTATTCTGTATATTCGTTTCTTTGCTGTTACAGTGGAGAGTACTTTTGATGAGATGATAGAGTGCTTGATCGATGCCCAAGTGCACTAAATTCTGACATATTGGAAACAACAATTTGCATTTATAAGCATAAAGGTTATCATCATGTTCATAAAAGTTTTTTGTTTGTTCGTTAAATTGAAATTTCAAAATTGAATAACTATAATCATTTTTCATTATAGTTGTAGTTTGAGGTGGTTGCTGTTATTGCTGCGCCTTTAGTATGAATGCCTCATGTCCAAGCAAATTGAAGCAACCAACTATTACTAAAGTCGCACATCATAAATTTTTTATAAGTTGAACTATAATCTTTATGCTTTTTTATTTCTCTTTGCTTTCTTGTTTATTTCCTAGAAGTGCTTGGAGTATGCATTATGTGAGGTAGTTTACTTGCCAATTATTATTATTTTTCTTTTTTATTGTTTAATTACTTAATTGTAATATTTCTTGAGCTGGAATTTATTGATAGATGAGTTAAGGGTATGGTTCGTGTTTTTCAGATCATGATAGTGATGATTATCCTATTCAGGTTTACTTCCTATCATATTTTTTTTTATAATGAAATTATTGAGGTCCAGTATTATGATGTATTTAATGGTATAACTGTATTTTCTTCTTGACCTTTTGTCTCTTTTTTAAGTCCTTTGCAATGTATTTCATTATAGTATATAATTTTGAATGTTTTTTTTTTTTTGGTGGTAGAGAATAGGATATATATTCTAGAGTTTAGCTTGGGTGTTTAAAGTTTATTAGATTTTTATGTGATTAGATAATATCATAAGGATGAGTAAATTTTATGAAATAGAAACTAGACCCTTTATGAATCTAACTATAAAAGACACATTGATAGCCAAGTTGAGTATGGTGGAAAACTTACGACATATTGAGAATTGATTTTATTCGGGATATGATTATGTTAACATTTTTTTAAGATAAATAGTGAAAAATAAAGTCAACCGGTTTTTTGTAAAAAATTGGTAGAAGAAACTGATGTGATAAATTAATGTTGAAGGTTATGAGAAAAATATTAGATTGGATGTAAACATGAATAGATTCTAGCAACGTGCACATATGTGCACGTGCATTTAATCTAGTATATATAAAAAGTTCATTGTGACTAAAATTACTTTGAAATATTTAATAATATTTGTTTAATGATGAAATAATATATGATAAAATTTTAATTAGTACATAAATATTGTTCAATTCCTAATCAAATAAGAATTGATTAAAAATTTTCAATCTAGGTTTAAATTTAGTTCAACGAAGATTCTCATAAGACATAATTTAAAAATTTTATAAAATAGTTAAATTACAATATTGAATATGATTTGTAAAATATTCGAATATGATTCGATCTAATTAAATAATAAAATATAATATAGCAAAATTCAATCACAATTATAACTCAATTTATTATAAGGTAGACAAAACATAGAATATATTTATTTTAAAAATAATTATATTAAATGAAAGCATTAACAATATTTTGCAATGATATGCTGAATATAATTGCAACAGCTATAGCACTTTAGACAAAAGTATAATAACATTTATAACATAGCACAGTTGAATTCCCCTCATATATCACATGAGACTTTAGGGGGAGGGATTTTTTTTTTTTTTTTGTTAGATGGTTCAATAACCCTATTCTGTTTTGGATTCAACCAAATTACTTACTAATTGAATTTGTAAATGAACTGACTTGATTTGTTCCATCGTGGGTGAAGAGCCATTCAACCTAGTTGTTGTAGAGTTGATCCTACCGACTATTCTAGATGGATTATTCTTCATGAACCATTTGGTCTAGATGGGGTAAATGGCTACTGACTTTGTTGGACCTTCGTAATCCTTCTGTGATATAGTTATCTTGACTTTGGGATTAGGTGGGGAATCCCTTGAGGACTAGCACAAAAAACGAGGAGTTAAGTTTGGCTTAATTGGACATACTTGCTATCATTTGGGCCATCCTTTAACTTTTGCAGTGCCAGTTGAGGTTGGCAGATCGGGTTTAAGTCTTATTTGAGGTTGGTTCAACTCAAACCTAACTCATTTACATACAGGTCAAATTGCTTGATTTGAACCAAATTGACCCGTTTTATTACATAGGTCATGCATTTTTTTATATTAACATGACTTGTCTACCTAAATATGACTAGTTAACTTGAATGTGAGCCAATTAACCTAAACCTAAATGATAATTGGATCAATATTGAGTCAAATTTGAGTTTTTTTTTAATCAGCCCTAGCTCGGCAAAAAAGTAAATGAAGTTAATATTTCAAACTCAAATCTGACCCAAATGATAATCAACTCAACTCAAACATAAATATTTTGAGTCAAGTCATTTATTGATTGCCCTAATTCAATTGATCGCAGAATGTCAATTGGATGGGCTAGCTTGAGTGTGGCAAGTATGATGTTATAATCGTCAGATGATAAACCCCTCTATTTATAAGCATAATAAAGAATAAAATTGTTGCGGACTAGAATATACGCGGCGATAGAGTTAAATATTTCTGTCTCAGCGTTGTACGTATATCCAGCACACAAACAGAAGAATGAAAGAACACCAGAATTTTTACGTGGAAAGCCCTGAAAAAGGGAAAAACCACGAGGCCACGCCCAGTTGAAAGAGTTCCACTAGTGTTGTTTGAAATACACGAGGCTGATTCGTCCTTTAAATTCAGGACGATCAGATTACAATGAGTATCAGTTACAAGGCCAAGCAGAGTTCCGACGTCACTTGGGTGTCCGGCAAGATTCCGGCGTCACTTGGAAAGAATTCTGGCGTCACTCGGGCGTCGGGAAAAATTCCGGTGTTGCTCGGGCGTCGGGCAGAGCTCCGGCGTCCCTCGGGCGCCCGGTGGTGCTCCGGCGATGCTCATGTGGTGTTCCGGCGGAGTTCCGGTGGTGGTCGAGGAGGAGCTATTCCCTCCTAGACTTCTCTTCTCTTCTTGCTTAGGTTCCCTCTTAAGAGAAATGAGAGGCTATTTATAGTTTTTCTGGAGTGGCATATCTCGTAAATAGATGAGGGATCATGGGCAAATAAGGAGTGATCCGGATGAACGGCCGATATTGAATCCCTTGATCATGAACCATTTATCAAGCATTTGAAAGTCTTAATGATTTCGTAATTTGGTGATCTTGGGCTCGTTGGATTCTTCTCGTCGAGCCGCTCGATTTGACTATAAGCTCGTCAAAATCGGAGACTATTTGGTAACTCAAATTGTGGTTCGAGGTTTTTAATAGCGCTTTGGGTCCTTGATGTGGACTCATTTGGGCTCGGATTAAGTTGAATTTGATGTCGTTGGGTTCGTATTTCCGAGACGTTCAGTTCAACTATAAGTTTGCTAAAATCGGAGTTCGTATGGTTCCAATTTTAATTTTTGAAGTTTCCAACTAGATTTTGCCTCAAGATTCGTGCCCGATCAAGATAACTTTTTTGACGATGTATCAGTTGCCCCCCTATTTTTGGACATCGAAGCTCCATAAGTCCGAAAATATATGTTCCATGTTGACCCTGATTTTCCCCTAGACCAAGGTCAAGAAGTTGACCTGGTCAAGTTTGACCAGGCTAGACCCCAAAGCCCATCCCAATGGGTTCAGGGAGTCAAGCCAAATCTGCTGAGCCCAGACCCAGGCCCTGGGTCAACCTGGTTGACCAGGTCAACCCAGGTTGACCCATTAGGCCCATAGAGGTCTAAACTAGTTCAAATCAAATCCTTAGACGACCCTTCTCTCTTTGAAACTTTTCCATTTTCTACTCCTCTTCTCATCCCTACACATATGCGTGTTAGGGTATGGTTGAGATGACTTTCCCTTGATTGCTCTACTGCAGGCATATGCGCCGGGTAGGCATCAGACTTTACCTGGTTGAGAGTGCCCCACAGAGCCCCTGGGAGGCATATCTCACCACCTCTTCTCCCTGATTGCTCTGCTGCAGGCATATGCGCCGAGTAGACATCAGGCTTTACTTGGTTGGGAGCACCCCGCAGAGCCCCTGTGAGGCATAGCTCACCACACCTTTACCCTGATTGTCCTGCCGCTCTGGTAGACATCAGACCTTTACCCTGATCGTCTTGCTTTGATCAAGCAGACATCAGACTTTACCCGGTTGAGTGGGAGCCCGACAGAGTCCCTGGGAGGCATTCCCCACCACCACTTTTACTCCGGATGTTCTGTAAAAGACTACGCAGACTCCAATTTCGTGGCTTATTTACTTTTGTTGAGGTCAGGCAGAAGTATTGAGTCACCCCTATCTGCTGTTCCGAAAGGAGCAGGAGGAGACGGGATCCTTTCACCTTCTATTCTGCTGTTTGAAATGATCAGTCAGGTAGTTGGTTTTACTTACCGGTCGAGAGAGCCCGACAGAGTCCCTGGGAGGCATTCCTCACCACCCCTTTACTCTGGATGTTCTGTAAAAGACTACGCAGACTCCAATTTCGTGGCTTATTTACTTTTGTTGAGGTCAGGCAGAAGTATTGAGTCACCCCTATCCGCTGTTCCGAAAGGAGCAGGAGGAGACGTGATCCTTTCACCTTCTATTCTGCTGTTTGAAATGATCAGTCAGGTAGTTGGTTTTACTTACCGGTCGAGAGAGCCCGACAGAGTCCCTGGGAGGCATTCCTCACCACCCCTTTACTCTGGATGTTCTGTAAAAGACTACGCAGACTCCAATTTCGTGGCTTATTTACTTTTGTTGAGGTCAGGCAGAAGTATTGAGTCACCCCTATCCGCTGTTCCGAAAGGAGCAGGAGGAGACGGGATCCTTTCACCTTCTATTCTGCTGTTTGAAATAAACAGTCAGGTAGTTGGTTTTACTTACCGGTTGAGAGAGCCCGACAGAGTCCCTGGGAGGCATTCCTCACCACTACTTCTTCCCTGATTGTTTTGCTCTGATCAAGCAGACATCAGGCTTTACTTGGTCGAGTGAGCCTGACAGTGTCCCTGGAAGGCATACCTCACCACTCTTTCACCTTCTATCTTGTTGTTTCGATACGGTCAGATGGATAGTTGGTTTGCTTTACTACCTTACCTTTTTGGTCTCCCCCTCAGCTCTGCCCTTGCTACAGGGCAAGGTGAGGAGGGGATTTCCTTTTACTCTGTCACCTTTTTGTGACCTGTTACTACTTTGCTTTCCACTTTCTCCTCGGCTCTGCCCTTGCTGTAAGGCAAGGCCAGGAGAAGATTCCCCTTTGCTTTCTCTCACCACTTTCGGTGCTCCTTTTCTTGGGCCATTATTCTACTTCTTTTATCACATCCGGTCAACGCCAACACGAGCGATTCACTAGTTTGTTCGCCACTCCTGTTGGGGGTCCATTTGTTGACCCTGATTTTCCCCTAGACCAAGGTCAAGAAGTTGACCTGGTCAAGTTTGACCAGGCTAGACCCCAAAGCCCATCCCAATGGGTTCAGGGAGTCAAGCCAAATCTGCTGAGCCCAGACCCAGGCCCTGGGTCAACCTGGTTGACCAGGTCAACCCAGGTTGACCCATTAGGCCCATAGAGGTCTAAACTAGTTCAAATCAAATCCAAACTCAACCCAGGGCTCTCCAAGCCCTATTCTCTCCTCCACTGGACTCAGTGGGTCAGGCTTGACCCATTGGGCCCAAGTCTTGGTCCTGGGTCAACCTGGTTGACCAGGTCAACCCAGGTTGACCCAATAGGCCTTAAATGGGTCTAAATCAAATCCTAACTTATTCAAGGTCCTTCAAGGCTCATACCCTCCTCCCTTGGACCCATTTGACTAGGATTGACCAAGTCAACCCTTGACTTGGTCAACCTAGGCCATTAATAGGTCAAAATGACCTATTTAAGACCCTTAAAGGCTCTAAACTCTTTCCTAATCCCCCCTAACTCAAACCACGGCATTAGAGACCCAATAACCTCCTAATCAAACCCTAGATAGGATCCTAGCCGTTGGTCTTGACCCTAGAGCTTTAAATAGATGGAATTAGGGTTGATTTAGAGGACTTTTGCTCTTGCCCGATCTCTAAGCCCCCAAAGCCTGTGAGATTTCGTGTGAGAGCTCCCTAGACTCCCCCCTACTTTCCTCGAGCCGAAGACCACCGGTCAACCCCGCTGGCGGCGAGATTCCGGCGACCCGAAGCTTAGGACGTCTAAGGCTTTGATCCACTCGATCCAGAGCTTGTTTCAACGCGGCTTCAACTAGGAAATTGTACGAGGACAATCAACAAGCTCAACCGAACCTAAATCTCGAAGATCTAACGGTATAATTTCCCTAAAACCCTTACCCTAGGCCACAACACATCAAGTTAAATAGCTTTTGACATACTTTGTTTTAGGTCATGAGATTAGTCCCACACGATTTCTGTTCATTCATAGATTCTAAGTTTAAAATTTTGTTTGATTCGATGCATCCGATCGCAAGAACGAGCCAAAAAACCTATTAGGGTTTCGGGTTACGTACGCGTTCAACTGTGCGGGATCCGGACCGTTGATTTTACGATCAATGGCCAGGATCTCGTCGGTCCGCGGTTTAGATTAGCCGTGTATCTGAATCCCGCCATCGATCTCTCTGTCCGGCACCATTTGGACCGTTGATCCAAACAGCAGAAGATCCGACGGCGTAGCGCGCTGCTGACTCGGATAAGTCAGCCGCCGCGCCGTCCGCCAATTATTGGCAATGATTGCGCCGTCGCGCAATCATTGCCAATGATTGGAAAACGCGTCCGCGGTTTGGCGCAGCGAATCAGGAGACGACGCGTGGCTGACCGCCGCCGGATTAGCGATTAATTAAGGTTTTGATTAATTTTAATTAGTTTTTAAATCAGTTTTCTTTAAAAAATCACAGAAAATCCATTTTTGATCCAGAAAATATGTATAATATATCAAATTGCTCGTATTTTCACTCTCTTTAATTTAAAATTAAAATTATTTTAAAATGATATTTTTATTTTTAAATATTTATAAAACAGTGATATTGACTATTTTAATTATTATATTTATATTATTATCATTATTATTATTATATGATAATATGCTAATAATGTTGTTATTATAATAATAATAATAATAATAATAATAATAATATTATTATTATTAGTCTTATTACAATATTAATATCATAATTAGTAGTATTATTATTCTAATAATAATATTATTATATTAATAATTATGTCAATATAATATTAACATTCATTATTATTATTGATATTATTATAATATCAATATTATGATTGATAATAATATTATTATTTTAATAATATTATTATTATATTAATATTTATATTATTATAATATTAAGATTTATTATTATTATTATTATTATTTTAATATCAATGTCATTAATAATAATATTAGTATTATTTTAATAATATCATCATTATATTAAATATTCATGTTATTATAATATGATTATTATTATTATTATTATTATTATTATTATTATCATTATTATTTTAATTATTTTAATTATTTTAATTATTATTATTATTATTATTATTATTATTATTATTATTATTATATTATCATTATTATTATTATTTTAATTATTTTAATTATCATTATTATTATTATTATTATTATTATTATTACTATTTTAATTATTATTATTTTAATTATTACTTTAATTATTATTATTTTAATTATTATTATTATTATCATTACTATTATTATTATTATTATTATTATTATTTAAAATTTATTTCTAAATCATGTTAATATTTTTATTATTATTACTATTATTATCATTATTAATATTATTATAATATTAATATTATAATGAATGATATTATTGTTTTAATAATATTATTATTATGAATAATATTTTTATTATTATTATATTAGTTATTTTCATTATTAATATTATTATAATATTAATATTATAATTAATAATATTATTATTTTAATAATGTTATTATTATGATTATTATTATTATAATATTAATTACTATCATCATTAATATTATTATATTAATATTGTTAATTAATAATAATATTATTATTTTTAATAATAGTATTATTATGTTAATATTAATATCACTATAAGTATTAATATTTATTACTTCATATTATCATAATATTTTAATTATTAATTATTTAAATTTATTTTAAAATTTAGATATTATTATATCTGATGTATTTTAAAATTATTAATTATTTTCAAATATTAACTATTTTAAATTATCTTAAAATTACCTTTAAACCTATTTAACTTCAAAAATTCATAACTTTGCCATTTTAAATCGGATTTTGACGCACAATACCTTAAACTTTTCAGAAAAATATGAATTTTAATTTAAAATTATTTTATGTATATGATTCTGTCATTTCTAGATGTTTTCTGTATTCCTATGTTATTTAATTATTTAAATATTATTTAATTAATACAAATAATTATTTTAAAAATAAAAATTATTTTTAAAACCCCCCTTGGTGGCTGGTAGACCTCCTACGCTTATGAACTAAAGTATTTTCAGTTATCTTATTTTCAAATTTACATTATTATTATTTATAATATTTATGTATTTTAAAAATGAGTTTAAAATTACATATTATTTAAATCCTCCAATTTAGGGAAGTCTACCCCTTATGAAATTTTAAACCTAGGACCTATATGTGAACAGAATTCATGTGGGAGAAGGATTAGTGAATGATTGTGTCCCAATCATTCACTAATCACTTCATTAGGTTTCTTTACTTAGTGTTTTCGTAGTCCTTGCATGTGTAGGTTGCACAAGCACTTAGCCTAGGCTCTCCTAGATCTAAGGACATGATTTGGTGTGTTTATATTTGCTGCATTTACCCTCTATGTTGTACCTAAGGGTTAGTTACTTCATTTCATTCCTATATAACGTAGTGACATCTTAAGGACAACAATTAAGGATCGTCTAGTGAACTTAGAAAAATTTCAGAAATTAGGGTATAGCTCCAAATGACTTGAAATCTGAAACACTTAAACATAGTGACATCTGGAACCCTCTAGAATTTTTTAGGAATTTTTTGGACTCTTTAAAACATTTAATTAGCAAACCCTAATTTACCCGTTAATTAAGCCTTAGAAATTTCAGAAAAATATAATAAATCCATTTTAAATCAGAAAAATACCCATAATATCTCAAACTCTCCAGGATTCAGTCCCCAACCTTAGATAATTAGGGCCCCTTAATTGGACCTTAATCTGGACTTTAATTCAACTTTAATCAAAAATCACCTTTTTGCCTTAATTAAATCATTAAAAATTATTAAAAATCCCAAATTTTCCCCAAACACTTGGGAACACCTTCTTAAGTCATTTCTGACCTTTGGGGGTGATTCCAATCAGTTTGGAGCTGATTTGGGCCAAAACCCCCAAAATACCCCTAATTAGGCAATTTCGATAATTCCTTTAATTGCCCCAACTTCTAAAAATCATAACTAATTACAGAAAATTCCAAAATGGGCAAACTAAAAGGCATTCAACTCATATTAAGGTCTAGTACTTGCTAAAAATGTTAGGTGTCCAGAAACCAACTGAAATTAAAAAGTCAACTCTTCGGTCAACCGTAGCATATAGTCTAGGGCCCGAAACTTCTAAAATTCATAACTTTGCGTAGGAAACTCCAAATCCAGCAAACTCAAAGGCATTCAACTCACATTAGGGTCTAGTATTTATTAAAAATATTAAGACTCCAGAAATTAACTTAAATCAAAAAGTCAACAATCCGGTCAAACTTAGTTCAAAACAAGACCAAAACTTCAGAAATTCATAACTTTGGATAGAAGGATCCAAATTGGGCATGCTAACTGTCTAACTGATCAGGTTAAAGCCTAGTATTTTAAAAAAAATGTTAGCTATTCATAAATCCCCTTTAATCAAAAAGTCAATTTTGGACCCCCCCCTTTTTGCTTAGTGTATAGGTGGACCCCGAATCCCCTAAAACTCACTAATGCAATTTAAACTTTAAATATTATTACCCTAAGAACTAAAATTGATCCACACATTAAATCAACTAAGATGGATCTCAATTCACTAATATTTGGACTTTAAATAAAATTCCCTTTTCAGACCAACAACCCACCTGGACAATAGGCAATTGTAACTAATTACCCAGCTTAGGATCTACCTCAGCTACATAGCTTTTCACACACACCTAGATGGTTTGTTAGGGCACCACTTCTAGACCTAGGTTAGGCCGGTGTTTACCTTTCTGTTGTGTGCCGAGATTTTCGAGATTTCACTGCATGTTGTGACTGAGATGATGCTGGTGTGTTTGTTTACTTTTACTGCACTCTGGGAATTGATGTGATTGCACGATAGACTACCCATAGGTTAGGATCGAGGTTGATACTAACGATGTCTTCTGCAGGTGGCCATGCTCATGCAGCGCTAAATAAAAAGGGGGGGGTAATAATCATGATTTAAAAATTAATGCTGTTTCATGCAGGTGCTTCAGAAATTACTCAGCCCCCCTAAATAAGTGAGGGCTAAAATAATAAATCGTTATAAATTGCTACAGGTGCTCCAGAGCTTGCCTAGCCCTCAAAATAATTAAGAGCATGGCCAGTGTGGCTGTGATGAGTATTTTATTTTCCTTATGATTGCTTGTGATATATTAAACTGCCTGGGATGATTTTTTTTAGGATAACCTTGCAGGAGCGTCTAGAATTTACTGCTTTTATTTAATGTAATTGATTGTAATATTGGTTAAGAGTTGTGAAAGTTCATTTTGAGTGGGGATACTAGGATCCAAAGGTTGAATTCCAAAGAGGAAAGGACACCCAATATGAGGATGGTCCTTTTCTATTTGGAAATCCAAATTTGGATCGCTCTACTACTTGAAGAATCAAAGGAAGTTGAAATCCAAGGAGTCCAATGGAGCTGGGATCCGAGGAGTCCAAGGAAGAGAAGATCAAGAAGATGAAGACCAAGTATCCCACTCAAAAATAACTTGCGTCAGTCTTAGGATTAGAAATCCGGGTTGTTGGCAGTGGTGCCCGGCCACTTTAATTTTCTGCAGACCCTGGGTTGTAATTAAGGGCAGTTGGCCTATGGACATTTAATTGATTTGTTTAATTATGTATTATGTTTGATTTGATGATGATTGCGTATAAGTTGTATGCTTTTCATAGTTTATTGACGATCTGCATGCCGCTTTTATTTTAGCCTGGATTTCGTTAGGCTCTCTAAGGATTAAAACATTTTCTACTCTCAACTAATATTTAAAATTTTAAGTTTTAAGCAATTTAGAAACTTAACGACCTAGGGAATCGCCGGAATCATCCGGGGTCGCATGCATATTAATGCATTTCTTCTCTCCTTCTATAAGACACTTCCCCGCCTGCGGGTAGAGTCCGGATAATCTAACCTATGAGGATGAGGTGCCGGACCTGGGGAAGCCCAGTCTAATTCTAAAAATTATTTTATAAGCCTTTTTAAAGTTCTGTGCATACCTGATTTGGATACTTTAACTAGCATGCATTGCATTAGAAACTAACTAAATCAAAATTTTAATTGCATTAGTCATAGGAGCATTCACCCAACATCAGTCCGGGGCCAATTAGGAAATCCTCTAGATGTCGGCCCTACTTCCGAGAACTATAACCTATCCACCCATCTTCCATTAAATGACTGGACAGCATGGTTTTGAAACGACTAGGTGGTTAGCTGGCTCCCCTTTCCAGGCCGGGATAAGTCCAGATTTTGCATTGCATTAGTTAGGACACGGGTGTTAGTGTTACGTAGAACACTAAACCCATTAGATTTAGGATTCAAGGCTACTATTATTTCGTAGTACGCCTCATCAGTAGGTAGGTCTTCTGTCTTCCAGAGACCCTAAACCCTACATATCCGCGTCACACGGATGACGCCACCTCCATCCTTCCCTCCTGCATGCTTCGAGTGCATGATTTATTTATTTTCTCTAATTTCTTCTCACTATCTTAGTCCCTCCGGATGCTGATGTGAGCCGTGCATGTTGACTAAGCCTAGTTGAACCTCTCTTTTCCTTCGAGTAGGACTTCCTAGTCTTCCCCCTATGTGCCAATCCCAATTCAGAAAGTATAATATAGAATCCTTAATCGAGAGTATTCTCAGGCTCCGGCTTGAGATGTAATTAACCACGGGGGCTTGCGCCCGTGGGAAATCGAATCCCACTCTCAAATAAACCCCATTCGAGCTAATGTATCGGGTGGGGAAACCCGTTGTGATTAGATCGTACATATTGTTATCCATCGGGGTGTGCTGGTGAGAGCCACTATCCTCAATGGTTAATCGTATGCATGATCGAATCTGCCCTTCCATTGGCCAGATACTGTCTCCCCTCGCGGGGCGATGGTGTTTGTAGTCCTCTCGGAGGTCCACATTCCAGCCTTTGGGGAATTTTTCGACACGACTTGAAATTTGAAATTAATAAATTTTGTTTGTAGAGGTCCTGAACAGCTTCAAAAGTGTCAAAATTGAGTCCAGAACGTTGAAAAATGGTTTCGGGGACCCCAAAAATGAACTATTTGATCTGTCAAGCCAATTTCTCTATTTTTCTCGGATTGCTACAGTACTGTTACAATGTTTCGGATCTGCAGTCGCATGCTACATTGTTCTGCGCTACAGTAACATCGCTACAGTGGAGCTACAGTGAATTTTGCAAATTTTTTTTTTTTGAAGAGCCGCCTGAAGCGGCTCTTGAGGAGAGGCGGGGGAGGGTCCGCCCGCCCCCTAATTTTTTTTTTTTTGAACGTGGGGCCGCACCCCTTTTTTTTTAATCCGAAAATGACCATTTTTTGCCAAAAAAAAATCCGAAAAAATCCTGAAAAATTCAAAAAATTTTGAAAAAGCTTCTAGAAGCCTTCTCTCTCCAATTTTCAAATAATTTCCCCCTCTTTTTTCAATCTTTCCCTCTCTTTTTCTCCCCCTTTTCATCCTATAAATACCCCCCTTAGGGTAAGAAAAAATTGCACCACATCTCCCTATCCTCTGGCTTTCTAGCTTTTAACATTTTGAGGCCGTTCGCCGTTTTTGAGTAGGTAACTTTCCCTACTTGACTCGGCGCCCCTCCCTTTGCACAGAAGTTAGAGGCTTCTTCTCTTTTTTCTCTCATTCTGACTTTCTAACAGTTGAGGCATTCCGTTGTTATTCAGTAGGTGACTTTCCCTACTTGAGACAACGCCCCTCCTCATGTACAGGAGTTAGAAATTTCTTTTCTTTTTCATTCCTTCTCCTCCATTTTTCTTCCTACTATAGAGTCTTTCCGCTGTCTTTCGTAGGTGATTTTCCCTACTCAGATTCGCGCCCCTCTTTAATAAAGGAAGTGAAATGGATCATCCCACATCCTCTAAAAATCCTTTAGAAGATCGTACGAGAGGATACGAGACTTTCGATGCTATTTGAGCGGAAGTTCGTCGATGATGGACGATCGGGTGGAGGTCTGTTGGCATTCAATAACCAAGTAGAGAGCAAAGTGTTGGAGGGTGTACTGCTAATAACGATCGAGCGAGAAGCTAATGATGGTTCACGATCGAGCAAGAAGCCGATGATGGTTGATATGAAGTAGAGGACCGCCGTCAGATATCCGACGAAGGGCCGATGATGGCGGGTGTCCAGTGGCATTATGTTAAGGCAATATTCATCCATACTGAAGTGTGACAATATCAGATATTACTGAATCAAGGGGCCGAAGTAGTGTGATATGCCAACATTGTAGCAATACACTAACACTGTCAACTGAGTGGATGCTTGATGATGATCCAGTTATGTCCTTTCTTTGAAGGAGCAGTTATAGGAGATGCTTGCGTGCAGTAAGGGAGAAGTCACTTAAATCCACCAAGGATATTTGACTGTGTTAAAGTTGCTTGGTGCTTGATGATACTAGCTTGTATGAATGTCACCAGTGTGCCTTTTGCTTTTAAATTCTTGCAAAGGTGAACTAGATGTACAATCTTTTACAATATAACTTCAATAATATTTTATATGAAGTTGAAAACTTACTTTTGCATCTTTGAAACATGAGTTGACATATTGCGTAATATGTTTTTTTGAAGATTTTTTGCCTGCCAAGAATCTCTGTGGGAGATGTCCAAAGAATTCATCAAGAATATATGACCTATCCGAGGTTGTATGTCAGAGCTATGCTCGATGACGTTAACCTATATGGAGAAGGTTAAGAGAATCCACCAAGGAAGTGAGACCTATCAGAGGTTGTATGTCGGAGCATTTGCTCGATGACGAACCTGTATGGAAGATGTCGAGAGAATCCACCAAGGATGTGAGACCTATCCGAGGTTGTATGTCAGAGCCATTACTCGACGACGTTAACCTATATGGAAGAGGTCGAGAGAATCCACCAAGGATGTAAGACCTATCCGAGGTTGTATGTCGGAGCCATTGCTCGACGACGTTAACCTATATAGAAGAGGTTAAGAGAATCCACCAAAGATGTGAGACCTATCCGAGGTTGTATGTCGGAGCCATTGCTCGACGACGTTAAGCTATATGGAAGAGGTCGAGAGAATCCACCAAGAAAGTGAGACCTATCCGAGGTTATATGTCGGAGCCATTGCTCGACGACGTTAACCTGTATGGAAGAGGTCGAGAGAATCCACCAAGGATATAAGACATATCCGAGGTTGTATGTCGGAGCCTTTGCTCGATGACGTTAACCTGTTTGGAAGAGGCCGGATCGAATCCCCCTGGGATCGATCTTCCAGTGATTGAGATGCAATAAAGACTGCGTATTTCTCAGATCATGGATAAAGAGATTATATTTATCGGTAATTTTTCATTATCATTTTTTATCCTTTTTTTAAAGGAGACAATATTAAAATTAGGCGAACAACACATTATATTACTATAAGACAATATAATAGTTCTCTTATACAATATAAGAGATTCATATAGGGACAACCACATCATTTGACTTGGTAGAAATACTAAGGACATTAGAGTGACATCCTACTTATCATAGAAGAGATACACGATGACACATGATAAGTAGTATTACTAATACAACTACACAAAGTGCGTGGTCATTCAATCTCGCCAACCATTTGAATATTATTCAACTGTTGTCTTTGTTGTTGTTGATTTTGCCCCCCAGTTGGACCAGCTTCATCTCGAGCAGGTGGATTTTGGATGAATTGTCGGAGATATCCTTGTCGGATCAACCTCTCGATCTCATCCTTGAGTTGCTTGCAGGCTTCGGTAGTGTGTCCACGACTACGGTGGAAATAATAATATTGCTCCTTGTTTCCAACATTCGGCTTCAAAGAATTAGGCCACTTGATATTTTCTTTATCTCGAATGGCCATTAGTATGTTGGTTCGAGTTGCATTGAGAGGCGTATACTCTTTTTCATGTCGGAACTCGCGTGGTGGTATTGGGGTCTAGGAGAGAAGTTTTTCTTTCGTTGTGAGGAAGAGCCCTCTATTATAGGGGCATTTTTGCGCTTTCCAGGAGTTTGCTCAAATTGCTTCCTGTGGGCATTAATAGCTTCATCTGCTGATATTTGTGCCTCCACACGATGGATCAAATCGGCATATGAATGAACAGTGCCGCGCATAAGTGCAGAATAGAAGGGGCCAGGACGAAGACCTCCAAGAAAGACCCCTCTAAGCAATTCTAAGTTTTTTCCTGGAATCTGTCGTGCCTCGGTGGAAAACCGCTGAAAATACTCCTTTAACGATTCTCCCTCATTTTGACGAATCCCATAGAGGTGGGAAGAATCCTTAGCAATTCTTTGATTGGCTACAAACTGTTCAATAAAGGCTTTGGCCAATTTGACGAATGAAGGGATCGTTCCGGATAGAAGAGAATAGAACCATGTTCGCACCTGTCCTTTGAGTGTAGCAGGAAAAACCTGGTAGAGGAGTGCATCAGATGCTCGCTGGATATGCATGATAGTTCGGTAATGATCGATGTGCTCGTACGGGTCAGATGTCCCATCGTAGGAATCGATGCTTGGTAGTTTAAATCCTGCCGGAATAGGGTGTTGAAGGATAGCTTCTATCAGGGGTGACGACTCCTGCAAGTCCCACTGACGAAGGGGTTGCCTTATGCCTCCTGTAGGGAACTCTTCTCGGACCAATCGTCGTAGTTCATGGTGAAGGGCATTGCGAGGGAGCTCAGCAACGTGTGGTCGGGCTAACTCTTCGGGGAGGTCTAAAGGAATACGAGGTTGCTGACCTGTGTGCGAAGGATGGGTAGAACTCGCTGTATCAGCCAGTTCATTATCTTGATGTGACTGCGGATGTCTCCTTGGCGGAGGAAGAGGATTTTCTGCTTGAAGATGTTCGAGTTGAACAGCTTCTACCCGTGGCGGATCTCGAGGGAGAAGAACCTCCTCATGTGGTGCTAGTGCCGGTTGTCGAGTCTCTCGCAGGAGTTGTAGGATCTCGTTTTGAGATTCTTCCATATTTCGGATTCGCTCCTCCAAAGAAGGCCCTGAGGTACCTTCTCCAGCAATGTGTTGCCCCCCAGGAAAAAAAAGGAGGCAGAAACTTGATGTCCATGATTTATATACTGGTTTCTGGATTGATGAGAGTGGGAGCGGGAGGCTCCTATGAGGCGATTGCTACGCCTATTAGCCATGAAAATAATATTTAGGAGTGTGGGATAGTGTTTCTCACAGACGGCGCCAAACTGTTGTGGACTAGAATATACGCGGCGATAGAGTTAAAAATTTTCGTCTCAGCGTTGTACGTATATCCAACACACAAACAGAAGAATGAAAGAACACCAGGATTTTTACGTGGAAAGCCCTGAAAAAGGGAAAAACCACGGGGCCACGCCCAGTTGAAAGAGTTCCACTACATACACGAGGCTGATTCGTCCTTTAAATTCATGACGATCAGATTACAATGAGTATCAGTTACAAGGCCAAGCAGAGTTCCGACGTCACTCGGGTGTCCGACAAGATTCCGGCGTCACTCGGGCGTCGGGCAGAATTTCGGTGTTGCTCGGGCGTCGGGCAGAGCTCCGGCGTCCCTCGGGCGCCCGGTGGTGCTCCGGCGATGCTCTGGTGGTGTTCCGGTGGAGTTCCGACGGTGGTCGAGGAGGAGCTATTCCATCCTAGACTTCTCTTCTCTTCTTCTTCTCTTCTTGCTTAGGTTCCATCTTAAGAGAAATGAGGGGTTATTTATAGTTTTTCTGAAGTGGCATAGCCCGTAAATAGATGAGGGATCAGGGGCAAATAAGGAGTGATCCGGATGAACGGCCGATATTGAATCCCTTGATCATGAACCGTTTATTGAGCATTTGAAGGTCTTAATGATTTCTTAATTTGGTGATCTTGGGCTCGTTGGATTCGTCTCGTCGAGCCGTTCGATTTGACTATAAGCTCGTCAAAATCGGAGACCGTTTGGTAACTCAAATTGCGGTTCGAGGTTTCCAATAGCGCTTCGGGTCCTTGATTTGGACTCATTTGGGCTCGGATTAAGTTGAATTTGATGTCGTTGGGTTCGTATTTCCGAGACGTTCAGTTCGACTGTAAGTTTGCTAAAATCGGAGTTCGTATGGTTCCAATTTTAATTTTTGAAGTTTCCAACTAGATTTTGCCTCAAGATTCGTGCCCGATCAAGATAATTTGTTGACGATGTATCAAAAATTATTAACATTATATTTATTGTAATTTCAACAATAAATTATAATATAAGATCTCACAATATCTCTCAAAATTAAGAAATGATATTTTCAGAATTTTTATATTCACATGAGATACCCAAAATTTTCCTATCACCCATAAAAAGAATTAATCATGGATTTATATTTAACTAAGAGATTATTGCAAAGATTTAATTTTTAAAAAAGGGCTCCATATGATTAATAATCCAACCCACTTTTTGTTTATAGATTCAAAATATAAAATTGAATTTTGAATAAGTTTAGGGTTTAGGGTTATTACATAATATTTCGTTTCTACTTATGATGATCATTTTAGCTTCACTAACATATAAATTATGATTAACTATAGTAAACATAATATGGTACTAGAATTTTTTTACTTGACCAAGTATAATTCTTGATGTAGTTCCCAAGCCTTGGAGCACTCAAGTGGTTAAACAAAAAAACATCATAAACTATTGCCATACAAATAGCCTCCCAAATTTTCAAGTTTAAGTTAGAATGGTCTTCTTACTTTGATGATTTCAACGACAACGAAATTGTCTGATTTAGAGCAAGATCTATCCATAAACTATTCACATTGCTTCTTGATCTCCTTCAAGTTTGATTGGGACAGTGAGGAGGAAGGGTTAAGGGTTTACCCAATGTGAGATATTATCGTGGAACCCTAGATGCTGTCGGAGTAAAGGATCGTCAACAAGGGCATTCTAGTACGCCCTAGATTCCTTGAAGGTAGCTAACATAGTTGTCACTCTACTCCCCAAGCTCTTCTTACTACAAGCTTTTGCATGGTAGTCTCTATCATCCTTCGTCAAGTTCATCTATCTTGATTTGAAATTTTTTAAGTTCCTTTTAACTTCAATAGACCTGTAATTCACAAGTTATTTGCAACTTGTATGACTCTCAATAATACATATACTTTTTCATACAAAAATAATATTTCATTGTTATCATTTTGTGACAACCCTAAATTTGATCCCTACAATTTCTTAATAAAATCATGGCTATTGCACGACTCTAATCTACCAAATATTAGCCGCATTGAATTGCTCTCAACAAGATGAACATTTTTATCCCAATACTATAACATATCATCATCATTCTTTGTTGGCCAAAATATGGATCCTTAAAGCTTCTCGAATATCGCTTCAAATAATTAAATCATCAAAGAATTTTGATCTATCAACTATATTTGTATTGTGCCAATGCAAGATTTGAAATGATATTTTCATTCGTCAACCTAAGACTTTGTTTAGGGCAGCTTAAACTTTTTTGTTTTGCTTTTTAAAGCTCGTTTCTCATGCATAGTTTCAAACTGTTTTTTCGAAAATTGCTTTTTAAAGGCAAAAATAGTAAGAAAAAGAAAACTATATTCCAAATAAATATTATTTTCTTACTAACTATTTTTTCTTATAATAAAAATAATAAAAAAATTATTCCAAACAAAATCTAAGACTTTATTGTTCACATGGCTGCTTGTACACTAGTGTCAAACCACTATAATTAACCAATGCTTAATGGCCTAATCCATACCCCCTAAAAATTGAATTTGCTCTTGGGCAAAATTGGCAAGCCATTTTTTTATTAGGGACAGTGTAATTTCTTACTGTTTTCTCAACTAGTTTTTTATACAAAAATTTATTCAACTAAATTTATTTTTTATTAAAAATCTATTTTAGAAAGCACGTCAGAAAGTAGTACCAAATAAGTCTGAATCTTACAATAAAAAATAAGATAAAATCGATTGATTGCATCATTTTCCAATTCCAAAAAAATCAAATGATCCTTTAGTTCACTGGCGCAGTCATCATTCTCAGCTATTTAATTTATTTTAAATAATTAGAATTAAGTATACTGATTTATTTTCAAAATAAATTAATTTTGAATAGAAAATTTTCTTCAAAATAAATTACATGATAACATGAGTGAGGTCGATAACCAAACATTATACAATTATCATAATAATAGCGGGAGATTATCTGATTCCATTAATGCTCACCTTAAGGTATTTATAGTCAACCTTTGGGCCGAGAGTTTCCGCTTAAGCTGATTGCATTTGGGCCTTAGATTATATTAGTGGGCTGGGCTAAGGTGTCATTCACAATGTCACATCATTCACATTTGTGACATTCAACCCTTTTTTTTCAGTGAAAATATGTGAGGAAATTAAAATACACATAACTATTACTAAATCTACTGAAATAAATTTAATAATTAGCAAAATTAATAAGAATTTATTATCAAATAAATAATAATAATTTTTAATATTTTCAAAATTTCATTAGTACTTTACAATGTATAATATTTATTTCACCGTTATTTGAAAAATAGTTTAGTATTAAGTAATTCAATTAATATTTTAAAGTCTTTACTTACTCTCAAGTATTATATCAATTATAGAAAAATAAATCTTTTTATCAAATTTTATTAGAACCAGACACAATGGAGAAAAAGGATTCATGTTGCCGACCCCACGTAGTGGGACAAAGGCTTGTTATTGTTGTTATTGTTGTATCAAATTTTAAATGAATAATTATGAGTTACAAAATGAAAAATTCCTTTGAAGTCATCTTGGATAAAAGTGAAGACAATTTAGGTTCTTGTTTGGTATGACTTCGTGAAAATGTTGGTGAGTTGGATGAATCCATTTGTAAGCCTTTTTTCATATAAAGTAACAATCAATATCTGTATGTTTAGTTTATTTGTTAAAATAATCATTAATGGCAATATGGATGACATGTTGATTATCATAGAATAAGAAGACTGCGACGAACAATTGTATGTTGAAATCTTTTATTAGTTACGTGAGCTAAGTAAGTTCGCTTGTAGTTGTAGTCAATTATTTTTGATGATTTTTGTCGAGAATTTTAAAGCATTTGTCCTCATCTTTGTATTCTTTTGTTCCTTCATATGAGATTTGGTTAACTACAAAAGATTGATTTTTGGACTAAGTGGATTGTCTCTATTTGATGCATGCTAGGTAGTCATGGAGCTTGTAGCATTTGTCCTTTATATGACTAGAAAATTACAGTAAGTACATGAGGCATATGTTTCTTATAACTTATGCTATTTCAAAAATTGTGATTCTTCATTATGTTGGAATAGTTATTCTTGATGAGGAAAGACATTTTAATGCTGATTCCCTTGTCAAAATGTTGTTGTCCAACAATTCATTAATGTTCCTCCTTTGAGACCAAAGAGAAGAGCTAGTTGATTGGGGTAAGGGATCCATTAGGATGATTAAACCATTAGGATGATTAAACTTGAGAAAAAGTTATTGAGACTCCTGTGAAACAAGATATTGTACTCCATATGGTGATGTGATGTAGGTTGTTTGATTTCATTGCAGGTGCATTTGCCACAGAAGCATGTTGGTCTAATTTACTTAATTTGTCATATAGAATTTTTACTTTTGTGAAGTACGGGCCAACAATAGCTTATCCTTATTCCTGATTAACTACCTTGAATCATTGCTGAAAGATTTTTTGGATTATTGCTTTACTGGAATCAACCCTCGAGGTCTGCGAATTCTCACATGCCATTTCTTGGTATGATATACTTACTGAAACGTCTTTGGAGGTCGAGTTCAAGACCAAAGAGATTTATACATCGTTGTTCTTGGTTCAATAATTCAACAAGTTTAAAGTAGTCATGATAACCCTGTTGACCTTGTTTTCACCTAGACCTAGGTCATGGGAGTTTGACCTGGTCAAGTTGACCAAGCCAAACCCCAAGACCCCTCCCCTTGGGTTCCATAGGTCAGACCACATCTGGTGAGCTCAAACCCATGTCAACCTAGGTTGACCCTACTTAACCCATTTGACCATATTTGAATTCTAATCAATTCCAATCCTTCTTAGGCTCAAACCCCCACCCCTTGGACCTAATTGACTGGGTTGATCAGGTCAACCCTTGACTTGGTCAACCCAAGTCTCCCTTGGTCAATTTTGACCCATTCAGGTCAAAGTAATGGCATTTAAACCATTGAATCCTTTCCAAATCCTCCCTTCATGCAAATCCCGTCTAAATCACCTCCCCTCCCTCCTAATTAGCCCTAGATATAATCCTAGTCGTCCATGATAGGTCTAGGTTATAAATAGGGAGGTTAGGGCATCTTATCAAGGACTTTTGTAATTGCTTCCTCCCTAAGCCTCCACAGCCCGAGAATTCTCGTGTGCAAGCTCCCCTAGCCTCCTTCCACCCTTTCCAACCGAGATCCACCAGTCAAAGCTCGCCGGTGACGCTCCTCCAACGAACCAACGGCCAAACCTTTCCAAAGCATCTTGCACTTGATCTAGGCGTTAGGAGCCCATGGAGTCTTCTACAACTAGGAGCGTGGACAGTCTACCAGTGCAACAAGCCCAAGATCTCCTAAATCCATCGTGTGGATTAGGTAAAATCTCAAACCCTAGGTTAGAACACTTAGGTTTAAATAACTTTGTATATACAACGTTTTAGAACACGATTTTTCTTCCCCATGAATGCTCTTCATACATAGAAGTTATGTTTAAAATTTCATTCGATTTGGTCCACCCGATCGAGAGAACGAAACGAAAAACCTAATCTAGGGCGTTTCCGTAACGTATGCTAATTGTACGCTTTCTGGACCATTAATCACGCGATCAATGGTCCAGATCTGTCCGTTCCGCAGTTTCGATTGACACAATTATGCGGCAATCATTACCGGCGGTGTAATCATTGCGCCGTCAGGCAATGATTGGCCGCGGTCCTTCGGGATGGTGCGGTTGTACCCTCTGCATTCTGTTCCCCCGTTGAGCTGTGTCCTTTCGGAGGTCCACAAACCCAAAAAATTGGTCAAATTAGAACTCAAAGCTCTTTACAATTTTTTAAGATCACTATAATGCATGAAAAACTAATCATATTTTATATTATAATAGTCTCAAAATATTCCAAACAATTTTGAGGTATACTCTAATAAAATTTGGTGAGAATATCCTCATCCCAAACTTTCCAGTTTATAATGAACACGATACTTCATGAGGAGCCAACATGAGAAAAGAAAAATAATCCGACGTTAAAAAAAAAAACTCAAGTGAAAAAAAAATAAAAAAAGTAAATGTCAATTGATTTGAAATTAAATATGCATGAATATTTTCTTATAGCTCTTGCTAAATTATACATCTCATTATTATTTTTTAAGAGTATTATCATTCAATTTTGTAAAATATTTCAATCTCTTCCTATTTCCTAATTTCGCAATCTCTATCAAAGTTCTCATTCTAATCTAACTCTCAATCATCTTTCTCTCCTATTCATATCTATCTCTAACCCTTCTCTCATCTTGACCCACATATAGTCCTCTTTGATAATCACTCATTTTCTCTCTCCAACTCTAAGGAGTGGTTAGCTTTCTCAATGTTTTATTTTTTAGACCACTATCATATTTTCATTTGACTGTTGCTTTCACATTAATGCTCATAAATTTTTTTAACGAGCAACTAATTGCTAACGTGTGATAGTTATTAAATAAATAAATTTATAATATAATAATAACTTTAAAAATTTTACTTTCCCAATAATAATTTTTAAAATTAACTTTGGCCGGCCAAAGCTTATCCAAAGTCATCTTCCTCCCTTTATCTAACCAAAACCTTATTTTCACACTTAATTCACCTTCTCATAACTCTTCTACCAAAATAATCAGCCCCAATATTTCTATTTTATTCATTCTACATAAAAAAAAGTCACTTCTCATACTAAAAGTGCCACCAAATTTTTAATTCACAATATTTTAACTTAAATATTAAGAAAAACGATTCAAATAATTGACCCCACATGCTGAGATTAATAATAATAATAATAATATTTAAAATTAAATTCAGAAAAAAAAATATAAATATAATAATATGTTCTCATCAAAATTAATTTAAAATATTATGAATTAAAAAAATCATGTAATCATCCAATATTCAATACATATATTTACATAATATCATAAAAGACAAATGGTATTGTCCAACTCAAACAAGTTCCAAGTCCCATGCTTCCTTTCTTAACTTTGCTATCCTATTCCGTCTTTATTGAGCCAATCACCAGTCACCACCTTAGCCCCACTCAAGACACCACTAGCCAATCTTACAGCTCAGATCAGACAATCGGTGGCTCCCAACACCTCTTTGATTCTTATCCAAAACCTCACTTTTAATTAATCTAAAATTAAATAATTACCCCCTCATAATCCCCAGAGTTTAATAGACTCTCTGTTCTAAAAGCTCATCACCTCACTTCACTTTATGCGGCGAAATCAAATCGTTCCTCTCAACGAATTTAAATCCTCACGATAAATAGGAAAAAATAAGATAATATAAATCAATAAAAATAATTTTTGTAAATAGGAATGAAAAATAAGAATTTATAAAATAAAAGATGCGATAGACTATAGAGATAATGATGAGGATAATGATAAGGCACTCAATCATTAAGTAGAGTTATGAATTAACAATCATCACAGATATGGAAAAACCATTGTTACGCCATTAATTCGTTAGAAATTCTTCATGGCTTCCGGATTAGATCGATCGCCGGCGAGATGGTGGTTTTGAAATCAGCGTGACAGAGCACGGCGGAGAACGGGAGCGAGAAGGGCAGGGGCGGAGAGATGAGGAAGATGACCTTCGGTATTGAGAATCTCGACGGTGGTGCGGCCGCCGAGATGGGCTTTGAGGTGAGCGACAACCGAGATTGGTACGGAGTCGTCGCGGGAAGTCTGGACGATGCAGCAGGGGACGCGCACAAGCCCTAGCACGCCTCGCAGATCACTATTGAACACCGATTTAGAGACGAACAGAGAGATGTCCGGTCGCATGTTGAATAGCGTACGGCTAAACTCCCTCACCGCTGCCGGAACATCAGCTCCGACGGCGAGAGGCGCGTATCCCCTCACCCACGCTTCGTAGTTCGCCTCCATCGCTTCGAACACTTGCTCGGCATCCCCTTGGTCAAAACCCCCGTGGTAATCACGATCGTTCAAAAACCTAGAAGAAGTTTTTATGATCGAAGTTCGATCAGGGGGGAAAAATTAGGAGAAATGGGAATTAGGGTTAGAGAGTACCGAGGGGAGGCGCCGATGAGGATGAGTTTGAGAAAGAGATCCGGGCGTCGTATAGCGGCGAGGATGCCGATCATGGCGGAGACGGAATGGCCGACGAAGAAGCAGCAGTCGATATTGAGGGAGTCGATGATGAGGATGAGATCATCGGCGTAGGCATCGAGGGTGGTGTATCGGCGGAAGTCGAAGTGGTCGGGGTTGACGCTGCCGGCGCAGACAAGATCGTAGAGGACGATGCGATGGTCGCGTTGAAGGTAGGGGATGATTCTGTTCCAGGCTGATTGGTCGGTTCCGAAGCCGTGGGAGAGGACCACCACCTTCTCGCCACTACCGATTACCCTGACGTTAAGAATCTCCAGGAGTTTGCTGCCGCTCCCTCCGGCGGCGGCGGTGTTGCCGACAGCATTGCCGCCGCCCATCTTTGATGAGGTACCGGCTATCTAGCGATTCTGTTTGGAAATTTTGAGGGACTTCGATCTTAATGGTAGCTCGGAGTGAACGGGGGCGAGGGGCCTGTATTTATACTGTACAGTTTGGAAGAAGGAGGTCCTTACTCCTTACTTTCTCAATTTTCTCCGGTAGTATTATAGGTTTCTTACTTTTTTTATATATTTATTTACATAATATCTTAAAATATGTATAAAAGTTTATATTTTATTTTAAATAAATTAATATTAATAAATTTTTATATAATAAAAATATTAAAATGATAGATAAATAAATATAAATTTGAAGTATTAAATATATAAAAAAAATTATGATTCAGTGATATATTTGTAAATTGCTGATTTTGAGACACAACATATAATTAATATAATTTAAATTAGAATAAATTTAGAATTTTTAAATTTATTTTAAGATTAATATAATATAAAATTTTAAAAATATATCATTATTAAATTTGATTTGAATAAAATAATTTTTTTTTTTAGAATGGGGGTATCTACTGGCTGTCATCCTCATAAGAGACGCTTAACGCCGTAACTAATCCCTCAGCTGACCTAGAAGAGGCACCCACCCTAGTGACCTCTTGGCCCGCAGTTGATCAGGCCTCACTTAAGAGATGCTGTCGCTCGAGAGCGATTATTCTGTGCGGACATCGGGCAGGAGAACCGTCCGGTTCCACTTGGTACCGAGCGGTACCGTGCTCGGTACAGGTCGGTATCCGATTCCCCTCGGTACCAACTGTGGTACCGAGCGGTATTTTGCTCGTTACAGGTCGGTACCGAGCTCGATATTGAGCTCGGTACATTTTCTGGGTGACGTGGCACATTTTTATTTGCCTCTGGACGCTGTCCGGACTCCGCACCTAATAATTTCACGTCGCTCGAGGGGATTCTAGCCGGGTTGAGAGTTCCCAACCGTGCTCGTCCATCAACCAAGCTAAAAAACGGGAAGTAATAACCTAAATTTCTCCTAAATATATAGATTAATTATACATTTGGGAAATATTTAATAACTAAAATCCAACATTACCACTAAGGGAGAGAACGGAGGAATGTGAGCGCTAATATAGAGAAAAACAAAGGTGATTTTTTTTTATTTTAATCTTATTCATTTCCCATAGTGTCCTTCTTTGAACGGATCTGGCAATTATCAAATTCTCAAACATCACCTTATCTTGTTCGCCTCCTTTGCTCTCTTCAAATCATCAAATGCCCGTTGATTTGAACTTTTGTCCGGCGGGTCAATGGCCACTCAATATCAGATGTACGGTGAATCTGTGCAGATAAAACTTATTATTGCACGACTGTTGAGATTTTGACCACATAGGCTTGCACCGGATCGCCTTGGGACCACGATCCCCCATTTGTCTTTTATCTTCTTTTTTTTATCTATAGGAAGTAGGAAAGGTTGACCACGATAAGCTGATTTGTTCTTGGCCATGAGAACCACAACTAGACAAAATACTTATGAAGATTTTTTTATTGACTTTAATAATAAAAAAAATAATAAAATACTATTGGCTTGTAAATTTATATTTAAGTTGTATTTTATTTATGATAATTGGTGTTATATTTGGCATAAAATTCAATGCAAATTAAGAATTAAATACAAATATGTTGATATAGAATGCTATAAATAATTATTTTTTTAAGTGGAAATGTTTTTTTAGGAGTATAAGAGATGTAGATTCAAATCCAATAAATTAAAATTTTAATTAAAATTTTTATATGATAAACTGTAAATTAAAAAAAATCAATCAAAACTAAATTAAGGATAAATAGATTTATTTTTTATTTTTATATGGCCAATTATTGACCCCATGCATGAGATAAAGATTTATTGTTTTTGTTACTGTTGCTGCATATGACTAATTATAATAGTTTTAAGTTTTTCTTTTAGTTGAAGTAGAAATTGTCATATATTGTAAAATTAAGTGGAGCCTTTTTTTTATTTTCTATCATATAACTCAGATTTATTCTGCGTAATATAAATTATTTGGAATTAGGTCTCATATATGTAAATATATTGCGTGTTAGAAATTTTGAGTCGATCGAATATGTGTTTTATGTCTTAGCATGGAAATTTTGGAAGGTGAAAAAATCATGGAACTTGGCCCAATTGTAAAATCCAATATATAACAAGTGATACGAAGATCATCATTTCTTTACTGTTGAAGAAGAGGGAGAGTACAAAAATCAAATGTCTTAGAAGGGATAGTCTTTTTTTGAAGGATTGCAACTTGAATTAATCAAGGAAAAAAAACCAACAACAAACGGAAAAGAAAAAACTAAAAAACCTAGCAAAGTTATCTTCCTAACAAAAGGAAGATAGCCATTATTGAAAAGCAAATAGAAACTACGAAAAATATTTGCAAAAATGAAAATATCATAATAGACATAAAATCGACTACTCCTCATTTCAAACCAGATGGGGTGGAAGGGATACCAAAAATAATTTGACAACCCAAAGGGTTCGTTAGTATCCCAGAGTTCCCAAACAGACAAAAACTGAGAACTAGTGAGACTTTTATCCTCCATTACTCTAATTTCACTATGCAAATATAAACAAATACAAAAACCTAACAAAATGAGTAGACATAAAGCTACCACTTCAATCCTTGGACCAGTATCTTTGAGGCTTGCCAAACAATTATTCTTACTGAAGCAGAAATTGGATAGCTGATGAAGATCAGCTTTCTTCTATGAACAACAATCCTTATCATATTCAAAAAAATATGAACAAAAACCAGCCAAGACTGTAAGTTCTTTCACCCTAAAGCCACATATAAAATACCGAGAAGCCTCAAAGCGGGCTTCACAATTATTCACATCAACACAAGACGTCATTTCAGTTAATATCAAGGGAAAGATCCACGCCATTGCTGAGCATACCCGAACCAACTTTCCTTCTTCTAGGTAGATCTTCCACCGGGCCTAAAGATTGCAATTCTTTAAATAATTTCATTTTACAACTTGAAGGATTAAAACCATTCTTCAAGCTATCCTCATTTTGTAAACTCGTAGCGACATTAGACTTTGCATTTGGAATATGAAATACCAATTCTTCCAACTTGATATCATCATCAACAGATGAAGAATCCATCATCTAAATCTTCTTCAATTTGAACAGTAGGTCCATCAGTGCAACTCTTCAACTTGCCTTCCTCAACGAAAACAGCAACTCCTTTTTCATTCTCAAAACCAATTTCAAAACCAGCTACCTCGCCATTTGAGTTTTTTTCCAGCAGCAACTTCCGCCAAATCGTCGATATCAAACTGATTAGATAATAAGTTGAACTTATTGTTTTTTAACAAATCTGATACAAAATTTTCCGGCAAGGCACCACCCATACTCACCACACCTTCAGCATTATTGTCAAGCAAAACAGTGACCTTATCAATCACCTTCCCAACATCATCAACACAAGTTTTCGTAGTAATATCTGGAACATATTTTAAAGGAATTTCAGCAACGGCCAACCCTACCCCTCGGTCTTTAGGAACAAACTTTGTAACAAAATTCTTCACCGGATTAACTTGAAAGTTGCTTTTGATAGAAGGAACTTTCATTCTCCTATTATTCCTAAATTTCACATGCATCCAAGGATCATAGGATAACTCACTATCAGCTTTAAAAGGGGCATTATGAACTGGTTCATCCTGGATTTCCCTGACTGAACCCAACCCACTCAAATGAGCCTTTCCAGAATTCAATTCTCCAGGGACATTAGGACAAGAAGAATTTTTATGTCCTATCATGCCACAATTATAACATAAAGCAGAGATATTTTCATATTCAATTTTTTGGAAAAACATTCCACTCAATACTTCTATCCAAATTCCAAACGGTAGCTTAGTATTCAAATTGATTCGGACACAAGATCTAGCAAATTCCCTTCTACCCCATTTAAACATGTTTCTGTCTAATAATAAAGGGGTTCCAGTCCTTGAAATAATTTAAGTAACATTAACTTCATCCCAACATTGAAGTGGTAAATGAGGCAAACGAATCCAAATAGGTGATGAAATTCCATCCATAGAGAGAGGAGAAAAGTCAGGTGTCCATTTATCTATACCAATAATGAAACCACCCACATACCATGGTCCTCCATTTAAAATTTCATCCATAGCTTCAGGTGTTTTAAACGAACATAAAATCCAATCTAATCCAAGAGAGGTTAGATGAAAACTGCCAACCTTTCCCCATTGACGCCTCAATTCAAGACTACACTTGGAGAAAGGCAAATTCTTAACAAGAATTTTAACAACCAGAGAATTTCTCAAAACTTGAATATTAGCGCACTCTTTCTCCACATCAAGTTTAACCACATTCACATCCTCAATATTATTAGAACTTCCTTCCATAAAATTAATTTCAATGTGTGGATTTTTGACCCACACATTTCCATTATTCAAAACAGCTTTATCAGAGTCAGGAAGGTTAATACCATCATCCGAAGGTTTCTTGGAATTCTCCTCTAGCAAAGTAGAAGATGAACCCTTTTCACCCCCAACAAAAATAGAGGGATTGCTACCAGCATTGATTCCCTTATCCAATTTATTACTAATAAAATGGTGAACTTTCAAATTAAACCCTGTAGAAGAAGAAGCCTCAAAATCGTTTGATTTAGGAGGAAAATCCGAAATGCACTTCTTAAACAAATCAGATGGAAGACATCCCAATGAAGAAGAATCGAACTTGCGATCAAAACAAACTGAGGAAACAACATCTTTACCTTTTCCTCCAACAAGCACAAGTTTACGATTAGAAGCAAATCAACCTTCCTTAATAACCAGAGGTGTGTTCTTAAAATAAGAAGAACGAGACAAATCACGATTGAAAGAAAATCTACCTTTCGCATCCAAAGAAATGTCATTCGGACGCACGACAGATATTGGGGTTGAGGTATTCCAGTTAGCAGAAGATGACAAGCGGCCCTCTACCACCATACACAGCCAAAGCGGAAGTTTCGCACCGAAAGGAATTTGAAAAAAAAATCTCACGAAAAACCTAGACGTCACCGATAACTACAAATCTAGAAGGGATAGTCTATACTCAACAAAAGGGCTTAATTTTTTCAATAGGTATTATAGAAATAGATAATCAGAAGCAGACAAATATACCTAACAGCATTGTTAAATCTTGTCACTATTCTGGATGGTGGTGATATCTTATGCCGGTCTTGGTGATGAAGATGGTTGCCTGTAGCGATAGCTGGTGGTAATCGTCGACGACGATAACTGAAAAATACAAGAGAATTCTCTATAGCTCTCGTTCTCCTCCTTTCTCCCCAGCCCCCAGGCCTATTTATAGATTTTTGGGTGTGACATGCTCTATAAATATAGAACAAATCTAAGGCAAAGTTGGAGTGATTCATCAAATGGTCTGTATTGATTTCTTCGATCATATAGCTTTTTTTCAAGCATTTAAATGCCTTAATAAAGTCAAAATTAATTGATATTAGGCTCGTTGGATTCATCTCATCAAGCATCTCAATTCGACAACAAGCCTATCTTATTTAGATATTATTCGGTTACTCAATTAATGCTTTAAAACTTTCAAATATATTTCAGTTCCTTAGTTCGAGCTCATTTAGACTCAGATTGAGCCAATTTGGGTGTCATTGAGTTTATCTTGTCAAAACGTTTAGTTTGATTATAAGTTTGCTGATATTAGAGTTCAGATGGTCCCAAATTTAATTTTAAAAGTTTTCAATTTAAATATATCACGAGATTAGTGCTTGATGAAGGTTTGGTGGCTTATGAATATATGCATGAAAATTTAAGTTTCAAATAATAAAATTTGATGCAGAAATAATTCTATATGTAGATCATAATAATAATTTCTTAACTTTTTAATTACTAAATTAAGGAGCACACACTCTGCAACGAATATACAGCAAATTCTGAGAAAGTAGGTGGACCCACTTTAATCAGATATGTAAATTAAAAGGATTAAATAAATTGATGGAAGGTAGAGACAACCATCTGATGTTGACCGGAAGGCTGAGACGTGGTTGTGCAAGATATCTGGTGGTATTTTCTTCTTCTTTCTTGCTTAAGTGGCTGCGGTTTGGCCTTTGCATTTGATGTGATGAGGTAAAACTAATGTCTGCACTGTGCTATATATTATTTATATATATCTCATGTTGAATAATTAGGATAATCAGCAATTATCATACTAATTAGGAAGCATTGAAATCCTAACAAAGAGCCTAATTTTATGGATTAAAGATTTGAGGGCTATTTTGGTTAAAAGTAGGGTAAGTAAATTTTTCGTCTTAGCGATGCACGAATATCCAACACATAAATAGAGAGAGAGAGCAGTAAAATACTGAATCTTTTTTACGTGGAGAACCCAAAGAGGGAAAAATAACGGGACTTCGCCCAGATGAAAAGATTCAACTAAATTTGAGTGAATTACAATGGTTGACCCATCCCTTAACTTAGAGGCGATCGAATTATAGTAGTTTGGAGAGTTGGACAAAGCTCCCGTGACGATTTGATGAAAGCCCGATGGCGTCCGGGCAGAAGTTCAGTTGACAAGGAATGATCCAATGATGGTTGGGTGAAAGTCCGGCTGCGGTCGGCTGCCAGGCACACTACAGGAAACTTACAAATTTCCAGCGGAAATTTCTGAAGGTTCCGGCGGATTTCAAAATTTTCCGGCGAATTTCCGGCGAAAATTAATCCGACGGTAAATCGTGCGTCGGAAAATGTTTCCGGCGGAATTTTTCCGCCGGAAAATTTCTCCGGCGGAATTTTTCCGCCGGAAAATTTCTCCGGCGGAACCTATCCGTCGAAATACATAATTAAAAAAAAAAAATTTGGTCCCGCTCCCGCCAGCGGACTCGCTCCCGCCAGCCCGCCCGCGACCCGCTCCCGCCAGCTCGCCCCCCGGACCCGCTCCCAGCGCGCCTGTCCGCCCTGAGATCGATCCTGGGACCTCACCTTCGCGCACAGCCGCTCGCGCCAGGCCAACCACTATACCAGTTTTGCAAATGTGATTAATTTGATAAATTAATTTATTTATATTAAAACTTACATAATTTTACAATTAAAATTAAATAATTTAAATTTATTATTTAATTGATAATTAAAATAAGATATTTTTTCAGAAATTTTTATCTTCCGTCGGAAAATCCGCCGGAAAGTCCGACGGAAACAAATCTGCCGGAAAAGCCGCCGGAAAAGCCGCCGGAAAAGCCGGTTAAAATGTGTCGGAAAAATTTTCTAAGTAATCCGCCTGAAATTCGTCGGAAAATCCGCCGGAAGTCCGCCGGTAATCGGAGATTTTCCTGTAGTGGCAGTGGTCCGACAGTGATCGATGTCCAGATGGTGGTCTGGTAACAGTCGATGGGGATTCGCCGACGGTGGTGTTGGAGCTCTTGAAGCCTCATATCTCTCTCCAATCTCCAGTCAAAGGTTTCCTTCATGTAGAGAGCGGGGGCTTATTTATAGATTTTCATGAGTGGCACGCCTCGTAAATATAGAGAAGATTGGAGCTAGGTTTGGAGTGCCCGACCCATCGGATGACCCGTATTAATTCCTCCGATCAAAGAGTATTTTTCAACTATTTAAGTGCCTTAACAATGTCAGAATTCAACGATCTTGGGTACGTTGGATTCGTCTCACCAAGCCGCTCGATTTGACTATAAGCATGTCATTTTTGAATATCATTTTATCATCCAAATAATACTTTGAACTTTCCAAATATGCTTTAGACTCTTGATTTGGACACATTTGGTTTCGGATCAGACTGATTTTGATGTCGTTGGTTTCGTCTCTTTGAGATGTTCAATTTGATTATATGTTTGTTGAAATTTAGAGTTCAGATGATCCCGAATTTAATTTTAGAAGTCTCCAACTTGAATATGCCTCGAGATTCACACACGATCAAGATGATTTTTGTTGACATATCAATAGTAATCTTTATATCACTCATTAATCATCTTGTTTAACCTTCCACTCAATCATTATTCATCCTCTTTGCCTCCCCACTTCTTACATTGTATTCATTTTACAATTCATTCCTTTTTTAGCCAACCAAACAGCCCCTCAAGCTGAATCAATGCGTTTTCAGTAAAATTAATCTCTCATAATTACCATCACATAAATATCATAAAACTCAAGATTAAGTATTCTAATTTCTCCCTAATTATATTTTATCATCCATTAGCCATTCTTAATTACTTCAATGATCTATTATTCATCACACCTAAGCCCACCATCAATAAGAAACATATAAAAAGTTCTTGCTTTCCATCTTTTGGATAACCATCCAACATTTTCCTCATTATTATCGAAGAGAAGTGGATGCTAACAAATAATGTAAGTCATTAATTGAAAAAAAAGAGGATTTGAAGAGAGAATTCTATTCCATTGTATATAGCCCAATTAACTCTTAAGAAATTGAATTGAGAGTGAATATTGTCGTATTTTATTTCAAGCTAGTGGGAAATGATTCGGTAAAATAGTGGCAGACACAGTAGTTATCAATATAGATATTGTGAAAAAAGGGGGAAAAACTCTTTAAACAAAGAAAAAAAAAAGTTTCTGAGATTAAAAATTTTCAACTGGGAAGAAAAGGACCTTTTAATTTTTCCAAAAAAAAAAAAAATTCTGATACTATAAATCTTCTTAACGAACAACTTAGGAATATACTGATCAGATTTAATCTCCTCTTTTAGAATTTTTTTAATCTTATCAATAAAATGAAGTCAATTATTCTTTAATCTTTTTAAAATTAAAAGGAGTATCGACACGAATAATTGCTTAGTTAGATTAAGGCTTCATTTGGAATAGCTTTCGTACTGCTTTATAAAGCTTCTTGTTAGTACAAAAAATTTTTACTCGAAGTAAATCAATTTAGGTTTCATTTGTGATAGCTTTATTACTTTTTTTTAAAATAAAATTTTAGTACATAATTTTCTTTTTAAAATTTTTTGTACAAAAAAAAGCTTTATAAAGCAGTATGAAAGCTATCATAAATGAAGCCTAAATTGATTTACTTCGAGATATGATAGCCCCTCCAATTTGGAAGTAATAGATTTAGGCTTCGTTTGGGATGACTTTCTTACTGCTTCTTAAAGCAACTTTCTAGTACAAAAATTTTAATTTTGTACATAAAAACAGCTTTAAGAAGCAGGAAAAAAGCCGTCTCAAACGAAGCCTTAATCTAAGAGAATTGTGTTGGGTTAATATTGCAAAAAATGAGAGTATCACCTATAAAATAATAGCTTTAGGGCTTTTATTTAAGAGTTGTTTGATTTGCTGAATAAATGAATGCGAAATAAAATGAAATACAATATAAAAGGAATGTATATAATTGAAATGTTTGGACCTGTTTGAATTAGTATAAAATAAGTGTAAGTGATTTTTTCTTTTGGTTTGAAATGAATTAAAATGAATGCAATGTAAAACATAATGATAGTGATGGTCGGTGGCTGGTGATTGTAAGGGTTGCAGGTGGCTGATAGAGACCATGGGCGGATCCCCCTTGTACTCAGGGTGGGCAAATCCCCACCCTCAAAAAAAAATATTAAATATTTAGAGGGGATATTTTGGGTATTCCCCCCCCCCCCCCCCCCCTCCTTCAAAAATCTTTTTTGCCCTAATTTTATCAATCCTAAGCGTCTTTGCCCATCCTCCACGAAAAATTTTTTTTGTTTGCACACCCTGAAAAAAGAAGTTGGATCCGCCCCTGATAGAGACGGGTGGTGACAGTTGTGGGCGGTCGACAATGATTGTGAGGTCATTTTCATTTCCTTGCAAAGGGGCAATTGGCTACATGAAATAAAAATGTATGCTTTAAAAATAACAAGGATTTATTATTATTATTTTTTCATTGCATTAGAGATAGTTGGAGCAAGTATTGTTTTACAAAAATTTAATCACTTAAATAATCCCTTTTAAACAGACTTTATTTTCTAACTATTTTTCTTACAGCAAAAGCAAACGAAAAGCCTTCCCAAACAAACCTAATCTCGATTATATATATTTTATGTTTAATAGAAATAAATAGTATAAAATAATCTACTTATATTAATAGAATTAACCTACTCGTCCATGCAATTTGACCTAATTGTGCATAGATTTAGGAATAGTTCTAATTGCTAAGAGAATAAACAATGAAGACCAAAAACAAAAGGTTGGATAAGATTTTCACCTACCTTGTGTGGGTGTATTACATATGCGAACGCACCTACTTAATTAATTTTCATTGGGCTAAGACAGCTGAGCTCTTTAAGTGAGCATTTTTTTTTAAGTTAACTCACTTTTCTTTTCTGTTTTTTATTTCCATTAAAACAAAAAACACTTATATGAATATGGTTGATAATCATATTTTTTATCTTTTTTAAATAAACAAGTTATTTCTTGAATATTCTTGAAAATATGCATGTGATTTTTTCATTAATTAGGCTAACGGTATGTTTGGGACGGCTATAATATTTTATAAAATTGACTGTGAAGCTGCTGTGGATAAAACAACTTTGCTATTATAGTTATAGACACTACAGGAAAACTCATTGTTACCGGCGGACGAAATCCGTCATTAACAATTAAAATCCGCCGGAAATATACGGTTTATGGCGGATTTCCGACGGTAATTCGCGCGTCGGAAATAGATTACCGACGGATTTAATCCGTCGGTAATATTTCCGGAGGATTTTCCGGTGTATTTTCGACAAAAAAATAACAAAAAAACGACGTTATTATGTTATTAGTTTCCGGCGTATGATCCGCCGGTATTGCCGGCGGAAATATCCGTCGGTAATACCGGCGGATTATACGCCGCAACAAACCGACGTTACTATTACCGTCGGACTTTCCGGCGGACTAAGCGTCGGAAATGTCCGGCGCATAATCCGCCGGAAAGTTCGATATATCATATTACCGGCACCATTTCCGGTGGATAATTCGCCGGAAACCTGTAGCATTGATAAAAAAAAACCTTCTTCCCTCTAAAATTGGATTTCTACAACCTGCAAATAAAACATATACAAAACAGATATACACAACGATGTCCATAACACAATAGACAATACACTATATAAACAATGTAACAATGTTCAAAACACATCTCAATAGATTCAAATATCCACAATTATATTACAAAACATGACCAAAACACAAATATAAATGTCCACATCCGTAAAATGAATAAAAAATATCTAGTCTGAATCTGTTTCCTCCTCAGCTGCTGTACTCTTCCCACTGCTCATCTGCTCCCTCATCCTTTGCATTTCTTCTAACATTTGAGTTTGTTGGATTTGCATCTGCTGCTGTATCTCCATCTGCTGCTGCATTTGCATCTGCCAATCAGCTTGGGCTTTTCGTACATGTTCTAGCTCAGCTGTAAGGGCAGTTATCTGCTGGGTATATAAAGACTCCTGGATACTAGATGAAAAACTGCAGCCACTAGATGTCAGCCCTTCATATGCATAAGCCTGCGAGCCTAATCCGTACACTCTGCCATGCTCCATTCCTCCTACCGCTTGCGACCAAGTGCGGTAGTCAGAATATTCAGTTGATCCTCCAGAAGAACCTTCACCTGCTACAGTCTGGCTCTCTCGAATCCGTGTATACTCCTCCTATGAAAGTGAATAAAGAATTAAACAATTTTTAGATAACATTATAAAAATTGAACTTATATACTTACAAAGGCTTTCCTCGTACGCTCGTCAACCCATCGCTGGTCCTCCTGTCGCTTGTGGGTATGACTATGTAATTCAACAGGAGTAGGTTCTCTATCCAACACCGCTTTCTGTAACAAGCCCAATGCATTCCTCCACTTCAACAATCCAATTTGAATTCTACTAATAATATCACACAAGGGTACAATCTAGTAAGAACATCCATGACTAAAGAAAAGATAGTGTTACCTCCACACCAAGGAACGTCGTCGAAGGAACGTCGTCGAAGGAGCGAAACCTAGCAGCGAAGGAACGTCGTCAGAGTGTCGTCGGAACGTCGCCGGAGAAGGAGAGTCCGCCGGCGTCGAAGGAAAGGAATTCGTCGTCGGAGCGGAATGCGTCGTCGGAGCGGAATCGAAAGCCGAACGAGACGAGAATGAGGAACCAGGCACGGGATGGCTCGAAATAGGGCCTTTACCGGCAGATTTTCCGACGGATACTCCGTCGGAAAGATTACCGGCGGAACATCCGCCGGTTATAGTTCGTCGAGTTTAACTACACCGGCGGAAAATATGCCGGTAAAACCGCCGGTAATTTCCGGCGGATATTGCGTCGAAAAATGAAACTTTTCCGGCACAATTACGACGTATTATCCGCCGGTAAATAAGCGACGGAGAATCCGCTGAAAATTCCGTCGCACAATTACCGGCGACAAATCCGCCGGTAATTGCGTCACTAGTTTCCGGCGGATAGCATCCGCCGAAAATTCCGACGGTAACAGACAGTTTTCCTGTAGTGAGAAAGTAATTTTGCACCAAATTTTTTTTGAAAAGCAATAAAAAAGCAGTAGCCAAAATAAATGGTAATTATTGTCTGAAAGCAAAGCAGCCAAAAAGCTGTCTCAAACATACCCTAATTAAGATAATTTGATATTAATATTAAGATTAAGATTCTTGGTCATCTATTAGGGTTTCCCTAACCCTCTTCGCATGTTGGTGCTTCTCTCAGGAAAGTTTTCTTTTCCTTTTCGTTGATTTTGTGCTAGTTTGTAGTTCCTGCGGTGTTCTTGCCGATTCGTCCACCTCCACTTGCACGGAATGGCGGTGCATCGGCTGGTCGACCCTGGCTTTTTGGAAGGGTCGTCCAAATCTCGTTCTTTTATTGATGCATTATATGGTTCGGCTACCTCTGCGAGTATTACCGACCTAAAACCTACTACGTTTTGTGGATTACCATCCTTATGGATTTCGGAGGAGGAGTTTTTTTGCTCTGGCCACCCCTTTTAAATTTGCAATAGTTGGCTTCTTTCCTTCCCATCAGCCTAGTCTCGAATCTATTCGAATGTTTTTCTTCAACCTTAAGTTGATTGGTGAGTTTTCCGTTACCATGTTGTATGGTTCACATGCTTTGATAAAGTTGAGTAATAACCTAGATTACAGTCGAGTTTTCTGCCATAGATCATATTTTATTAATAATTGTTACATGAAATTAACCAAAATGGTCTCCCTTAGTTGATTTTGGTATTTAGTCTCCGGTGATCCCCATCTAGATCTCTTTCCCCAACTTGCGGCAACACCTTTTCTCCCCTCGTATCCTTCACGGTTTGGGTTTGTTGTTTGGTCGACCATTAAAAGTTGATAAAGCAACTGCCTTGGTTCTAGGCCGTCTATTGCGTGCGTTTTGGTAGACCTAGACATTACCAAAAACTACCCTGATAAAATTTGACTAGGTCCGAATAATTTAGGCTACATATAGCAGGTTAAAAATGGAGGTTTTCCCTCCGTTTTGTGCTAAATGTAAATGTATTGGCCATTCCATTGGTGCTTGTTGTCCCATTTCTGCTTATGTTCCGGTATCAGACAATGTTGTTGTCTCTCGTTCTGCTCCGCTGTCAGGCATCGCTAAGGCTTTGAATCCTTTTAATGTAGTTTTTATTGATAATGCTAAAGTTACTCTTGATAAGAATTCTTCTAATGTTTTGGAAAATTTGGATATTGTAGCTTCTGTAATGCCTATTTTGTCAATTAAGGCTGTGGTGGTAAATGAGAAAAATGATATTGATGTTGAAAATGTTGCTGGCATCACTAATGGGGGAGATGTTCCGATCAATGTTAGTTCGCCTTTGGCTTTTTCGTGTGAAATTGGCGAGGGTGTCAATTTGGTTTTGGATCCAAACACTTGCTTGGTTAACTGTATTTCTAGTCCGGCTCCAATTTCTAATGATGGAGGTGGTGGGGATGCTATTGTGATTATTGATTCTACTCCATTGGGGCCTGATGCTATTTGCCCTTTGGGTACCTTCTCTATTAGTGGTGATAAAAATTGTATGGTTAATATTATTGCTAGTCCTATTACTTCTCCTAGTATTCTAGTGGATGTTAATTCTGGGGTCTGTGATGCGTTGAGCCCTTTGGTGGGTGCATTGTCTGAAGTGCCTATTGTTATCGGGGATGCTGTGAATTCCTCGGGTTTGGTTGCTGGATGTATGGAATCTCCTGTGACTTTGTTGGAACCGTCGAATAAGCTTTTGGTTGATATCCCTGTTTCATTAATATCAAATGAGGTCTTGAAAACTCAATTAGTTGGTGTGGATCAAAATGACTGGCTTGAGGTGTCTCTCTCCTCTCCTTGCGAGGGTAATGGGGAAGATTGCCATGGGCATGAAGATGATGTTCAGGCTATGTTTATCTTGAAGGATAATCGGATTGATGAAAAAGCTTTTGCACTGGGGATGGCTAACATGGTAGACGGAATTCTAAACAGAAGTAATTCGTTTGCTTGATGGTACTTTGGCTGTTTGGTCTCTTTTAGCTGTGTCTGGTTGTTTGGTGGTTGGGATTTTTGGATGAGAACCGTTGTTGTGTTTTGGTTGTGTTGGTTGTGCTGAGGTTGGCTTGGTTTTGGGAGGTTGGATTGGGGGTCTTTTGGTGTGGTTGATCTTTTCTGTTTCTCTTATCTTCTTAGTTCTTTGCTTCTCTTTTATTTTGGGTAGTTGTGTGGGGTTGTTTTGCAGTTTTCCCTATTGTTCGTCTTCTACTGTTCATCGATCTGCTGCTGTTTACTTGGAGGTTTCGCTTGGGTGGTTTATCCCTTTGGTTTCATCCTAGGCTGCCTTTGTTTTGGGGTTGGCAATTTTGGAATTTTTGTTGCTTTTGGTTCTTTCATGTGTTTTATTTTGTAATAGATTGAATCATCGGTTCGTAGGTTTTGTTTCCAATGATGTATTTTTAGGGGGCTGTTGGTTCACTAAGGACTTGTAATCTTCTTTAATTAACACGTAGGCCCCATTGTGTGGGTTTAAAAAAAAAAATAAGATTAAGATTCTTAAGGTTCATAATAATGTTTAATTACAATAATAAATTGATGAAGTAAGGAAGTAATTTATCATTGAGTATATACTAAGGCTAAAAGCAGATAAATTAGGCATTTAATTAAGTTAATAAATTGTTATTGCCTTTTAGTTTTAATAATTATGCACAAAGTAATAAGTTAATGAATTGATTTGCCAATTCACGGTCAGTATTTTTTTATCAGGAATAAATAGGGTTTTATTAATATTAATTATAAAAAAATAAATATTAAATATGATAATAAAAAATTAGATAATTCATTTATCTGAGTAACGGATGAGTAATGAGTTATTTAGGCTAATTAAACATTCATTAATTTTTATTAAAATCATTATAATTTTAATTGTAGTAATTATAATTAATATTAATAAACTCTATTTTTAAACGAGAATTTGACTTTTAATAGGACACAATGGAGAAAAAGGATTCATGTAGCCGACCCCACGTAGTGGGATAAAGGCTTGATGTTGTTGTTGTTGTTGATTAATAAACTCTATTAGTTATTAATTATGATAATTAGTTATGGGATTATTCAGCAATTTTTCTAGTATTTATTAATTGATTATTATATTCATTAATTAAAATTAATTATTATAATTACTTTAGATAATGAAAATTTTAGTAACGTTTAAGTGATTACTTAAGACTTATATGATAAAAATACCACTTAACCTAAATTTAATAAATTACATACCTAAAATTAATTAACCTTACTATTTATTAATTAGTGATTATGATGACAACTTAAAGCAATTAAGGCTTAAATAAGATTTTTTTAATGCAAATTAGTACTTAGATGATCTAATTAGAAAACTAAACTCAACCTAATTATGATAATTACATGTATAATAATTACAGCACTTTCTACTTTAGTTCTCAAATATTTTTTATTTATGTTTATGAAATAAAAAAATAAATAGATCATCCAAACATATCTTAATCAAATGAAAACAAAAAAAACATAGTAAATTCAAACATATATGTTTAAACACAAATACAGCAGATTTGCAGAGGTTCCTAAACTACTTCAAATAAATTAGTAGGTGTTTAAACCGTTGCAGTAGGTCCTAAAAAATATTATGAAAGCCTGATTTATTATTAGTAGTGATAATAGAACAGAAAAAAAATAAAAGGATAATGCTGAAAGGAATCAGATTCATGACTTTCTCCTTGTTTTTATCTTCCATCATATTCGCAACTTTGTCTTCCTTTTTACTGCATTTTCTATTCTCGTAGCCGCATCCATGATTCCATTATCCACTCTTCTCGTTCATGCATGAAGAAGGGAAAGCCCCCACCATTCTCTCTTCCTTTCTCTTTCTCTCTTTCTCTCTTTCTCTATTCTTTCTTTCTTTTGAAACAACGTTATCTTTTTGTGGTCTTCTCCCACTGCTCAATAGTGGATATTGTGGATCAGGATAAATTAATGGGTACGATCTCATTTCCACTTGTCTTCTCTGTCCTCTTCAAGCAAAGTCTTCACTTTGTATTATAGCCCCACAGTACTGATGAGATTGAGGGTCTGCTTCGATTCTTTCATCCTGTAGGGACCCCCACCTCCTATCCTTTTTCTGCTTTAGTTTCAATGGAGGTTTCTCTCAGCTCTTTGTTTACATTAATGGGTGACATTTATCTATTTCTTTTTTCTTTTTGTCAAAGATAGGCTGAATATTGATATAATATAATCTTCAGGTTCAAAAGATGTGATATTTTTTTGAGAAGAATCGGGTAAGGACAAAATCAGATGGTCTGATTTGGTTCAAATAATTTCATTTGTTTGAGGTATAGATTTTTTTTAAATTAAACGATTAACATCATGATTATTCGATAAGTTTTACGTTGGTTATTGACTATCTAATACAACTCTTCATTTTTTTCATCCAAAATTTGGAACCTGACTCGGACTCTGCTCGATAAATGGCTCGTGAACCAAGCTCGATGAGTTGACGAGCCAAGCTTGAGGTAGCCCCGACTAGACTTATAAGCTCGTGAGTCTACTCGTTTAAAAAATATTAATATAAAATATACTTAAAATATATTATAATTCAGAATTTTAAATATAAAATTGTTAAATATATTTAAAAATTATATCACAATTTATTATATTAAGTAATTCTTTATTAATTTTCTTATAATTTTCTTATTATTTTTATCATTTTATTATATTAATTGCTTAAATCATAATCATTTTATCTCTTTCATAATAAACGAGCCTGCTCATGAGCCAGCTCGAACTCGTAGATAAGGCTCAAGTTCAAACTAGAGGTGATTCGAGCTCAACTCGACTCATTTACACCCCCTAACTACAGTGTTGTTTGAGGTATATATAATTTTTTTAGAGAAACAAAAATTAGCTCTTTCTAGCGAGTTCATAGAATGGTCCTCAATTAGTATCCAAATCAACTTTCTCTTTCACTAGCTAGAGTTCTATCAAGCCTTCTTGATTTGATGTTTGCTTTTCTAATAATTTCACAGTCAAATTTCATATCACAGCTAAAATTATTTATTAATTTTGTCTGATGAAGAAATTATGGTCTTTATTTAATCTTGTAATTTGGTCCTTAAATTAACACAAGAGAAACAATGGATTAAACTATTTAATTCAAATTTATTTAAAATAATATTTTTAATTATTGAATTAATTTAAGATTAAAATAATTAATAAATAATTAATCAAATTCTCATATTCCATTTTTAAAAATAAATTTAATAATGAAAAAGTTATTTGATCAAATCTAAAATAGAATATTCTTATACATCAAGATATGTAGCTTAATTAATTGTGTACTGATACATAATAGAATAGCTATCAAATTGTACAAATTTTATATCAATATTTTATGATAAAAAAATGATCAGGGCCAATTTCGAAATCCTCATGTTTAAATTGGATTTCATCTTACTTAGTGAAATTGAACTTCACGACTAGACAAACCAAGTGGCATCAAAAGTGTTTAGATTCGAGTTCAAATGAGTCAAAATTAAGCGACTTGAAGTATTATTAGAACTTCTAGGCATTATTTTGTGGATCAAATGATCTTTAAATCATGTCTGCTTGTAGTTAATTTGAGCATCTTGATGAGAGAAATCCAATGAGCACAAGATCACTATATTTTTTATCATTAAAGCACATAACCATTAAAAGAACGGCCTACAATTAACGGAATCAATATGCATGGCTCACCCGAGGGAGTATTTGAATGTTCTACTATATCATACATTATCGTCTATAAGGATGCATGCCATCACTTATAAGCTTCACGCCGTCAACATCAATGTCAAAGCCTGTATACTTCTTTGATTGCAGTGCCAACAATATTGATGCATGTCATCCCTACGAATGATCCACATCAAAATTGTACTAGATTTTTTGGTTTATAGTCTCAATTTCTCATAGGAGAAAAATCAAACATACCATAAATAATCTTATAAAAATAACTCCAATGTCTAAAAGCTCTTTAAACTTCCACCATATAATCCAGCATTCACGGTTCATATCTATTATATTATATCAATGCCTTCTTCAATCATGAGGAACAATATCATTTATATCTAATGACATTTAGTTGAATTATTTTGATTGGATTCGGTCTTATAATTTTTTTTCTTTCTAGATTTTTCAGACAAAAACTTCAATGTCTTCTATGCACTTTTCTTTTATCTCAATATATATAAAAATTTTCATATATTGTTAGAACATAAAACTCTATTTATTATTAAAATTTTCTTATAGCACGTAACAAAAATATTTTTATCATTTTTTCCTATAAAATTCTCCATTCACTAATCCTGAATTAGATGAAGATTTTGTTTGGCAAAACTTTCTTACTGCTTCTTAAAGTAATTTTTAAGTGTAAAATTTTTTAAAAATTATTTAAGAAGTAATATTAAAATCATCCACTGTTGCTTAACACACTCACATAATGAATATATCATATAAAAATAAATAATAAAAATATGTTTTACAGACAATACCATAAATACTTCAGATTTGAAGTTAAATTTCTGAGTGGATGCAGCATTCCTTGCCAAATCACATCCTACGTACAGTCCGATTTGACAAACTTGAAAACTATCTCTACAGGAGGAAATTTCAGATTAGCTCAGCAAGCCGAGCTCATAAAGTTTTGATTTTATTGTTTATTCTCACTGCAACTCTCTCATGCTTAACTCTGCCCATAAAGTCTTCCTGTGTTTGTTCCATGCTTTCCCTCTCTCTCTCTCCCTCTCCCATTGTGCGCCCTATCATTTGTCCAATTTACAGTCCTTTGAGGTTGACACTTCACAGCTTCATTATCGGTAGGGCTACAAAGGATAAATTTTTTTAAGAAGCCACCGTTTTAAAAAAAAAAATCTAACGAATTAATTACTAAAAAGTAATTTTACAATAGGAAGTAGCCCATTAAACGAGCGACTGGCATATGATATAACCTCACTTGCTTTGTCATCTTTCGATCAAAGGTTGAGTAGGCATCAGAGCTAGCCAACCGTTGAGTTTGCTACTTGCTACAATACTTTTCTCTGCTTAACTCGTCGCCTGACTGCCCCCATTTGCCCGCTCTTGTTCATTTCGTCTTTCACTGCCCCCACCCACTTGCGTCATCGTAGATCTAAGATTTGAAGGGCCTAACTTCATTTGGAATGATCACCTCTGCCTTGGAAGGCGGCTTTTGGTCTTGCCGATCCACCCTGAAGAGTTGTTGCTCTTGCCGACTAACGCATTTTAGGAGTTTGAACCATAATTTCTTCTCTTAATATCATCTAATTTACAAATATTTCATACTAAGAATATGTTATTTCTTTCAAATATGTGGAGTTAGCATGGAAAAATAGGACTACAGAGTATCAATGAAATCCCCAAAAATTCAATGTTATGAAATCCAACGTCACAAGCCAATATTCCCTTTTCAAACAATTTCTTGAAGAATAAGTTATTTAGTACTGATATATCATAAAAAATTTATCTTGATCGGGCGTGAATCTCGAGGCAAAATCAAGCTGGAAGCTTCAGAAATTAAATCTGAAATCATTCAAACTTCGATTTCAGCAAACTTATAGTCAGACTGAATGTCTTGAAAAGACGAACCCAACGACACCAAATTCGGCCCAATCTGAGTCCAAATCGAAGACCTGAAGCGCATTTGGAAGGTTCAAACCATAAAATGGATGACCAAACGGTTTTTAAACATGACATGCTTATAGTCTAATCGACCAGCTCGACGAGACGAATCCAACGATCCCAAGATCATTGAATTATGATATCATTAAGATATTCAAATGCCCAATAAACATTCTATGATCAAAGGGATCAATATCGGCCGTCCATTTAAACCACTCCCAACTTACCCTTGATCTTCATCCTATTTACTGGTTATACCACTATCAGAAAACTATAAATAGAACCCTCATTCCTCATGGAAGGGGACTCAAGCAAGGAAGAGAAGGAAGAGAGAGAAATTAGAGTTCTCTTATCACCAGACTCCTCCTTGACCACCGTCGGACCATCGACTGTCGTCCGACTGGCATCGGACTTCCACCCTGCCACCGACTGTCGTCCGACTGACATCAAACTTTCGCCCTGCCACCAACTGACATCATACTTTCGCCCGGTCACCGACTGATGTCGAACTTCCGCCTGACTTCCAATTATTGTTGGACTTCTGTCTGGCCACCGAATGATGCCGGAGTTCTGCCCGGACACCGATTGACACCGGACTTCCACCCGACCACCAACTAACGTTGGATTTACACCTGACCATTGATTATCGACGGTCTTTCCGACCTCCGTCGCCTGTCGGCTACCATTCTTCCGACCTCCGTCGCCAAACAACAGTCCTTCTGACCTCCGTTGTTGACCCTGATTTCCCCTAGACCAAGGTCAAGAGGTTGACCTGGTCAAGTTTGACCAGACTAGACCCCAAAGCCCATCCCAATGGGTTCAGGGAGTCAAGCCAAGTCTGCTGAGCCCAGACCCAGGCCCTGGGTCAACCTGGTTGACCAGGTCAACCCAGGTTGACCCATTAGGCCCATATGGGTCTAAATCAAGTCCAAATCAGATCCAAGCCCAACCAAGGGCTTCAAGGCTCGACCCCTCCCCTCTTTGACCCATTTGACTAGGTTGACCAAGTCAACCCTTGACTTGGTCAACCCTAGCCTCTAATGGGTCTAAATGACCTATTAAGGCCCATTTAAGTTCTATTCAAGCCCAAATCCAACTCAAATCCTTTCTTGGGCTCAAACTCTCATTCCCTAGGCTTAGTTGACTGGTTTGACCAAGTCAAGCATTGACTTGGTCAACCCTAGCCTTTAATGGGTCTAAATGACCTATTTAGGCCTATTTAAGACCTATTAAGGCCTTTTAAACCTTTCCTAGTAATCTAAAACCCAAACCACGGCCAATTCAAATAGGTTTCCCTCCTAATTAGATCTAGATTCAATCCCGACCGTCCATGATGAGTCTAGAGCCTTAAATAGGAGAAATTAGGGTTCTTTGGGGGATCTTTTTCCCCTTGCTCTCTCTCAAAAGGCTCCCCAAGCCGAGATCTTTGAGATTTAAGCTCTCTTCATTCCTCCCCACCTTCCCCACTTCAAACCCGATCGGTCAAGGACGCCGGCGGCGAGATCCCGGCGACCCAAGGCTTGGAACGTCCAAGGCCTTGATCCGATCGATCCGAAGCCTATATGACCGTGGTTTCTTCAAGGAAGACGTACGAGGACAGTCTACAAGTGCAACCGAATCGAAAGCTCGGAGATCCCACGGTATAATCCTCTGAAAACCCTAGATCTAGCGCAAAACACTTAGGTTTAAATAGGTTTATGCACAACGTGTTTTAGATCAAACCAGTTAGTCCACATGATTTATGTTCATGTCTAGATTCTAGGTTTAAAATTTCATTCAATTCCATCCACCCGATCGAGAGAACGAGGCGAAAATCCATTCTAGGGTTTCGGTTCGCCACCTGCATGCCTACCGGAGCTTCGGACCGTTGATTTCCTGATCAACGGTCCTGATTCGGTTGTTCTGCGGTTTCCATCCAACCGCGAATCCGATCCCGTTGAACCCAGCTCCGTCCAGCTAAATCTGGGATGTCCGTTCCGAAAGGCGGATGATCAGACGGCTACCCGCGGCCGCTGACGCGGCAAGTGAAACCGCGTCCCGCGGTTTCGATTGCCGTAATCATGCGGCAATCATTGCCGGAGGCGCAATCATTGCGCCGCCAGGTAATGATTGGCCGCGGTTGGAGCGGCCAATCCGGTGCCGCCACGTGGCCCGCCGCCGGGATTTTTTTTATTTATTATGTTTTTATTTTAAATTCCTTTTTATTATTATTTAAATAATATAAAAAAATCAGGAAAATTAAAAAAATAATAATTATTATTGATTATTATTATTATTATTATTATTATTATTTTATTTAAAAGCTACCTTTAAAATTTATTATTTATATTATTTATATTATTATTATTATTAGTATTATTCTATTTAAAAAAAATTAATTATTTTTTTAAATCCTATTACTATTATTATTATTATTAATATTATTATAATATTAATATCATTGTTAATAGCATTATTATTATTTTAATAATATCATTATTATACTAATATTTATATATATATTTTTTTATAATATTAATACTTATTATTATTAATATTATCATAATATTGATATTATTGTTAATAATATTGTTATTATTCTAATAATAATATTATTATGTTAATATTCACATTATTATAATATTATTATTTAATTATTATTAATATTATTATAATATAAATATCATGACTAATAATATTATTATTATTTTAATAATATTATTATTATGTTAATATTTATATTATTATAATATTAGTATTTATTATTATTAATATTATTATAATATTAATATTGTTAACTAATAATAATATTATTATCTTTAATAATAGTATTATTATGTTAATATTAATATCATTATAATATTAACATTTATTATTTTATATTATTATAATATTTAATTATTATTATTTAAATTTATTTTTAAATTCAGATATTATTATATCTGATTTATTTTAAAAATTATTAATTATTTTCAAATATTAATTATTTTAAATTATTTTAAAATTACCTTTGAACCTATTAAACTTCAAAAATTCATAACTTCCTCATTTTAAATCGGATTTTGACGCACAACACCTTGAATTTTTTAGAAAAATGTGAATTTTAATCTAAAATTATTTCTTATACCTGATTCTATCTTTTCTGGAGGTTTTCTGTATTACTGTGTCATTTAGCTATTTAAATATTATTTAATTAATATAATTAATTATTTTTTAAAATAAAAATTATTTTAAAACTCCTTGGTGGCCGGTAGACCTCTAATGCCTATGAATTGAACTAATTTTAGTTATCTTATTTTTAAACCTATATTACTATATATCTATAATATTTATGTATTTTGAAGCTTGTTTTAAAGTTAAATATTATTTAAATCATTTAATTTTGGGAGGCCCACCTATTATGAAATTTTAAACCTAGGACCTATATGTGAACAGCATTCATGTGAGAGAAGGATTAGTGAATGATCATGTCCCGATCATCCACTAATCACTTCATTAGGCTTCTTTACTTAATATTTTCGTAGTCCTTGCATGTGTAGGTTGCACAAGCATATAGTCTAGGCTCTCCTAGATCTAAGGACTTGATTGGTGTGTTTATATTTGCTGCATTTACCCTTCATGTTATGCCTAAGGGTTAGCTAACTCACTTTACTCCTGCTTAGTGTAGTGACACACTAAGGACAACAATTAAGGACTGCCTAGCGAACTTAGAATATTTCTAGGAGCTAGGATAGATCCCGGATTGCTATGAAACTTTAAACACTAGTGCTTAGTGACATCTGGAACCCCCTAGAATTTTCTAGGAAATTTCTGGACTCTTTAAAACACTTAATTAGCAAACCCTAATTCACCCGTTAATTAACCCTTAGAAACTTCAGAAAAATATAATAAATCCATTTTAAATCATAAAAATACTCATAATATCTCAAACTCTCCAGAATTCAGTCCTAAACCTTAGATAATTAGGGCCCCTTAATTGGACCTTAATCTGGACTTTAATTCAACCTTAATCAAAAATCACCTTTTTGCCTTAATTAAATCATTAAAAATTATTTAAAATCCTAAATTTTCTCCAAACAGTTGGGAACACCTTCTTAGGTCATTTATGACCTTTGGGGGTGATTCTAATCAGCTTGGAGCTGATTTGGGCCAAAACCCCCAAAGTACCCCTAATTAGGCAATTTCGATAATTTATTTAATTGCCCCAACTTCTAAAAATCACAACTAATTATAGAAAACTCCAAAATGGGCAAACTAAAAGGCATTCAACTCTAATTAAAGTATAATATTTATTAAAAATCTCAGGTGGCCAGAAATCAGCTTAAATTTAAAAGTCAACTTTTCGGTCAACCGTAGCCTATAGTCTAGGCCCCGAAACTTCTAAAATTCATAACTTTGCATAGGAAACTCCGAATCCAGCAAACTCAAAGGCATTCAACTCACATTAGGGTCTAGTATTTATTAAAAATATTAAAATTCTAGAAATCAACTTAAATAAAAAAAATCAACAATCCGGTCAAACTTAGTTCAAAACGAGACCAAAACTTTGGAAATTCATAACTTCGGATAGAAGAATCCAAATTAGGCATGCTAACTGTCTAACTGATCAGGTTAAGGCCTAGCATTTTATAAAAATATTAGCTGGTCATAAATACCCTTTAATCAAAAAGTCAATTTTGGACCCCCTTTTGCTTAGTGTATAGGTGGACCCCGAACCCCATAAAACTCACTAATGCAATTTAAACTTTAAATATTATCACCCTAAGAATTAAAACTGACCTACACATCAAATCAACTAAAATGGATCCTAATTCACTAATATTTATACTTTAAATAAAACTTCCTCTTTAGACCTACAACCAACCCGGACAGTAGGCAATTATAACCAACTACCTAGCTTAGGATCTACCTCAGCCACACAGGCTTTTACACACACTGTAGAATTGTTTGCTAGGGCACTACTTCTAGACTTAGGCTAGGCCGGTGTTTACTTTCCTGCTGCGTGCCGAGCTTTTCCGGATTTTGTTGCATGTTGTGATTGAACTATTGATGTGTTTGCTTACTTTTACTGTACTCTGGGATTTAATGTGATTGCACGATAGACTACCCATAGGTTAGGATCGAGGTTGATACTAACGATGTCTTCTACAGGTGGCCATGCTCATGCAGCGCTAAATAAAAGGGGGGCAATAATCATGATTTAAATACTAATGTCATTTTATGCAGGTGCTTCAGAAATTGCTCAGCCCCCCTAAATAAATGAGGGCTAATTAAAAATCATTATAAATTGCTACAGGTGCTCCAGAGCTTGCTTATCCCTCAAAATAATTAAGAGCATGGCCAAATGTGGCTGTGATGAGCATTTCATTTTCTTATAATTGCTTGTGATATATTAAACTGCTTGGGATGACTTTTATTAGGATAACCTTGTAGGGGAGTCTAGATTTACTGCTTTTCATTAATGTAAATCACTTGTAATCTGGTATAGAGTTGTGAAAGTTTATTTTGAGTGGAGATACAAGAATCCAAAGGTTGGATGCCCAAAGAGAAAAGGACACCCAATATGAGGATAGTCCTTTTCTATTTGGGAATCCAAATTTGGATCATTCTACTACCCGAGGAGTCCAAGGAGGCTAAGATCCAAGGAGCCCAAGGAAGCTGAGATCCAAGGAGTCCAACAAAGCTAAGATCCGAGGAGTCCAAGGAAGAGAAGATCAAGAAGATGAAGATCTGCAGTATCCCACTCAAAATAACTTGTGTCAGTCTTAGGATTAGAAATCCGGGTTGTTGGCAGTGGTGCCCAGCCACTTTAATTTTCTACAGACCCTGGGTTGTAATTAAGGGCAGTTGGCCTATGGACATTTAATTGATTTGTTTAATTATGTATTATGTTTGATTTGATGATGATTGCGTATAGGTTGTATGCTTTTCATAGTTTATTGGCGATCTGCATGCCACTTTTATTTTAGCCTGGATTTCGTTAGGCTCTCTAAGGACTAAAACCTTTTCTACTCGCAACTAATATTTAAAATTGTAAGTTTTAAGCAATTTAGAAACTTAACGATCTAGGGAATCGCCGAAATCGTCCGGGGTCGCATGCATATTAATGCATTCCTTCTTTCCTTCTATAAGACACTTCCCCGCCCGCGGGTAGAGTCCGGATAATCTGACCTATGAGGATGAGGTGCCGGACCTGGGGAATCCCAGTCTAATTCTAAAAATTATTTTTTATAAGCCTTTTTAAAATTCTGTGCATATCTGATTTGGATACTTTAACCAGCATGAATTGCATTAGAAATCAACTAAATCAAAATTTTAATTGCATTAGTCATAGGAGCATTCACCCAACATCAGTCCGGGGCCAATTAGGAAATCCTCTAGACGTCGGCCCTACTTCCAAGAACTATAACCTACCCACCCATCTTTCATTAAATGACTGGACAACATGGTTTTAAAGCGATTAGGTGGTTAGCTGGCTCCCCCTTCCAGGCTTGGGTAAGTCGAGGTTTTGCATTGCATTAGTTAGGATACGGGTGTTAGTGTCGTGTTGAACACTAAACCCATTAGATTTAGGATTCAATGCTATTATTATTTCGTAGTACGCCTCATCAGTAGGTAGGTCTTCTGTCTTCCATAGACCCTAAACCCTACATATCCACGTCACACGGATGACGCCACCTCTATCCTTCCCTCCTGCATGCTTCGAGTGCATGATTTATTTATTTTTCTCCAGTTTCTTCTCACTACCTTAGTCCCTCCTGATGCTGATGTGAGCCGTACATGTTGACTAAGCCTAGTTGAACCTCTCTTTCCCTTCGAGTAGGACTTCCTAGTCTTCCCCCTATGTGCCAATCCCAATTCAGAAAGTATAATATAGAATCCTTAATCGAGAGTATTCTCAGGCTCCGGCTTGAGATGTAATTAACCACGGGGGCTTGCGCCCGTGGGAAACTGAATCTCACTCTCAAATAAACCCCATTCGAGCTAATGTATCGGGTGGGGGAAACCCGTTGTGATTAGATCGTACATATTGTTATCCATCGGGGTGTGCTGGTGAGAGCCACTATCCTCAATGGTTAATCGTATGCATGATCGAATCTGCCCTTCCATTGGCCAGATACTGTCTCCCCTCGCGGGGCGGCGGTGTTTTGTTTGTCCTTTTGGAGGTCCACAGGTTTCTGGCGACCACGGTGGGACATGTTTCTCTCTCCATCTTTAAATTCTATATTATTCTTTCTTGTGTGTACTCTGGGATTGATACTCCTTAGATTAGATCCGTCCCACTCTTAGTTAGGGTCCTTCCTTAGTTAGGATCGTCCTTCTTTTTCTTAGTTAGGGCTCCCCCCTAACTAGGTTTCTTTCTTTCCGTTCTTCTTAGTTAGGGTTTCCCCCTGGCTAAGCTTCCCTCCTTCAGACCTTCTAGGTCATTCAATCCCTTATCTATCATTCATCTTCTCATTATTTCTTACTAATCATTTTAAATTTCTTTTCTTCTTCTTGGCAGATAGTGCCATGGCTTCCTTCGTGCCTTCCGTTACTTTCAGTTTTGGTTCTGACGCGCGGGTGACACTTCCTGAGTCCCTGCTAGCCAGTCCTCCCGCCGGAGGAATCACTTTTGGTTCCTTCACTGACTCGGCCTTTGTCACTCTTGGCGGGCCGACCCCTGCTGAGGCTGCTGCCTACTCTCCTCCCCAGAGGAGAGCTCGCGCAGCCATGCGACCTTTTGGACGTCCAGTTGCTCGGCGGACAGCCCGGGCACCTGCTCGTCCTACTCCTGTTTGTGTGCAGCCGGCACACCCTGTGGTTAGGCAGCCAGTGCCTAGACCACTCCCTGTTCAGCCCACTCGTCCAGCGGTTAGGCGACCAGTGCCTACCGCACCTGTTGTTCAGACTGCCCCGGCCCCTCAGCATTGGCAGGCAGTAGTTACCCCTGTTGTTACTCCGGTAGAGGCAGCTCGTGTTCGGGTTCCCCCTCCAGGAAGAGGGGTGCCCAGACCGAGGCTCCTTCGACCTCCTCCCGTCGGGTTTCAGCTTTCGCTCGACCGTCTCACCCAGAGACCCCCGGGCAGACCCCGACACTTCCTGTAGTCCCTGTTCCCCCTGTCACTCAGGCAGTGGGTTCAGATGTTGCTTCGTCTTCCGCCTCCGGCCTTGGGAGAAGGGCCCGGAGGAATAGAAATCGTAGACTTCGGTTGGCTGCATCCGAGGCAGACAGACAGCGGATGGCAGATTCGTTGGCTCACCAGCAGCCAGTTCAGAGGAGAGTGGTCCCCAGGCAGCGGGCACCACGACTGGTTGCAGTTTTTCCTACCCCGGACGTTACAGTTGCCCCTGAGATAGCAGCGGTTCAGGGAGGACGCTTCTCTCCACTGACACACAATGGTGATGAGGAGGACGTTGCTCGCATTGCGGCGACCCCTCCTGTCACTACTACTTTACCACGCGTTAGGGTCCCCAGGGATGATGCTGCTCGAACCCTCTCTCAGAGGATTCGGAGCATTATCCGCTTAGCGCGGGGTCGAGGTCCTGTCAGTCGGGAGAGGTTACTCCACCAAATTTCTCAGGCGTCCGTTCAGTTGCAGAGGCAGACTGCTAGACAGAGGTACAGGTGGCAGAGAGGACAGCCACCCAGGCAGCCTGTCAGTTCAGTTCCATTGGCGAGACCACAGACAGTTACTTCAGTTGTTGGACGACGCCCACGTCGTCATGGACAGAGGCAGCAGTTGGAGCCTCCCAGACCCCATCTCCCTTCAGTTGTAGTAGCCCTGCAGCAGTCAGTTGCCCCTACTGGGTCCCGTCGTAGTAGATGGGTGTGGAGACGACGACAGGCAGAGTCCCCTGTCGATGCAGTACAGCCAGTTCAGGTAGTTGAGCAGTTAGAGGCAGTTGTTCCTTCCGGATCAGAGGCAGTTCCGATGGTCTGTGATGCAGCGACGGACGATGATGTTGCAGTTTCTCCTAGTGGCTCACCGGTTCGGGCAGAGCCAGCCCTTAGCCCTTACGAGACTTCTTCCCCTTTGAGTCCGTATGCGGAGGACTTCCATCAGACCCTCTATGAGGATGATGCACTTGAGGATGACTTACTCGAGGAGGAGTCAGATGGAGATATACCGATGCACAGAGTATGCGTGGTTACTAGACGTGGCCACTCAGACGAGCAGATAGGGGCAGATGATGATGATGAGCAGGGAGAAGCTGAGGTAGGAGGATCTCCCCGGTCAGTTGAGACAGATGCCACAGTGCTACAGTTACAGACTCAGATGGCAGAGATGGCCAAGGCCATGGCAGCGATGACAGCTCAGTTGACAGCTTTGGGGGCAATGCCCCAGATGACGGGCGTAGGCACTCCTGCTACGTCCCGGGACGAGCCAGCAGCACCACCTGTAGTAGCACCAGGCCCTGTGGGAGTAGACAGGGCCCAGAGAGCAGTTCCAGTGGCACCTACAGCAGTGGCTTTTACTACCCCAGTCCAGAGTCAGTCAGTTCAGTTATCAGCCGGACAGATTCAGGATCTGATTGCCCAGAAGATCGAGCAGGCCATTTCCTCCAGAAAGTCTGGAGAGTTAGTTAGCAGGGGGCGTCCTTACCCAGTAGAGTACGAGCACGAGCCCTACCCCCCTGGTTTTGTCCCTCCTAGGTTCAGAGTCTTTGATGTGTTTGGGAACCCAAGGCAGCACGTGGCCCAGTACCGAGCCATCTGTTGCAACATAGGAGAGAACGATGCACTGATGTTGAGACTTTTTGTCAGCAGTTTAGTTGGGGTGGCCTTTGCCTGGTACGCCGATCTCCCCAACGATTCAGTACGCACCTTTGCAGAGTTGGAGCAGTTGTTTGTGCAGAAGTTTGTCAGTGCAGAGCACCGAGTTACAGTTGGAGAGCTAGTTGTGACTAGACAGCGGCCCCGAGAGCCTCTCCCAGATTATATAGTCAGATGGAGGAACCTCAGCCTACAGTGTGAGCCCCAGTTACAGGAGCAGCATGCAGTAGAAATTTTGTTGAAGAACATAGATGGTCCGATAGCACCTTATCTGAAGGATTTCAGCATCAGAACCTTTCAGAAGTTGTTGACAAAGGTGATCAGTTTGCAGGACAGCATACCCGATGCAGTCCCTCCTAAGGTTGAGAGTCAACCTTCACGTAGACCTCAGCGGTAGGAGTCGTCAGGAGCACCTCCACCTAGGAGAGGGGAGGTACACAGTACTTATGGACCATCATATAAGGGCAAGAAGCCCTTACTCAGTTCAGCACCACCTCAGCAGTCTCACACACCGGGCCAGTCAGCAGTGCAGTCTAGACCCTCCCGTAGGACCCCAGAGAGTCAGCAGTACCTACGGGAGAAGCTTAGTAAGGAATATCCCTTTAAAAGGGAAAGTGTGATGAAGATCTTCATGTTCCTTAGTAAGAGGAACATCTTAACATTCCCAAACAACAATAGAGTGGAAGAGGAGGGGCAGACAGAACACCCACTCTATTGTCCATTTCACAGACATATCGGGCATGTTATAGAAGACTACTATGTGTTCAAGGACATAGTTGAGAAGCTCATGGCTAGTGGGCAGATCCACCTACAGGAAAGCGACCTGGTTCAACCCAAGGGCAAGACACCTCAGACAGTTCAGATGATCTCAGGCTCCAGTAGTTGTAGTGACAGCCAGAGTGGTAGCCAGAGCAGTCGTAACAGATCACCCAGAGGTTCTGAGGGAGAGTGGCGGCTAGCACTCTCTCGAAAGACGAAGCAGATGATCCGGCAGACAGTTCAGAGTTCAGAGGCAGTTGAGAGAAGGCCTACCCAGGCCAAGTCGACAGTTGCCAGCCCAGTTTCTTCGCCAACACCTTTTTCTTCTTCCGTTGTAGTGCCTACTGAGCACATTTCTTTTCCTGTTTTATGTAATAAAAAGATGTATGAAAAGGAAAAGTTTGTTGTAACTTCCGAGGGGAAGACGGGACGCCTTCCAGCACTTACGCTGAAGGATTTCGTTCTCCCTTCGACTGATGATGAAATAATAGAAGAAGGTAATTCTGGCTACTTCTGGTGTTCTGTTCCTGCTTTTATTTCTTCTAGCACTCGCTTTTTCAATATTTTACATATTTCTTGTGATGATTCTGTATGTGATGAAGAGTCTGAGTGTGATGAGGAACCGGTCTTTATGATTCCGGAGGGTGGTTGTTACATGGATTCAGAAGATGAATTCGAGAACCCACTCCAGTCACTTTCCTTGGAGCCAACACATGCCATCACCGCTGAACCAAGTGAATTTCCTATCAAAGACGACTCGATACAGGAAGTTCACTTACGTTCAGGGAAGGTTCTTCCACCTAGAATGGCTAAGAATACAAAAGAAAAAGATAAGAACATTGTTACCCAGTAGGACGATCCTATCCCTTCCTCCCAAGAGCAGTCTAAGGAGAAAGGGAAAGGCCCTCAGCTGGAGGTCGATTACAATGTGTTGGCTCATTTAAGAAAAATTCTTGCCCTTCTTAGTGTCTATGACGCTTTGATGATGTCTTCTGACTTGAGAGAGAACCTGGTAAAAGCACTACTCGAACCAGAGTCCTATTAAGCCTTCTTTGCTTCCGAATTTGTTGGAGATGCATGCCTTTTGAGAGAGATGCCCAGCATTACCTTTTCAGATCGCGATCTCCTCTTGGGTACCTCTGATCACAATCGTCCTTTGTATGTCACCGTTGAAGTCAATGGTTATGAGTTGAACAGGGTCCTCATTGACCAAGGAGCTTCAATAAACATCCTGAGTTTTGAAACTCTAAAGAGCCTCTCCCTGGGTCATCTGAAGTTAACCTTTGATAAGATTATGTTGAAAGGCTTCAATGACCAAGGACAGCGTGCCCTAGGGTCTATCACCCTGCCCCTGAAGTTTGGAAATTTCCTTACTGAGGCAAAGTTTCATGTGATCAAGGCCGATACTTCATACAGGGCTCTCCTAGGAAGGCCCTGGATTCATGAGTATGGAATGGTGCCCTCCACCCTGCACCAATGTATGAAGTATATGAGGAATAAAGTCGAGTACTCCATTCCCGGGGATACCCAACCCTTTTTCGTGCACGAGGTCTCTATTTACGATGATGCTGAGCATTACATACCTCTTAAGAAGAGTAAGCCTCCTTCTGCCCAGTCACCAGTGATACCTGCCAGTACTGTACAGGGTCCTGTACAGCTACCTGCGCGAGGTCCGTCACAGGTTAGTATTGAGGCAGATACCTCCACTACAGATCCTGTTAGATCTCCTTTCCAATTTGCAGTTGGGCACGATGTTCCCCCTAGTAGAGGTAGGGGAGAGTGAGGTAGAGGTAGAGGTAGAGGATCGACTCGTCCGCGTCGAAACTACGACACTCAAATTCCTCCTCCCTCATATCTTTACGTTTATCCTTTGACTGTCGAGTCCGAGTCCTCTGACGATGAGATGATTATTACTCCTCATCGCTTAGCTCCCTCGCCAGCCCCGGACTTCACTGATTATAGTTCACTACCTACCTTTTGTAGGTACCTGATACCCGAGGGTGGTTTAGTTATTGACAGTGGTTCAGACGAGGAAGTAGACCCCCGACGTCAGACCACTAGTCAACAATCCCTTTCCCGTCAGATACGTGGAATAAGAGTTGAGGAGTCTCACCAAAGATCTTTGGTCACCCCCTCCACTAGTGATGGTGGTACATTACAAGTTAGAGGTCGCTCTCCGCCTCCTCTGTACGAAACCTTTGTACCATCACGAGCTAGTGAGTGCGCCTCGTTATCCCATAGTGTAGGTGCCCCACTGGGTCCTGAGAGTCAGGGTTCAGCGGAGACCGCTATGGATAACAGGGTCACAACTGCCCCTCGTTATTTTTCCCCTTTCGTGGAAGACTGTGTAGAGCGGGGTGCAGTTATCTCGACTTGGTCAGATGAACAAGCTCTACGACAGGCTCGTGTTTGGCGGACCGATATGCCTCAGACTAAGCAGGGTTTAGGTCATGACGAGCAAAGCTCACCCAGCCATGCTAACATTCAAGCAGTTTTCCACTCATATCTGGTTGTTTCTCTTACCGATAAAGAAGACCCGGGTGATGACGATGATAGAGTACTTGATGCTCCTCAAGAGTTTGAAGATGGCATCACTTCTGCCATGGATGAATTGTGTGAGGTAAACTTAGGCACTGAATCAGATCCTAAACCTATTTTTCATAGTGTCTTGTTATCTGACTCAGAGGCTCAAGAATACATCGAGCTACTCTCAGAGTTTAGAGATTGCTTTGCCTGGAACTACACCGAGATGCCTGGTCTAAATCCAGATGTAGCAGTCCATAAACTAGCCATTAAGTCTGATGCAGTCCCTGTTAAACAAGCACCTCGTAGGATGAGGTTAGAAATAGAACAACAGGTGATCGCTGAAACTAAGAAGCTTATAGAGGCTGATTTCATTCGTGAAGAGAAGTACCCTACTTGGCTTGCCAACATTGTCCCAGTCCGGAAGAAGAACGGGTAGATTCGTGTCTGTATTGATTTCCGTGATTTGAACAAGGCATGCCCTAAGGATGATTTTCCCCTTCCTATCCCCGAGCTTATGGTGGATATAACATCATCCCATAGCATTTTCTCCTTCATGGATGGTTCATCTGGTTACAATCAGATAAAAATGGACCCCGAGGAGGAGAAGTTTACTGCATTTCGCACACCTATAGGTGTATTTTGCTACAAGGTGATGCCCTTTAGTCTCAAGAATGCTGGGGCCACCTATCAACGTGCTATGACTGTTATCTTCGACGAGATGATACACGAGCAAGTTGAATGTTATGTGGATGATCTGGTAGTCAAAAGCAAGGTCCGTGGAGATCACCTTCGAGATCTACGAATCGTTTTTGAAAGCCTGCGCAAATATGATTTAAAAATGAATCCCCTAAAATGCACATTTGGAGTTAGTGCAGGAAAGTTCATAGGGTTTATAGTTCGCTACCGTGGCATTGAGATTGATCCGTCCATGATCAAAGCCATAGTAGAGCTAAAACCCCCTAAAAGCCTTACCCAGCTAAGGTCTTTTCAAGGAAAGCTAGCCTTCCTGCGGAGATTTATCTCCAATTTGTCTGGTAGGTGTCACCCCTTCGCTGCCCTAGCAAAGAAAGACGCCCGCTTTCACTGGGATGAGCGTTGTCAGGAGGCTTTCGAGAGTATAAAGCGCTACCTGATAAACCCCCCTGTTTTAGCTGCACGCATCCCAGGGAGGCCGTTAATTCTCTACACTACGGCCCTGGATGAGTCCTTGGGTGCATTGTTGGCTCAGGAGAATGAGGAAGGCAAGGAGAATGCCTTGTACTACCTCAGTAGACGGTTGATACCCGCAGAGCTGAAGTACCCGGCGATGGAAAAGCAATGTCTAGCTTTGATCTTGGCGGTACAGAAGCTCAGGCATTATATGCTTTCACACAAGGTCAACCTAATCTCTCGATGTTGACCTCATTTTTATATGAGGTCACTAGGACCCACTTGGATTTCTTTTTAGTGACCTAATGATGGAGAGATGTCCAGCCCTCTATCATAAAGGTCCTAATAAAGACCCAATTTAATCCCAATCAAACCCAGCTCTACCTTTCGACTCAATCTTTAATCTAGCCTTAAATCAACATTCAATCAAATTTCAAATCATATCCAATTAATTTCAATCTTTCATTTGATTTCCATTGATATGAATGATCCAAGGTCAATCATTTAAATCTTAAATCCAACCCAAATCCAACATTCTAAATCAAACCTTCAAGGTCAAGGACCTAGGTCCTGAAACCCTTTCTGGGTGAACTTTCTGTCACCTAGAAACCCTGTCAAGTGACCTCCAAATCATGATCCGTCAATTGCATATTGTTAAAACATGTCTCTAAGATCAACCCTCTAAATTTGAGCTCAATCCAACACTCCTAGCCCCTCAAACTGAATCTTTTCCCAAACGCTGCAAAACCTTCAATTATTTACAACCTATGCCACTAGACTTGCCATCCAGAGCAATTTGACCTTGAGACGCCTTCCAAACCTTTCGACCATGTCCATGACCTTTGTTATAACTTTTTGACCAATAACCTACACTTTGTTGGACCCAGTTTGACCCAATGTTGACTAGGGGTCAAAATGACTAAAATGCCCTTTATAGAGATTTTTAGTCTTTTCCCCAAAGTTCAACATGACCTTCCCATATAACCTTCAAAACCTATCCCAATGGATCCTAAATATCATTAGGAACACATTGGATCCAAACTCAAGTCTTGGTTTGACCTGGTTGACCAAGTCAACCAAGGTTGACCAAATCAACCCTTAACCCACATTAAGGTCAATTTCAATGCTTGAACTCATTTTAAATCAAATCAATCCCTCAAAATCATTCAATTGGACACCCTTGACATGTCCAAAGCTTTCAAATTCAAGCTTCCCCTTGGGTTGACTTGCTCAACCCATTTGGAGGGGTCAAAACCTTCTCCAAACCCCTTTAAGCCTATGGAAAGAGGCCAAATCATGGCCACATCACTAAGCCACCTTGGCAATCCATGGCTTGATCCAAAACCTGCTCAAACCTGATAGAAATTGACCCATTTCCTCTCTTAAGAAGCCCTAAGCCAACTCCCTAAACCAAGCCAAGCTTTGGTTCACCCAAATGGGGGAAAAGGTGTGGTCCCCTTTCCCATGGACCAAGAGAGGTCACACTCACCACCAACCCTATTCCATAGCTTTAGGTAGCTTAGGGGACACTTGTCATGATTCCAAACTCCCTCCAAACAAATCAAGACCATCCAATCCAAAAGCCAAGTGCTAAGGTGGGAGAAACCTAACCTAAGAGAGAGAATCTTGATTATTCACTCTCCCTCAACTCTCCCTCAACTCTCCTCCAGCCTCCAACCTTCCTAGATCCTTCCCCATCCTCTCCATCCATCTCCAAGGCTTTTCCAAGCTTCTCCCCATCATTTCCAAGCCTCAAATCACTATTTTAGTGAGGAGAGAGCATTCTAGAGAGAGAAAGAGGGTTTTCCAACACAACTTTCGATCCAGCTAGATCTAGCTCTTGGTGTCTTCGTCAAAGTTGTAGAGGATCACTGCAGCTTTCCAACAAGCCCAAGATCTCAAAAATCCGACGGTTGGATTGTAAGTTATGCTCATTTTAAGTTTAAATTTTAATTTGAAACTGCTCAAAAATTTCATTGCTTGGGGTCTCCAAACTCTAGGCAATGAAAGTTCATGTTCCCATGAGCCTATGTTTCAAATTTTGTTAAATTTCGATGAGTATTTTGAAAGTTATGAGTATTTCAATTTTCTAGTTCATTTTGAGCTAAAACGGCCTTGATCGATCTCGGCCGTCCGATTTTTTATCTTTCTCGATCGGACGGCTCGGGATTAGTGATGGCATATTTAGGTGGTTGATAAACAGCACTTTGCATATCAAAATGCCACACGCCGCCGCCGTTTTGGCGCCGATCATTGCCAATAATTGGCGCCGGTTATTAATGGACTTAAAAATTCAAAAATATGGTCATAACTTTCAAAATTTATAGTAAATTCATTTTTCCACCAAATTAAGTGTTTTTGGGCTCGTTGGAAAGATAATTTACCCTAGTATTTATTAAAATTAATTTTGAGTTAATTTGATTACTGGATTGTGAGATATTTTTATTTCTTTAAAATTGGTTTTTTGTGATTTTCTCACAATCCAGTGGTCAATTGAGCCCCAAATTTTGGTGGAAGCTATTTGGGTATCTTAGGCATGTACTATAATTTTCTTAGGTTCAGATATCCATTGAATTGCTATGATGTGAATTTTTAAGGTAATGGGTCCATTTTGGATCCAAAACTTTGAAAATTCATAACTCCATTTTTTTATAGAATTAGGCTGCATAACTTTTGTGGTGTGATTGCATATGTGTAAGGGTTAGACAAACCAAATTTCACACCTATTTGAATAGTAGAGACACCTAGGAAAAATAATTAAGGAAAAGTGTAGAAAACTTAGAAAATTCCTAGGGGATTGTACACACACCCAATAGGGGTGAAATTTGAACACAGTAAACTTAGTGACATAATGAGCCTTAGGTCCAAATTTCACTGAATTTGGAGGTCATTAGGTCAGAAAATTAATTACCAAAAGTTTCAACCCTTTTAAGGACCCAAAAAATTTAAAAAAATGCAATAAATCCAAATTAACTCCAAAAATTGTAAATAATATCTCAAATTGACCAGAGCTTAGTCCTCTACTTATAAAAAATAAAAGCTACTTGACTGGACTCCTAATTTAACTTTAATTTGACTTTTAATGAAAATCAATAATTAATTATATTAATTAATTAAAAATTATTAAAAATCCAAAATAATTTCCAAACACTTGGAAACACTCCCATGGGTCATTCTTGACCTTTGGGATTGATTCCATGCAGTTTGAGATGAGTTTGGATCAAAATGATCAAAACCTTCCTAATTAAGCAATTTTAAAAATTCAATAATTAAGGAAACTTTGAAAATGCATAACTAATTACAGAAAAATCCAAATTAAGCAAACTTAGTGTCAATCAACTCCAATTAAGGTCTAGTATTTTCTAAAAATTTCAAATCTCCACAATCTGGTCAAAGTCAAAAAGTCAACTTTTCAGTCAACCGTAGTTCAAAACTAGGCTCGGACTTCGAAAAATCATAACTTTTCATAGAAAACTCCAAATTGAGCATACTAACAGTCTAACAACTCATCATAAGGTCTAATATTTATTAAAAATCTGAAACTTACAAAATTAATTTTAATTTGAAAAATCAACTTTGGACCCCTTAATTAACTAATTAAAATAATCCATAAAATTCTAAAATTCAATAAATCATTCAAAATTCCAGAAAACATCAATTTTATTTTAAAACCAGCAATAATTCAATTTAAGTAAAAGTTAATTAATCTTCAAACTTTAATCAAACTCAAATCACTTAATTATATCGGGTACCACTGGGTAACCCAGGCCTACGAGGCTATTGAATTAGCCCCAAGGAAGGTGAAATAAACTTCATGGCCTCGGTGTGCAACAAAGGTGGTATTCAACAAACAATCAAAATCAATCTTAAAAATCAAATTTAAACCATTAAGACTTAAACTTCAATCAAAATCTCCCTTAAGCCTTTCAACCAATCAGGACATCAAACAACTTCAATCAAATACCCAGCTTAGGATCTACCCCAGCCACACGACCTACTATACACACTTTAGATGGTTTGCTAGGACAACCGACTCTAGATCTAGGCTAGGCCGGTGTTTACTTTTTTGCTGTGTGCCGGGTTTCCTGAGTTTTCATTGCATGTTGTGATTGAAATTGGTTGATGTGTTTGTTTACTTTTACTGCACTCTGTGGATTGATGTGATGGGCGATTAGATTACCCTTAGGTTAGGAACGATCTGGATGCTCACTGGATTTTTTGCAGGTGGCCACGCTTGTGTAGGGCAATAAAGGGGGCTAAATAAATCATAAATATAAATGCTACAGGTGCTTCAGCTGCTTAGCCCCCAAATAAAAGGAGCGTGGTCAAGTGTGTTTACTTTTCTACACATATACATATATAACTGCTTGGGATGTATTTTAATATTTAAATGCTTAGGATAACCCTGCAGGAGAGTCTAGAATTTTTATTTTTATATTCATGTAATTTGTTTGAGTATTGAGTTGTGAAAGTGACACTTTGATTTTGGGATACATAGATCCAAAGGTTGGATTCCAAAGAGGAAAGGATACCCCTTCGGGGGATAGTCCTTATCCATTTGGAACTCCAAATTTGGATCACTTCACTACCCAAAGTGGAAAGAGTAACCTCCCCCTCAAGGGAAGAGTTCTCTATTCCATTTGGGTATCCAACCACGAAGAATCTAAGGAGCTCGAGGAAGAGAAGACCGAGAAGTTGAAGACATAGAGTATCCCACTCAAAGTCACTTGCGTCTGTATTAGGATTAGAATCCGGGTTGTTGTTAGTGGTGCCCGACCACTTTTAATTTATGTAAATCTGGGTTGTAATAAGCAAGGCAATTTGCCTATGGACATTTACTTAATTAATTTGATTATTTAATATGTTGTGATTTAATTTGATTGCGTATAGGATTGCCTGTTTTTCCTAGTTCTTTGGCGCTTGCATGTCGTTTTTGTTTTAGCCTGGACTTCGTTAGGCTCTTTAAGGACGAAAACTATTTCTACTTATAATTAATACTTAAAATTTTAAGATTTAAATAACATAGAAACTTAACGACCTAGGGAATAGCCGGAATCGTCCGGGGTCGCATGCATATTATTGCATCTCTCTCCCTCCTTGCTATAAGACACTTCCCCGCCCGTGGGTAGAGTCCAGATAATCTGACCTATGAGGATGAGGTGCTGGATCTGGGGAAGTTTAGTCTTTTCAAAAAAATTATTTTATAAGCCTTTTTTTAAAATTTCATGCATACCAGATTTGGATACTTTAACCAGCATGCATCGCATTAGAAACTTATTAAATTAAAATTTTAATTGCATTTTAGTCTAAGCATTCCACCCGACATAAGTCAAGGGGTCAATTAGGAATCTGCTCTAGATGTCGACCCCAACTTCTTAAACCAATCTTAAATAACGTCCCTGATCACTCTGCATCAAAAGATCGGACTCATGGTTTTGAAGCGTTTAGGTGGTTTAGCTGGCTCCCCAATCCAGGCCGGGGTAAGTCCAGATTTTGCACTACATTAGTTAGGTTCGGACTACTGTGTTCCAGTGTCCAAATTTAGAGTTAGGATCCGGGGTTGATTTATTTTTGAGTCATAAGACCCCAACCTCCGGGAATATAATCCCAAATTTCTAATAAAATGCTCAACTCAAATTAAATATTCTTTCAATCCAAAATTTAAAGCCTAACACCTAGCTTAGATCGGGGCACTTCTGAATTGTTTCAGAATTCTAAAGTGTCCCCTACCCTTCCTCATTTGATTCCAAAATAAGTGTTCAATCTTGCTCCAATCCCATTTGAAATTCCAATTTCACCTCTTTGGTATCACTCCTAAAAATCTCTAAACAAAATTTCTGTCATTATTTTAATCGAAAGTTTTCGTAGGGGACTCCGGTCTCCCACGATGTAATTAACTACGAGGGCTTGCGCTCGTAGGAGATTTAGAACCCACATCTAATTTTTCAAAATTGATTTCAAAATTCAATTAGTCATCTTTGGAAAAATTAAATCACTAACGATCGTTATCGTTATGTTTGAACGATTATTAACAAATGATGTCTTCTCCCTTCGAGGAGACATATCTTTTGTCAATATGAATTCGAATATAAAATTAACGATCGTTCCTCTTAACTATCGTAGCTTGATATTTGACTGAATTTTATTTTGACCCTTCAGGGCCATACAAAATTCTCTCTTAAATCTGGTTATGATATTCAAGATAGAATTTATAATTCTAAATCTGAACCCCATCCTGAAATTTTATTTCCACCTCTCGAGGCGGTATACTTTTTCTAATGGGATGTTCGATTTTAGAATTAAAAAAATTTTTAACATCAATTTAAATTTTCCCAAAGAAGACTAAATTTTTCAAAACCCGCTTTCAAACACAACACTCGAGTCAACCCCTTGCAGCATCTGATGACCCGTCCGACCCTCTCAGGTCGTCTGGCACGATGGTCTATGATCCTACTGCAGTTGACATCACTTTCATCCCTCAGCGGGCCGTCAAAGAACAGGCTCTAGCTGATTTTCTTACTGCTCACCCGATCCCTGCAGACTCCCCACTCAATGATGAGCTGCCTGACGAGCTGATCATGAGTGTGGATGAGCAGGAGTCCCCTACTTGGGAGTTTTACTTTGACGGTGCGTCATCCGTCAGAGCCTTCAGCCCGAATGAAACTCCTATAGTTATGGTAGGTCTGGGCCTCATTTTCGTATCCCCTGAAGGTCACACTCTGAGATATTCCTACAGTCTTTCAGAACCTCGTACTAATAATGAGGCTGAGTACGAAGCTCTGATTTTAGGACTAGAGTTGGCCATTCAGATGAATGTCATGCGGGTAAAAATCTTTGGAGACTCACAACTGATTATAAATCAAGTAGCGGGAGTCTACAAAGTACTTAAATCTGAGCTCTTGCCCTATCACAATAAAGTAATCGAGCTCTTGTGTTTGATTCCTGAAGTGACCTTAGCTAAAATCCCTAGATCTGCCAATGGCAAGGCAGATGCATTAGCTAAGTTAGCAAAGGAACTGGCTGACCCAACTGGCAACCCACTGTCTATTATTGTCCAGTGCCGTCAAGCCCTATGCCCCGCAGACCTGTCTTCTCCCGATCAGACCCTCACAGTGTTCTCAGTTGAGAAAGAATCAGACTTGAGAGTACCCTTTATAGAGTATTTGAAGCATGGCAGGCTTCCAGATGATAGATCTCTTGCTGCCCAGATCAGAAAGAGAGCTCTATCATTCACCTATGTGAACAATACCTTGTATCGACGCTCTTTCGACCAAATGTGGTTGCGTTGCCTCAACAACGAGGAGGCTCGCGAGGTCATGTGCGAGATACATGAAGGTCTTTGCGGTGCCCATCAGTCCGGACCAAAAATGAAAGGCAGAATTAAACGCCTCGGTTACTATTGGCCGACTATGATCCGTGATTGTATGGAGCAAGCTAGAAAGTGCCACCAGTGCCAGATTCATGGCACGGTGATTCACCAACCCCCTAATCCACTGCACCCTACCGTATCATCTTGGCCATTTGAGGGCTGGGGCACAAATGTAGTGGGTCCTATCGACCCTCCTTCCTCTAAGGGTCATAGGTTCATTTTAGCTGCCACTGATTACTTCTCTAAGTGGGCAGAGGCTGTGCCACTTAAGGAAGTCAAATCAGAAGATGTGATGCGTTTCTTTCGTGATCATATTGTCTACCATTTTGGTGTCCCGCGCCGTATCACTTCAGATAACGGCCCGTCGTTTAGGAGCACCAAAATTGCCAGATTTGCCCACCGCCATAACATCAATTGGCGATACTCTTCAATTTACTATCCCAAGGCCAATGGCTTGGCGGAGGCATTCAATAAGACTCTCGTGCAATTAATAAGAAAAATCTTGGTTGCAAATAAATGAGAGTGGCACGATAGACTTCCCGAAGCACTATGGGCCTATAGGACTACACCGTACTCCTACTCAGTCTACCCCATATGCTTTGGCTTTCGGGGTCGAGGCCGTCCTCCCACTTGAGGTCGAGCTCCCCTCGTTGCGTGTGGCAGTCAGCCACAATCTTTCCCACGAAGATAACGCCCGACTACGGATGGAAGAGCTTGATGGTTTAGAAGAGCTTCGCCTACAAGCTTATCAGAACCTCAAACTATACCAGGCACGTATGGCTCGATCACATGATCGCCTTGTCCGACCCCGTGCTTTCCGGGTTGGCGAGTTGGTCCTTGTTTTACGCAGACCTATCATTTCGCGCCGTCGCCGAAGTGGTAAGTTCGAGCCTGTCTGGGAAGGCCCCTTTGCTGTAGAGCAAGTCTATGAAGGTGGTGCCTACCTACTCGTTGATGCCAATGGTGTTCACCCTATGCCTGTCATCAACAGGCAGTACTTGAAAAAGTACTATGCCTGAGTTCGCTCTTCAAAAGGGAGGGGGTCTCCCTACCGCCTGTAAATACTCCCCTGTATATGTACCCCCTTTGGAGGGGCTTCTTCACTTTTCGACAGTCTGTGTGGCCACGACGATTTGTCCTCTACCACACGATGTTTGTTACGAGGAGTATGAGGCTATCCTTAGGGGTGGTGAGGTGAGATGATATGATTTGTACACTGACATAAACTCTAGACTCTATCATCTCCCTTGTCTGAACTTGACTATACCAGATCTTGACCCATATCAGTCCAAATACATATCCAAGTTCTATTTTCAATGGTGGGATCTTTGAATGTAACGTGTAAAATTTCTAAAAGAAAGACTAATCTGAGAAAAGTTTGAGAGTTTGAAATACAAAGTAAACTTTTGAAGAAATTTTTCTTGGAAAGTACGTGATTTATTTTTCTTAATGAAAGATTTACCCATGTCTTCTTTAAGAAGTAAAGTAATTGGTGGTTGACTCCTCTAAACACTTGAAGGAAAATTGTGATGATTCAAAAAAAAATGTATGCCTTCTCTCTCATCCCTTTCTTGGGATGATTTCCTATTTTGAACTAAAATCTATATCAAATTGAAATTAGATTTAGAGACGCATATTTTCCCAATCATCTTGCAATTTTCTATCTCATAGGCGTCTTTCGCATGCTAGTGAAGCTATCTCATAATTTCCTCATTCAAGTTGTTTATTTTTATCATAGGATTGGGTTTGCTTTGTGGATTTTTCTTCCTTGCACAAGAGAGTGAGTTTTTCTTCTCTTATGTTTGGAGGATAATCTTACAACTGAGAAAGCTTTCTTTTAGGGATTTGAAAAGGGAGCCAATTACGAACTCAAAGATACACAAAGTGTATCAAAAGTGAAAAGATGCGCAGTGCGCCAAAAATCAAAGATACACAAAGTGTATCAAAAGTGGAAAGTTGCGCAAAATGCGCCATCAAGTCAAGGATACACAAAGTGTATCAAGTAATTAAAAGATGCGCAGTACGCCAAATCAAGTTGAGGGGCTCAAAATGAGCCCAAAGCGGATAAGTAAATGGCTTCCCTCTCTCGTAAATCTCTAAGTCTCAGAAAATCCATACCCTTTGATATTTGTGATACTTGAGTTTGAAAATCATGATTTTGGATTTATCATCGTGCAAGAATGTTCTATTAGATATAAAAATATTTTCATGCGAGAAGATTGAGAGGATTCAGTTTCTCTCTCTAATTTACACCCTTTTGAATTAGATATTTATTCAAAATATATATAAGGGAGAAAACCCGACTTAACTTGTAGGGAGCTTAAGCTGGGTTAGCAAAATTTAAATCCCTAACCTTCTTGGGTTTAGATGGAGTCAACCTATATTGCTGAATTTTCTGAACCTTTTCTGAGGTTCAAGATGATTAAGAGGTTAATTTTTCATTTCTAAAAATAGTCCTTTCACTCTCTGATGAAATTTTCGCTCTTTAGGAAATGTGTGAATCAGACTTCTCTCAGATTGATTGGTAAGGGCTTAAACATCTCTTAGTGGTCCTACTATTGAGTTTGTTTAAATGCCTACCGTATTCTTTTAAAAATTCGTGCATGAAAATATTTTGACCCCACCATCTGATTATAGACCATTCTTAAGGACTGATAAGAGTCTCGCATTTATTGTACCTTCCTCTTCTGAGTTCTGATAATTTGGGAGTTTCCCCCTCTCTATTTCCCCAGTTTCACTTGGTGCTCCCAAGTGTGGTCTGGAATATCAAAACCAATTTAGACTTCTTTTGTACTGGGTCCATACCAACCTATGCTAGCTAGGGATGGTAATGTTGATCCACTATCCTAATCTAAATTTCATTCACATATAAATCGTGTTCTGATTGTGCCCCCAATTTTATTCATGTGGCGAATGTGGCCTGGGTTATCAAAGCCAATCATATCTCCCTCTTTGAGTTCCAATCATTAAAGGATGTCTCATACTAGGAGTAACACACGGATATGGTAAACGTTCCCTCTACCGGGTGTTGTCTTCGACAGTACGAGATATACTTAGTCTATGGTCGAGAACATATAAAAGAATGCATCTATAAAATAAAAGAGAGAATCTCTCAGTAGAGCAAAACCGGTTGCCCTTGTCACAGGTGGAACCCGGTAATACTCTCTAAGAGCTCAAATTCCCCAAAGTCTTTTTTTTCTTCTCCTACGAAGCATCTGAGTGATCGCTTCCAGGATGAGTTTACACTTGTGATTATTATGGTCTTTTACGATCATGATAGTCCTTGTTAGTGGTGTGACACATCTTGCTCAAGATGTTAACATCCCACCTTCGTGAGCTCTGATTTCCTAGTAGGGAATCAGCTCTCTAGTTTCTTTCAGTGACCTACTTTTTCACCCTTGCCCTGCTCCCAGCTACTAGAGTAGTCCTATGGGTCTGGTAGTGTTGCTCCCACCTCTCACAGGGTCTCACCAGTCAGGGTGAGCGTTACCGCTGTGATGTTTGATATTTACTGATTTTACTCATAAATCATTTTCCTCAATGGCGAGCGTGTCTCCTCGCCATATTGAGTTGTTTCCCCAGTAGTGTTGCAGTACGCCTGGTTACCGGCGTTAGCATCACTAACTTGAGAGCTCTAATTTTCTAGCAGAAAATCAACTCATTTTCTACTTTACTCTCTCTCTCATTCGCGCTCTACCCTCAGCTGCTAGGGTAGCTCTACGGATGTACTAATATTATTCCACTTCCCACAGGGTCCCACCAGTTTGTGTGGGTACCACCACTGTGAGCTTTTCATAAATATCATTCCTATGTAATGTTACTTCCCTTAGTGACGAGTGCGTCCCCTCGCTACTCTTGTGCACTTTCCTGGTTGTGATGCAGTACATCAAGTCTCAGATGTTAGCATCACTCCTTAGTGAGCTTTAATTTTCTAGCAGAAAATCATTTCACTCGTCTTGTGGTGACATACTTTCCCACCGTGACCCGACTCCTGGCTGTGGAGCGGTCCCTTGGATGTGTTTATGTTGCTTCCCACCTCTACAGGGTCCCACTAGCTTATGTGGGTGTACCACTGTAGTCTTTTATGATTATTTCTCCTCGATATAGTCCTTTCCTCTGTAGCAAGTGTGTCCTCTTTGCTACTTTAGCTACTCAGTGGGAATGAGATTACCCCTCTCACACTTTGTTGAGGGTGTACCTTTCCCCATGGTCTCTCGAGGCATCATTCTGGTGCTTCCAGGTTTGTATAATCTTGGTTTCGCCTAGGCAGTTTCATTGGCATTTGGATACTCGTGGCCACGACGACTTGTCCTCTACCACGTGGTACCCAAAATACTAGTTTGAAACTCCTTAGACGACCCTTTTCTCTTTGAAATTTTTCATTTTTTGCTCCTCTTCCCATCCCTACACATATGTGTGTTAGGGTATGGTTGAGATGACTTTCCCCTGATCGCTCTACTGCAGGCATATGCGCCGGGTAGGCATCAGACTTTACCGGTTGAGAGTGCCCCACAGAGCCCCTGGGAGGCATATCTCACCACCTCTTTTCCCTGATTGCTCTGCTGCAGGCATATGCGCCGAGTAGACACCATGCTTTACTTGGTTGGGAGCACCCCGCAGAGCCCCTACGAGGCATAGCTCACCACACCTTTACCCTGACTGTCCTGCCGCTCTGGTAGACATCAGACCTTTACCCTGATCGTCTTGCTCTGATCAAGCAGACATCAGACTTTACCCGGTTGAGTGGGAGCCCGTTCCCCACCACCACTTTACTCTGGATGTTCTGTAAAAGACTATGCAGACTTCAATTTTGTGGCTTATTTACTTTTGTTGAGGTCAGGCAGAAGTATTGAGTCACCCCTATCCGTTATTCCGAAAGGAGCAGGAGGAGACGGGATCCTTTCACCTTCTATCCTACTGTTTGAAATGACCAGTTAGGTAGTTGGTTTTACTTACCGGTTGAGAGAGCCCGACAGAGTCCTTGGGAGGCATTCCTCACCACCCCTTTACTCTGGATGTTCTGTAAAAGACTATGCAGACTCTAATTTCGTGGCTTATTTACTTTTGTTGAGGTCAGGCAGAAGTATTGAGTCACCCCTATCCGCTGTTCCGAAAGGAGCAGGAGGAGACGGGATCCTTTCACCTTCTATTCTGCTGTTTGAAATGATCAGTCAGGTAGTTGGTTTTACTTACCAATTGAGAGAGCCCGACAGAGTCCCTGAGAGGCATTCCTCACCACTCCTTTACTCTGGATGTTCTGTAAAAGACTACGCAGACTCCAATTTCGTGACTTATTTACTTTTGTTGAGGTCAGACAGAAGTATTGAGTCACCCCTATCCGCTGTTCCGAAAGGAGCAGGAGGAGACGGGATCCTTTCACCCTCTATCCTACTGTTTGAAATGAACAGTCAGGTAGTTAGTTTTACTTACCTGGTTGAATGAGCCCGACAGTGTCCCTGGGAGGCATTCCTCACCACTACTTCCTCCCTGATTGTTTTGCTCTGATCAAGCAGACATCAGACTTTACTCGGTCGAGTGAGCCTGACAGTGTCCCTGGAAGGCATACCTCACCGCTCTTTCACCTTCTACCATGTTGTTTCGACACGGTCAAGCATGTAGTTGGTTTACTCTACCACTTTATTCTTTGCTCTCTCCTTGGCTCTGCCCTTGCTACGGGGTAAGGTCAGGAGATGACCACTCTTTCACCTTCTACCCTGTTGTTTCGACACGGTCAAGCAGGTAGTTGGTTTACTCTACCACTTTGTTCTTTGCTCTCTCCTTGGCTCTGCCCTTGCTACGGGGTAAGGTCAGGAGATGACCACTCTTTCACCTTCTATCCTGTTGTTTCGACACGGTCAAGCAGGTAGTTGGTTTACTCTACCACTTTGTTCTTTGCTCTCTCCTTGGCTCTGCCCTTGCTACGGGGTAAGGTCAGGAGATGATCACCTTTTCACCTTCTATCATGTTATTTCGATACGGTCAGATGGATAGTTGGTTTGCTTTACAACCTTACCTTTTTGGGCTTTCTCTCTTCGGCTCTGCCCTCGCTATAGGGTAAGGCAAAGAGAAGATCTCCCCCACTTTGTCACCTTTCGGTGGCATGTTACTACTTTGCCCTTTGTTCTATCCTCGGCTCTGCCCTCGCTATAAGGTCAGGGCCAGGAGAAGATTCCCCTTTGCTTTCCTCCACCTCTTTTGGTGCTACCTGTTCTTGGGTATCTAATCTACTTCTTCTGTTACATTTGGTCAACGCCAACACGAGCGGTTCACCAGTCTGTTCGCCACTCCCGTTGGGGGTCCGTTTGTTGACCCTGATTTCCCCTAGACCAAGGTCAAGAGGTTGACCTGGTCAAGTTTGACCAGACTAGACCCCAAAGCCCATCCCAATGGGTTCAGGGAGTCAAGCCAAGTCTGCTGAGCCCAAACCCAGGCCCTGGGTCAACCTGGTTGACCAGGTCAACCCAGGTTGACCTATTAGGCCCATATGGGTCTAAATCAAGTCCAAATCAGATCCAAGCCCAACCAAGGGCTTCAAGGCTCGACCCCTCCCCTCTTTGACCCATTTGACTAGGTTGACCAAGTCAACCCTAGCCTCTAATGGGTCTAAATGACCTATTAAGGCCCATTTAAGTTCTATTCAAGCCCAAATCTAGCTCAAATCCTTTCTTGGGCTCAAACTCTCATTCCCTAGGCTTAGTTGACTGGTTTAACCAAGTCAAGCATTGACTTGGTCAACCCTAGCCTTTAATGGGTCTAAATGACCTATTTAGGCCTATTTAAGACCTATTAAGGCCTTTTAAACCTTTCCTAGTAATCTAAAACCCAAACCACGGCCAATTCAAATAGGTTTCCCTCCTAATTAGATCTAGATTCAATCCCGACCGTCCATGATGAGTCTAGAGCCTTAAATAGGAGAAATTAGGGTTCTTTGGGGGATCTTTTTCCCCTTGCTCTCTCTCAAAAGGCTCCCCAAGCCGAGATCTTTGAGATTTAAGCTCTCTTCATTCCTCCCCACCTTCCCCACTTCAAACCCGATCGGTCAAGGACGCCGGCGGCGAGATCCCGACGACCCAAGGCTTGGAACGTCCAAGGCCTTGATCCGATCGATCCGAAGCCTATCTGACCGTGGTTTCTTCAAGGAAGACGTACGAGGACAGTCTACAAGTGCAACCGAATCGAAAGCTCGGAGATCCCACGGTATAATCCTCTGAAAACCCTAGATCTAGCGCAAAACACTTAGGTTTAAATAGGTTTATGCACAACGTGTTTTAGATCAAACCAGTTAGTCTACATGATTTCTGTTCATGTCTAGATTCTAGGTTTAAAATTTCGTTCAATTCCATCCACCCGATCGAGAGAACGAGGCGAAATCCATTCTAGGGTTTCGGTTCGCCGCCTGCATGCCTACCGGAGCTTCGGACCGTTGATTTCCTGATCAACGGTCCTGATTCGGTTGTTCCGCGGTTTCCATCCAACCGCGAATCCGATCCCGTTGAACCCAGCTCTGTCCGGTTAGATCTGGGACGTCCGTTCCGAAAGGCGGATGATCAGACGGCTACCCGCGGCCGCTGACTCGGCAAGTGAAACCGCGTCCCGCGGTTTCGATTACCGCAATCATGCGGCAATCATTGCCGGCGGCGCAATCATTGCGCCGCCAGGCAATGATTGGCCACGGTTGGAGCAGCCAATCCGGTGCCGCCACGTGGCCCGCCGCCGGGATTTTTTTTATTTATTATGTATTTATTTTAAATTCCTTTTTATTATTATTTAAATAATATAAAAAAAATCAGGAAAATTAAAAAAAAATTAATTATTATTGATTATTATTATTATTATTATTATTATTATTATTATTATTATTATTTTATTTAAAAACTACCTTTAAAATTTATTATTTATATTATTTATATTATTATTATTATTATTATTATTCTATTTAAAAAAAAATTAATTATTTTTTTAAATCCTATTACTATTATTATTATTATTAATATTATTATAATATTAATATCATTGTTAATAGCATTATTATTATTTTAATAATATCATTATTATATTAATATTTATATATATATATATTTATAATATTAATACTTATTATTATTAATATTATCATAATATTGATATTATTGTTAATAATATTGTTATTATTCTAATAATAATATTATTATGTTAATATTCACATTATTATAATATTATTATTTAATTATTATTAATATTATTATAATATAAATATCATGACTAATAATATTATTATTGTTTTAATAATATTATTATTATTTTAATATTTATATTATTATAATATTAGTATTTATTATTATTATTATTATTATTATTATTATATTAATATTGTTAACTAATAATATTATTATTATCTTTAATAATAGTATTATTATGTTAATATTAATATCATTATAATATTAACATTTATTATTTTATATTATTATAATATTTTAATTATTATTATTTAAATTTATTTTAAAATTCAGATATTATTATATCTGATTTATTTTAAAAATTATTAATTATTTTAAATTATTTTAAAATTACCTTTGAACCTATTAAATTTCAAAAATTCATAACTTGCTCATTTTAAATCGGATTTTGACGCACAATACCTTGAATTTTTCAGAAAAATGTGAATTTTAATCTAATTTTATTTCCTATACCTGACTCTACCTTTTCATGAGGTTTTCTGTATTACTGTGTCATTTAGCTATTTAAATATTATTTAATTAATATAATTAATTATTTTTTAAAATAAAAATTATTTTAAAACCCCTTGGTGGCTGGTAGACCTCCCATGCCTATAAATTGAACTAATTTTAGTTATCTTATTTTTAAACCTATATTACTATATATCTATAATATTTATGTATTTTGAAGCTTGTTTTAAAGTTAAATATTATTTAAATCATTTAATTTTGGGAGGCCCACCTATTATGAAATTTTAAACCTAGGACCTATATGTGAACAGCATTCATGTGGGAGAAGGATTAGTGAATGATCGTGTCCCGATCATCCACTAATCACTTCATTAGGCTTCTTTACTTAATGTTTTCGTAGTCCTTGCATGTGTAGGTTGCACAAGCACATAGCCTAGGCTCTCCTAGATCTAAGGACTTGATTGGTGTGTTTATATTTGCTGCATTTACCCTTCATGTTATGCCTTAGGGTTAGCTAACACACTAAGGACAATAATTAAGGACTGTCTAGCGAACTTAGAATATTTCTAGGAGCTAGGATAGATCCCGGATTGCTATGAAACTTTAAACACTAGTGCTTAGTGACATCTGGAACCCCCTAGAATTTTCTAGAAATTTTCTGGACACTTTAAAACACTTAATTAGCAAACCCTAATTCACCCGTTAATTAAGCCTTAGAAACTTCAGAAAAATATAATAAATCCATTTTAAATCATAAAAATACCCATAATATCTCAAACTCTCCAAAATTTAGTCCTCAACCTTAGATAATTAGGGCCCCTTAATTGGACCTTAATCTGGACTTTAATTCAACCTTAATCAAAAATCATATTTTTGTCTTAATTAAATCATTAAAAATTATTTAAAATCCTAAATTTTTCCCAAACACTTGGGAACACCTTCTTAGGTCATTTCTAACCTTTGGGGGTGATTCTAATCAGTTTGGAGCTGATTTGGGCCAAAACCCCCAAAGTACCCCTAATTAGGTAATTTCGATAATTTATTTAATTGCCCCAACTTCTAAAAATCACAACTAATTATAGAAAACTCCAAAATGGGCAAACTAAAAGGCATTCAACTCTAATTAAAGTATAATATTTATTAAAAATCTCAGGTGGCCAGAAATCAGCTTAAATTTAAAAGTCAACTTTTCAGTCAACCGTAGCCTATAGTCTAGGGCCCGAAACTTCTAAAATTCATAACTTTGCGTAGGAAACTCCGAATCCAGCAAACTCAAAGGCATTCAACTCACATTAGGGTCTAGTATTTATTAAAAATATTAAAATTCTAGAAATCAACTTAAATAAAAAAAGTCAACAATCCGGTCAAACTTAGTTCAAAACGAGACCAAAACTTTGGAAATTCATAACTTCGGATAGAAGAATCCAAATTGGGCATGCTAACTGTCTAACTGATCAGGTCAAGGCCTAGCATTTTATAAAAATATTAGCTGGTTATAAATACCCTTTAATCAAAAAGTCAATTTTGGACCTCCTTTTGCTTAGTGTATAGGTGGACCCCGAACCCCCTAAAACTCACTAATGCAATTTAAACTTTAAATATTATCACCCTAAGAATTAAAACTGACCTACACATCAAATCAACTAAAATGGATCCTAATTCACTAATATTTATACTTTAAATAAAACTTCCTCTTTAGACCTACAACCAACCCGGACAGTAGGCAATTATAACCAACTACCTAGCTTAGGATCTACCTCAGCCACACAGGCTTTTACACACACTGTAGAATTGTTTGCTAGGGCACTACTTCTAGACTTAGGCTAGGCTGGTGTTTACTTTCCTGCTGCGTGCCGAGCTTTTCCGGATTTCGTTGCATGTTGTGATTGAACTATTGATGTGTTTGCTTACTTTTACTGTACTCTGGGATTTGATGTGATTGCACGATAAACTACCCATAGGTTAGGATCGAGGTTGATACTAACGATGTCTTCTGCAGGTGGCCATGCTCATGCAGCGCTAAATAAAAGGGGGGCAATAATCATGATTTAAATACTAATGTCATTTTATGCAAGTGCTTCAGAAATTGCTCAGCCCCCCTAAATAAATGAGGGCTAATTAAAAATTATTATAAATTGCTACAGGTGCTCCAGAGCTTGCTTAGCCCACAAAATAATTAAGAGCATGGCCAAGTGTGGCTGTGATGAGCATTTCATTTTCTTATAACTGCTTGTGATATATTAAACTGCTTGGGATGACTTTTATTAGGATAACCTTGCAGGGGAGTCTAGATTTACTGCTTTTCATTAATGTAAATCACTTGTAATCTGGTATAGAGTTATGAAAGTTTATTTTGAGTGGGGATATAATAATCCAAAGGTTGGATGCCCAAAGAGAAAAGGACACCCAATATGAGGATAGTCCTTTTCTATTTGGGAATCCAAATTTGGATCATTCTACTACCCGAGGAGTCCAAGGAGGCTGAGATCCAAGGAGCCCAAGGAAGCTGAGATCCAAGGAGTCCAACAAAGCTATGATCCGAGGAGTCCAAGGAAGAGAAGATCAAGAAGATGAAGATCTGCAGTATCCCACTCAAAATAACTTGCGTCAGTCTTAGGATTAGAAATCCGGGTTGTTGGCAGTGGTGCCCGGCCACTTTAATTTTCTGCAGACCCTGGGTTGTAATTAAGGGCAGTTGGCCTATGGACATTTAATTGATTTATTTAATTATATATTATGTTTGATTTGATGATGATTGCGTATAGGTTGTATGCTTTTCATAGTTTATTGGCGATCTGCATGCCGCTTTTGTTTTAGCCTGGATTTCGTTAGGCTCTCTAAGGACTAAAACCTTTTCTACTCGCAACTAATATTTAAAATTGTAAGTTTTAAGTAATTTAGAAACTTAAAGATCTAGGGAATCACCGGAATCGTCCGAGGTTGCATGCATATTAATGCATTCCTTCTTTCCTTCTATAAGACACTTCCCCGCCCGCGGGTAGAGTCCGGATAATCTGACCTATGAGGATGAGGTGCCGGACCTGGGGAAGCCCAGTCTAATTCTAAAAATTATTTTTTATAAGCCTTTTTAAAATTCTGTGCATATCTGATTTGGATACTTTAACCAGCATGTATTGCATTAGAAATCAATTAAATCAAAATTTTAATTGCATTAGTCATAGGAGCATTCACCCAACATCAGTCCGGGGCCAATTAGGAAATCCTCTAGACGTCGGCCCTACTTCCAAGAACTATAACCTACCCACCCATCTTTCATTAAATGACTGGACAGCATGGTTTTAAAGCGATTAGGTGGTTAGCTGGCTCCCCCTTCCAGGCCGGGGTAAGTCCAAGTTTTGCATTGCATTAGTTATGACACGGATGTTAGTGTCGTGTTGAACACTAAACCCATTAGATTTAGGATTCAAGGCTATTATTATTTCGTAGTACGCCTCATCAGTAGGTAGGTCTTCTGTCTTCCAGAGACCCTAAACCCTACATATCCACGTCACACAGATGACGCCACCTCCATCCTTCCCTCCTGCATGCTTCGAGTGCATGATTTATTTATTTTTCTCCAGTTTCTTCTCACTACCTTAGTCCTTCCGGATGCTGATGTGAGCCGTGCATGTTGACTAAGCCTAGTTGAACCTCTCTTTCCCTTCGAGTAGGACTCCTAGTCTTCCCCCTATGTGCCAATCCCAATTCAGAAAGTATAATATAGAATCCTTAATCGAGAGTATTCTCAGGCTTCGGCTTGAGATGTAATTAACCACGGGGGCTTGCACCCGTGGGAAATCGAATCCCACTCTCAAATAAACCCCATTCGAGCTAATGTATCGGGTGGGGGAAACCCGTTGTGATTAGATCGTACATATTGTTATCCATCGGGGTGTGCTGGTGAGAGCCACTATCCTCAATGGTTAATCGTATGCATGATCGAATCTGCCCTTCCATTGGCCAGATACTGTCTCGCCTCACGGGGCGGCGGTGTTTTGTTTATCCTTTTGGAGGTCCACATCTGTCACTAAACAACACTCCTTCTAACCTCCATAGTCAGACAACAGTCCTTTCAACCTCTGTCGCCAGACTAAGGTCCTTCCGACTTCCTTCAGCAGACAACGGTCTTTCTGACCACTGTCGCCCATCGACTATAGTCCCTCTAAGCTCTGTCGTCAGACAATGATTTTTCTGACCACTATCGCCCATTGATTACAGTCCTTCTGACCTTCATAGCCATACATGATCTTTTTTACCACTATCGCCTGCCGTCTACAGTCCTTCCGACCTCTGTCGCCGAAAAATGAACTTTCTGACCACTGTCACCTGCCGATTATGGTCCTTCATATCTCCATCGCCAAACAATGATATTTCCGACCTCCGTCGCCTGCCGACTACGGTCCTTCTGACCACTATCACCCTACTACAGCCTATCCGACCTCCGTAGATCGCCGACTATAGTTCTGCCGACTAAACTAACATGTCAATACTAATTCTTCCAATTCCTACCATGTAATGCACTTTATAAGATGTATATTTGCTACATTAAACCAAGGCCTTCCCTCAAGGAATGGCCTCATTTGTAATTGACTGCAAACACTAGTGGATTCATTCAAATTGGGCCAGGCCCCATGGTTTTTCCTCCTTTTCAGGGGTTTTCATGTAAAAACTCTGGTGTCTATTATGAACACTACACCCTCTCCTTTATCTGATCGTATGCTAGATCTTCGTTCAAAGCTAAGACGTTAAACTTTATATTTCTCTATTGTCGTGAATATTCTAGGACGCAACAAGTACAATGATATTCATTTATATAGTTTTATTGTTTGCTTTTAGACAACAAATGATCGATAGGTTTATGGAAATATATATAGTTGAGAAGGATATTCCATTGCCATCCATTTTTTGTAGCAATTGAATCATGAAAAATATTTGTTTTTTCTTTTAATATCTTAAAGAAGCAAAACAAAGAGAAGAAATTGTGCCGAAATATCTGATTACAATGAATTTAAAATTATAAAATCTATTTTGAAATCGTTATTATACATAATCATGAGTTTATAGCTATATATTAATTTGAATAACCACAACGTGCATATAATTTGAAATGTATAAGTTAGATAATTTATAAAACAAAGCCTTAATACAAAGTCAAATACAAAGTAGAATAGATGAACATGAATTTTAAGAAATCCAGTGATAATTTTAAAAACAAATTCCACGATCATAGTACCTTTCCACATAGTCATTAGGGCAAGCCTAATTGTAGTTTGGTAATTTTAGGCATTGTTTGTTTTAAACCTAGGATTGATTTTGGTTAAACAAGCCATCCTCCTTGTCACTAAGAGTGTCCAACAAGGTCTGGTTTTGTAGAGCAAGTCAGTACAAGGTCCTATGGTCACATTCTAAAGGGATCCTATAGGTTGCTTTTACACTAGAGTAGAAAGACCTAATTGCTAAGAATAACCTAAGAGAAATGAGATATTGACCTTGTAGACATTTCTGAGGAATCCCCCATTGTCCCTGTCTGGGTCTCCTTCCAAAATATGCATCCCTTTCTTCTCTCCCAGGATTCTATATGGTCTTGGGGCTCTTTTTAGACGTCCCCTTCGCACTGATAATGCTACTGCAGTGGGTTCTCGGCCTTGTTAGAGTTTTGGTAGAACTTGATATTACAAAATGATATCCTGATAAGGTGTGGTTTGGTCCTGAAAATTTTGATTATATTCAAACTGTGTTGATGGAAGAATTTCCTTCATTTTTTTATCATTGCAAAGCTTTAGGTCATACTAGAAAAGAATGTGTCTCTCTTCATCCACATTTAAGGGCTAATGTGGGTGCTATAGATTCTCATGATAATGTTGGCATGCCATTGAATGAAATGGAGGGTGTTGGTGAGGAGAGTCGCTCGGGAAATGTGGTACCAAATGATTTTAATCCTTTATTGGACTTGGTGACTCCCATGCAAGAAGTGATTCAGGGTAATGTTAATTTAAAGGCTAATCAATTGACATTAATCCCTTCTATTGAGTTTCCTTATGTTGATGCACATGTTGTTGTTGAGGAGGAGGCTGATGTGAATGTTCAAGATGCTTTTGTTAGTCTTAATCCTAATCCTATAGCTTCGGACCCCCCTGTTAACCCGTCTCTCACTACTATTGGAATGGATGTGCCTTCCATTGATGTTGGTAACTCTGATGCTAATACGGTTGTGAATGTTGAAACCACTCATGTTTCTTGTCTGTTTATGGATGGCCTCAAATTAGATGTGTGTGATGTAATAAGGTTATTTTGAATGAGTAATCCTCTTCTCTTGACTCACTGTTGACTTCTTTAGAGCTGTCTTTCTCTCTTATTATTGATGTGTCGAAGGAAAAGGCGGCTTTTGTTGATATTCCAATTTCGGTTATATCCAATGAGAATTTGAAAACCCATATGGCTATGTCATTGAATAACTCAAGTTTGGATCAATCTAACTGGCTAGAAGATTCACTTACCCCGGATTGTGATTGGGGGGATGTTGATTTCAGTGAGTATGTAAATGAGTCTCATGATATGTATAGTTTCATGGTGGGCCATATTGTTGATCAAGCAGAATCCAATGGCAGTGGCAAAAGGCGTAGAAGTAAATCTAAGAAGAAATAGTCCTTTTTGTTGACCCCCTCTCTTTCGATGTTGTGCGCTTCAATGGTGTGGATTTTATTGGTGTTATGGACAATGATGAGACAGCTCTATGTTCACCACCTTGTATGCCTTGGCTTGTTGGCAACCTTGGTGGTCATGCTTTCGTGCTCGGCAGTTGCCTGTGTGGCTTTTGGGATGATGCTTTTGTTTGTGGGTTGCTGCCGCTATTGGATGGTCTTTGCCTAGTTGCGAGATAAAAGTAAAATTTGGTAAAAGTAAAATTTGGCTTTAAACTAAATTTTTTATATATTATTTGATTATATTTATATTCATTATATATTTAATAAATGATTAAATTATTTCTTAAATGGATAAAACTCAATTTACATGTAAATTTGATGCAATATGAATAGGGTGAGAGGAGGATAGAGGAGATGAAAAATAATAGGATGATAACAAGAAGTTAAATTTTCACTCAAAAGCCAAATTCCATATCCAATTCAATATTAGAATGCATTAAATAGGGCAGGCCTCATACTTGCTGCCTAAATTAGTTAGACATTAAATGAAGAAAATAATGTGTCTTTATTGCATATTAAAAAATAGTTTAAACATAATTAAAAAATGTTTATAAATATAGAGATCTAAATACAAGCTGATTTTAAAAGGAATCAAACTGATCAACTTTTACGGTATATTATAGCCTTCTCATGAGAAAATGAATTCATGTAATCTCAAGTTTATAGAAATTTAGAATTAAAATGAGAATTTGACTCTTATTTGAACATAATACGTATAGTTCATGTAATAAACCCCATGTGGTGGGATAAAGGCTATTATTGTTATCGTTGTACCTTTTTCATGTACAAAGTTTATGTATTTTTGGATTTGAGCATTTGTACATAGGGTGTACACTTACAGTCCAGACGGTTCTTCCCATCCGGATTTTGGTTATTAAGCTCGGATAAAATCAGTTTGCCAAACTAGATAAGGACAAACTATATTTCATTTCCCTTAATTAATCATTTTCAACCGAACAAGAGCCAAGTCCTTTCACTACCAAAAAATAGGCCTATCGCAGCACAATTTTAGGCCAAATGGTAGAATAGATTAAAAAAATATAATGACAAAAAATCAAATTTTATGATCAAATTATAATTATCAATAAAATACTATACAAAGATAAATTGAGTTAATATTAACAAGCATTAAGGATTTAACTGAAAATTTAGCCAACAGAAAATCAAATTTTGCTTCATATATTTTTCATTTAGATCTCTTACACACTGCATATTCCAAAGAATAATAATTACTTCTAGGTTGACAAAAGTTGACTATCAATTCCAAAAATTAATTAGGATGACAAACCATAAATGGTTCCATCTAACATTTAAGATTTAAAACAATGGTTAAAATGAAATATAGCCTGTTGCCAATCTACAGACAATTAAAAAATAAACACTGGCCTAACAATAAATATCCAGATTGTTGTTATCTTAAAGACAAGGACTTTATCCCCATATTGAAGTAAAGCATAGTCTACATTGTTTACTTGAATTATCTTTCAAATGCATGGCTCATAACAATCAAGATTGCTACATGGGGTGCATTTTTCTGAGTTGAAGACGTCATTAGTGGCAGCATCTGATGGAGGTACACACTTGCAATCAAGATCAGAACACACAATAGAATCATTAGGATCATTTAATTCCTACTTTCATTTTTGCCCATAGTGGCTGCATCACACATAGTCGGTCCGTCTTTGGCTGGCGAAACCATCGAAGCAGGCGTTAGGTCGTTCCCCAAGTCGAAGTCGCACGACTCCAAAGCATCAGGCGCATGGGCAATGGAGAAATCAGAGCTGCACGAGTCCTCCTTCCAGCGTGGATTTGCAATTCGAACTCCCGAGTAGTGGCATTCGTCCCTCCACGAGCATAAATCGGACGAAATAAGCCTGTCGGGGCAATGGATGTCGCAAGCATGCGAACTGGGCGGAATGGGAGGAGACGGGCTCATGTGGAATCAGGTTTCAAAGCAAGCTCGAAATCAACGTGATGGAACCGAAAATCTACCTCCTTGTCGCCCTTCCTGGACAAACAATTTCGGAGCTTAACCATCGAGCCATCAAATTGTGCCGACCAAATCTGCTTCATTATACCTTGCGACATTGTCGTCTCTGCTTTTTCCTAGCCAAATTCTTGTTTCTTTCTTGCCTTGCCAGACGAACGCGGGATGTCAAGCGGGAACTAGGGCACGGGCACGGGAGGGAGAGGGAGAGGGGAGAAAATCAATGGTTTTGAAATAAAAGTTTGCGCGGCGGCGGTTTGCAAACCGCCTCTCTAAAAGAGCTGTAAAAAACTTAAACTTTTTATAATCTTTTAACAGCAGTGAAAACCGCTGCTTCTATAAATTTTTAGCAGCGATTTTAGAACCGCCATTAATAAATGCTGCTGAAACTTCATACTTTTAGTAGTGTAATTTGCATGCACATCTCTGCAGCCATAAAAGAAAAGACTCTTTATAAATCAAAGTCATCAGGTGATTTCGAAGGCCAATCTGGTAAACAAGAAGTTGTTGTTATCTTCATTTTCAAGGCTTTATAATGGTAGTGTGGAATGTGATCTCTGATATATCAAGTTTACTAACTTCTTCTCTTTGTTCTTGATCTTAGCTCTTTCTTCCTCCTAGTCACAGTGGTACAGGTTGGTTAAAGGCCTCTGAACCTGCAAGCTATAATCGTGAATATTTACTTAACAGCACTCACTGTTATATGTTTAATGGATTCTGGAAATGTACTCTTCCTTTGCTGCCTTCGCACTTTCACTCACTTCCACAGTTTCAAACAGTAAAATTGTTTCTGATTCGATCAGTACTTGATTTGCTGCCTCAGCTGGTCATTATTAGATTTGACATTGATACTGATGTAACTGTTGTCTGCTGAATTTCAAGCTCTCAACTTCTGAACTGAAATAGTTATGCTGCTCCTTAAAATGTTGAGAGTTGCGATTATTATATATAAATTTGATGTGACATTGATATAACTTATTAGAATGAGTAAAATAGATATTTTTTATCAAATTTATATAATTATAATATATGAAGTATAACAATCAAAATTATTTTTGAAATGGGGCATCTAATTCCCATTATTTTTGAAAGGAGTATTTGGTGGCGTAACTAATTCCTTGACGGAACCTAGCGAGGCCACCCACCAGCATCAGACCCACACTTATTTTGCCCCACTGAAGAGGTGAAACCGTAATAAAGGGGAATCAAACCCGGGATGGAGGGTTCCTAACCATGCTCGCCCACCAATCACCCTAAGCCTTGGTGGGTACAATCTAATTGATTTAATGATTAGTTAAGTCATTAGTTTAGAAAGAAAAATAATAATAATAAAATGTCTTGAGAAATTTTTGAAAAATAATAGAAAATAAAATGAAGATCAATACATATAAATAAATGAAAAATTTTATACAATTTTATCCAATTGATTGATGATTGCGCTCTATTACTGTTACTATGTATTTCCCTGTGATTTAATTATGTAGAGTTACAACCTTAATTTTTTAATATAAATATATGATTGTGTTATTCTCTTTATTAAAAAAAAAAGAATTTAAGTTAATTGAAATATGTTAATTCTTTTAAAATGCTTTAATGAAATAATTATAAATATTGGATATTTTTAAAAGGCTCCAAAACTCGTTGGGAAGTAAACCATGCAGCGAATAAAAAAAAAATAAAAAATACTGCGAAAAATAAAGAACATCAGGATTTAACGTGGAAAACTCGAAATCAAGAAAAAATTACGGAGTCATACCACACCAAGAAATCCATTATGAAAATTGGGAGAAATTATATAATTCTCTTTTCTCTCACTCTTTCCTTGTCCCTCTTCACTCTTGTACTATTCAACAATAGAACTAACAAAGAGATATACATTAAAACAATCCAAGTGAATTAGCCTTTCAAGTTAAATATAAAAAAAAAGAATGAAAATTGCCCAGCCCGACTTGGAGCTTCGCAGACCCAGATTTGGAGCGCTAGCTGCGGTGCTCCACTCTTTGTCTCCAGCCTGAATCACAATATCGTGGAACTTGGCTTTGGAAAGTCACGGCGCTCAATTATGTCTCCAAATTAGCACGAGTTTATAATGCTGCAACACTATACGATAGTACGGGAAAATAAATTCTTTATGGGCAAAGCTCCTGAACCCAAGCAGGGAGAGGCCCCCTGCAAGCTCGATTGGCAGAATTGAGTTCTGGGTCAACAGTACAACTTGATTGATCAACACAATCAGATTCTACATAGAACGAATAAAACTTTCTTTCTAAGTAAAATATTTCTATTTTTTATTCAACCAAACTGTTTCTTGTCCCTATTTTTTTTTCAAATAATTTAAAACCGCTTCTGCTGCTAAAATAGAACAACAGACAGCATAAAGCAATGTCTAATGAAAGATCAGTAGTAATTGATGATTGTGATGATGCACTTTGGTATAGTTCTGAATAAAGTCATAAGACCATTTTTTTTTTATGTTTTCATGCACTGAAAACAGCTTCTGGCAATTTGAGAAGAAAAGCCTCGGGAGTCTCTTCTTGAAACATGCATAATATAAGGAGGCTTTTAAGACTTCATCATCACAGAGGTTTATGATTTTCAGAGCACATAACCTTTTTCTTTTCAGAAATCATAGTTTCCTTTTATTGATTTCTGTGGAATCCTTTTACGACGATAATGATTATAGCTTTCCATAGAAATTCACTCTTCAGACCAAAAAATTCTATGCAAAATAGGGCCGACAGATGAGTAAAAGTGAAGTGAAATAATTGTTTTTGGCCCTTTTGTGCTGTATTTTCTCATATTTTCTTCATATATATATATATACCTTCGTTACGACCCTTAAGAACCACAGTGAAAAGCAACGATTGTAGTTCACTGGCAACTAAAAAGAAATGCATGATTTAGAGAAGGTGGAGGAAAAAAGAAGAATATTTCAGACAATGAGATTTTTCACTTCATTTTAGCATACCATATTCTTTCAAAGATGAAGTATTTATAGAACAACAAGATGACCTAAGACATATTAACTACCCATTACATTTATTAACCCATAAAACTCATTATAGATACCTAAAATTATCAATTCCTTTCAAAATCGATATTGCCCTCATAGTTCAAGCACATAATAAAATATGATGAAGCCACATGAGAAAATCGTGAAGAAGCTTGAGGCCATAGCGAGTAGACGAAGATGTTAGTGAAACTGCAAGAGGTTGGCCATTGAGCAGACCCTTCCTTTTGATGATCTAAATGTATCTATGGGTGCAGTAACTATTCCTCCAACAATTAGGGTTATCAAAATTGGGTCACGGGTCGGGTCAGATATTTCAACTTGGACCTAACCCGCGCAGGTTATTGGGTTGACCCAACCCAACCCGCGGACAAGACAGCCGCAGCAGCTCAGCAACGTCGCCAGCGGTGCGGCAACGGCGGCAGACTCTACGCGACGAACCGACAAGACGTGACTCACGCGACGGAGACGTGACCGGTGACTCACGCAAAGAGACGTGACTTGACGCAGGCAGACGACGGGCAACGCGGGCAGCAGACGTCGTTAACGGGTTTAGTTGTGTTATTCTTGGTCATTTCCTGGTTTCCGGGTCAACCCAAACCTGACCCAATTTTTGAAACGGGTCAGTTTGTTGAACACGAACTCAACCCGTTTCAAAAACGGGTTGACCCTAATCTAAAATTTTTGGGTCGGGTTCGAGTCAGGTTTTCGGGTCGTGTCAAATATTAACACCCCTACTAACAATTCAATTGGTTGCTACAATTGTTTCGAAGTGATTTGGGCTAGCTTGAGTGTGATGGAACTATCTTCATAAATTACTAGTAGTAGAAATTGTGGCCATGGAGAGAGAGAGGAGGTTTTGATGTCCATTTGAATCAAACAAAGAGTTTGAACGTGTGCTTGGATCTCCAAAGGCATCAAGCAAGGAGCGCAAGTGAACTAAATCTTCAAAGAGTGACATTAACAAAAATAGTGCTTCAATTATGTAATATTTTCAGATATCTCTTAAATGCATAAAAGAACTATAATTATTTTAGGAAAATTGCTAAGTTACTTGGCAGGATGGTCCTATTGAAATGCATTTGGAAATGAGCTCCAATTGCTAAAGGATAAGTATTAGGTGCTCCCTTTAAAAATTTCTTCCTAGATCAACTATGTGCCTATTAAAGCCGGGGTATGATCTCATAAGTGGCTAGGGTGGAGGGCTTCATGCTAATCAAGGTGAGGTGAATCCATAAGGCTAGCATTGACGGATAGAGCTAGTTGAGCCAATGTAGTAATGGGGAGTGCACATGTTATTAATTCTTAGATATAAATAGATGGGAATATGTTGCGCACCATATTATCTCAATACGAAGATTGAAGGTGTGCAACGAGATCAGATTGAGAGATGAGAAGAACAGTTTTGAAGATAGAGAAATTGGTCACCAAATATTTTCAAAAGGTTCAATCATTATGACATACATTTATTCGACACCGTTGAAGAGTTATTAGTCAAATGAGAGTTTAGAAGCCTTCTCCTTTAGAATGAAAATTAGGATGCTCTTATCTCTTGACATTCAAAGAGAAGAAAAGAAAATAAAAAAGATTCTCTATCGGAGGATGGAGATAGCTCTATATCCATTTCCACCCATCCTGGTGAAATTTTCTCCCCTGCCCTTAGTCCTTATGTTGTTATGCCTTTTAATTTGCTACCCTTCTGGTACCTCTTGATAGGCAGCATGATTCTTGGAGTTAGGGTAAGGCCAATGGATAATGATGGGGAGGCATGGCGCTAGGAGCTACATGAAGCTGACTATTAAATTGTTAATGGTAGTATTAGTAAGTGGAAATGTGGGCTAAGTAAAGATCGAGGATGACAGAAGTTTTGGCAGCGTTAGAGGAACTAATTATTCAAGGGAATTCTAACAAGATGTGCCATTCAAAACTTATGATTCGTATGTGAGTGTGAATGTGTAACATGTGATTCTCATTTGCAGCGTTAAAAGGATGGTAAGGATTAGGGGTGTCAATAATGGACACGACACGAAAATCCGACTCGAATCCGACCCGAAATTTTCGGGTCAGACACGACCCGACGGCTTAACGGGTCGGGTTCGGGTTCAGTTAAATGACCCGATTTCGATTTCGGGTCGGGTCCGTGTTAACCCGCCAACCCGTTAAGTGACCCGTTCGACCCGCGGGATTCATTTAACGCGAGGGATAAAATTTGGGATCTGAGGCCTCCGTATTCATTTCGGGTCCGCTACCAGCTCTCCTCTCCTTCGCTGCTTCGTCTAGGGTTTCCGTTTCCTCATCGGATCTCTTCAGATCTCTGGCTCTTTCAACGGTTTCCTCTCTTCTACTTCTCTGGCATGTTGTTGGTCCGTGGTGTTCATCGTGTTCATCTCGTTTGGCCTAACATCCCTCGCTGTTTGTATCTCTTATCTTTTTTCTCCTTTTAGAAGCTTGATCTATGAGCAGAGTTTAGGGTTGTGTTGCTGACTTACTGTCTTGCTGTTTGATTAAATTGTTAACATTAATGCAAAAAAAATTAGGGTTTAGGGTTTGTCCGATTTGTTGTCGTCTTGATGACTTGATGTAAAAAACGAGTTTCTGGAATATTTCGTCGGGTTTTATGAAATTCTGGAACATTTTGGTATGCTTTCTGCTTTGGGGTTATTTTTGTCCGAAAAATGGTTGAGGTGCTGTTCGAATATCCTTGCAGGCTTGCACTCGACTTCTGGTTTGAGAGGTTTTTTTCTGTTCAGTTGTGTAATAACTGTAGTTGCTCTGTTACAGATTTTTTATATGATTGCTGTTATCGATTGCTCTGTTTCAAATTTTTTTTTATGTATGGCTGTATGCCCTTTTGATGGCCTGATGGGGCATGGTGGTGGTGAAATGGTTTCTGTAGGAAAGGAGTTTTGAATGCTATATCATTTTAAGAACCTAAAGGCCGGTCCACTATAGTTTTTTGTATATGTCTGCCCTTGTGATGGGGCATAATGGTGGTGAAATGGTTATGATCGCAGTGGCTGTAGGAAAGGAGTCAAGGAAATAAAAGTTTAGCGTTTCTGTTCTAATTAAAAATATTTGTGAACAAAAAACTTTGTACGTTATGCATCTCTAGTTTCACTCATTCTTTGCTTGTATAGTATAACCCTAGCATTGTAAATTATTGATAGTTGATACCCCTAGCATTGTAATATATTATAATATTTTGGTTAGATGGAGGATTCCAATTCAATTCCTGAGAATTTATCTTTTGATGATAATGAAGAAGTCCGGATTTGTGAAAATGCTGTAGAGCCCTCTAACGAGCAATGTAATGAGGGGACAGTTGCTAAGAAACGGCGAAGGATAACCTCACTTGTTTGGGGCCATTATGAGATGACAAAAATTGTTGGTTGGATTTTAGATTTTTCAATTAGTGCTTAATTCTTTGCATAGGTCTTCCCCTCAGTTCATGCCCCTTTTTTGTTTTAATTTTTATGAGAAGAATTTTTAATTAAATTTTGATTTCAAATATATTTTATATATTTTTTAATATATTTTTATTTTCAAACAATAATAAACCAAAGAAAAAAAACACAACCACATATATAAAACCAAAATAGAGACATTGATTTTAAATTAGAATCACAAAAATTAGTATAGGAAAATAACAAACAATGTTACAACTACTCTTTTTAACATCACAAAAAGGAGGAAAATTAGAAAGGAAAAAATAAGACTGTAAAAAAATACATAAAATATACTTGAGAATAAAAACATGTCAATACTCTAATGGTCCCTGATCACGTGGTGGTGGTGGCTAAAAATAGCGATGAAGGGATGAAAATTGCTCCTGAAACTAAGCCCTATCATCCTGAAGATGCTTTTTTATCTCCTCTTGATAATACTACACTTGCTCCCAACGTGTGGTGGACTCCTGAATGTTTGTATCCAATTTTAGTTCAAGTCTTACGAACTGCTCAGTCCACAAGTCCAGAGAAGGTAGCTGGACTACATGGGCTAGTTCTTTCCATTTTTCTTATAAATCATGCTCCCCCACATCCTATGGTCCTCGACATCGATCACTATAGAGAATGTTGAATGAATTATTGGTGAAGTAAATGGGTAAGCTTTAGACATAAAGACCTAAATCCATTTAATTCAAATCAATTATCAAATTTAATTGATTAAAATAAATTTTAATCAATTAAATTATCAAATTAATTTACTTTAAATGATCAATGATCACTTGATGCAGTAACTGTTGACCTCATTTTAGTTCGGTGTGCCCTCGAGCGTCTTCGAGCGACTTAGTTGGACTCTGTCGACTCTATCTTGAGCTCGAATCGACTCGAATTGAGTCGAATTGTACTCGACCCAATTTAATTAGCCTCGATCGATTTACCTTAGCCTCGCCGAGCCCAAATTAGCTTGAATTGATGTCAATTTTGGACTTAATTTCATATAATTTAATTATAGGAATCAAATTAGACTCCGATCGGCCGTGGTTGAGTCGGATCTAACCCGGTCTTGGCCCAACTCGATCTGACTTAGCCAGTTTTAATTCTATTAAGACCCATTTGACTTTCTTTACGATTTGAATTGCTTTCCTAAATCGGGCAATTACATCCACGGCTACAAGCGAGCGAAATCCCGAATTCAGCCGAAATCTCGCCGTGCAGTAGACTGCTGCGACTCGGACAGGTATCGAGCGGCGAGTAAAGCTGCTTACGGCAATCTCCGAAGCCGAGGAAAGATGACGAGAAGGGGCGGGCTTCCTCTTTCGGCAGGGACTTGCGCTTATCCCGAATGAAGGCCCTAGGTGTGGGCATCGGTTTTGACATTTTTGCGACGCTCCCACCTCTCTCCCCTCTCGGTCTCTCTATTTTCGCAAAACCCGGCGGAAGATCTCCGCTCCCTGGCGATCTCTCTCTCGGCTTCCTGGCTCTAGGCGACGGAACTCATTCCCCCTCCCGCTCTTTTTTTTTCTCTAGTTCGCACAACACCAGACAAGGCGGAAGTTCTTCTCCACCTACGTCTCAGCCAGACCGAAGCCCCCTTTCGGTCCGACCCCATCTCCAAGACCGAAGCCTCCCTCCCTCTCGCACCTCTCTGTTTCGCGAGTTCCAGGTAAGGCCGAATCCACCCCGACTCCTCTCCGATTCTCTCTCGCGAGCCAGGAGGCGGAAGCCCCAGTCAAACCGACTTCCTGCTCCCGTCAGTTCTTCCTCTGCTTCCTGGTTCGCAAGTCTCCACCCCTCCGCCTTCATCACTCTCTCGTCCGGGACAACCCAGAGGAACACCCCGACTTCGCCTTCCCTAGTCGAACCAGAAATCTCTCTGGTCTTCGACGACTTGACTTCACCTCCCCTAGTCGAGCCCGAGGTTCTCTCCCTTGCAGGTAACTCCTTATCATCCCTTCTCTCCTTCTTCTGCTTATTGATTTCGGTGAATGTGTAGGAGGTAAGAGCAAGAGGGTATGTTGTTTTTTTTTTTTTTTTCTTGTTGTCTTTCTTCTTTTCAATAATGCAAGATTGGTTTTGAGCTCTTGGTAAAATTGTTTGGATGCATTCTACATCAAAAGAAGTATGGTGAGCGTTGTGTTAGAAGGTATTCATGTTGTGTTATGTGAGAGGAAGAAGAAAATATGATTTGGATTTCCATAAGTTTCTAATGCTTGGAATGGATTAGAGTCTCATGATCACTCTTGTGTTGTTATGACAGGCTTTTGAAAGTCTAAGTTTTTTTTTTTATGTGATGAAGTTGTAGTCATTTTGGGTTTGAGTTGTTTCCTGCTTTGAGTTTTCTTTTCTTTAAGAAAAGAAACTAGGTGTGATGAGGTAGCATGTTTCAAAGAGGTTACTTTGCATCATCCCTTAGACACTGCACATCAAGTGTTCGATGAAATGCCTTAATGAGATTTTACTTGGAATGAGAGAGTTTGGATGCAAATTTATACACTTAAGTTAAAGTGCAAATATTTCTTTCACACATTTGTGCCTTGGTACCTTAATACTACTTTCATATGCTTAATGGAGAGCTTATGGTTTGCTTTCAGGAATAAAAAAAATATTAAATAAAAAAAGGGGAGGTGAGTTGCCTTATGATTATTTCTTGGCTTTAATATGCTTGTTTCATGGATAGATAATAAGTGTCTTGGAAGAAACATTTGCTGATATCTTCAATTGTGTTTGGTTCTTGTCCTACCTTAACAATGACATGTTAAAGATGATATGATGCTCTTCTATTAACAACTCACGATGCTATTGAATTTTTGTCACAATGCTCACTTCAAATTTCAAGTATATTGTTGTTCTTCAGCATGGTTTATCTTATGAAAATCAAGATGGTATGTATTTGAGACAAATTCTTTGGAATGTTTGTGGGGATTTGGGGAATCTTCATGTAGGCTTATATGTGAGCAATTTCTGCACTTCATGAGCCATGAAATGTTGTATTTATTTTGTATATACTAATCAGCCATGCTATCATGAAGTTTTGGAAGATGTTTACTTGGAATGCTAATTGATTGATGAAAAGCCTTAGTAAAATGATGTGGTGATAAATGGTTTTGCTTATGTTGAGATTGTTCCTTTCTCTTGGATTTCCCTCTTGGCATGATAATGTTTGCATGATCCCAAGGCATTTTGGAAGAAGTTTCATAAACTGTACTTATTCATATCATAATTTCATGTTTAATGAAGGTTTGATTATATTGAACACTTCTATGTTCTGCTCTCGGGTAAGATAAGAATGTCGATATTTTATTTCTCTTGACTCTTTAAAAAAAAGGGGGGAAAGTCTTACATGTTGAATGTGGGCTGTTTTGTACTCATTTTGGAAAGTTTTGCAAATATCAATCTTCAGGCAGTGGATTACAAAAGCTGAAGTACTCTTATAATGCATCATATAGTGTCGAAATATTCTTGTGATGAATCGAATTGTGCTGAAATTTTAATGACTTTTTCCATACAGTTGTAGCATGAGTATATATATGTTGTGTTTGGAAAAATGTGTGTTTTGGGAAAAGTAAAAGTATATTAAAAGAAAAGTGTTTTGAGAACTGTTGAAAAAGCTGTATGAGTTTTTTTTATTGGAGAGATGCTATGATTTGCTTTATGTTGGAGAGTCGTGCTTCTGTTAGCTTTGCAAATATAAAATGTTGAGATAGTGGGTCATATTTGTGAAGAAGTGATGGTTTCTTGACTTGTTATAGAGCTTTGTGAAACCTTCTTGTTAGAAGACTTTCATAAGGCCCACCCCACGTTAAAGAAATCTGTTATTCGTTTTACATCGAAAGATTATAGTGTTTTTTTTTATATTGGGTGAGTTTTATAGATTGTTTTGCTTGAAGGTTTTATATGTTGTTTTGTTCGGAGCTTCCTTGAGTTATTTTGGGTGTTGGGAATTTTATGAATTATTTTATGTTTGAGGCTCGACCGTTAAAAGGCTTTCTTAGTTCTCTTTACATTGATGGATTTTCTTTCTTCTATTTGCATTTGATTCCAAAATGAGCTTAAAAAAAGTGTAGAGTGGAAGCATGTTTGAGTTCAAAGTTGAAAGTCCTTTTTTTTGGGTTTTGGATTTTAAGATTGGTTTTCTTTTCTACCGCTTTGAGTTTTACATGGGTTTGATTTGGGTCATTGTGTCAAATATTTCGAGTGCTTTCTTAAAACGTGGGAACATCAAATAGCATCCAAATTCTCCCGCCTCTTATTTGCATTTGGCTTAAATGCTGAATGGGAATAAGGGTGGGACAAAGGCATGTTTGGACTTTGACAGAGCATGCCTATCAATGAGATGCTAACATTCCATAAAAATAATAAATAAAGACCGTTTTTGGAGCAGTATAGGAGAGTTCCTACAAACTCAGGCAGTCTCAGAGAGCAAACAACCAAGTTAACATCCAGACAAAAGAAAATGTATGTTTTCATTTAATAGCATTTTATTTTGATTATTTGTATATTGAACATGATTCTGCTCTCATCCAATCCTTGTTCTTTTCTCTATTCTTTTCGAGGTACTCTTGGGAAGGCAAAAGCAAGGAGCAACTGGAGCACTAGACAAAGGAGCTTGGACAATCGGATCTGAGCATCAGTCGCCCCTATTCATTCTGGTGGGGGTGCTACGGGCGATACCACCGGGTCGTAGCCCCCGGTGTAGTGAGTTTTTCTCAAAACTTAGATAGCCTCTAGGGAGCCTATCTGTGTGTACGTTCCCCTACCCTTTAGGACCTTATAGAAACTTCAATTATTGGATTATTTTCATGCCTCATTTTATTATAGATCCTTGAACCCAGTTACACATGTGCGAGTGTCTGAAGGGTTAGAAACATCTATTCATCTCCTACAACACTAGTGACATCTAAGGACAAAAACCTAAGGATGAGTCTTAGACAACATAGACTTAGGATGCATGCTCCTTTTAGGATAGAAATCATAAAACATAGAAAAGCGCAGTGACATACTACCATAGGATTAGTGTAGTGATATCTAAGACTAATTAATCATTAATAACAACCAACCTTTAACCAAAACCAATAAATTAATAAGAGGTCAAATCAAATGCATGAAAGATATCCAACTCCTAATCAAATCATAATCAACACATACAATCACTAAGAGGGAAAACTTGAACCATAAGAGTGAGCTCAGACTAAGTAACCTACTAATCATCTCCTAATCAAATACTAACTAAATAAGATCCACTAAAATCAATTTGAACCTAAAAGTTATAAAATCGGAGAACAAACCTAAAACTAAAACTTTTCTAAAACTCAAACCTTAATCAAACCCTCTTGTAGTTAATCTCATACTTGGCCTAAAACACCCATAACCTTGAACACTAATGAACCATAGCTTAATCAACAAACCCATAAGAGATTTATTATAACTTAAGTACAACTTGAACTTTAGAGCCTTAATAACTCACCTAAGTCTTAACTACATCATTAATCTAATTTCTTAAAATCAACCAACAAACCCCTTAATTAATGATAAATCACTTAATCTACCTCTCTTTTAATTTCCAACAAACTAAATTAACTTAACAACATTGGTTACTACTGGGTAACCCAGGCCTACGAGGCTATTAAGTTAGCCCCAAGGAGGGTGAAATAAACCTCACGGCCTCGGTGAGCAACAAAGGTAGTAATCAATTGAACACTAAAAATAAAATTCCTAAAATAAATCTTAACTTGCTAATGCTTGCACTTAAACCAAAATTCCCTTTTTCCTTCAACAAATCAAATTACAAACAACTTCAACTAAATTATCCTACATAGGACACACCTAAAACCACACAGCCTGCACACACCTAGATCTGTTTAGTAGGACACGACTCCTAGTTTTAGGTTAGGCCGGTGTTTTCTTTACTTTTGTTCCTGTGATGTGGCGATTTGCATGTGACACGTGTGCTGGTTGTTCTAGTTTCTGTGTTAGATTTCTGTATTGATTTCTGTGATAGTCACTTTATTTACTGCATTGTCTCTGTGATGTGATGGGCGATAGGTTACCCATAGGTTAGGGACGATTTTGATACTGACGATATTTTCTGCAGGTGGCCATGCTCACACAGCGCTAAAAGGGGGCTAAAAATAAATAAATCATAAATAACTGCTACAGGTGCTTTAGCTACTTAGCCCCCAAATAAATAAGAGCATGGCCAAGTGTGGCTGGTTTGAGTATTTTCTTTTTATTTTCATATATAACTGCGTGGGATGATTAATTTTGATTGTTTAGGATAACCCTGCAGGAGAGTCTAGATTTTTTCTTTTATAATTCTGATGTAATGTATTCATTGTATCGAGTTGTGAAAGTTTGTAAAATGGGGCATTTTATGAAAGATTAGGGATCCAAAGGGAAAAGAAAGTCCCCTCACAGGGAATTTCTTTTCATTTGGATATTCTACTGGCGGTGTACTACGAGGAGACTAAGAGAAGGCGATCCACAGAAGGACCAGAAGATGAAGATGAAGACTAAAAATGCCTCATTTTAAAACTTGCGTCGTTCTATAGGATTAGAATCCAGGTTGTTGTCGGTGGAGCCTGGCCACCACTACTTTTCTGTACTCTGGGATGTATATTGTATGGCGCTTGCCATGGACTTTGGACACTCTCTTTTGTGATTTCTGATGTGATGATTTACTTACTTGCTTGCGCAGTAGAAATGGCATGATTTTCATAGGTTTCTTTCTTGCATGTGTATGCGCCTGATTCGCTAGGCTCTTTAGGGATAAAATTCTTCTACTCATAATTAAAGTTAAAATTTTAAGAATTAAATAACATAGAAAGATAACGATTTAGGGAATAGCCGGAATCGTCCGGGGTCGCATGCATATCAATGCATCTTCTTTCCTTGTTTAGACACTTCCCCGCCCGAGGGTAGAGTTCAGATAATCCGACCTATGAGGATGAGGTTCTGAACCTGGGGAAGCCTAGTCTTTCAAAAAAAAAAAATTTATTTTTATAAGCCTTTTTAAAATCTCATGCATTCCTGATTTGGGTATTTAATCAGCACGCATTGCATTAGTAACTAATTAAAATTAAAGATTTAATTGCATTAGTCTTAGGAGCATAGTACCATACATAAATTCGGGGTCACTTAGGAAATCTCTTTAGATGTCGACCTCAACTTCCAAAAAAAAAAAACTCAACCATCCACCCATCTTTCATAAAGACCGGATAGCATGAATTTTATACGATTAGGTGGTTTAGCTGGCTTTCCTTTTCAGGCAGGATATAAGTCCAGGATGCATTAGTTAGGACACGGGCCTTAGTGTTGTATGGAACACTAAGCCCACCTTAGATTTAGGATTCAAGGCTACTACATTGGGTGTCTCGTAGTATGCCTCATCGGTGGGTAAGCTCCTCCTCCTTCTGGGGCTATAAACCCTACCTATCCGCGTCACATGGATGGCGCCGCTTCTATCTTTCTCTCACGCATGCGGTATGAAGTGATTTCTTTTTCTCCAGTTTCCTTCAGTTTGACCGGCCGAGTGCTTATGTGATCCGTGTATGTTGAAGTAGCCGAGTTGAGCCTATCTTTTCCCCTTGATTAGGAAGATCTTAGAAGTTTGCCTATGTGCCAAATCCATTTGAGAGAATAATGTAGTATCCTTAATCGAGAGTTTTCTTAGGCTAAGGTCTAAGATGTGATTAACCACGGGGGCTTGCGCCCGTGGGAGACCGATCCCCACATCAAATAAACCCCATCCGAGCTGATGTATCGAGTGGGGGAAATCTCGTGACTTTTGGGTTATGCATATTATTATCCATCGAAGTATGTGGGCGAAAGCCTCTATCCTCCATGGCTAATCACATGTATAATCCCATCTGCCCTCCCATTGGTCTGTTTGTGTAGAATGCGAAGGTCTACGATCATTTTGTCCTACGGGATAGTGTGGTCGTACCCTTCACATTTTGTTCCCCACAAGCAGAATCCTTTCGGAGACCCACAGATTTCTGGCGACCACGGTGGGACAGGTCTCTCTCTCCATCTTTGGATTATATATTATTCTCTCTAGCGTGTACTCCGGATTTGGTACTCCTTAGTTAGGTTCCTTCCTTTCTGGCCTGTTTGGCTGTTCCACCCTTTCTTCCTCTCTTTCTTTCTTGTCGAATCGTCTGATGCTAATTGTTTCAGTTTGTGTCCGCAGACAGTACGATGGCGTTTCCCGGTCCTTCTGTTACCTTTTGTTTCGGCTCTGACTCGCGGGTGACACTTCCTGAGTCCCTGCTCTCGAGCCTACCTGCAGGAGGGATCACCTTTGGATCCTTCACCGACTCGGCGTACGTCACTCTTGGCGGGCCGACCCCTTCTGAGGCTGCAGCCTTCTCTCCCCCACAGAGGAGAGGGCGTGCAGCCATGCGTCCTTTTGGACGTCCAGTTGCCCGGCAGCCAGCCCGGGCACCTGTTCGTCCCGCTGTTGTTCATGCGCAGCCAGTGCGCCCCGTGGCTAGGCAGCCAGTGCCTAGGCCACTTCCTGTTCAGCCCGTTCGTCTAGTTGTTAGGCGGCCAGTGCCTACAGCACCTGTTGTCCAGATGGCCCCGGCCCCTCAGCGCCGGCAGCCAGTACTTCCCCTACCTGTTGCCCCGGTAGAGGCTACTCGTGCTCGGGCCTCCCCTCCTCCTTCCTCCTCGAGGAAGAGGGGTGCTCAGGCCGAGCTCCCTCCACCTCCTACCCGTCGGGTTTCAGTTTTCGCTAGGCTTTCTTACCCTGAGACTGCCCAGCAGACCCCGACGACTCTCCCTGCAGTTCCTGTCCCTCCAGTTGTCCAGTCAGTTGGTTCCGACATAGCGTCGTCCTCCGCTTCTGGCCTTGGGAGAAGGGCCCGAAGGAATAGGAACAGGAGGTTGCGTTTGGCAGCACAGGATGCAGCAGCCCAGCAGATGGCAGTTTCTGTGGCTCAGCAGGAGCCAGCCCAGCAGCGAGTGGTCCCCTTACAGCGGGAGCCACGTCGACCCGTAGTTCCCCCAGTCCACGATGTAGTAGTTGCACCTGAGATCGACGCAGTCCAGGGAGGACGCTTCTCTCCATTAGTACATAGTGGTGATGAGGAGGACGTCGTCCGCATTGCGGCGGCCCCTCCTGTTACTACTACCCTCCCACGTGCTAGAGTCCCCAAGGACAGTGTTGCTAGGGCCCTCACTCGGAGGATCCGAAGCATTGTCCGTTCAGCACGTGGTAGGGGTCGTATTAGTGAGGAGAGGTTACTCCACCAGATCTCTCAGGTGCATGCTCAGTTACAGAGGCAGTCAGTTAGACAGAGTTATCAGTGGCGGAGAGGACAGCCGCCACGTCAGCAGCAGACTAGAGCAGTCGCCACAGTTAGACCCCGGACTGACACCCCTACAGTCGGACGACGCCCACGTCGTCATGGACGCCGCCCGGGGCGAGATGTTGCTCAGCCCCAGCTTGGTTCAGTAGTTGTTGTTCCACCCGCGCAGTTGGATGTCCCTACTGGGTCCCGTAGCAGTAGATGGGTTTGGAGGCGTCGGCAGGTGGACCCACCTGTCGAGACAGAGCAGACGGTTGGGACTATTCAGCGTGTTGATACATTCCCTTCAGGATCTGCAGCAGTTCCAGTAGCTTGTGAGGAGGTGGCAGATGTTCAGGAGGATGTTTCTTTGAGTAGTACCCCGGCTCGAGCAGAGCCAGTTTCTGTTCTTAGCCCCCATAGGATCACTTCTCCTATGGATCCATACATCGATGCCCTTTGTCAGGCCTTCTCCGGTGAGGACTTGCTCGGAGAAGAGTCAGAAGAGGACATCCCCGTCCACAGAGTTTGTGTTGTCACGAGACGAGGTGTTTCGGATGAGCATATAGAGCAGTATGATGGAGTAGAGGAGCAGGGGGAAGCAGATGTACCTTCCACCTCAGCACTAGGTGGACCTCCCCGGTCAGTAGATACGGATGCCACAGTTTTGCAGCTACAAACCCAGATGGCGGAGATGGCTAGAGTTATGGCGGCGATGACCGCCCAGTTGACAGCATTGGGGGCTGCACCCCAAGTCATGGATGTAGGTACTCCTACTACATCCAGGGACGAGCCAGCAGTACCACAGGCGGTAGCACCAGAGCCTGTGAGAGTGGACAGAGTTCAGAGGACAGTCCCGGTACCACCCCCAGCAGTACAGTTCAGTGTGCCAGTTCAGAGTCAGTCAGTTCAGTTGTCACCAGGACAGATCCAGGACATGATTGCACAGAAAGTTGAGCAAGCTATTTCTTCTAAGAAGTCTGGGGATTTAGTCAGTAGAGGTCGTCCGTACCCTATAGAGTATGAGCGGGAGCCATACCCCGCAGGTTTTGTCCCTCCTCGTTTTCGGGTGTTTGATGGGTTAGGAAACCCAAGACAGCACGTGGCTCAGTACCGGGCCATATGTTGCAACATTGGAGGTAATGACGCATTGATGCTGAGATTGTTTGTTAGTAGTTTGGTGGGAGTGGCATTTGAGTGGTATGCCGATCTCCCCAACGATTCAGTACATACGTTTGCCGAGTTGGAACAGTTGTTCATTCAGAGGTTCATTAGTACTGAGCACAGAGTGACAGTTGGTGAGCTGGTAGTGGCCAGACAGCGTCCCCATGAGACTCTACCTAACTACATTGTTAGGTGGAGGAACCTTAGTCTCCAGTGTGAGCCTCAGTTGCAGGAGCAGCATGCAGTTGAGATTCTATTGAAGAACATAGATGGTCCTATCGCTCCATACCTGAAGGGTTTTAGCATTCGAACCTTTCAGAAGTTGTTAACCAAGGTCACTAGTTTGCAGGACAGCATACCCGCTGCAGTCCCTCCTAAGGTTGAGAGTCAACCCCCGCGTAGACCTCAGCGTCAGGAGTTTTCAGGGGCACCACCTCCTAGGAAGGTGGAAGTGCATAGTACCTACGAGTCTCAGGATAGGGGCAAGAGGCCCATGGTCAGTTCAGTGCCGCATCGTCCACCAGCACCTCCTCCACGACCACAGTTTCAATATAGACCACAGGTGCCACCACCGGCACAGCCTCCTGTACAGTTTCAGCCACGACCTCAGACTCAGCAGTTTAGACCTCCCCACAGGACTCCAGAAGGTCAGCAGTACCTACAGGAGAAGCTTAACAAGGAATACCCCTTTAAGAGGGAGAGTGTACGAAAAATCTTTAAATTCCTTGTTAAGAAAAATATCATAACATTTCCATTCAATAAGAAGCCAGGAGAAGAGGGTCAGACAGAGCACCCGTTGTATTGTCCCTTCCACCGACATGTTGGGCATGTCCTTGAGGATTGCTATGTGTTCAAAGACAGAGTAGAAGGTCTTATGGCTAGTGGAGAGATTCACTTGCAAGACAGTGATTTAGTACAGCCTCAAGGCAAGGTTGCTCAGATAGTTCAGATGGTTACAGACACCAGGCAGTGTGACAGTCAGTGTGGTGGGCAGAGCAGTGGTAGTAGAGCACCCCTTAGTTCTGGGGAAGAGTGGCAGCTTGCACTCTCTCGCAAGACAAGGGATATGATCAGACGAGCAGTTCAGAGTTCAGAGGCAGTTGAGAGGAGGCCTCCACAGGCCAAGTCGACAGTTGCCAGCCCAGTTACTCCGTCAGTTTCTTTCTCTTCTTCTGTTGTAGTGCCTACTGAGCACATTTCTCCTACTTCTTGTACTAGAAAGATGTATGAAAGAGAAAAATTTGTTGTAACCTCTGAGGGGAAGACGGGGTCTCTTCCAGCACTTACGCTGAAGGATTTCGTTCTCCCTTCTATTGATGATGAATTAATGGAAGAGGATGATTCTGGCTACTTCTGGTCTTTTTCTTCTAGTTCTACTTTTTCTAGCACCCGTTCTTTTCATGCTTTAGTTATTTCTGGTGATGACAATGATCCTTCATATGGAGAGGAATTTGAGTGCGAAGAACCTGTGTTCACCATTCCTGAAGGAGGTTGTTACGTGGATTCTGGAGATGAGTCCGAGAACACACTCCAATCTCTTTTTGTAGAGCCAACACAAGCCATGGTCTCTGAACCAAATGAGTCTCCGGTTGAGCTTGACTCAGTGCAGGAGATCCAGTTGCGTTCAGGGAAAGTCCTTCCACCAAAAATGGCTAAAAATAGTAAAGAAAAAGATAGAAACATCATTACCCAACAGGATGATCCTATCCCCCCTCCTCAAGCACCGGCGAAAGAGAAGGGAAAAGGCCCTCAGTTGGATGTTGATTACAATGTGTTGGCACATTTGAGAAAAATTCTATCTCTTCTTAGTGTTTACGATGCACTTATGATGTCTTCTGACTTGAGAGAGACTTTGGTGAAAGCTTTACTTGAGCCAGAATCTTATCAAGCCTTCTTTGCCACTGAGTCTGCTAAGGATGCATGCTATTTGAGAGAGATGCCATGCATTACCTTTTCAGATCAGGATCTGCTCTTAGGGACTTCTGAGCACAACCGTCCCTTGTATGTCACCGCTGAAGTAAATGGTTATGAGTTGAACAGGGTCCTCATTGACCAAGGTGCTTCAGTCAATATCCTTAATTATGAAACCTTAAAGAGCCTTTCCCTTGGTCATTTGAAATTGACCTCAGACAAGATTATGTTAAAAGGTTTCAATGATCAGGGACAACGTGCTCTAGGGGCCATTACCCTGCCTCTAAAATTTGGAGATCTTCTAACTGAGGCTAAGTTTCATGTTATTGAAGCGGATACCTCGTACAAGGCTCTCTTAGGAAGGCCTTGGATTCATGAGCATGGGATGGTGCCCTCTACGTTACACCAGTGCATGAAGTATATGAGAAATGATGTAGAGTTCTCCATTCCTGGAGATACTCAACCTTTTTCCGTGCATGAGGTCTCAATTTATGATGACGCCGAGCATTACATGCCTCGCAAGGCTCATAGACCTCCCGTTGCCCAGTCACCAGTGATACCTGCTAGTGTTCTACAGGGTCCTACGCAGTCATTTGCACAGGGTCCTATGCAGCCATTGGTACAGGGTCCTTCACAGGTTTGTATTGAGGCAAATCTTTCCACTGCAAATCCTGCTGGATCTTCCTTTCAGTTTGCAGTCGGGCACGACGTTCCCCCTAGTAGAGGTAGGGGATGGCGGGATAGAGGTCGAGGTAGAGAGTCAGTTCGCCCTCCGAGGAACTTTGACACTCGAGTTCCCCCTCCCTCACACCTTTACACTTCCTCCTTGACTGTTGAGTCCGATTCTGATGATGAGATGGTCGAAGCTCCTCGTCATTCAGCTCCCTCGCCTGCCTTTAGTGTTGCTGATTATAGCGCATATCCTACGTTCCGTAGGTATCTGATACCTAAAGGCGGTTTAGTTGTTGACAGTGGCTCAGATGACGACGTAGATGTCGGACGTCAGACTACTAGCCGACAATCCCTTTCTCATCAGATGTATGAGATGAGAGTTGAGGGATCTCCTTTTCAACCCTCCCTAACACCTCCCACTAGTGCTCGTGGCGCACTACACTCTGATGGTCGCTCAGTACAAGAGTTGCACACCCTCTATGTGCCGCCACGGCCTGGTTGGCATGCGTCACGGTTCCACAGTGTAGGTACCCCACAGACCACTGACATGCAGGGTCCCGTAGAGTCCACTGCGAGCGGTGAAGTCTTGCTGGTCCCCCGATACTTTTCCCCTTTCGTGGATAGTTATGCCGAACGGGGTCTTGTCCCTTCAACCTGGTCTGAGGGGCAAGCCCTACAGCAAGCCCGTATTTGGCGAACTGATCTCCCTCAAACTCAGCAGGGTCTAGGCTATTTTGAGAAAGATCAGTTCCCCTCTACCAACATCCGTGTCATCTCCCACTCTTATCCGGTTGTTTCCATCTCTGATGATGAAGACCCGAATGAAACGGAGGACATGATCCTTGATGCTCCACGAGAGTTTGAAGATGGCGTTACTTCTGCCATGGACGAACTAAAGGAGATCAATTTGGGTACTGAATCGGACCCTCGACCCATCTTTCATAGTGCTTTGTTATCCGATTCAGAGGCCCAAGAGTATATTAAACTCATATCTGAGTTTAGAGATTGCTTTGCCTGGAACTACACTGAGATGCCTGGTTTAGATCCAGAAGTAGCAGTCCATAAGTTGGCCATTAAGTCTGATGCAGTCCCTGTTAAACAGTCACCTCGTCGGATGAGGTTAGAGATTGAGCAACAGGTGATCGCTGAGACTAAGAAGCTTATAGAAGCTGATTTTATTCGGGAAGAGAAGTATCCCACTTGGCTTGCCAATGTTGTTCCAGTCCGGAAGAAGAGTGGTCAGATCCGTGTCTGTATAGACTTCCGTGATTTGAACAAAGCATGTCCCAAAGATGATTTTCCTCTCCCCATTCCCGAGTTGATGGTTGACATTGCTTCATCCCATAGCATTTTCTCCTTCATGGATGGTTCATCTGGTTACAATCAGATAAAGATGGCCCCTGAAGATGAGAGATTCACTGCTTTTCGCACCCCTATCGGTGTGTTCTGCTACAAGGTGATGCCATTTGGCCTCAAGAATGCCGGGGCCACCTATCAGCGTGCTATGACCGTCATTTTTGATGAGCTGATCCATGAGCAAGTAGAATGTTATGTGGATGATTTAGTGGTCAAAAGCAAGGTCCGTAGTGATCACCTTCGAGATCTACGAATCGTTTTTGAGCGTCTGCGCAAGCATAGTTTGAAGATGAATCCCCTAAAATGCGCATTTGGTGTTACCGCGGGGAAGTTTCTCGGTTTCATCGTTCGCTATCGTGGCATTGAGATTGATCCCTCCATGATCAAGGCCATAGTAGATTTGAAACCCCCCAAGAGTCTTACCCAGTTGAGGTCCTTTCAGGGTAAGCTTGCTTTCTTGCGGAGATTTATCTCCAATCTTGCCGGCAGATGTCATCCGTTTGCTGCTCTAGCAAAGAAGGATGCCCGCTTTCATTGGGATAGGAAGTGTCAGGAGGCCTTTGAGAGCATAAAGCGCTACTTGACGAGTCCCCCTGTGTTAGCTGCACCCATCCCTAGTAGACCGTTGATTCTTTACACTACGGCCTTGGATGAGTCACTTGGTGCACTCTTAGCTCAAGAAAATGAAGAAGGTAAAGAAAACGCCTTATACTACCTTAGCAGGCGTTTGATTCCTGCAGAGCTAAAATATCCGGCAATGGAAAAGCAATGTTTGGCTTTGATTTTTGCTGTGCAGAAGCTTAGACACTACATGCTCTCACACAAGATTAGTCTAATTTCTAGAGTCAACCCTTTGCAGTATTTGATGACCCGTCCGACTTTGTCAGGTCGTCTCGCACGTTGGTCTATGATCTTACTGCAGTTTGACATTACCTTTGTCCCTCAGCGGGCCGTCAAAGGACAGGCTCTAGCTGACTTTCTGGCTGCCCACCCGATTCCTGCAGATTCTCCACTCAATGATGATTTACCTGATGAACTAGTCATGAGTGTGGGAGAACAGGAGTCCCCTACTTGGGAGTTTTATTTTGATGGAGCATCTTCTATCAAATCACTACGTCCTTGTGAAACTCCCGTGGTTAGGGTAGGTTTGGGGTTAGTCTTTGTGTCTCCTGAAGGTCACACCCTTCGTTTCTCTTACAGTCTTTCAGAGCCTCGTACTAACAATGAAGCTGAGTACGAAGCTTTGATTTTGGGACTGGAGTTGGCCATTCAGATGAATATTGTGCGGGTAAAGATCTTCGGTGATTCCCAACTAATTATTAATCAAGTGGCTGGAATCTTCAAAGTTCTCAAACCTGAACTCTTGCCTTATCACAATAGGGCAATGGAGCTTCTATGCTCAATCCCTGAGGTAACTTTGGTTAGAGTCCCTCGATCTGAGAATGGTAGAGCGGATGCACTAGCTAAACTTGCTAAGGAGTTGGCTGACCCAACTGGAAAGCCGGTGTCTATCACTGTCCAGTATCGTCAGGCCTTATGCCCGGCAGACTTATCCCCTTCTCCTGATCAGACCCTTACAGTGTTTGCTGTTGAGGAAGAGTTAGATTGGAGAATCCCTTTCGTGGAATATTTGAAGCATGGTAGACTCCCGGATGATCGTTCTCTTGCCACCCAAATTAGAAAGAGAGCTTTATCATTCTCCTACGTTAATGAAACGTTGTATCGACGCTCGTTTGACCAAATGTGGTTACGTTGCCTCAACAATGAGGAAGCTCGTAAGGTCATGGGCGAGATACACGAGGGACTTTGTGGTGCCCATCAGTCCGGACCTAAGATGAAGGTCAGAATTAAACGCCTCGGTTATTACTGGCCAACTATGATTCGTGATTGTATGGAGCACGCTAAGAGGTGCCATCAGTGCCAGATCCATAGCACTGTTATTCACCAACCCCCTAATCCGTTGCACCCCACTGTGTCTTCTTGGCCTTTTGAGAGCTGGGGTACGGATGTAGTGGGTCCTATTGACCCTCCTTCCTCTAGGGGTCATAGATTTATTCTAGCTGCCACTGATTACTTCTCTAAGTGGGCAGAAGCCATCCCGCTTAAGGAAGTTAAATCAGAGGATGTGATGCGCTTCTTCCGCGATCATGTTGTCTACCGTTTTGGTGTTCCGCGTCGTATAATCTCGGATAACGGCCCGTCATTTAGAAGCACCAAAATTGCTAGATTTGCCCGCCGCCATAACATCAACTGGCGTTATTCTTCGATTTATTATCCTAGGGCCAATGGTTTAGCTGAAGCATTCAATAAAACTTTGGTCCAGTTGATAAGAAAAATACTTGCGGCAAATAAAAGAGAGTGGCACGACAAATTGCCTGAAGCATTGTGGGCCTATAGGACTACGTACCGCACTCCTACTCAATCCACCCCATATGCTTTGGCTTTTGGGGTTGAAGCTGTCCTCCCACTCGAGGTTGAGCTCCCTTCACTGCGCGTAGCAGTCAACCATAATCTCTCTCACGAGGATAATGCCCGACTACGGTTGGAAGAACTTGACGGTTTAGAAGAGCTCCGTCTACAAGCTCATCAGAACCTTAAGTTATATCAAGTCCGTATGGCCCAGGCACATGATCGCCTCGTTCGACCTCGTGCTTTCCGGGTCGGTGATTTAGTTCTTGTCTTGCGTAGGCCTATCATCTCGCATCGTCGTCGAGGTGGTAAGTTTGAGCCCATTTGGGAAGGGCCCTTCGCTGTAGAGCAAGTATATGAAGGTGGCTCTTACCTGTTAGTTGATGCGAATGGTGTTCACCCCATGCCTGTCATCAACGGCCAGTACTTGAGAAAGTACTACACTTAAGTTTGCACATCGCAAGGGGGCACCCCTCCGCCACCTGTAAATATCCCTCTGTATAGATATAGCTTGAAAGGATCTCCTCTACTTTTCGGCAGTCCGTGGCCACGACGATTTGTCCTCTACCACGTGATGTTCGTCATGCAAAGTACGAGGGTATCGTTAAAAGTTGTACATAAATACGCTGTAGGGATGTTTGTGCTTGCGTTCATGCCCACCAATACCCTCGATGTTGTGGTGTGAGACCTCCTTTTGGCCCTTCCAAGGGTTACTTTTTCCCAGTTTCACTTGTTATTCGCAAGTGTGGTCTGGGTTATCAAAACTAACAATCCAGATCTCTCATGATATATGGTACTGGGTCCATGTATAGCATGTGTTTGTCAGATATGATGATGTTGACCCACCATCACGACGTAAATTCTCCTCTCCTACAAATCTTACTGTGATAGCTATGCTCCCCAGATCATTCACATGAGTTGAATGTGGACTGGGTTATCAAAGCTAATACGCTACTCCTTTAAGACCCTGTGTATAATTTCTCTCTCCCCAGTTATATTCATGTGGCGAATATGGCCTGGGTTATCAAAGCCAACCACATCTCCCTCTCTTTGTGTTCCAGTTATTAGAAGATATTTCATACTAGGGGTAACTCATGGATACGGTAAACGTTCCCTCTGCCGTGTGTTATTTTCGACAGTATGAAGTATATTTAATCTTTAATTGTGAACATAGTATGAAAATATATAAAATATGATGTTAAAAGAGAGGGGAGCTCTTAGTTGAGTAGAATCGGTTGCCCTTGTCACAGGAGGAACCCGGTTCTACGCTCCAAGAGCCCAAGTCCCTCCAGCTCTTTCTCCTTTCGTTTTCCTCCTTTAAAGCACCTTTATGATTGCTTAGGAAATGATTCCACATTCATCATATAGGATGGTCTCCCTTCTTATGGGAATGTTATTTTCCCTATAAATGGTGTGGTACATCCTGCTCAATGTGTTAGCATCGTTGTTTAATGGATTTTGATTTTCTAGCAGAAAGTCAACCCCTTCTTTTAGCAGCACATTTTCTCCTAAAATCTTGCTCTTAACTGCATGAGCGATTCTTAGGATGTGTGGGTGTTGCTTGCACCCCTCACGGGGTTCTATCAGTTAGTATAGGTGCTACTACTGTGATTCTTTAGTAAGTGTTGATCCTTGATAGAGTTATTGTTCTTGATGGTGAGTGTGTCCCCTCGCCACTTCAGTTGTCCTCCCCTTAGTATAAGACCACTTTTCTGCTCTACTGCCTGTATATTTCTTCTTCTCTTTTAAGGGAAATACACATCAGTGAGATACCTCTCATTATTTGAGGGTTCGATTTTGCCTAAGGAACCCCACTTATGTTTGGATACTCGTGGCCACGACGATTTGTCCTCTACCATGTGGTAACTAAATGTAAGCTTGGGATCCCCTAGATGGTTTGCCACTTGAGATTTCTTTCATCTACTCTCTCTGGTTAGGTTTATTTCCCCAGATCTTTATATGTTGAGTTGTCATGTTCTTTCTTTTATTGAAAGACGTGACGACCCCTCTTCGAGTTTGCACAAACATGTACATATTATCTTTGCAATGGCGCTCGTCTACGGACAGACCCGTATGGTACATTTTTCATATATTCCTGTGAGCAGTAGGTTCATTTCTCTACTTTTGCCTTCCTCCTCTGATCACCTCGGATGTATGCTTGGGTGATCATTGGCTCTCCGCTTTATCCTACCGACAGACCTATGGTCGGGTAGGAACTCTGCTGTTTCGGGGCCTATGGCCGAGTAGAGGTGCTTTCTTTCTTCCGTATCACCGACAGACCTATGGTCGGGTGGTTGTCCTGCTTTCTACTTTATCCTACCGACAGACCTATGGCCGGGTAGGGACTCTGCTGTTTCGGGGCCTATGGCCGAGCAGAGGTGTTTCCTCTCCTCTTCACCGACAGACCTATGGTCGGGTGATTGTTCAGCTTTCACTTTATCCTACCGACGGACCTATGGTCGGGTAGGAACTCTACTGTTTCGGGGCCTATGGCCGAGTAGAGGTGCTTCCTTTCCTTCGCTTCACCGACATACCTATGGTCAGGTGATTGTCGAGTTTCCCTTTGTTCTACCGACAGACCTATGGTCGGGTAGAGACTTGGCTGTCGGGCCTATGGCCGAGCAGAGGTGGATCCTTTCCTCTTCATCCTATCGACAGACCTATGGCCGGATAGATGTTGAGCTTCCCGTTTTGTCCCACCGACAGACCTATGGCCGGGTGGACATCGGGCTTTCTGGTTGGTTGCCCGACAGAGTCCCTGGGAGGCATACTTCACCACCTCGTCATTCCCCCTGTTTCCCTTTTTGTTAGGGGGTTGTTGAGTCTCTGCTTTATCCTACCAACAGACCTATGGCCGGGTAGGAACTTCGCTGTTTCGTGGCCTTTGGCCGGGTGAAGGTGCTTTTCCTTCTACTCTCTGTATCATCGACAGACCTATGGTCGGGTGATTATTGAGTTTCCACTTTATCCTACCGACAGACCTATGGCCGGGTAGGGACCTCACTATTTCGTGGCCTATGGCCGAGTGAGGGTGTTTCCCTTCCTCTCCACCGACAGACCTATGGTCGGGTGATTACTGAGTTTTCGCTTTATCCTACCGACAGACCTATGGTCGGGTAGGGACTTCGCTGTTTCGTGGCCTTTGGCCGAGCGAAGGTGCTTTTCCTTCTACCCTTCGTACCACCGACAGACCTATGGTCGGGTGATTACTGAGTTTTCACTTTATCCTACCGACAGACCTATGGCCGGGTAGGGACTTCACTATTTCGTGGCCTTTGGCCGGGTGAAGGTGCTTTCTTTACCCCTTTCGTATCGCCGCCAGGCTTATAGTCGGGTGATCATTGAACATCTTTTCCCCCACTTTCAGACTTATGTTATGGATGATCATCGAGCCTCTTTTAGTGTGTTATGTTATTGCTTTGAGTTGCTTATGTGAGCACGAGACCTCTTTCTCCATCTCCTATTCGGTTGTTTTCGCTTTGTTTGGCAGATAATTGAGATTCTTTCCTTGACTCTTTCTCAGTTTCGAGTTGGTCAGGGGAATGGTGTGTTTCTCTCTTCTTTTTGTCCCACCATATTTGCATGATTGTGTGCTCATTGCATAACTGGGTGATTGGCTAAATGCGCATGTGATCATTGCTTGATTATGTGGTTATGACTATCACATGTTGGGTTGTTCACTGCATGACTGAATGATTATAGCACGCTTAGGTTTGCTGCATGATCATGTGGTTATTGCATGATTAGACGATAGGTTCATTATTGTGTGATTATTATGCGAGTAGACGCTTGTTGTATGGTCGTGTGATTGCTATCTGATTCGGTATGATTGGATGTCCACTATGCATTTATCATCTAGTCGTGTGGTTACTGTGTGATTTGCATGATTGAGATGTGACTAGGTTATTGTTATACGATTGCATGATCACATGGGTATGCGATTGATTGCATAGTTATATGAGCATTGTGAAATTGTGTGATCATCACATGGTGGTGCATTTCTTGCATGATTATTGCGTGATTGGATGCTTCTTGAGCCTCCTTAGTTGACGGTAGGATTTGCATCTCCTTAATGAGTCTCGTTAGGGGGTTGTAGGATGCATCTTCCTAGAGATAGGGAGGTCAACGCCAACACGTACGGTTCACCTGTCATTCGCCGTACCTGTTGGGGGTCCGTTTGTTGACCTCATTTTAGTTCGGTGTGCCCTCGAGCGTCTTCGAGCGACTTAGTTGGACTCTGTCGACTCTATCTTGAGCTCGAATCGACTCGAATTGAGTCGAATTGTACTCGACCCAATTTAATTAGCCTCGATCGATTTACCTTAGCCTCGCCGAGCCCAAATTAGCTTGAATTGATGTCAATTTTGGACTTAATTTCATATAATTTAATTATAGGAATCAAATTAGACTCCGATCGGCCGTGGTTGAGTCGGATCTAACCCGGTCTTGGCCCAACTCGATCTGACTTAGCCAGTTTTAATTCTATTAAGACCCATTTGACTTTCTTTACGATTTGAATTGCTTTCCTAAATCGGGCAATTACATCCACGGCTACAAGCGAGCGAAATCCCGAATTCAGCCGAAATCTCGCCGTGCAGTAGACTGCTGCGACTCGGACAGGTATCGAGCGGCGAGTAAAGCTGCTTACGGCAATCTCCGAAGCCGAGGAAAGATGACGAGAAGGGGCGGGCTTCCTCTTTCGGCAGGGACTTGCGCTTATCCCGAATGAAGGCCCTAGGTGTGGGCATCGGTTTTGACATTTTTGCGACGCTCCCACCTCTCTCCCCTCTCGGTCTCTCTATTTTCGCAAAACCCGGCGGAAGATCTCCGCTCCCTGGCGATCTCTCTCTCGGCTTCCTGGCTCTAGGCGACGGAACTCATTCCCCCTCCCGCTCTTTTTTTTTCTCTAGTTCGCACAACACCAGACAAGGCGGAAGTTCTTCTCCACCTACGTCTCAGCCAGACCGAAGCCCCCTTTCGGTCCGACCCCATCTCCAAGACCGAAGCCTCCCTCCCTCTCGCACCTCTCTGTTTCGCGAGTTCCAGGTAAGGCCGAATCCACCCCGACTCCTCTCCGATTCTCTCTCGCGAGCCAGGAGGCGGAAGCCCCAGTCAAACCGACTTCCTGCTCCCGTCAGTTCTTCCTCTGCTTCCTGGTTCGCAAGTCTCCACCCCTCCGCCTTCATCACTCTCTCGTCCGGGACAACCCAGAGGAACACCCCGACTTCGCCTTCCCTAGTCGAACCAGAAATCTCTCTGGTCTTCGACGACTTGACTTCACCTCCCCTAGTCGAGCCCGAGGTTCTCTCCCTTGCAGGTAACTCCTTATCATCCCTTCTCTCCTTCTTCTGCTTATTGATTTCGGTGAATGTGTAGGAGGTAAGAGCAAGAGGGTATGTTGTTTTTTTTTTTTTTTCTTGTTGTCTTTCTTCTTTTCAATAATGCAAGATTGGTTTTGAGCTCTTGGTAAAATTGTTTGGATGCATTCTACATCAAAAGAAGTATGGTGAGCGTTGTGTTAGAAGGTATTCATGTTGTGTTATGTGAGAGGAAGAAGAAAATATGATTTGGATTTCCATAAGTTTCTAATGCTTGGAATGGATTAGAGTCTCATGATCACTCTTGTGTTGTTATGACAGGCTTTTGAAAGTCTAAGTTTTTTTTTTTATGTGATGAAGTTGTAGTCATTTTGGGTTTGAGTTGTTTCCTGCTTTGAGTTTTCTTTTCTTTAAGAAAAGAAACTAGGTGTGATGAGGTAGCATGTTTCAAAGAGGTTACTTTGCATCATCCCTTAGACACTGCACATCAAGTGTTCGATGAAATGCCTTAATGAGATTTTACTTGGAATGAGAGAGTTTGGATGCAAATTTATACACTTAAGTTAAAGTGCAAATATTTCTTTCACACATTTGTGCCTTGGTACCTTAATACTACTTTCATATGCTTAATGGAGAGCTTATGGTTTGCTTTCAGGAATAAAAAAAATATTAAATAAAAAAAGGGGAGGTGAGTTGCCTTATGATTATTTCTTGGCTTTAATATGCTTGTTTCATGGATAGATAATAAGTGTCTTGGAAGAAACATTTGCTGATATCTTCAATTGTGTTTGGTTCTTGTCCTACCTTAACAATGACATGTTAAAGATGATATGATGCTCTTCTATTAACAACTCACGATGCTATTGAATTTTTGTCACAATGCTCACTTCAAATTTCAAGTATATTGTTGTTCTTCAGCATGGTTTATCTTATGAAAATCAAGATGGTATGTATTTGAGACAAATTCTTTGGAATGTTTGTGGGGATTTGGGGAATCTTCATGTAGGCTTATATGTGAGCAATTTCTGCACTTCATGAGCCATGAAATGTTGTATTTATTTTGTATATACTAATCAGCCATGCTATCATGAAGTTTTGGAAGATGTTTACTTGGAATGCTAATTGATTGATGAAAAGCCTTAGTAAAATGATGTGGTGATAAATGGTTTTGCTTATGTTGAGATTGTTCCTTTCTCTTGGATTTCCCTCTTGGCATGATAATGTTTGCATGATCCCAAGGCATTTTGGAAGAAGTTTCATAAACTGTACTTATTCATATCATAATTTCATGTTTAATGAAGGTTTGATTATATTGAACACTTCTATGTTCTGCTCTCGGGTAAGATAAGAATGTCGATATTTTATTTCTCTTGACTCTTTAAAAAAAAGGGGGGAAAGTCTTACATGTTGAATGTGGGCTGTTTTGTACTCATTTTGGAAAGTTTTGCAAATATCAATCTTCAGGCAGTGGATTACAAAAGCTGAAGTACTCTTATAATGCATCATATAGTGTCGAAATATTCTTGTGATGAATCGAATTGTGCTGAAATTTTAATGACTTTTTCCATACAGTTGTAGCATGAGTATATATATGTTGTGTTTGGAAAAATGTGTGTTTTGGGAAAAGTAAAAGTATATTAAAAGAAAAGTGTTTTGAGAACTGTTGAAAAAGCTGTATGAGTTTTTTTTATTGGAGAGATGCTATGATTTGCTTTATGTTGGAGAGTCGTGCTTCTGTTAGCTTTGCAAATATAAAATGTTGAGATAGTGGGTCATATTTGTGAAGAAGTGATGGTTTCTTGACTTGTTATAGAGCTTTGTGAAACCTTCTTGTTAGAAGACTTTCATAAGGCCCACCCCACGTTAAAGAAATCTGTTATTCGTTTTACATCGAAAGATTATAGTGTTTTTTTTTATATTGGGTGAGTTTTATAGATTGTTTTGCTTGAAGGTTTTATATGTTGTTTTGTTCGGAGCTTCCTTGAGTTATTTTGGGTGTTGGGAATTTTATGAATTATTTTATGTTTGAGGCTCGACCGTTAAAAGGCTTTCTTAGTTCTCTTTACATTGATGGATTTTCTTTCTTCTATTTGCATTTGATTCCAAAATGAGCTTAAAAAAAGTGTAGAGTGGAAGCATGTTTGAGTTCAAAGTTGAAAGTCCTTTTTTTTGGGTTTTGGATTTTAAGATTGGTTTTCTTTTCTACCGCTTTGAGTTTTACATGGGTTTGATTTGGGTCATTGTGTCAAATATTTCGAGTGCTTTCTTAAAACGTGGGAACATCAAATAGCATCCAAATTCTCCCGCCTCTTATTTGCATTTGGCTTAAATGCTGAATGGGAATAAGGGTGGGACAAAGGCATGTTTGGACTTTGACAGAGCATGCCTATCAATGAGATGCTAACATTCCATAAAAATAATAAATAAAGACCGTTTTTGGAGCAGTATAGGAGAGTTCCTACAAACTCAGGCAGTCTCAGAGAGCAAACAACCAAGTTAACATCCAGACAAAAGAAAATGTATGTTTTCATTTAATAGCATTTTATTTTGATTATTTGTATATTGAACATGATTCTGCTCTCATCCAATCCTTGTTCTTTTCTCTATTCTTTTCGAGGTACTCTTGGGAAGGCAAAAGCAAGGAGCAACTGGAGCACTAGACAAAGGAGCTTGGACAATCGGATCTGAGCATCAGTCGCCCCTATTCATTCTGGTGGGGGTGCTACGGGCGATACCACCGGGTCGTAGCCCCCGGTGTAGTGAGTTTTTCTCAAAACTTAGATAGCCTCTAGGGAGCCTATCTGTGTGTACGTTCCCCTACCCTTTAGGACCTTATAGAAACTTCAATTATTGGATTATTTTCATGCCTCATTTTATTATAGATCCTTGAACCCAGTTACACATGTGCGAGTGTCTGAAGGGTTAGAAACATCTATTCATCTCCTACAACACTAGTGACATCTAAGGACAAAAACCTAAGGATGAGTCTTAGACAACATAGACTTAGGATGCATGCTCCTTTTAGGATAGAAATCATAAAACATAGAAAAGCGCAGTGACATACTACCATAGGATTAGTGTAGTGATATCTAAGACTAATTAATCATTAATAACAACCAACCTTTAACCAAAACCAATAAATTAATAAGAGGTCAAATCAAATGCATGAAAGATATCCAACTCCTAATCAAATCATAATCAACACATACAATCACTAAGAGGGAAAACTTGAACCATAAGAGTGAGCTCAGACTAAGTAACCTACTAATCATCTCCTAATCAAATACTAACTAAATAAGATCCACTAAAATCAATTTGAACCTAAAAGTTATAAAATCGGAGAACAAACCTAAAACTAAAACTTTTCTAAAACTCAAACCTTAATCAAACCCTCTTGTAGTTAATCTCATACTTGGCCTAAAACACCCATAACCTTGAACACTAATGAACCATAGCTTAATCAACAAACCCATAAGAGATTTATTATAACTTAAGTACAACTTGAACTTTAGAGCCTTAATAACTCACCTAAGTCTTAACTACATCATTAATCTAATTTCTTAAAATCAACCAACAAACCCCTTAATTAATGATAAATCACTTAATCTACCTCTCTTTTAATTTCCAACAAACTAAATTAACTTAACAACATTGGTTACTACTGGGTAACCCAGGCCTACGAGGCTATTAAGTTAGCCCCAAGGAGGGTGAAATAAACCTCACGGCCTCGGTGAGCAACAAAGGTAGTAATCAATTGAACACTAAAAATAAAATTCCTAAAATAAATCTTAACTTGCTAATGCTTGCACTTAAACCAAAATTCCCTTTTTCCTTCAACAAATCAAATTACAAACAACTTCAACTAAATTATCCTACATAGGACACACCTAAAACCACACAGCCTGCACACACCTAGATCTGTTTAGTAGGACACGACTCCTAGTTTTAGGTTAGGCCGGTGTTTTCTTTACTTTTGTTCCTGTGATGTGGCGATTTGCATGTGACACGTGTGCTGGTTGTTCTAGTTTCTGTGTTAGATTTCTGTATTGATTTCTGTGATAGTCACTTTATTTACTGCATTGTCTCTGTGATGTGATGGGCGATAGGTTACCCATAGGTTAGGGACGATTTTGATACTGATGATGTTTTCTGCAGGTGGCCATGCTCACACAGCGCTAAAAGGGGGCTAAAAATAAATAAATCATAAATAACTGCTACAGGTGCTTTAGCTACTTAGCCCCCAAATAAATAAGAGCATGGCCAAGTGTGGCTGGTTTGAGTATTTTCTTTTTATTTTCATATATAACTGCGTGGGATGATTAATTTTGATTGTTTAGGATAACCCTGCAGGAGAGTCTAGATTTTTTCTTTTATAATTCTGATGTAATGTATTCATTGTATCGAGTTGTGAAAGTTTGTAAAATGGGGCATTTTATGAAAGATTAGGGATCCAAAGGGAAAAGAAAGTCCCCTCACAGGGAATTTCTTTTCATTTGGATATTCTACTGGCGGTGTACTACGAGGAGACTAAGAGAAGGCGATCCACAGAAGGACCAGAAGATGAAGATGAAGACTAAAAATGCCTCATTTTAAAACTTGCGTCGTTCTATAGGATTAGAATCCAGGTTGTTGTCGGTGGAGCCTGGCCACCACTACTTTTCTGTACTCTGGGATGTATATTGTATGGCGCTTGCCATGGACTTTGGACACTCTCTTTTGTGATTTCTGATGTGATGATTTACTTACTTGCTTGCGCAGTAGAAATGGCATGATTTTCATAGGTTTCTTTCTTGCATGTGTATGCGCCTGATTCGCTAGGCTCTTTAGGGATAAAATTCTTCTACTCATAATTAAAGTTAAAATTTTAAGAATTAAATAACATAGAAAGATAACGATTTAGGGAATAGCCGGAATCGTCCGGGGTCGCATGCATATCAATGCATCTTCTTTCCTTGTTTAGACACTTCCCCGCCCGAGGGTAGAGTTCAGATAATCCGACCTATGAGGATGAGGTTCTGAACCTGGGGAAGCCTAGTCTTTCAAAAAAAAAAAATTTATTTTTATAAGCCTTTTTAAAATCTCATGCATTCCTGATTTGGGTATTTAATCAGCACGCATTGCATTAGTAACTAATTAAAATTAAAGATTTAATTGCATTAGTCTTAGGAGCATAGTACCATACATAAATTCGGGGTCACTTAGGAAATCTCTTTAGATGTCGACCTCAACTTCCAAAAAAAAAAAACTCAACCATCCACCCATCTTTCATAAAGACCGGATAGCATGAATTTTATACGATTAGGTGGTTTAGCTGGCTTTCCTTTTCAGGCAGGATATAAGTCCAGGATGCATTAGTTAGGACACGGGCCTTAGTGTTGTATGGAACACTAAGCCCACCTTAGATTTAGGATTCAAGGCTACTACATTGGGTGTCTCGTAGTATGCCTCATCGGTGGGTAAGCTCCTCCTCCTTCTGGGGCTATAAACCCTACCTATCCGCGTCACATGGATGGCGCCGCTTCTATCTTTCTCTCACGCATGCGGTATGAAGTGATTTCTTTTTCTCCAGTTTCCTTCAGTTTGACCGGCCGAGTGCTTATGTGATCCGTGTATGTTGAAGTAGCCGAGTTGAGCCTATCTTTTCCCCTTGATTAGGAAGATCTTAGAAGTTTGCCTATGTGCCAAATCCATTTGAGAGAATAATGTAGTATCCTTAATCGAGAGTTTTCTTAGGCTAAGGTCTAAGATGTGATTAACCACGGGGGCTTGCGCCCGTGGGAGACCGATCCCCACATCAAATAAACCCCATCCGAGCTGATGTATCGAGTGGGGGAAATCTCGTGACTTTTGGGTTATGCATATTATTATCCATCGAAGTATGTGGGCGAAAGCCTCTATCCTCCATGGCTAATCACATGTATAATCCCATCTGCCCTCCCATTGGTCTGTTTGTGTAGAATGCGAAGGTCTACGATCATTTTGTCCTACGGGATAGTGTGGTCGTACCCTTCACATTCTGTTCCCCACAAGCAGAATCCTTTCGGAGACCCACAGTAACCAATGACATCCTTAATTTAGATGTGAACATAAATGATGTAGAGCTTGGTGAAAGCTCAGTGGTTGGATAAACAGAACTGATTAAGAGATTTTAATTATTTACCTAATGCCTATCTATATTAGTTGATGTAGTGATTGATGATATACTTTATTCTTTTGGTTGCTATGTTGTCAGGGATGTTGACTTGGGAAGCTGTTGGTTTGCCTGGTTTTCTGTCTTGGTGTTGCCTAGGAACGTGGGTTGGGTTGCCTAGGAAGCTGTCTTGGTTTACCTGAGAATATGTATTGTTTGCTGGGATGTTGGCTTGGTATCCCTTGGTTGATATCTTGGTTGTCTGGTTTTCTGTCTTGGTGTTGCCTGGGATGATGACTTGGGAAATATATTGTCCTGGTTATTTACCTGCAGGTTGCCTGGGAAGCTGTCTTGGTTACTGCATTAGGTTCCCCTAGTTTGGTACCTTTGTTGAATTATGTTTTACTTATTAGTTGCTTGATTGCTGTCTTGGTTTATATTATTTGCTGTCTTGGTGGGCTGGATTATTTGTGTTGCTATTTTGGTTATTTACCTGCAGGTTGTGATTTCGATTATTAATTCTTTGCTGGCTGGTAACTGGGTTGGTTTCCTGTTACTTGTTATATATTGGTTGCCTGTTATTCACCTGCAAACTTGCTATATCTAGGCTAGCCTGGGTAGTTATATCACTTGGTTTCTGTCTTGGTAGATGTATAAGTTTCCGCGGGTTGGTGGCTTTGTTTCCTGGGAAGGTGTAACTGGGTTGGTTTCCTATTTTTGAATTTTTTGCTGGCTGGGTTGGTTGCTGTCTTCTTTCCTGGGTTGGTTTTATGTAACTTGATGCCTGGGTTTCCCTGGGATGCTGTCTTGGGTGCCCAGATTGCTGGGTTGGATTCACTTGGTTGATGTCTTGGTAGATGTATAAGTTTCCCCGGGTTGGTGGCTTTGTTTCCTGGGAAGGTGAAACTGGGTTGGTTTCCTGTTTTTGAATTTTTTTGCTGGCTGGGTTAGTTGCTGTCTTCTTTCCTGGGTTGATTTTCTGTAACTTGATGCCTTGGTTTCCCTGGGATGCTGTCTTGGGTGCCCAGATTGCTAGGTTGGATTCACTTGGTTGCTGTCTTGGTAGATGTATAAGTTTCCCCGGGTTTGTGGCTTTGTTTCCTGGGAAGGTGTAACTGGGTTGGTTTCCTCTTTTTGAATTTTTTGCTGGCTGGGTTGGTTGTTGTCTTCTTTCCTGGGTTGGTTTTCTGTAACTTGATCTCTCTGTTCAAATTCTGGGTTGGTTCCAAAAGGATTGAAAGTTGAGTAGCGCTAATGAGTACCCTTCTAAACTGATTGTGAGGTCATTTGGGAAAAAAAATTATTGCAACCAGGTGGCATTTGTGTTGTCGTCTAATCAAACAGATATTACGTATAGCTCTAAAATATAAAATGCCGCCTTGGAGCGCAATACCGCTGTCCGCAACTGCAAAAAAATTGTATTGTTAACTCACATTTCATTATTTGATGAATTATTTAGAGGGTGAATCTGAGCTAATGACTCAATCTTTCAATTAATTTATGGATTTTTAACTAATTATATTTTTTGCAGTTAGCTTAAATCTCCAGGAGGGCTAGCAAATAATTTTCGTTCTTTAGAGTTCGGATTTCTCCAAATAGTCAGACTGATATTTGTAATTTGTAATTTATAATTTTATGATTTGTAATTTGTTAAATTAGATGTTTGTAATTTGTTAAATTTTATCATTTGTAATCCTTAGCTTGTATTTGTTCATTTATTATTCATAAATTATGATGTATAATTTGAATTTTGGTAATTTGTAATTTAAATTTTTAATGTTTCAATTGTTGCCTTGGTTTTCATTACTTGTTGCCTTGGTTATTTACCTCCAGGTTGTGATTTTGATCATTAAAATTTTTTTGCTGGTAATTTGGTTGGCTTCATGTGAAAGCGGGTCAGCGGGTCAAACGGGTTGACCCGAACCCGTTGGTTATTTACCTCCAGGTTGTGATTTTGATCATTAAAATTTTTTTGCTGGTAATTTGGTTGGCTTCATGTGAAAGCGGGTCAGCGGGTCAAACGGGTTGACCCGAACCCGCCTCGGGTCGGGTTCGGGTCCTGAATATTGACCCGTTTTCCTAACCGGGTCGGGTTAGGGTTGACCCGATTCGATTCGGGTCAGGTCGAGTTCGACCCGTAACCCGGTTTTGACAGGCCTAGTAAGGATAACAATAGAGTTGAGCCATGTCATATGGCTTCGATTTGAACACTAAGGTCCCTAAGGTATCCAACGAGTGGCATGGACAAGGGGGACAATTTAGGTTTTCCCTCCTCGAGATGCCCCTCTAAATGAATGGTAAAAATGAGTGAGTCAAATGATGATTGGGAAAGCAATTGTCGCGTATACGGCTGTGATGATTTCATAATGCGTATGAGATTTTTGGGATTGAAGCAACGAATTGATGGGATTGGTAAAACCCTCACTAATTATTGTGGAAATCATGAAATAACATTTATTATGATCCAAGCAGTTATGATTGGGTGAAGTTGTGAATCATTAATGGTGATGAAAAATCTAACAAAGAATGCGGATATGGGACTTACAGTAACTGGACGCTTTAACAGCGAACAAAGGAATCGTGTGATTTGGGACAACAGGGAAGACATGATTGAGGTCTGAAGGCGCCCGATGGATACGATGAGAGATGAAGATCCCATGCTAGAGGTGGGAGTTAGATCGACATGTTGAGATCGACAATGGTATATGGTGCATCAAATTTGGCATCAGAGCTAGATGTGAAATTGACGATAATGGAGATTTGAAAGTGGGGTTAGGTGATAAAATTTATCTACAATAATTGCAGAATCAGTGAATTTTGATTTTGGAAGCAATAAGCACCTGGTGAGATGATATCTCAACAAGAGCACCAATTATATGACCATGAAGAGTCGCAATGATAATCAATTATTATAGTTTGTTGGCAAAATTGAAATAACATTTTAATAATAAACAAGACAGCCAAAATAAAAAAAATGATCTTAATTTGGGCCAATTCAAATCAATAATTATTGATTTTAAGCATATTCAAATAAATCCTATTAGTTTTATAATTTATATTTAATTAATAATAAGCTTATAAGATATTGTCGATATAAAATAATTTCAACTTACATATATGCCTTCAGAGTTGTTGGGTCCACACCTGCCCCCAACTAAAAGGGCCTTAGCGTAAACACCCTTATAACTACTAAGAAGGCCCAATCTCTAGACCATAGCTCCACCTTGATCTCATGCGAAAATAAGTAAAAAAATTAAGTTTGTTATTTTGAGAAAAAAAAATTAGGTAAGTATATCTTAATTAAATTTTGATCATAATGAATTTTAAAATTTTAAGAGGATGTCCTATTTGATGAAAAGTGAGAGTAAAATATTTCAAATATAATTTTGATAAATTCCAAATTCACTCAGCAATCTCCAAAATCATTGCCAGCTGCCTCTGCTGACCTCCCACCATTGGCCCTAATTTCATCATTTTTTGCTTAATTAAGGTTTCGTTAGGGATAGCCTTCTTACTATTTTGTAAAGTTGTTATAAAAAAAAATTGTCTTTTAAAGCTATTATAAAAGCAACTTCGTAATATATTTTTCTTTTTGAAAGCAGGAAAAAGCCGCGGCCAGTGGCTGAGTCAAAAATTTTTTTCAAGGGGGGGCCTAAATTTATTTTGACAGACTTTCCATCAATTTTTTCATCCGGGCTTGAAACAGCATAAACAATTTTAAAGCATAACAAAAAAATAAACAAACACTAGCCATAATTATTTTTAACGTTATGATATATTAAAATTAAAAAAATAAAGTTATTATTCAGATTTGTCTGAGATTCTTCAATTATTTTTAACTTCTATAATATGTATTTGTTTACGAATCAGCTAATGATAGTGACCAAACAGAAATTATAATTGTGATATGAAAAATAAAATAATAAGAAAAATGTTAAAACGAAGCTTAAATCCATATTTTAAGCATGTCCCTTTGAATTTTGAACCAAATTTCTTCTAAATTAAAACATCAAAATTTTTTCATAATGGATAAAAACTTTCTACCTCAGCAATGGTTCCAATTTTAACCAACAAACTTACCAAACCATGACTGAAGGCTCTGAAACTTGCTTTTGACTGCTTGGACTGTACCAAATAACTCCCATTCACAGTCACCTCTTACTTTTAGGCAATTTCTTCACCCACTGAAGACAGCAAACAATTAGGATGGACAATTCAAGACAATTATAATTTGAAATTAAATTAAATTTTACTGATCATTGAACAGAAATTTTGAGATCAAATCGATAATAGGTGAAAAAGTAAAAATTAAAATTATTTAATTATGATTTTTAAAAAAATGAGATACTTTTTTTGGATAAAACCTGCGGAGGGGCATACGCATTAAACACAATAAAATTACAAGCCTTTAAGAACCTTCAGCTCTCTAAAAGTACAACATTTGAAGAAAAACCTACGAGCTAAAAGTTTTACCTATTACAATGATAAGCATAAGAAAATAAAGCAACAAAACAAAGCAAACAAAGAAGAAAAAAAACAACATAGCACCAGGAAGATCCCCAAACCCAGACATGGAGGCACATGAGCCACCCAAAGCAACTTGCGAGATCAACAGCGCCAGCGAAAAACAACAAACAAAACCAATTACTTCAATTTAGACTTCCTCTTATCACATTTTCCGCCTCTACGAGAAAATGTTTTTTTCAACAATGCTATCCACATTCAAACTATATATCGCATGGAACTCATCGACATACTCACCCAAGTCATTCCCAACACCCTTGCAAGGCATAGAATCAGACCCAACAAACCAATCATTTTGATCCAAATAAGTATCCTTCATATTCAACAACAATTGAGCTTTCAAAGCATCATTTGAAATAATATAAATCGGAATATCAATAAACGAATCCCCATTAAAGGGTAGCGAATCCGCATCCAATGAAGGCAGGGGAGAACCATCATCCTCCCCAGGCTCCATTCCAAACGGCATAGAGTTAACACCAGGATGAGCAAAAGCAAAACCTACATCAACACCATCACCAACACAAGGGGAGGGGATGGGAGAAGCAGTAAGGTTAACCCTATGAGATAATTGTGCTCAGTTTAGAGTGATATTTAGGCTTGATTTGGGTGGGATTAGTTTGTTTTAAATAAGTACTGAGAATTTAAAATTTATAAATTTTAAATTAAAATTTAAAATTTTATTAGATGATTCATAATCTTTCATTGAAATTATAGTTTGATTTGGCTTAACTGAATAAAAGGAAGAAACTGATGAAGTTTTCTGATAATTCTGTCGCATCATATTCGATAAGTTTTAAGGGCTCATTTGATTCGGTGTAACTATTAAAAATAAGTTATTTATGGAGTTTTAAGGGTTCATAAATTGTGACCGAAAAGTAAGCTTTAAAAATCAAAATTTTGACAGTAAGGCCTCACAAATTTAGGCTTCGTTTGGTACGGCTTTTTTACTGCTTCTTAAAGCAATTTTCTAGTACAAAAAATAAATTTAAGAACTAACAAGCTGATTTAAGAAGCAATAAAAAAGCCGCCCCAAACGAAGCCTTAGTGTCATTAGAAACTTAGCATTTGAGAATATGGCAAAAAATTCCAATAATTAAGTTGTTTAGCAAGGCATGGTCTTTTTAAAAAACAATCATAAATATAATAATTGATTTTTATATAAAAAAATTATATATAAGTTTATCAAATTAATGACTATTTTATTGTCATCTTTATGTGCATATTTGAATTGAAAATTTCTAAATCAAAATAAAAGACTATCAAAACTCCAATTTTAGTAAATATATAGTCAAAATGATCAGCTCGATTAGACAAATTCATCAATGCTAAAAGAGATCCGATCTAACTTCAAATTAGCCCAAATCAAACTTTCGAAGCATCATCAGAAATGTTGGGACGTTAATCGGAGTATCAAACGATCTCCAAATATCACATGCTTATGTTCGAATTGAATGCTCGACGAATCAAATCAAATGAGTCCAAAATAGTCAATTTCTGACATCATTAAGGTGTTAAACGTGAAAGAACATTATGTGATCATGGGTATCAATATAGGTCATTCAATTGAGTATTTCAAATTTTGGTTATATTTACAAGGTATGTCACTCTAAAAAATATATATAAATAGGTGCCCACTCTTAACATGAATCAAGCTTGGACCTTGTTAGTCAAGAAAGCTTAAAGGCTTAAAAAATCTCAGAGCTCCATCGAACAACTATTGCATGACTATCATCATCAGACCACTGCCAACACGCCACCACATACCGATCAACGCCATCAAACCACCATTGTTCAACCATCTCCATTGAATGATCGTTGTTAGACCACACCCAACAATTATCTTAGAACAACCACCCAAACACAGCCATTAAAACACCACACATCTACCATTGTTCGACTATAGTCCTCCAACCACCACCGTCATTTGAGTACTGTCCTTCAACCACTATCGCCAAACTATAATTTCCCATCTACCTTTGCCCAATTATTATCACACTCAGTGATCTAAAGTGAAAATTTTTATCTCTTTTCATTTATTCATTTATCATTTTTCTTACAATTCAATTAACTTTCAATATTCATTTACAACTAGATCTGACTAATTGCATTAATATAAAATAATTATAAACAAAAAATATAATTATATTACTATAGTCAATATTCACATTTTGCTTCAAAGTCCAAAATCCACAAGAATATATATAAAATCAAAGTGCTTAAAGTAGAACTAAACTAGCATCACTCTCTAGCCTCATGTTGCACGCTCCTTACATTTATCTAAAATCATGTAATGAGCACATAACCCAACAAGTAACCAAAACTTACTGATGCATTCAATATTAGACAAAAGAATCAATATGCTTACTCTAATTCCAGTCCATATCAATCAACAATAAATAGTCCATACATATAAGCAATAATCAATCTATAAAATCTTTATCAATAAATAGTAAAACCAATATGATCAATAAAGCTAAAAGAGAGCTATCATATCATATGAAAATTATTAAAAAGGACGATCAATTAATGGACATGCTATGTTATATTGTATAAATATCAATGCTAGTTCTATTAGTAGAACTTTAGTTCTATCAATCAATCGGTCCAATAGTTATATCTATCAATTAGTTTAATGTATTATCATATAAATGCAATCATGAATACAATTATGAAGTGCAATGTAGGACATTCAGCTTTAATGTGATATTTTCATCCTTCCATTCTAACCGTCGCCCAGTTAGTCATCAGTCTTTAATTTAACATCAACTGTCAACTAGTTGGTCATCAGCTTTTATCTTACCATCATTGTTTATTATCTTAAGTCAATTCACAGGTGACTTTCAATAGTTAATGAAGAGTTGTCACTCTCTACTTGTCGATGTAACTCTGTCAATCAATTCCAGGCTACAACTTGAATCACACCATAAATATTTTATTTTAAGGAAAGCTCGTAAGTCCACCCTCCTACTTAGGGTATTATATTTTAAGAGCCAACCCATATTAACTATAGTGTTAACAGTCAATCTTCCTTGCTTACATACAAATGTCACATTTATCTTATATCAATTATATTAGTTTCTCTTTAATGTATGAAATGCAAGAATCTCTAAAATACAGAAAAATATGCATACTAGACAATAATTTCAAAAAATCATAACTTTATTTTATTCGATGAAATTTAATAATATTATAGTCAAAATGCTCACACAATCAATATCTATTATATACAAAAAGTTATATGGTAGAAGTTCAATAAGTCAAGAGAAAATTCATTTTTTATTGATTTGGGAGAGATAAAGCTTGTATAAATTAAAACCATTGAAAACATGAGTAGAGTATAGTCACTTCAAATATAACAAAATTTGTAATAGGAGTTTTGGACTAAAAAACTTTGTAAAGCTTCATCTCTCTTCTCTCTCTCCTCTCCTCTCTCCCTTATATTGCCCTCCTCTTTCCTTTCCTTCCTGGCCAAGCAAACGAGAATAAGGAAGGGAGTGAGGTGGTGGCAGGGATTTAGATTCAATATATATAAAAACTCATTTTAGTACCTATTATAGTGTTGCTCCCATCACCTGCACTGCTCTTATGACCTAGTGTTGTAGCCCTACATTCTGAATCCAGAATTAATGTAGAATAGATCCTTTAAAGCCTTGGTGGCGATTTTTGATGTCACAGCATCCTCAGCACAACTAAGCTCTCGAGCACAGTGCCGCAACACTCCACTTTAGAATTTTCATATTTTTCAAAAGTTCATTTTAAACTTTGGTTTATTACAATTATGGTTCTCCAACCACAGTTAACCAACTACAAGCCTTTGACTATCATTGCTAGATCATGATCATCTAACCACTATCACTTGACCATAGCCCTCTGACTATTATTGTCTAATTAGGGTCATCTAACCACAATTTTTCAACAATGATCCTCAAACCATCATCATCCAACTATGATCACCAACACTTGCTAATTTTATTGCCCGTTGTCACCAACAATATTGATGCACGTCGTCGACACCAATTCTGACTTTCAACATCAACACTGAGATTTATACTAGACTTCATGGTGTCTAACTTCTTCTCTTCAATGGAAATGAAATAATAAAAAACAAATGATCTCTTGATTACAACTCTCAAGCCATTAATCCAATCCATATAGGTTATATCTATTATATTATATTAACTTATTCCATAATTAACATATACTAGTTGAATCATTTTCACTAGGTTGAAAATTTTGATTTTTCCCTTTTATCAAGTTTTTCATAAAAAAAACTTCAGTGACACTTACAGCTCCTCTTTTATCTATGTACTAAAAATTCAAATAAATGTTAAGACGTAAACAGACACACACACACACTCTCTCTCTCTCTAACTTTCTCTCTATTATCATGAATGCTCTAGCATGCAACAACTACATATTTTCTTATGATTTGATTATAGATAATTACAATCATAATTCTTTGATCCTACTTTAAAAAAAATGTCATCAAGACATTTGATAATAAAATCAAATACTTAAAATCCTCTTAATGAAATAATCTTCATTGAAGATCTATAATTAAATCTATGAAGCATGTTTTCTAATTAGGAAAAAAGTTAAGCTTCACAACTAAACAGGTATGAAAGCCTATTTGTAACAATTATAGTTGTGTTGTCCATACATCTGCAAAAGAAACTGTTATGATCAAATATCAAATGACCCACATGCTCATGTTGGAGCACATATATGAACAAACATTCACTTCTCTGTCCCAAACTAATTTCACTTGGCATATTATGACAGTAGAAGTTAAAAAAAAAAAAGTAACAAAAATCATCACCGTTGATTCTAAAATTCAAACAAATCAAATTACAAATAGCTTCACGTTTTCCCCATTTCTAGCTGTTACACACCAACACTCTCCTCATTGCTTCAGTCTTTTCAAGAACATAAATAAAGCAACAATTTCAAACACTCCCATGCCTCTCTGAGCCCATCAGATTCCTTACATATCAGCAAAAGAACAAATGCACAATAGAAATTCAACAAAATAAATATGGCAAATTTATGAAGGAATTAACAACGGCTATATATGAACCAAAAGGATCCAGTTTTCAGCCTGAGAGACTACTAATATATACTCTTCAATGACTTCTTTCCATCTCCATCCCTCATAAGGACTGTCAGCTTTTGCAACTTTGTAAGAAAAAGATTCACTTTCTCTTCCATCTTTCCATTTTCTTCTTGCAGCAAACAGTTAGAGAATGGTTTGTTTAAAACCTGCAATCTTAATCAACTAAAATCTGATAATATTTACGTAATCAATTCATTTTTCTGCGCTTAGAACAATTTTCTGACACATGTGATGAAAATGAAGATTTTATGGGTCTAATTTTCTCCTTCTTGGTGGACTCTTGAATCATTGCATTGTAGCAGGAGAAAACCTGCTCCTGTGACAAGAAATAACAGATAAAATAACGTCTTTGAATCAAGATTATATATCTCTCCCGTTCAGAAAACGAGAAGGGTGTGTATATTGACTATTTAGCTTACTACTTCCAAAGATTCTGACAGGGAGACTGAGCGCATCTTAGACTCCAATAGTTTCTCTGTTACCTCGTCACCTGATGCAGCCAAAATGGCCGCCGCAGCTATTGCTGAAGGGCGGTAATCCATCAAGTTCATAGCTGGATTGGGATTAAAATGCATAAAAATGACATTTTTATTTGAAAAACCAGATACTGGCAGGCTAGAACAGCAAAAATTCAGCACCTTCAAGAATATCCAAAATGAATGAAATGGCCTTAGAGAAAAGATCCTTGGAGCAATGATCAAAATTAAACTTTGATGCAAAATAGCAAAGGTAGGCAAATGGCGTCACCGAGTTTAGTTTCCATTCCAGCGTATCCAAAACGAGGAGCTCCATTCTCTTAATCGATTCGCTAGTGAACCAGTAATCTTCTAAGCAATACTCAGACAACAATGGCGGCGAGCACTCCTCCAATTTTGCAGCCAAGGATAAACAAGCTACTGACAAAAGCTTCGTTGCCCAGTTCTTCCCTTCCTAATCAATGAAAGGTGGAGAACTATTTGTAAATCTTTGAAGATAAATCAAATAACAAAAAGGTGACATTTTTACATCGATTGTCCGCCGGGTGAAGAACCGGTTCAGATAAGTTACTGCGAGGTAAGCGGTCTGAGAGCCAAATCGGAAGCAGGATTTCATCTGAATCAGAGCAGAAACACGCAAAAAATAAAAAAAATATTGAATTTTTCAAAATGAGTCGCAATGGTGAACTCACTTTGAGGATCCAGCGGACGGATTCGGATCTGTCGCGGAGCAGAGAAGTTTCCGATGTAGAGAGGTCATCGCAGAGCAAAGAGCTCTCTTTGGAGACGAGAGTCCCAATGTACTCGTCGTCTGCTTGGGAGAGGGAGGAATCGGTGAAGAAGATGTAGAGGTTGCTGAGTTCGTCATCTTCTTCGTCAGCAGCGAGATGGCTGCCGTCTTCGGGGCAGAAGAGGCTAGAGAGAGAGAAGGGGCAATCGGAGAAGTCCATGGAGGGTATTTGACGAGATTGAGCAGATGTGGAAGTTAAATAATAGAGGGCATTTCCCGCGGGAATTGTTTCCGCTGGTTGCAGCCCCGGATCGTGGGCAAGAGATTTAGCCTGACGAGATAGCCTCCTATAAATTCTCGGCATGTGTTAAAAATTGGAAATTTTACCGAATGCGCTGGCCATCACTTTTTTTTTTTTTTTACGATGAGAAAAAACTAGTAATCATGTCCTCACAAAATTGTCGTTTTAATTCTTCTTAGAATTTATTGAAAGGAGTAGCTCAGTATACTGAATGAGAAGAGGGAAGTCTTGATAAAAGAAAATATATTAATAAAGCAAAACTTAGTATAAGAGTAAGAAAAATAAATTGGAGGAGCTCACTAAGAGGTAGATAAGTTGTTTGTTTTTAAGTATTTAAAATACGTGTGTACTTAAATATAGTATAAATCAAATAAAATATATTTGAATTGATGACATCATATTCTTGTGTTTGATTAAGATGGGAAAAATCTAGGGCATTAGTGAAGGAAGAGAGGGAGGTGGCTACAATGTTGGTGAAGGAAGTGAGAGAGGTGGCTACAATGTTGGAGGCGTGTGGTGATCAAAAAAGGTGTAGGGGAGGTCGTGTGCATTGGAGGTCAATCAATAAAGGTGCATGCAGTCTCGATGTAGTATAATAATTCAAATATATGAAATAAAATTTTTTTAAAAATATGAAAATTTTGAAGTAGAACGCTTTGGTGCTGATCTGGTGAGTGTTGCAGTGCTATACCATGAACAATATATACATATACATGTCTCATCCCACGGATTCCCTCATTTGATTGCTTGGCCAGGAAGAATAGAGAGGAGAGAAAAATGTCTTTGGATCATATATGTCAGTCATTCCTGTTATAGATTTATTTTATTCATTGTAAGTGACTAATACATTACTTCTATTTTCAATGATTTTGATTTCTATGAATTTTATCTCTCCTAAATCTGTCAAAAATATATTATCTCTTAATTTCATAAGCTTTCATCATGCAAGTTTTAATATATTATAGATTTGATCATTCTGAATGATTTGATATGATTTTATTACATTTTAAATAAAAGTACTGAATGATATCAGATACATGATATGATAACTCCACGTGATATCCTACTGATCAACACGATTCACTAATTAGGTGTCATAAGGAGCTGGAGATTTATTGAGAGTTATAAAGAGTCAGGGTAACTGATTCACGTGACTCAAGGGGAGTTATAACGAGTACATTGATTGAGATTTATAAGGGGCGATTGATTGGGAGTTATAAGTGCAGGAGCAAGATAACCTTAAGATATACTCATCGAATATCTAAATACTGATACCGATACAACTACGAATATTGTACTGATATTGTGACTGACACTAATATTATTTTCTATCATTAACACTATTTAACGTTATTGATCATAATACTAATATAGTTATTGGTATTGGTATTGTTGACCGTTACTGATACTAGGATTGATGATGTAATGGATTGAGATGCAATGAATTATAAAATAATAAATTGATACAGATAATCAATATAGATATTGATACATATATTTCTCTATATGATTTATAGAATGTTGTTCTCTTTTATCTTGCATTAATTTCAGTTGTAAGATGTTATCCAATACATAGCGAAACAAGTGGAGAATGTCCGCCTCCTATACGCACCGATTGCACGCCCATGCCAAACTGTACTATTTTGGAAGGATTTTTTAGGGAGTTAGGAGGGAAATTTGAATGTAGGGATTGTTTAGAGATTTCTTTTTGGATTGTATGGATTAAATAATTTGTTTTCTTAGGGTTAAGGCATATGAAATTTGGCTGAAATTTGAGATCCGTTAGGTTTTTGGTCTCTAGCGGCGTCTAGAGATTTGGGAGAGATAGATCCTCCTCTCGAATAGAGGATCAATTATATCTTGGTATTTTTTATTTCTATTTCATCAAATAATACAAATTATCTACTGTTTTCTTGGTTTTGTGTGGATTCTTGTAGAGAATTTTTGTTGTTTTCCAAAGATTTATAGGAAATTCTTGAGATCTTCAAGTATTTCTTAATAAATTGGTATCGGAGCAAATTTTGGAACCATTTATGTGCTATTTTCTAGAAAATCGGTAGTTGCTTTTGGCCGGTGGAAGAGATTAATTGCTATTTTTTGGATCAATATTCAAATTTTTTGAACCTATAAAAATCAGGGTATTAATGGCGGCCAAGAAGGCAGATGGGTTGGAGGAATGCCTTGAAGGGGAGATGAGCCAAATGAAAGTGATGGTGGAAGATCAAATTTCATCCATATAAGAAAATGTTTCATCCGTAGAAGATAAAGTTTTTGCTATTCATGCAATTGTGAAGAAGCCATTGGAAAATCGAATTCAAACGGCGGCATCAGAGACAAAGGGACTAGTGGGAAGAACTACGAATTTTGAATTTCATAGGAGGGAAAACGATGTGGAGATCATGGAGGAGATGTTAAGAAGGCTCTTGGAGATGCAAAAATAAACTTCACCGGTGGTTTTGATGGCTAAACCTAACCAAGATTTGATCGGGATTTCCTTGGCCGAATAGAGGATAAAGGAGATCGGATAAGAGGAGTTTGACGAGGGGAGTTTCTTTCATCAAGAGCCACCTCCTGGGGCTCCGATAAGGGGTGGATCAAGGTTTTTGGATATGGGACAACAAAGAGGAAATCTTTTGATGAAGGCGGTAGGCGGCCGACCACTATGAGAGGCATTTTGGGAAATGTGAGTGTGTCATCAAAGAAGGAGGGGGTCAAGAGCCACCTCCTAGGGCTCCGATAAGGGGCAGAATAGGGTTATCGAATGGGGCATAGCAAGAAGGGAGTTTCGTGGTGAAGGTGGTGGGGTGGCTGACCGCTATGGGAGGTCTTTTCGGCAAGAGGAGTGGACGGCCGAAGGAGGGGGACAAGCTGAACCATGGGAATCGAGTCACGTGAGGCGAAGGAAAGGAAGATGGGATTCCCACCCCCGATACATGGGGGAAATATGGAGGGATCACGACAACCGCTACACTGGATGAGGAAGAAGCTATTAGAGTGGCAGCAATCCTAAGGTGAGGAAGTTGAGGATGCCAGTATTTGAAAAAGAGGATGCTTATGGTTGGGTGTACCTGGTGAAGATGTGTTTCATGGTGAATTGGTTGATTGAGGATGAGAAGTTTACGGTTGCATAGCTATGTGTAGAGGGGAAAGCTCTAGTTTGATTCCAGGGGACAATAGCATAGCCACTAACAGAGCAGCTGAAGAAAGCTATCAACCGTGTCCCATCCTTCCACCTTGAGGACAAGGTGGGTCTTTGGGAGGGGAGTATTGCTAGATCGATCCTACGGGATCGGCCCGTGAGAAACAGGCAAAGAATGTCTGTCTCCTATATGCACCGATTGCATGCCCAGGCCAAACCACACTGTTTTGGAAGGACTTTTAAGAGACTTAGGAGGGAAATTTGAATGTATGGACTGTTTAGAGATTTCCTTTTGGATTGTACAAAGTTTGTTTTCCTATGGTTAGGGCATCTGGAATTTGAATGAAATTTGAGATCCCTTAGGTTTTTGGGCTTTAGCGGCGCCTAGAGATTTGGGAGAGATAAATCCTCCTCTTGAATAGAGGATCAATTGTATCTTGGTATTTTTTGTTTCTATTTCATCGAATAATACAAATTATCTACTATTTTCCTGGTTTTGTGTGTATAATTATGGAGAATTTTTATTGTTTTCCAAAGATTGATAGGAAACTCTTAAGATCTTTAAGTGTTTTCTAACATAAGATTTTAGTTACTTGCTGGGCTATGTACTCATTATATGATTTTACATGTTTTTAGGAAAGGGTCCTATGATAAAAGGCTTCGGACAAGAAAAAAATGCAATCATATTTTATTTTCGTTGTTCATTAGTAAGCTCTAGTTAAATCGTTAAAATGAAACAATGATGTAATTCTTTCAATATAGATCATGGAGTGTGACATGCAGATAGCACAAAATCAAACGATGTGTTATGACAAAAAAAACTTACAGAAGAAAATTGGGAGTGTTTGTTTATGGCAGTGTTGAGGTGATAGCAACATATATGCCACGAGTGATCGATTCTAGCAATGTTTGAGGATGTGATATACATGGAGGGACTAAAAGTGATCAGTAGATATGTAACAATCATTGAGCAATCAAAAGATTAGTTGACTATTGATGTGGAGATGTAGCAAATAGCTGTTGATGGTGATAGTGGGTTTTCTAATGGGGCGGTTTTTGCATATGGGAAATGGAGACATGCAATCACTAGAGTGGTTGGACTAGGTAGTGATGGTTGCAAAATCGTTGTAGATTAAAGATAGAATCTTGTAAGGTTTTAAGACAGTGTTTGATTAGGATAGAATAATTATTTAAGGTAGGAGTGTTGGGCTTATTCTTATAGTAGCTCCTAAATGATATGATCGATTTGGAAGGTGTACAAGCAAATATCTCCAAAGGTCCGATTTTACATGAAGATCCTGATTTAATGCAACTAGACAGGACAACCATGACAAAATTAGTGAATTGCCAAGAATCACAAACTTGCCAGGGCTATCAACTCATCAGGGTCATTAGCCCGTCAACGTTTATATGAACCCAAAGAAACTAGGCATAATAGTCCAAGTTGAGCTCATAAATACCATATACAATCAATAAGCTATTCTAGCCAAACAAAATGGAGAGCTTCCTTGGTATGGATTGAAAGTTTTACTAAGACAGAGGTTCCCACAAATAAACAACATAAGATTTGTCGTAATTGACATTAAGGAGTAATGCACATTTTCATATAATATTGGTCCTGTGCACTCTATAATTATTGAATAATAAAAATAATAATAAAACATGCTATACATTTTCTGTAACACCTAAGCCCTGCCTTGAGCTTATAAAATAGGGTTGCAAAGGGGAGACTAAATCATCGAATCATTGGGTATTCAAACCTCATGCTCATTGGTAGTCCAATGAAAATTTGTAATCTCTCTCTCTCTCTCTCTCTCTCTCTCTCTCTCTCTCTCTCTCTCTCTCTCTGTGGATCTCTTCTCTGCCTCTTTTTTTTTTCTACTCATAGTATTTTATTATACGAGTCTCATAATGTCTTGCGAGTAAAGATATGACAAAACTGAATACAAGGGATAAACTTGAGTGATGAACTTTGAGTCGGTCAAATAATCTACTCTTGATCTCAACTGGCTAAGTATGCTTGAACTAGTTAGCATTTCATAATGGTTAGACAATTCTTGTTTAATGTCATATATGCTCCTTATGAACCTCATTAGGAATTCGACCAACCCGTGAAAGCAACCTAACCAAATAAGAATTTAAATTTATTATAACACATGAACAAACACAATGGTGCACATAAAATGCTATGTTGCGACATCATTCGTGCATAGGTCAAATCTACCTCAAATATAATGGTGCAAAAGCCAATAACAATCATAATAACAATAATGTTCAATCATAGTCTCATATTAAGATTGGTATTATCCAATTCGAGCATGATATTAATAAGTCATCTAATGGTAACACCTTTATTATTCAAGAGCAAATAGATGGTTAAATTAATGGTATGGGGGTGCACTCTTATGATAGATTTTTTTGTTTCTTTATTTGTTGAGTTTGTTTTAATATAAAAATTCTTTCATTTAGAGGATATAAATTTTTTGTTATATGTTTCTATTGTGTTGTTGGTCATACCTTACCTCTTTTTTGACACATGATTCTCTACTTGCTCAATATCTCGCCCTCTGTCAAAAAAATTTTAGCTGATAATTTTGTTGGCTGAATGATAATTTCAGATTTCTGTTAAGTTGCCAGCTTTTTATACACGATTCTCCTTTTTCCAATGGTAATTTATGATTTTGTTGGCTAAATGATACCTCTCACGACTGTAGCCAACCTCCAAAAGGGAATGACCCTTCGATAGGAGAAGTAATTAGGTACAAAATCCACTTACATGGAAAGCCAATGAGGATACTGCACACAACTGTGTATAATACCTTTAGTTGTTCATATGCATCCTCATCACTCTCGTATCTGCATTTAATAATCTCTCCTTGAGAAGGCAGATCTCTTAGAGCAATTGGATGAACTTTTTGCAGAGGGTGTCGACATGTAAACCTCAGCTCCGAGTAGGGCAGCAAGCAAACTGAGCATTCGACGAGATACTCAAGGTTCGGCTCGATAAGAGCTTGTTCGTGATCGTTTAATTAGTTAGTCGAACAAGCTTGAACATTGCTAAGAAGCTACTTTCTACAACAATTTTCAAAAAAATTTATTTTTTTTATACCAGCTTTACAATCATCTTTATAAACAACTGCAACAGCCAGGAATAGCTATCAGACTCGTTCAAATCAAAATACTCTGATGACCAAGTGGCACTCGGTTAGAGGGGCTGAAGAACCCCCTCTGCGCTGACTGCAAATCTAACCAGATCATTACCACCCATCAATACGATTAATATGGAGGTCTACAAAATCTACAAGTTCACAACTTCAGTTTAACCGGTTTGATATAACTTCAAGGTCTCAGTTTGTCAAAATCTCGTTAGACAATCATCAAATCTTTTTGCTAATGAGGCTTGCATCTACAGAAAGAGTAAGATAACAACTTATCTGGAAGGAAGCAATAATAAATCCTCCAGCAACAGCCATGCACGTTTTGTTGTTCAAATGACAACATGACGACAAAAAATGATAAAAATTCAGTTAAGACTAAAAGAATTTGATCTTCTAATAGAAACTAGCGATAAAAATAATAAAGAGAAGGAAAGTCATGCAAAAGATCTGAACTTCGTTCAAAGAAAATAAAATAAATTATACCAGATTTAAGAAAATTCAATCGCATTTTCAATTAAAAAAGGAGATGAACAAAGGAACAAAAGAATCATTGTCAAACAAACCTCATGTTTTAATAAAAAGGTTTCTCTCTATCGGAAGTCACCTGCTTTAAGTTTTCCACTTGATCGAGGATTGGAATTCTCTTATGATTTGATTATTAAAAAAAATGTTTTTTTTATCAAATCATGCAATTCCTTTTACATGACTAAGACAGTGGCGACCAGCAATTCCTCAGCCTGTAGCGATCAGCATGCCTTCCTTCAGTAACACCAGTAAGGGTCATGCCTCCGTTGACAGTTTATCTTATATGAATTGGAGGTCTAGATGGCTTGGCAAGTGAAGAATTCCTGTCAATTCTCAGGCAGTACTTGTATGTGGGTCGAACAAGTCAAAAACTTCTTCATTCAATGTCCTGATAAACACAACAATATAATTTGAGATGTTGTGCGCATTTTCCTTTAGGTATAAATTACGCATAATGTTTCAAAACTATAATATGATGACAGCAGTCATACTTACTGATGAACAAAAATAAAACTGGAACATTCTCCTTATAAATGACGCGTCTATTGTATTTGGAATACAGATTTGTCAAATCCCAAATATAAACAATCAAGAGATTTTCTGCATTGCCCATAATTGTGTTGTCTTGTTAGTTGCTATAGCCCTGCCGCTGAGTTCACTTTTACCCAACATGTAACCGTTAGCTCATCATTTCACCAATAATTACCACACGAACACTCCCCATCCTTGAAATGATGAAACCTCTTAGCATCTCTTACAACAATGTCTCTTCCAGTTGCAAGTGATATGAACATGATTGCACTATGGCAATCCCCACAAATCCTCAAGTTCTTGAGAATTCTAATTTTAGCTCCAACTTTCAGTTTTAGCAATCCGAAAGCCAAAGCTAACTTCTCGCTGTGAGTAGAAAGCGCATATTCCTTCCTCTCGGATTCAACAGCCTGCAATACATATCTAGTATCAGGAACATACCCCAATTTCCTCATCTTTGCTCCAAGTACCTCCAGGAATCTATATGCTTTGTGCACTTCAGGATGTGTTACGTCATTAACAAGGAAGACATGGACCTTATTTTCGACTTCGATCCAACTGCACCCAGGCTCCTTTTTCACCCCTCTGTCCTTCATCAGTTTCCTCACCTTTGCCACATCTTCCCATCGTCCAAAAGATGCGTAGATGTTGGATAGAAGAACATATGATCCATGATTTTGAGGTATCATATTGAAGAGGTGATCTGCTGCATAGACAGCAAGATCCACATTCCTATGAATTCTACAACCAGCAAGAACTGATTCCCATATCGATGGACCAGCCTCAAATGGCATTTGTTGAATCACATTCGTAGCCTCTTCAATCTTCCCAGCGCGTCCCAACAAATCTATCAATCGTGCATAATGATCTTCTCCTGGGCTTATACCATATTCACGTTGCATTGATTCGAAGTATTGAAAACCTTCATCAACTAGGCCAGCATGGTTACATGCAGTTAGCACAGTGAGAAAAGTAAGCCGGTCTGGATGGATACCCTCCTTGATCATCATCTCAAAGAGCTCAATGGCCTCATTTCCATGGCCATGCTGTGCAAAAGCTGCAATAATGGAATTCCATGAGACAAAATCTAAATCGGGCATAATAAGAAACACTAGATGAGATTCCTCAATAGCTCCGCATTTGGCATACATTGTCACAAGGGCATTTCCTGCTGAGATACTAGATTCATATCCAAGTCTAATTAGCTGTCCATGAAGCTGCCGTCCGTGTTCCATAGCTCCAAGATCCCCACAAGCAGAGAATGTTCCTGCGTAAGTATAGTCGCATGGTTTGACATTCTCAGCTCTCATTCGATTAAAAAGCTTCAGTGCTTCCTCTGAAAGCCCACTCTGAACCAATCCTGACATCATCACCATCCATGGTAGTTGGCTGTCACGAGGCATATCCTCAAATAAGGCACGGGCATCATCTATTTGACCCAAATTCACATACCCTGACAAAATCGCATTCCAAGAAACAGAATCCTTCATAATAATCCCATCAAAAATTTTCCTTGCAAGTTCCATCTTACTGCATCTTGAATACAGGGTAACCAAAACATTCTCCACTGGCAGAGTTGATTTGGGATCAAAACAGGGCCCATCCCGAATAATTCTAGCATGCACAGACTTGCCATGCCCGAACAACCCAGCATTTGCGCAGGCGCTGAGCACGCTCGTATAGGTAAACTCATCAAGGGGGAGCTTTAAGCAGAGCATTCTTCGAAAAATTTCAAAAGCGTCTGTGAAAAGCCCATGATGGACGTATCCTGAGATCATCGCATTCCAGACAACATCAAACCTATCCTCCATCTTATCAAACACTTGACGTGCAGAAAATACATCCCCTCTTCTGACATATCCAACAACCATGGTCGTCCAAGTCAGCTCATCTCTCTCAGGCATGTTATCAAAAACCTCACGTGCAATTATCCCTGCCACAAAAGACTCGCATTTACCATATAAAGCGATAAGAGCGTTTGAAACCGAGACCACCAGCTCTGACCCCAGCTTCACAGTAGGGCAGTGGAGCTGCTGACACTGTATAAGCTCCAGATTAACGATATAAGCCGCCGCACTAAGAACGCCAGTAAATGTGTAGTCGTCTGGTATGAATCCATCCAGGAGCATGCTACGAAAAACCTTAACGGCCTGCCGGCCTTGGCCGGCACGGGAATAGCCAGATATCATCGCATTGTAGAATACAGTGTCGCGAACACCGATGGGCGTTTCAACGAACACCTTACGTGCAAGGAGGAGATCGCCAGCGTTTGAGTAGGCATTGATGAGGGAGGTCCGAGCGACGACGTCGGGGCGTGGGGACGTGTCGGAGAGGTGGAGAGCTGATGGGATGTCACCGTGCTTGGAGTAGAGATCGATGAGGCGGTTGAGGATGTGGTTTTGGGGCTTGAAGCCGGAGGAGAGGATGTGGGCGTGGAGAGAGCGGAGGCGGCGAAGGAGGATGGAATGGCGAAGGCAGGACGTCAGGGAAGCGAGGAGTTGGAGATGGCCGGCGTAGAGATTGGCTACTGCAGTGGCGTCCGTGGTATGAAGAGCTAGCAATGTCGGGCGCATTTGGTTGCCCTCGCCTGCTCCATGTTTTAATTACCGTATTGGGATGCATTTTATTTGGCTTATCATAAATGCATAAGAAAAAATATTTTATATATATATATTGTTTATATTTATTGCATATCTAGGATCAATAAAAGATTTATGCATGATTATTCGGCAAGCTTTATGCTGACTGACTACTATCTACTACAATCATCCACTTTTCTCATCCAGGGCTTGAGGATTGGCAAATATTTGGTGTAATTTTAATAGTAATAGATCTAGCAGGGGATTGTGACTTTTGACGATCAAATCATTAATAATAGTACACATTTAAGATATCTTGGGTTTATTTTTCAGAGTGATGATGAAATATATGAGAATATTAATAGAATTTAAGTTGAATGGTTGAAGTGAGGGAATGCATCGGGCCTGTTGTGTGATAGAAAAGTACCCATCAAATTTAAGGGAAAATTCTATAAGATGATAGTGAGACTTGTAATATTTTATGGTGCAGAATATTGGCCATTAAAAGAGAGGCATAAAATTAAGTTAAATGTTGCAGAGATGATGATGCTCAGGTGGATGAGTGGCTCTACTCATAAAGGCATAATGAGAAATGAGCATATACATGAAAAAGTTGGAGTAGCTCCAGTGACAGATAAGATTAGAAAGAGTCGCCTTAGATGGTTTGGTCATATAAAACGTTGGCCTTCCGTGACCAATTAGGATAGTAGATGTATTAAATTTGGTCTATATTAAGAAATATAAAGGTAGACCTAAAAATACTTAGTTAGAAAAATATTAGAAATTACCTTTCTTTTATTAGATTTAAATGAGCATTTGAATCTTAATATGATACAATACAGAAAAAAATATTCATTTAGTCGACCCCACGTAGTGGGATAAAGGCTTAATGTTATTGATTGTTAATGTTATTGTTGCATATCTAGAACCATAGTCGTCATCGATCCACTATGGTACTCAAACCTGTCCAACTACGATCAGTCCAACCTTTGTTTCCCAACTATGGTTCTTCCAGCCTATATCGCTCAACTACAGTCCTTCCAACTACTATTGCTTTGGCTAGATCCCTGCAACCATCGTCGTTTGATTACTATCCCTCTAGCCGTTGTTGCCCAATTGCGATCCCTTCAACCACTAGCATCCAACTATGGTCTATTTGACTATCGTTGTCCGAATAACGTCCCTCCGACTTAATAAACAGAGGAACATTTTTTTAAGAATAGCTCGCATGCCAGTGAGTTCTTCTAACTCCAATCATGTAATGTGATGTATATAATGTATATTTGCCATATTATGCTGACGCCTTCCCTTCAAGAAAGGATGTTTATTTGTAATCAACGACAAACACTACTATAATCAATTCAATTGAGAAAGACCTAGTGGTTTTTCCCATTCTTGGATTTTCTACATAAAAATATATATAATCTCTTATGGCTCTTGCATATTTCTCTATCTTATCTTAATATGTGTTGTGTCTTTGTACAAAACTAAAACGTTAAACTTTCTATCTTTTTGTCACTGCAAATGTTACGACACACAACAATAGAAATACAAATTAAATCGGGAACCAATATGCAGTTGGCAAGATGTTGCGGACTTGTCATCAAATTTGAATGAAACAAGAAGGGGGAAAAGTGACCTTAGTTATAACGACAGATCTTACTATAATAGGTTATAAGATGGGCGAGAAGATTGCAAATATGTTCATTTAGAATCTTAGAAAAAGTGGAGTTTGTGGAATGATATTAGAGGTATTGCACAAACTTTAGTTTTTGATGGTAGAATAAGTTTCTTTGATTAACTACGAAGATTTGATGAAGAAATCATCATTGGCATTTCTTAATATAAAGAATATGAAGATCCAAAGAGAACTTTATTACTAGGATACAAGATGTAAATCGGATATTTCAAATTGTTTAAATTCTTATTTGAAAGAAAAAAAAAAGACAAATAAAAAAATCATTTATTCATTTTCTATCATCCTCCTTCCCCATTTAAACTTTTTATTTATAAAATGCAACACCTCAACTAATTAATTCCAAATAATTAATCAAATAATAACTGCTAAATGTTCTTTTTAATATTATACTTAAATTCACAACGGCACCACTGTCCAAATCTGGAATTATTTGAGGCTTTGAAGACACGCCCAAAGCGTGACGGGATCCAATGCAAGTACGTCAGCCCCACTCATCACCTTATGCGCTCGTCCCTCACATGCGCCCCACTACATCCACCGTTATTATCCCCACCATCTAAATCCAACGTTCAATATGCCACCCGCATAAAATTAAAAACGCGAATCACCGCCTCGGACACCGGTAGACTTCTTTTTCTCCTCTTCGGACGACTCAGTTTCTTCGTCGACGACCAAATTAGACCAAAAAGCTTTCTTTTCTTAACGATAAATCTAGCTCGAGCTTTTTCTCTCGCGCTTGTTTAATTCGGATCCGTTTTATTCTACCCTTCTGTTCGCCGCTGGGGAGCGGAAGGGATGGGGGGATTTTGGGTGAGTTGGCGTCGGCTGCTAGGGTTTGTGGTGGTTGTGTTGATAGTGCTTATGTCGGCGGCGATTCCGGCTGTGGGGAGGTTTGTTGTGGAGAAGAACAGCTTGATGGTGACGGCGCCATCGGATATGCGTGGAAAGCACGACAGTGCAATCGGGAACTTCGGGATACCGCAGTATGGAGGGAGTATGTCGGGGACAGTGGTTTACCCAAAGGATAATCAGATGGCGTGCGATGAGTTCAGCTCTTCGTTTCGGAACAAGCCAGGCGCTATGCCCACCTTCCTCCTCGTTGATCGCGGAGGTAAAAGCCGACCTTAATCTCACTTTGTGGGTTTGATCCCAAGTTTTTAGTTAGTTTGTTATGGTTCTGGGGGGAAGAGGCCGCGTTTTGGTGAAAATTGAACTACTTGCTGCATGGAATTTCAGGAACAGTTGCGGAAGAGACAAGATTCAATTTGAACAAGCTATCTGACAGAAATTTATTGATAAATATATCTTTTTTTTTTAAATATTTTGGATGCATGCTTTTAGGAAGTATCACTAATTTGGCATGGATAATTGATATTTAATACGTATGGAAATTGTTTTAGGAGTTGCCACCATTTTAGCGAGCAAATTAACTCGTTTTTTTCAGATATTCTACCATGCTTTACATTTTCTACTTAGAAAACTTCCATGTTTGAAATTACGTACTGCAATAGTTCAGAGAAATTGTTCTCTTTCTCTCTTAGAAACATTCCCGCGTATCTATTTGACTCTTATGATACGTTCTGTATCAGTTATTCGCTTAATCCCCTTGAGGTAGTTTGTAAACTGCATCCATTTAAATTTAACTGTTTGTATGCATGCAACGTGAAAAGGTTGGAGTAGCTCCACTGGAAGATATGATTAGAGAGAGTTGTCTTAGATGGTTTGGTCACATAAAACGGCGGCCTTCTGATGTCCCGGTTAGGAAAGTAGATGTTTTAGATTTGTCTTATGTTAAGAAAGGTAGAGGTTGACCTAAAAAGACTTGGTTAGAAAATATTAGAAATGACCTTTCTTTATTAGATTTAAATGAGAGTTTGACTCTTAACATGACACAATGTTGAAAAAGGATTCATGTAGCCAACCATGGGATAAAGGCTTGACGTTGTTGTTGTTGTTTGTATGCTTGCAATGTGACACCTTAATTTGAAATGCTTCAGTCCATCGCACTGATATCCTTCAATGCTGAAAGTGCTTTGGTTTAATTTGCTCATTTTGTTGTCCTTTTTCTCAGTTAGCCTTGTGGCCACTGAATTAAGACTGTGGGGTTTGTCAGGATACTTAGCTTTTTTTCTTGTTTATTTTTCTCATTTGCAGATTGTGTATTTGCTAAGAAGGTGTGGAATGCGCAGAATGCTGGTGCTTCCGCTGTTCTTGTTGTTGATAACACCAATGAGCCACTGATAACCATGGATTTGCCCCACGAGGATGATGAAGCTGCAAAATATATTCAGAATGTAACTATTCCATCTGCCCTCATTGACAAGAAGTTTGGACAAGATTTAAAGAAAGCTGTTGCCAGTGGTGAAATGGTCAATGTTAACCTTGATTGGAGGGAAGCTGTTCCACATCCGGATGAACGTGTAGAGTATGAGCTGTGGACAAACAGCAACGATGAGTGTGGGGCTAAATGTGACATGTTGATGGAATTTACGAAAGATTTTAAGGGCGCAGCTCAATTACTTGAGAAAGGCGGTTTTAGTCAGTTTACTCCCCATTACATTACCTGGTACTGCCCTGAGGCATTCCTTCTCAGCAAACAATGCAAGTCTCAGTGCATTAATCATGGGAGATATTGTGCGCCTGATCCTGAGCAGGACTTCAGCACAGGATATGATGGGAAGGATGTGGTTGTTGAAAATTTAAGACAACTTTGTGTGTTTAGAATTGCGAATGAAAGCAAGAAGCCTTGGATTTGGTGGGATTATGTAACTGATTTTCACATAAGATGTCCGATGAAGGAGAAGAAATATAACAAAGAATGTGCTGATTCTGTCATCAAATCTTTAGGTTGGTTTAGTTTTGTTGCTTTAACTCTTCATTTGAGAAACAATCAAGTTGATACTAATTCATCAGAACTAGATGGTTGCTTATTTTTGTGATTTAAATCAGCTACCGTGCATTCAAATAGTTGTGCTTACTTGTACGATACAAGTGTATAGTTATGCCTATTTTCCATTCTTTAACATACTTTTTTAGTTTCAACATCTTAAATTAGTTTAAAATTAGTATTCATTCAAGCAGAGTGATTTGTTTGATTGGAATTGTAGTTTTGTTTCATCATTAATTCTATTACTTCACATCAAAGAATCCAGTCAAAAGAAAGGTTTAACAAATAGCTTACATGTGAACAGGGCTGGATGCCAATAAGATTGGAAAATGTATGGGAGATCCAAATGAAGATGCTGATAATCCTATCTTGAAAGAAGAGCAAGATGCCCAGGTCACTTTCTCCTTATCTATCTTTCTTGTTCTTTTCTTTATGGCACGCTATTTGCTTTTCTTTGGATCTCTTCTGCCAACATAATTTCTTAACAAACATTTGCCTATGATTTTTGTGTCAAATAAGGAATCTTTGTGACTTAAATTCATACCTGACCTTTTAGAAAAATCCTTATTTATGTAGATTGGAAAAGGTTCCAGAGGAGATGTCACCATACTGCCTACACTCGTTGTTAATAATCGGCAGTATAGAGGTTAGTCCTTTGACCATCATACATTTGATTGGTAAGATATGTGCAATTTGTTGGGTTATTCCTTGACCAGATTTATGCAATTGGCAGGTAAGTTGGAGAAAAAAGCTGTGCTAAAAGCTATTTGTTCTGGTTTTGAGGAAACTACGGAGCCTGCTGCTTGTCTTAGTGATGGTAAGGTTTGATAAAAAAATTGTGGTTGCAGAGTCCTTTGGGCTTGCCTGAAATAGATGTTTGATTGAAGAATGCTAATCTGATTGCTCATTTTGTATAGATATTGAAACAAACGAGTGTCTTGATAATAATGGGGGTTGCTGGAAAGATAAAGTTTCCAACATTACTGCATGCAAGGTATCGGCCAATAATATTGTAAAGTTAATTAGGTTGAAAGATCTTATTTTTTAGTTCTAATGGTCTGGTTAGTTTGCAGGACACATTTCGTGGCAGAGTTTGCGAGTGTCCCCTGTTCAATGGTGTGCAGTTCAAGGGAGATGGCTACAGCCATTGCGAAGGTATTCATCCCTTGCTTAATGTATGTACACCTATGTGTGTGTCTTTAGTTATGCGGCCTGTAGATGACATGACACGGGAGTAAATGCGCTTATCTTTTTTTCACATTTTAATAACCAGATAACTAATGATGATTTTCTAAATAAAAAAGAAATAGAATAGAATCCAGAAACTCTAATATTCAGAAACAGCTTTTGATGCATCGGAAGTTGTACCAGAACCATATTATTGTCTGTGATTCTTCCAGTTACGTACAATGTTTTTCTTTAACTACTTAAGGTGAAAAGTTAGTATGCACCTATCCTATATATAGAAGGTTATGCGTGTGTCCGTGTTAACGAGTTGTTCAAGAGGTGGAGGGATCTAACTTGTGGGACATGAATGGAATGCCTAGATGCCCCACTGAAACAAGCTAGTCAGCTAAGGGAATTTTCCTTTGGAAGTTACGAGTGATTGGCTTGTTGGAGGTATAAATCAATCCGTTGTTAGCATCATATCTTTTGCGGTTGAGGAGGAGAATCCATGCTTTATTTATTTAACTTGAAAACAGCGGCAAACTTCTTGCGGCCTGGGCAATCCTCGATTGTCAACTGAAGTTCTTTCTGAAGCCTATAAGCTTGCTAATGAGAAAACAACATGGTGCGAGTCACAGAGATAAATGTTGTAGACCTAGGATTATTCCCAGGGAACCATAGATGCCAAAGTGTTTTTTGATTTATTTTTGATAGAGTACAAACACGTAGAAGCAGAGCTAGGAAGTCTATGGCTCTTCAAATACAACCACGTATTACTCTTTTTAAGGAAGCTAGAAACACAACAAGAAATTTAGTTCTACTGTCCTCCCTTTAAGCAAATGAAAAAGACATCGACAATAGCTGAAAGCATGATTATGTTGATGTTGGTTGTTTTAAAGTTTAGGTTCTCTAATTCAAATCTAAAATACAATGTGAGGTTAGGCTAAATGAGGGATATGGAACACTTATTTTAAACATAAATTTAGATTAAATGCCATTAATTCATGCATAAAACATGTAGATTTGTATGAAAACTATGTCACAAAAAATTATTCAGTTCTACTGTCCTCCCTTTAAGCAAATGAAAAAGACATCGACAATAGCTGAAAGCATGATTATGTTGATGTTGGTTGTTTTAAAGTTTAGGTTCTCTAATTCAAATCTAAAATACAATGTGAGGTTAGGCTAAATGAGGGATATGGAACACTTATTTTAAACATAAATTTAGATTAAATGCCATTAATTCATGCATAAAACATGTAGATTTGTATGAAAACTATGTCACAAAAAATTATTCACCACTACTAGTGGATTTGGAAAAATAAATGAAATCCACTCCAATGATCAAAATTTGTCCAACATATACCATTAAACGCAAGAATTAGAGAACATGATAGGCAAACAATTGATTAAAATTTTGTGTATGGATAAGTTCCCATAATATAAAATATCTGAACTAATCATAAAAATGAGAAGAGAAGAGGGAGAAAAAGAAAGAAGAAAAGAATAAGGAGTTGTTTTGTTGGATGTTTTTAAAATACACTCATTTTAGAAATGCGAAGTTATTGTAATTCATAGAAATGCATGAGTTATTTGGTTTTATGCAAATTAAATGCATTGAAATGATTTTTTGTGTTTGTGATACCTTCCAAATGCATTGAAATACGACGTATGCTAGCTAGAGAGAGGGGCAACATACAAAAATCATGAGTAGTCATAGTGTGTGATTTAAAAGTTATCCGATTTGGGTGATTTCCAAATGTAGGGAAAACAATGGTATTGTGTGGTTTAAAATCCCCAAAAAATTTACTTGACATTTTTTTTATTTCAAACCAACCATTTGAAATGCAAGCGAAAAAATGCAATACAATGTTGATGCTTTTGACCATACAACGAGGGGGAAAAAGCTTGCTGGATAAAAGATCACATAATAAGATTGCTCGGCTTCAAATCATACACCAACCGCTGAATACCAATAGGAATAGAAACTCCTGTAAGAAAATGAATTGCTGCAACTCCTGCCTAAATTGAATTAGAGTAGAATTGAAGTAGAGATAGGTATAATCGTAAACTTCCACCATTGGATTAAAAGCCATGTGAATAAAAGTTGCGGTGGTATGATAGTAATGCTATAGCATTATCACAAACATAATTTTTGTATGATTAGAAACAATGTCGTTATAAAGATCCTCCATATGGATAAATTTGTTAGAAATAGAATCTAGAACTTTAAGCCATCCTAAAATTTTCATAAAATTCCTATTCATTATTTGCATATACATACATACTGCCCTAATATTAATTTGAAATTTAAAATTTAAAATGATTGACATTCCATATACATATTGTATTTTTAAGCCCATAGACTTTGAGTTACATATCAATTATATCACTAGTTTGGGAAAAATGAACTTTGAAGAATACAACAACAACATTAAACCTTTATCTCACTACGTGGGTTTGACTATATGAATTCTTTTTCTCCATTGTGTCATATTAAGAGTCAAATTCTCATTTAAATCTAATAAGAAAGGTCATTTCTAATACTTTCTAACCAAGTCTTTTTAGGTCTACGTCTCTCATTCTTAACGTAAGCTAGATCTACTCTCCTAATCAGGTCATCAGGGCTGACATTTTATGCGACCAAAGTCCCAAACCATTTAAAGTGATTATCTCTAATCTTATTTGCCACTGGAGCTACTCCAACCTTTTCATGTATATACTCATTTCACATTCTATCTTTGAGTATAAAGCCACTCATCAACCTGAGCATCCTCATCTCTGCAATACTTAACTTAATTTTATGCTTATCTTTTAATGTCCAACATTCTGCACTATAAAGTATTGCATGTCTCACCACCATCTTATAGAATTTTTCCTCAAGTTTAAGGGGTTCTTTTCTAGTACACAACAAGCCCGATGCATTCCTCCACTTCAACCATTCAACATGAATTTTACTAATTATATTCCTATTTATTTTTCCATCACTTTGAACAATAGGCCTGAGGTATCTAAAAAGTGTACTCTTTTTAATGACTTGATCGCCAAAAGTTACAATCTCCCAATTAGATCTATTACTGCTAAAATTACAATCCATGGATTTGGTTTTAGATCTACTTCAACGGAAACCTTTAGACTCTAAGGTTGACCTCCATAATTCAAGTTTTCCTTCAACTCTTTCTCTAGTCTTATCAATAAGAAAAATATGCAAAAAGCATACACCAGGGTACATCCTCTTACAAATGTCTAGTAAGAACAAACATGATTAAAGCAAAAAGATATGAGCTTAAAGCTTATCCTTGATGTAATCCAATTAAAATAGAAAAATACTTGGTCAAACCACCTCGTGTTTGAACACAAGTAACAACTAGGGGTATAAGTGAGCCGAGCCGGTTTGAGCTCGGCTCGTTTAGGGGCTCGCGAGCCGAGCTTATTGAGCTCACGAGTCGAGTTCGAGCTCGATGAGGCTCGGCCTATGAGCTTGCAAGTCTGCTCGAATTACTGCTTGAATTTTTTTTTTAAATTTTTAATATTTTTATTACATTTAGAAGTTTTCGAATAAATGTTGCGACTGGGCTTTCTTTTCAAAGCTTTACTTATTATTAAACAATGAAATTTTCAATACGTATGATATTGCAAAGCATGGCAACTGTGCGAAAACCGGGTGGGAAAACTAAAATAGGCAGGCACGAAACCGACGCATGCGGGAAATCGAGCAGCTTGATGAGCTCAGTACAGTGTCGCGAGTCGAGCTCACTTTCTGACTAACGAGCTGAGCTTGATAGTGCCAAAACTCGATTCGACTCGACTCGACTCGTTTACACCCCTAGCTCCTGCAGACATATCCTTAATGACTTGAATGTAAGTATTATTAACTCTTTTCTTTTCTAAAATTCTTCAGAGCATTTCTTTTGGAACTTTATCATATGCTTTCTCTAAATCAATAAATATCATATATAGATCCTCCTTATTCTCTCTAAACTTCTCCATCAAACCTCTCAATAAATGTATATCTTCCATAATAGACCTACTTGGCATGAATCCAAATTGATATTGAGAAACATTAGTATCATGTCGTAACCCATACTCAATTATTCTCCTCCATAATTTTAATGTATGACACATTAGCTTAATTTATCTATAATTCGCACAATCTTATGCATCATCTTTATTCTTAAAAATAGAAACCAACATATTCCTTCTCAACTGAGCATATATTAAGAAAATTGACTGAAAAAATAATTAAAACTAAGTACATCCTGATTCAAGATTTTTTGTGTAGCAAATTCTTTTATACATATGCATATTCTGTCTGGAATTATATAACATAATTAATAAATATATTTATTATCATCAAAATGAAGGAGATTGTTGACCTCATGAGCTTTATTAATTTGGATTTTTATTATAACAAATAAACTAAGAAATTATGTCTGGTGACTTTATTTGAGGTGTACATGTTAATAGTAAATACTATGCAGACATGTTTGCGAGTTTATGAAGATTGACTTATAGATCAAGAAATTTTTATTCTTCGTATGTAGAAGTCATGAGAATGTAATATCAAAGATGGTAGGCAAGCAACAAAAATTTAAAAACATAAGATTATAAATAATTTTATTAATTTTTCTTTATTACTATTATATGCATTTCCTTACATAAGATGTTTTAAAATGTAAATTAAATTGAATTTTTAAAATTGATTAATAAATATGTTTAAATAATAATTTGAACATCGATTGTGTTTACGGGCATCTGCTGATCTTTATGGGTTGCCACAAACAATTAATGGACTGTCACAAACCGTTGTGCATGCTCCATTACGAGTTAGAGAGATTGACTTACGATAATTATCTATTATCAAGCCTTGTCAAATTTTTACAGGCCTATGCAAAGCCTTTGCTGTCCTTTGTAAATCTTTTCGGGTACCCACAAACTTAAATGTGAATTTTTTTTTTGGTTTCAGCTAATAAACGAATTTGGTATGGTTACCTGTCATGTGTCTTGAATGGATGCTATCCAAATACTAGATGCGTTCACTGATCATAGTGTGAACGTCTTTGCATGGAACATCAACTTGTTAGTTCGGGGATGGATAAATTGGTTGCATGTATTTTAAAAATTCTATTAGTAAAATAAATACAATGTATTTTGATGACCCAAAGCTGTTTTGGTTTGTTGCAGAATAAATACATGAAAACATTTTTTTTTTCCGTTTTGTTGAATGTGAAGTTCAGAGTTTGATATTCCACTGAAATGACGTGGTAAGATTACCTCTTCAAAATCCTTAAATTGAAAAAGAAAAAGAAAGGTTTCTTTGATGCGAAGAAGCTATAATGGGAGGATAGAGGAGGCTTTTGATGATATATGTTAGTTTGGGTGTAATAGCTCTAGAGAACTTGATAGAGCGCTTAAAGTATAAACGAATTGAACTTGGTGGAGAAGTGCAACGTTGACAAGAGGAGTGTAACTTGTGGTGAATTTCTTTGATAATTAGATTTCATCAATCTTCAATTGAAGGCGCAAGTGTTGACTAACTTGGAGTTGGAGAAGATGAAGAGATAGTTGAACTTCGTTTACCCAGTAGATGTTTGTGGTTGTGCAATGAAGGAAGCCGATAAAGAGAAAGAAACTCTCTCAATGACGCCTTTTTTGCATGTAAATGTGGATGTTTGTGTTATTTAAAATGCATCAAAAATTTTGTTTTGCTTTACGCCAAACACCAAAAAAAAGAAAATCCCAGCAAACTTTTTTGCTTTACATTTATCATACCTCATACTAGGAACCCGTAAAAGGATGCCAAATAATTAAAAATGGAAGATTGATGAAGTCGACTCTAAATAGCTCGGACAAGGCTAATGATGATGAATACATTAATCCATTTTTTGGACTAGGTTTTGACATTCAAATTAACTAAATTACTGCTTAGTTTATTAACCTACAATTTGTTAGGATGGTTCAAGTTTTATATTCCTAGTTACATGAATTCTACACATTTGTGGCAGGTTATGGCTCAGTGTTGGTTTTTGTTTGCCCGACCCTTGATCAACAATCATTATTAACATGCATAGTTGTTTAGATTATTTTTCTTTTGCCGACCCCACTTAGTGGGATAAAGGTTTTGTGTTGTTGTATAAAACTAGATTTCTTATGATTTGTGAGTTGAGAACTTGGACAATTATTTTGGTTGTGTTGCCCCAAATATTTGTTACCTTCAACTTTTGATTGTAACAATATAGCAAAATATTGCACGTCATTCTGCTGTACAATTTGGTTCGGTGGCACCTTAATTATACATGTTAATAGTGCATCTTAGAGTTGATAGTGTAGTGTAGTGCAATGCTATTTACATGACAAGGTAGATCAAAGAAAAAATAACTTGCTCTATAGAATATAAAGCATAACACACGTTATATGATTTAAAATTTCTAGTTTATATTTTTACTTATTAGTTTAATAATCTATTTAAATTACTTGTATGAATAAAAAATATTCTGCATATAGCATAATGAGTATGTTTTCGTTGTTAAGCTTAGTTCTCATGCAAATATATTTGTTCAATCGTCTTATGATAATGTGCAAGGTAGATGTTACAGAATGGCTGTACAATCATCTTTTTTATTTATGGATGAGCAGGGTTACAACCTATTAATGCGTCGGTTACTGATGTATCTGCCCTTAAGTTGAGCTTGCTATATGCTTATCTTCTTTTTTTCTCCTTTATTAAAAAAAATTAAATGCTCTTTTGCGCATAATAATTTTCTTATACTCTAGTTATCATTGCTATATCTTTTTTATTTCTTTGACTTAGTCTTGTAAGGGTTTATTAATCTCTCTTGAGTTTTCACTCTTATTGAAATGACTTGCTTCATACTCTCAAGTTCATGGATATTGGAAACACTTACAAGTGTGTATATAATCAAAATTGATGGATAAATTATGGCTTCCTTTTCAAGGATTAGCACATACTATGCTCTTTTTTAATTAATTCTGATGGCTAATGGGGTTTATATTTATCCATTGATTTCCTTTTAACTTCTAAACTTTATTCATGATTTGCCCTTTCATTGTTTTTCCTATCATTTTCTATTAAAGATGAACTCTTGAATGCATTAAAGGGTTGTCGGAAAAATAAACTGCAGATTTGAAAATTTATGTTTTTTGATCAAATATGGTATAGGTAATAAGATAACATTTTGATAGATAAAAATAATATTCTACAATGGATTCAAAAATAAAAATATGATTTTAACAAACGTCTACGTTTCTAAAAACTTTCTTCTACTTATATGATTAAGGATGACTTATAGTATTCTGGAGTACATGTATCTCATAAAGACAATTTCTTATTGTTAATTACATTACAAGAGAAGTGATTTCTTGAGAATACTCACGATTAATTAAGGACAAATATTTTTATATAATTTTAAAGTTAAGAAAAGAATGTTCTTTTATAATTTCAGATGGGATTGTTTCAATTTAGAACAAATTTTTTCGTAAGATTGAATGATAAAAAGTATAGAACTCTTGGATTCTGAGAAGTTAAGCACTCCAAATTATTCTGTGTTGGGTCTTAATGTTTTGAAGTTTGAATTTAGCATTAAGTTTTTCATTTTATTAAATATTTGAAATTTATATGTCATCAATAGAAGATTGAGAAAATTTATTGGAGGTGAGAATTTATTATGTTGCAACTGAGATATTATCAGCTTTAGATCCTAAAACTAAGGTCATAATTACTATACAAGTAGTACATGGAACCTAGGTATAAAGAAATGCAAGAGACTTGCAACTTTTACCCTACTAAATATTTAAGGAAGCCCGATTCTATTGTACTTATAATCCTGTATGAAAATGATTGCCAGCTGAACCTACATAATTGCTTTAAAATTATGTTGTTAAAGTTTTTATGCAATGTAGAATAGGCTAGTCTATTTTATTTTAGGAATTTGTGGCTTGTACCTTGACCACTTAAGACAAGCAGCAAGACCATGAAGAATATACAAATGCTTATAGCTAATGCAAAATTTTATATTTAATCTTTAGTGACTTTTTATTTTTGTTTTGAGTTCCTAAATGTCATTTCTAGTTGATTTATTTTAATCGTTATATTATAGAAAAAGTTTTATTTCTAGTAAATCTATTATTAAAAAAAAAATCAAGTCTTCTTAAAATTAAGCATGCAAGTTTTGATTTTGGTTGTAATAAAGTTTTCATTTTGGTTGTAAATAAAGTTTTGAATGCTGTTCTGGTTTTGACATTCAATCTAATTTTGCAATTAACTTCAAGTTTTAGTTCTGGTTTAAATTTTATAATCAAGTTTTAGTTTTATTTAGGTTTAAAATTTTCAGTTGTTGAAATAAAATATTCTAATGCAATGAAATTTAAAATAATATATAGAAAAACATCAGCAAGAAAATACAAGAAAGAAGAAACTTGCCCTAAAATTGTTAAAGCTGGTGCTCTCTCTAACATCTAATGTGTGCTAAATTGTGAGCATGTCACTCTATTATTTGTTTAATCCAGGGGGTTTCAATTCAAGTTTTTAATGATTTCTAGCTTTTATTTGAATTTTAAGGAGGGTTGCGTTAGGTAGTCGACAGCCAGCGTAAAACTTGTCGAATAACCATGACATGAATCCTTTAATAAATTGTGTTAATGCTAGGGCGTTCCCTGGAAGCGACGCACTGTATGGCCTGAATACAGTGAAAAGTGTGCAAGGGCCGCTGCATCGGCGCCCGGGTGCAGTGTTAAATAGGCAAGGGTTCCCACATCAAGAACGGATGTGGGCAAAGAAGCTAGTCCATGATACTAATATTAGGATAGGAACTTGGAATATAGGTTCCCTTACAGGAAGATTAATGGAATTAATAGATATTATGATTCATAGGAAGATAAATATTTTGTGTATTCAGGAAACTAAATGGGTTGGAGAGAAGGCTAAGGAGATTGATAGTTTAGGATTTAAAGTTTGGTATTCAGGTAAGAGTCGTACTAGAAATGATGTAGGCGTGATTATAGATAAGAGTTTGAAGGATAATGTTATAAATATTAATAGAATTGGAGATAGAATTATGGCTTTAAAGATTGTTGTTGATGCTAAGATTATTAATATTATAAGTGCTTATGCTCCTCAAGTAGGTTTGGATATGTGTTCAAAATTAAAATTTTGGGAAGATTTAGAAGAATTAATTCAAAAGATACCTCTCGAAGAAAAATTTTTTATTGGAGGAGATTTAAATGGACATGTTGGTAGAGAGGTAAATGATTTTAAAAGCATTCATGGTGGATATGGGTTTGGAATGACTAATGAAGGTGGTAAGACCATACTAGATTTTTCTTTAGCTTATGATTTTTTAATTGCTAATACCTTCTTTAAGAAAAGAGATGAGCATCTCATCACTTATAAGAATGGTTATAGTAAAACTCAGATTGATTATTTTCTTATAAGAAAAGTAGATCGTTTAGATTGCAAAGATTGTAAAGTTATTCCGAGTGAAAGTTTATGTACCCAACATCGCTTATTAGTTTTAGACTTTATGATGAAAGGATAGAAAATAAAAAATAAAGTAAAGCGATTTTCTAGGATTAGATGGGGGCATTTAAAGAATAGTAATAAAAATATTTTTGAGAGTAAGATTTTAGATTCTAAGATTTTATTTGTGCATGAGGATGCTAATGTTATGTGGGAAAAAGTGGCTAGTGATATTAAAAATATTGCTAAAGATGTGTTTGGAGTATCAAAGGGAAAAGCCCCTAATAATAAAAATAGCTGGTGGTGGAATCCAATTGTGCAAGAAAAGATAAAAAATTAGAAGATTTGTTATAAAAATTGGTTTAGATGTAAAAATTCTGATAATTGGGAAAGATATAAAGAGGCATGTAAGGATTCTAAGAAAGCAATATGTGATGCAAAGATCTTAGCTTTTAATAATTTATATAATAGATTAGATACTAAGGAGGGAGAAAGATATATGTATAAGTTAGCCAAACAAAGAGATAGGAGTAGTAAGGATTTAATTCAAGTGAAGTGTATTAAGGATGAAGATCAAAAAGTACTTTTCTTAGAAGATGATATTCAACAAAGGTGGATGAGATATTTTGATAAACTTTTTAATGAAGATTGTAGGAATACAATTGACTTTAGTGACCTTAGCATCCTAAATGAAAATAAAGATTTCTGTTTTTATCGGCGTATTAGTAAAACCGAAGTTAGAGAGGCTTTAAAGAAAATGAAGTGTGGAAAAGCTGTTGGACCTGATGATATCCCAATAGAGATGTGGAAATGCTTAGGAGATGAAGGAATTTCTTGGCTAACTAAACTTTTTAATAATATTTTGAAGACTAAAAAGATGCCAGATGCGTGGAGAATGAGTGTATTGATTCCTATTTATAAGAATAAAGGTGATGCACAAGATTGTGCGAATTATAGAGGAATTAAGTTAATGTGTCACACTTTAAAACTATGGGAGCAAGTTATGGAACGTAGGCTGCGGCGTGATACTAATGTTTCTCAAAATCAATTTGGATTCATGCCTGGTAGGTCTACTATGGAAGCCATACATTTATTGAGAGGTTTGATGGAGAAATATAGGGAGAATAAGGAGGATCTACATATGATATTTATTGATTTAGAGAAAGCATATGATAAAGTTCCAAGAGAAGTGCTATGGAGAGTTCTTGAAAAGAAAGGAGTTAATAATGCTTATATTCAAATCATTAAAGATATGTATGAAGGAGCTACTACTTGTGTTCAAACACAAGGTGGTTTGACCAAGTATTTCCCTATTTCGGTTGGATTACATCAAGGATCAGCTTTAAGCCCATATCTTTTCGCGTTAGTCATGGATGTTCTCACTAGACATTTACAAGAGGATGTACCCTGGTGTATGCTTTTTGCTGATGATATTCTTCTTGTTGACAAGACTAAAGAGGGAGTTGAAGGTAAACTTGAAGTCTGGAGATCAACCTTAGAGTCTAAAGGTTTTCGCTTGAGTAGATCTAAAACTGAATATATGGAGTGTAATTTTAGCAGTAATAGACCTAGTGAGGGGATTGTGACTTTGGGCGATCAAGTCATTAATAAGAGTACACGTTTTAGATATCTTGGATCTATTGTTCAGAGTGATGGTGAAATAGATGGGGATGTTATCAGTAGAATTCAAGTTGGATGGTTGAAGTGGAGGAATGCATCGGGCTTGTTGTGTGATAGAAAAGTCCCCCTTAAACTTAAGGGAAAATTCTATAAGATGGTGGTGAGACCTGCAATGCTTTATGGTGCAGAATGTTGGCCATTAAAAGAGAAGCATAATACTAAGTTATGTGTTGCGGAGATGAGGATGCTTAGGTGGATGAGTGGATTTACTCTTAGAGACAGGATACGAAATGAGCATATACGTGAAAAGGTTGGAGTAGCTCCAGTGGAGGATAAGATTAGAGAGAGTCGCCTTAGATGGTTTGGTCACATAAAACGGCGGCCTTCCGATGACCCAGTTAGGAAAGTAGAGGTATTAGATTTGACTTATGTTAAGAAAGGTAGAGGTAGACCTAAAAAGACTTGGTTAGAAAATATTAGAAATGATCTTTCTCTATTAGATTTAAACGAGAATTTGACTTTGAACCGGACACAATGGAGAAAAAGGATTCATGTTGCCGACCCCACGTAGTGGGACAAAGGCTTGTTATTGTTATTGTTGTTATTGTTTAAGGTCTTAAAAAATAGTTTAAATGCACAAAATTTACTTGAAAGTGAGCATTTTTATTTAAAGCATCTAAGACATAGTAAGATGTGCATCCACCTTAAGGGTGAGATAGTATTTTCTAGTGTCTTAGAGGCAATCAAGTGTCTTTTATAATTTTTAATTATTTAAGTCTTTTGTTTATGATTTATAAGGGAGAATCTTCTTTTAAGTTTAATGAGATTTTAAGTTATTTAATTTATTATTTTTTATAATTTTGTGAGTTCATAAAATTTTATTTGATATTTTTAATTTGTTTAATCATTAATAAATTTCTTAATTTTTGATGATTTAATTATTCTTTTCTTAAGTATAAAATTTGTTTATTTTTCTTAAATTTCTTAATTGGCCTAGATTTTGAAACTTCAAATGGACTCAAACTATAATTTATTAGATTTTAAAGATTTTAATTTTAAACCTTCAAATAGACTCAAACTATCACGAAACTTTTCTCACAAGTCAAAGATGACTTAGAGAACATTCCTTTAAAATTTAAAGCTATTTGAAATTAAATTTGATTTATTGTTGTTACTTATTCATTAACCTTTAAAATCTAATAAATTATAATAACTGTTTCCAAATTAATTTAATTTTATTTTCTCTAATTTTAGACATAAGTTCGATGCACTTTATTTGATATTTTTAGAATTTTTCTGTAATTAATTATGAATTTTTAAATTTCCAATGCTTCTTATAAGGATTTCTTTACATTGGAATTAGGATTTGATTATTATCTCTCTAAATGAACTCTAATCTTCATAACATTTAAACCACATACCTCTAGAGATCTAAGGATCTATCTCTGAAAATTTGAACCTATTTCAAGTTATTCTTAATGTTTAATGATTCATTTATTTAATATTAAATTAATAAGGTTTTATGATGAATTAAAGTTCTATGATTAATTAAGGTTCCAATGCTTCTTATAAGGATTTCATTACATTGTAATTAGGATTTGATTATTAATTTCTTTACAGTGAACCTATTTGAAGCTATTCTTAATTTTAATGATTCATTGATTTAAAATCAAATTAATATGGTTCTATGATTAATTAAATTCTATGATTAATTAAGGTTCTATGATTACTTAAGGTTCCAATGCTTGTTATAAGGATTTTCTTACATTGGAATTAGGATTTGATTATTATCTCGCTAAATGAACTCAAATCTTCATAACATTTAAACTACGTACCACCAAGGATCTAATGATCAATCTCTGAAAATTTGAACCTATTTGAAGCTATTCTTAAATTTTAATGATTCATTGATTTAATAATTAAATTCATATTAGAAATTTAAGCAATTTATTTTTTTTCAAAATGGTTTGAATTATTTTTCATTGATTCTATGATAATTATGGTTCTAATGCAATTTATTTCATATATTTATAAATTTTATTGAATTTTTAATTTTACAAGATTCCTAGGTCTATAAGTCTCCTACCTTAACTTAGAATTAAGATTTGGTAATTTTCTAACCAAATGAACTCAAAATTTTTTGAAATTAAAACAAGAAAGTGTCACCATCCTCAAGTTCAATCTATTGAAATTTGGGGTCATTTGTATTAGAAATGAGTTTTTGAGAACTTTCTTTAAAATTTAGGATTAAGTCATTTAATGAATTATTAAAGGTACTAAGCCATTTTATTTTTATTTGGGAGATTTTCTCTTTGATCTAGAAGGTTAGAGGATCATTTTAAAATTAATTTCATGATCTTAAAGTTTGAGTTGATTTAACTAGAATTTATTCAAACTTTAGGTCTATTTAAGGGTGTTTGATTTGAAAATTCAGTTGGGATTTAAGCAAAGTTCAAATTTTTATGAGACAATTCATAGGGTTATAGGATACCTCAGAAAACTCATGTGAATTTTGAGGGTGTTAGAGGTGATTAAGGGTGCTAATTAGATTACTAACTATATAAATTTATCCTTAAATGAATAATTTGTCTATGATCAAGAAAAAGTCCTTTGAAATTAAGCTAATTGGATTCATCTCATTTTTTGGATTTATAGAGAGCTTATTTATCAAATTTGGTGTTAAATTGAATTATGTGTGAATTTTAGAAGTTTAATTCATTTTTTTCCAAAATTTTAGATCCCTTTTCCTCCTTTGTACTTCACATGCGGTGCATGTTGGTGGGCAACTTTTGAAACTGCGAGGTCCATTTTTCACATTGGAAACACACTTTAGAATAATATATTAATAATTTGACTCAATTTTTGTTATCCATCTAATGCACATGAGATTTGAAGACAGATTGTCTTCTTCCTCCCGTATATAATAGAGATCTAGAATGTTCCAAGTCATTTAGACAGCTAGCCTTTCGATTATAGCTTAATCGATTATGCAACCTTGGCAATCCATGCGATTTTTTACCAGACCATCGACGATTAGCGACATTGAATGCTATGGGTCAACCTAGGACATTTGGAGATAGCTAGGGAAGGTAGGCTATGTGATGCAACTAGCCTAAATCATGGTTTATATTTATTGGATGGCTTGGGTTCAATTGGGTTCAGTCCTTGGGCTAGCCCAAATGGTTTGGGTTGGTTTGGATAGTTAGCTTAGGATTTAAAAAAATGTTGTGCAAAATTTGGTATGATTTTGAATTTATTTGACGGGCTTGACCCAACGACACCCATAGAGCATCACTTAGCCCACTTGGTCAAATTATAGTTGACCATGATCAAGGGGGCTTGACCATGACGTAACATGAGCTTATATGTTCTGAGAATGAGTTAATACCATTTAAACCTAATGCCAATGTCATTTGGTTTGGTTTGGGTATTTAGTTTTGCTTTTAGGGATTTTAGGGTTTTTGGTCAAGCTTGAGTTGAACATGGCCAAGAGACTTGACCATGGGTCAAGCATGAAACAGGGATTCTTAGAATGGATTAAGATCACTTAGACTCGATGCCTAAGCCATTAGGCTTGTATTATATCTCAGGTTTAGTTTTTTTTAAGGAATTTAGGACCTTTACTTTGACAATGGGTCAAAGAGGATAGCCAAGACACTTTGATCTATGGGGTGGGTCCAAGAGCAAGTCCAAGGTCCCTAGGATAAATCTTAGGATCAGAGGCCACCTACGGTAGGTCCTATGGTTTAGGGCTTTTGAATGTTTTTGACTTAGGGTTGACCTATGGTTGACCCCTATCTAGGGTGATTAGGGAGTGTTCTAAGATCCGTAGGTAGCTTTTAGACAAGTTTAAGGTTAATTGAACTATGGATGGTTCAATTAAACTCCAGTTCTCTCCTAGGGGTATTTTTGTTTTTGGGTTTGGCTTCAACCCTTTACAAATGGATTTGTAAAAGGTTAAGAGGATTCGAAGTGGACTTACAAAGGTTTAGGGTAGAGTAGTAAAGGTCTTGGATACCACGTGAGGCAAATTAGGGTTAGCCTAACCTAAGGATCTTAAGGGTCCAGTACCTTGGCATTTTAGATTTTTTTATGGCTAACCAATGCTAAGTTCGTAGGAATCCACTAGTGAGGGTCTTAGGAGGAAGACCCTGTACAAGCAAGAGTTCCTATTGATCAAGGCTAAGCACATGATTATGCTTCAACCTCACTAAAAAAATGTGGTCAATAGGGGTTTGATGAAAGATGACTTATAAATATTTTGTTGTGGGATTTTAATATTAGGTTGGAATGCTTTCAATGAATTTATTAAGTTAAGAATTTGTATATAGTCATATCAATGTAGAATACTTAGGCGTAAACATGTAGAGAGAATATTCCTTTAATATTCTCTTATAACCTGAAAAGTCAGCTTATTGAAGTATTATTTCAATTGCATGGATGTTACAATTCATTTGACGTTTTCCTTTTATGTTGGAAACCTTACACATTCGTATTTTGTCCTTGGAATCCTGTTAGTCTATTAATCAACATGTAATTTAATTTTGAAGACTTTTTTAGCGGAAAGTGGATGAGGTGTCTCTCTTGCTTCAGGACTTCGGTTCAAATGCCAGAGGTTGATTAATTTTATCATTTTACTCTTTAATTTGCAGCCATGGGTCCGGGGAGGTGTAGGATAAATAATGGGGGTTGTTGGCAGGAAAATCGCAATGGGAGCACCTTCTCTGCTTGCCAGGTTGGTTATATGTCAGGACTTGTTGTTTGGAAAAACTCATACTTGTGCTAGTATTTTCTTTCTTTCCCGGTAGATTGTGTTGATCATTCTATTTCTGATGAATAGGAATCTGAAGATCACAAATGCCAATGCCCCCCTGGTTTCACAGGAGATGGTATCAAGAATTGTGAAGGTGATCACATACTTAACGACTATGTTACAATTAAGATTTGTTACATCATCTAAATCGTTTATTTTAGGTCATTGATATTGTCTACAGTTGATTTTGTAACATTTGCAAATACCTACAACTGTTTCCGAAATTTATTACTCATTCTGTTACTCCTTATAATAACTTTGGATATTTAATATATTCAAAAATTTATTCTTAGTTACGGTTTTTTGCTTTAATGTTAATCAGATATTGACGAGTGCAAGGAGAAAAAAGCTTGCCAGTGTGCAGAATGTAGCTGCAAAAACACGTGGGGTGACTATGAGTGCACCTGCACTGGAGATCTTTTGTACATTAAGGAACATGATACATGCATAAGTGAGACCGGAAAAACTGCCTAAAACCGTGTTGGCTCACCAAATCCTTATCTAATATTGCCTTGATAATTTATATGCAGGTAAGAAAGTTGTTGAAGCCCGGGCAACGTGGGCTGCTGTGTGGATAATCTTGATTGTCTTGGCTGCTATCGCTGGTGGAACATATATGGTATACAAATATAGACTGCGGGTAAGTTTTTAACTATGGTATCATGACTTCAAAGATGGCAAGGGAAAATTGTCACAATTGAGGGAATTCTTAGTTTTGCAAATGATATTTAGGATCCTCTGAATTAACAATGAATCAAACAAACCTTCAATGCTTTATCCATGCATGCTCAAGAAATCATGCTTAGATATGGTACAAACCTCTATTAGTGTCAAGGCATGAGAGTACCTTGAAAATGGTGCTAAGGCTTGGAAATGCTCCAAGATCCTTGCCGAGGCATGGTCTTAGACGTTATCCCCAATTACCAGCTAATGCTTCATTCAAGTGGATTTTAGGTCAAATCCTTCTAAAGTCGTATTTGTAGTTTTCTTTTCATTTGTGTGGTAATTTTATCTATGTGAATTTTATTAAGAATATAAGAGAAAAAAAAGGGATCCTTTAGATGTGACAAATCTAGGATGCTCCCCAAGTTGCACTTAGATGATCTTCAAGGATTTAAAAAAAAAAATTCTTCTAAGCTTCTATCCTGATCTTCATATTGAAAATCATTATTTTCCTTCCCCAATTAGTTTCATCGGGGATTGGATAGGGATCTTGGGTGAGTGAACATTGGATTGGGATTGGAAGAGGATGTGGAGGATTAATTGAAGGATATGCTATTAATGATAAGCATGGCACTCACCTAAGCACTTGAGTGAGGCCTTCTAGGAATTCCCTACTTATGAGATGTTTCCTAAGAAGTTGCCAAATTATGATCCAATTCCCTAGCCTTGACAAATATGGAAAATGAATTTGTTTTTGATAATGATAATTTGACTTGGGGAGATGTGGAGATAGCATTTAAGATTTAGAGAAATAAGGAGGCACAATAAAAAATAAGTTAGATTGAGTATTGGTGTTGGAGTTTCATATTCTAGAAAGTAAATCTTGTGAGTGAAGAGGATGAGTCTAAGGATATATAGGAAGAGATATAGGCCTACAAATCTAGTGATGTGGATGAGAGCATGGATGAAGAAGATGGAGTAGATAGTAATGCTTATTAAATTATTTGCAAGCTATGCATGCTTTATTTTAAGTAGTTTATATTTGAGCATGGGTGCCATGAATTTTGTTTATAACTTTCTACTAAGCAAGATGTTAGATCTTGAAGTGCACTAAATTTTATAAGTTATTTTTTCTTTGTTCTTGGTGTATGTCAATCTTATTTTTGTTTTCAAAAGCATTGTAACAAACTTAGCCAAGCACTTTACTATTCTAAATTGCTCATTTATGCCAACCTCAAATAGTTGGGATAAGGCTAATAATGATGATGTTCTGAGATGTAAAAATTTTGATAATTGGAAAATATATAAAGAGGCCCGTAAAGAGTCTAAGAAAGCAATATGCGATCCATAGATTTTAGCTTTTAATGATTTATATAATAGATTATATACTAAGGAGGGCAAAAGATATATATATATAAGTAGCTAAACAAAGAGATAGGAGTAGTAAAGATTTAGTTTAAGTGAAGTGTATTAAAGATGAAGATCAAAAAGTGCTTTTATTAGAAGAGGATATTCAACAAAGGTAGATGGGATATTTTGCTAAACTTTTTAATGAAGATTGTGAAAATGTGTTTGGCTTTAGTGATCTTAGCACCCTAAGTGAAAATAAAGATTTTTTATCGGCGTATTAGTAAAGCCGAAGTTAAAGAGGCTTTACAGAAATTGAAGTGATGAAAAGCTGTTAGATCTGATGATATTCCAATAGAGGTGTGGAAATGCTTAGTAGATGAAAGAATTTCTTGGCTTACTAAACTTTTTAATATTATTTTGAAGCCTAAAATGATGCTAGATGAGTGGAGAATAAGCGTGTTGATTCTTATTTTTAAGAATAAAGGTGATGCACAAGATTGTGCGAATTATAGATGAATTAAGTTAATGTGTCATACTTTAAAACTATGGGAGAGAGTTATGGAGTATAGGTTGCGGCGTGACACTAACGTTTCTCAAAATCAATTTGGATTCATGCTAGGTAGGTCTACTATGGAAGTTATACATTTATTGAGAGGTTTGATGGAGAAGTATAGAGAGAATAAGGAGGATCTACATATGATTTTTATTGATTTAGAGAAAGTATATGATAAAGTTTCAAGAAAAGCGCTATTGAGAGTTCTACGTAAGAAGGGGGTTAATAATGCTTATATTCAAGTCATTAAGGATATGTATGCAGGAGCTGTTACTTGTGTTCAAACACAAGGTAGTTTGACCAAGTATTTTCCTATTTCAATTGGATTACATCAAGGATCAGCCTTAGGCTCATATCTTTTTGTTTTAGTTATGGCTGTTCTCACTAGACATTTGCAAGAGGTTGTACCTTGGTGTATGATTTTTGCTAATGATATTCTTCTTGTTGATAAGACTAGAGAGGGAGTTGAAGGTAAACTTGAATTATGGAGGTCAACATTAGAGTCTAAAGGCTTTCGTTTGAGTAGATCTAAAACTAGATATAGGGAGTGTAATTTTAGTAATAATAGATCTAGTGGGGGGATTTATGACTTTGGGCGATCAATTCATTAATAAGAGTAGACGTTTTAGATATCTTGGTCTATTGTTCAGAGTGATGGTGAAATAGATGGGGATATAATTAGTAGAATTCAAGTCGAGTGGTTTATGTGGAGGAATGCATCGGGCTTGTTGTGTGATAGAAAAGTCCCTCTCAAATTTAAGGGAAAATCCTATAAGATGGTAATGAGACCTGCAATGCTTTATGGTGTAGAATGTTGGCCATTAAAAGAGAAGCATAATATTATGTTAAATGTTGTAGAGATGAGGATGCTCAGGTGATGAGTGGCTTTACTCTTAGAGACAGGACATGAAATGAGCATATATGTGAAAAGGTTTGAGTAGCTTCAGTGGAAGATAAGATTAGAGAGAGTCTCTTTAGATTGTTTGGTCACATAAAACGGAGGCCTTCCGATGACCCGGTTAGGAAAGTTGATGTATTAGATTTGACTTATGTTAAAAAAAGTAGAGGTAGACCTAAAAAGACTTGGTTAGAAAATATTAGAAATGACCTTTCTTTATTAGATTTATATGAGAATTTGACTCTTAACAGGATACAATGGAGAAAAAAGATTAATGTAGCCGCCACATAGTGGGATAAAGGGTTGTTGTTGTTGTTGAGTTTGAGATGTAATTATGCTTTAAGGAAGCCTAAATCAACATATATATATGTGGTATTAATTATTTATACATGTAACCTCATTACCAAATATATATGTTTTCATTTTTGTTCATCAGAATTGATACAATTTACTTGATATTATATTTGTTCAATTTTGAAACAATTTTTTTTAAAAATAAGTGAAAGTTAAATCAAACCACGTAGCTTTTGTTTAATTTAAATTTCCATTGTACATTCCCATTGTTCATTATTATTATTATTATTAATAATAATCAAAATTGACATAAGTTACTTGATAATATTGGAAAATTACCGAGGCCAATGAAAATTAGATCTCACGCCGGTAGCAGTACATGACTTTCTTCATAATTAGATAGCGGACGCTTGTATTGCATTCAAAAGAAGTCGCATCAACTATGCACCTCTCGAGATTGAAAATTGGAAGAGAAGTTTTATTCAAGCCAAAAATTACAACCGTTTTTGTAATTTACATAAATATCTGGCTTGAAAAAAAATCAGCTCCTACTAATTGATTTATACAATCTTCTGTGGAAATGAATGTAAATTAAATCAAGATTGAGGTTATGCCAAACATATAAATTAATCTAGAGTTGAAAAATAACTTTCTTGGTCATTACAACCTTTATTTGGCTATTATCACTGGTATGCTTTCAAAATAAAATAACAAATAAATAGTCAAGCAAATGAAAAATAATGATAAACTGCACCTAAGAATATTTTCATTAAATATTTTTAGCTTAGATAAATTTGGCTTTGACAAATTTAACATTTGATATTCATAAAAAAACCTGGATATAAAATTCTAAGTGTCACGACCCGGCCCAAATACTCGATTGAACGAGGCGGGAACTAAAGTTAGACGGTATGATCAAAACATTTCAATTCATAAACAACACAACATCAAATTTTCTCCTTTTATCTGAAGAGACACTAACAAAATTAAATTCTCAAATGCTTAACATTTGAAAAGATCATAAATTATCTATTTTCAGTGTTGCGTCGTCTTCTATAAACAAATTATTCTCTTTCTGTCATTTCTAAATATCTGAAGACTTACCTGAAATATTTATTTAGTGAAATAAGTTTACAAAATAAACTCAGTGGGTAATCATTGACAATTATAAAACAGTAAATATATATATATCAATATAATACATAAACTTTCTCTCTTTTAATATCAAATTGATACACACATATCTTTCATGAATTATAAACCTTATCTGGTATTCAATCATAAATATCCATGTCTATTTTTTAACATTTCTTTTAATAACTTTGACATTCAATTCCTTAATATATCCATTTCCCCATTTCCATTTACAGGAGCACCATCTAAATGTACCAATTGAGGTACAACCATTTTCATTTCATTTCCTTTTCTATTTTTGTTTCCTTTTTAACGTGCACGGGTACGTTGCTTCCCCAGCCAGTACTATATGGGGGTGAACTCCTGTAATTTGTCTTTCCTTTTCCATATTACATTTACATCTGTTTTATTTCTATATATATATATCTTTTGTCTTTCTTTTTGTTTTGCATTTTTCACTTTCCAGTTGATCATCATATTGCATATCTTATATGTTATAATTAATAACATTCACTTTAATAAAACTTTCAAACGTTTATAACGGATGCATTTATCATAAGACTTTAAAATCATAAGATATCTATGTCCTCAACATTTGTAACTTATACCAATAATCAAATGTTTAAAAGATTATATGCATAAAATCAAATCATAAAATTTCATAATTTATCCACTTTGAATCCTTCAAGTCTTTGATCCTATCACAACCTTAGCCTCAAATTTCTGTTCTTGTTGTATTTCTTGAAGAATCCCAACTTCTACAACTTGATCTCTCCCTTTCGAAAATCCATAAAGTCATACAATATAACTTTCATGAAGTGTAATTAAATAACAAAATTTAAATAAAGTTATACAATAAAAGTTTACTTACAAATGAGAATTTTCTCAAAAATCTCGAAATCCTTTTTCCTCTTCTAAAATTCTTTCTCTTTGCTTTCAATCCCTTCCGTTTCCTTTAAGAAAATATCATTCGCTTTTAATGAAGTAATCGACGAAATTTATAAGAAAAATGAAAAAAAAAAAATTTCAACAAACCTTCTTCCATCTTCTTGATCGTTCTTCTCGTCCACAGAAATTTCTTCCAAATTTATCACTCCTTTGACGGTTGGAAGGAAAATGAATCGTTAATTATTATCATTGAAGACAATCGTTTGCTAAAATTGGAAAAATGGAACTCACCTCACTCTCTCGCACGAAGTCGCCCGTTCGCCTGCTCCCTCTGTTTCGTGATCCCTCAGTTTCACGAACTGACCTGTTCGCGGTGACTAAAAAGGGGTGTCGGCCGATTCAATTGAATCGGCCGGATGAACCGGTTATAACACTAAGCCTCTTGTAGAGTAATTCATGAATCATTTATTGATATTCATCAAAAAAATTTGGATGTAAAATTTTAAGCCTCTTGTTGAGTAATCTATGAATCATCATAGTTAGGTAGTCTCTCTGGTGAATATAATATCTTTAAAATTCAACATATGTAATGAACATAATTTAAATGTTGTTTTAGGATTAGATAGGGTTTTTTAAAAAATATTAATAAAAATATTTTTGAGAGTAAGTTACTAAATCTTAATATTTTGTCTGTGCATGAGGAAGCTAATGTTATATGGGAAAAAATAACTAGTGATATTAAGAATGTTGCAAAAGATGTGCTTGGAGTATCAAAGGAAAAAACTCTTAATAATAAAAATAGTTGGTGGTGGAATTAGAATGTGCAAGAAAAAAATTTTGATAATTGAAAAAGATATAAAGTGGCCCGTAAGGAGTCTAAGAAAGTAATATGGGATGCAAAAATTTTAGCTTTTAATGATTTATATAATAGATTAGATATTAAGGAGGGCAAAAGATATATGTATAAGTTAGATAAATAAATATATAAGAGTAGTAAGAATTTAGTTCAGGTGAAGTGTATTAAGGATGAAGATTAAAAAGGGCTTTTATTAGAAGAGGTTATTCTACAAAGGTGGATGAGATATTTTTCTAAATTTTTCAATGAAGATTATGAGAATGCGATTGACTTTAGTGACATTAGCACCCTAAATGAAAATAAAGATTTTTATTTTTATCGGTGTATTAGTAAAACTAAAGTTAGAGAGGCTTTAAAGAAAATGAAGTATGGAAAAGCTGTTGGACCTGATGATATTCCAATAGAGGTGTGGAAATGCTTAGGAGAGAAAGGAATTTCTTGACTTACTAAACTTTTTAATATTATTTTGAAGTTTAAAAGGATGCCAGATGAGTGGAGAATGAGTGTGTTGATTCCTATTTTTAAGAATAAAGGTGATGCACGAAATTGTGCAAATTATAGAGGAATTAAGTTAATGTGTCATACTTTAAAACTATGGGAGAGAGTTATGGAGTATAGGTTGCGGCGTGACACTAACGTTTCTCAAAATCAATTTGGATTCATGCTAGGTAGGTCTACTATGGAAGTTATACATTTATTGAGAAGTTTGATGGAGAAGTATAGAGAGAATAAGGAGGATCTGCATATGATTTTTATTGATTTAGAGAATGCATATGATAAAGTTCCAAGATAAGTGCTATGAAGAGTTTTACATAAGAAGGGGGTTAATAATGCTTATATTCAAGTCATTAAGGATATGTATGCAGGAGCTGATTCAGGAGATGCTTGAAGCTAAAATTATCAAGTGCAGTGTGAGCCCTTTCTCTAGTCCTGTATTGTTGGTGAAGAAGAAGGATGGGAGATGGAAGTTTTGTGTATATTATCGTGCCCTGAATAAGGAAACGACATTAGACAAGTTTCACATATTCGTCATCAATGAGCTGTTAGATGCACTGCATGGATCTGTGATATTCTCCAAAATCAACTTGAAATCTGGATACCACCAGATCAGAATGCAACGAGACACCAATAAGACAGCTTTCCGAATGCACGAGAGACACTATGAGTTCCTGGTGATGCCATTCAGCTTCACTAATGCTCCAACCACCTTCTAGACTCTGATGAATAGGGTATTCCAGCCCTACCTGTGAAGGTTTGTGTTGGTATTTTTTGACGATATATTAGTATACAACAGATCGGAGGGGGAACATTTGGAGCACCTAAGAGTGATGTTGACTACCTTAAGGGAGCACATTTTGTTTGCCAATTAGAAGTGTTTATTCGCCTAGGCAAGAGTGGAGTATTTAAGGCATGTGATATCTCTGGAGGGAGTGACAGCTGACCAGAGTAAGATTAGGGCCATGTTCAGATGGCCCATACTCAAGAATTTGAAGGAGCTGAGAGGATTCTTGGGACTCACAGGCTACTATCAAAAATTTGTGAAAGGCTATGGGTCGATAGTAGGGTCGTTGATAGAACAACTCAAGAATGACAACTTCAAGTGGGGAGAGTCAACCACCCAGGCTTTTGAGGAGTTTAAGAAGGCTATGACTAGTGTGTTAGTCTTAGCTTTTTCAGATTTCAGCCAGCCTTTTGTAGTTGAGACAGACGCCTTAGGGTTTTGGCTGGGAGCAGTACTCATGCAAAACTAAAGGCCAATGACATATTTCAATCAGGCGTTGACGACCAGGGCAAGGCTGGCCATTCGGAAATGGCGACCATATTTATTGGGAAGACATTTCATCGTTAAAACTGATCAGAGGAGTTTGTAGTATTTGTTGGAGCAAAAAATGGTCACTGAAGAGCATGAAAGGTGGCTTTCCAAGTTATTGGGCTATGACTTCGAAATACAGTACATACCTAGAGTGGAAAATAGAGCAGCAAATGGGTTGTCCAGGTGCATGGGTGAACCACAGATGATGACATTGCCTATGCCCTTGGTGGCTGACTGGGAATCACTGAGGAGAGAGAGCGAACTTGATGCCAGGTTGAGAAAAATCAGGGAGGAGCTGGGAGGAAACAATGATAGCCACCCGAGGTATTCAGTGGTGGGACAGAAGTTGCTTCATTATAGGAGGTTTGTGCTTCCCAAGACCTCTTCTTACATTCCTTGTTTACTTCAGGAGTTCCATGGGACGGCCATTGGGGGACATGCAGGCGTGAAAAAAACATACTATTGGCTATCTGCAGAGTTGTATTGGGAGGGTATGTAGATGGATATCGAGAAGATGTGGCTAGCTGTGACATATGTCAGAGGCACAAGTATTTAGCGATGTCTCCAGGAGGGCTCCTTCAGTCGTTAGCTTTGCCAGAAAGGGTGTGGGAGGAGGTGACCATGGATTTCATTGAAGGGCTGCCAAAGTCAGAAGGATACACTACGATTCTGATGGTAGTGGATCGACTTAGTAAGTATGCCAATTTTATTCTACTTCGCCAGTCGTATACTTCATTATCAGTAGCAACGACGATTTTCTCGAGGGAGGTGGTGAGACTACATGGGATTCTAGAATCGATTGTTTTGAATCGAGACAAGATCTTTCTGAGCTAGTTCTGGAAGGAGTTGTTCAAGATGTAAGGGATCGTTCTGAAAATGAGCACTGCTTATCATTCTCAAACTGACGGACATACAGAGGTGGTCAATCGTAGTGTGGAAACTTATTTACGGTGGTCAATCATTATGGGAGGTTTGTGCTTTCCAAGACCTCTTCTTACATTTCCTGCTTACTTTGGGAGTTCCATGGGACGACCATTGGGGGATATGTGGGGGTCAAAAAGACATACCGTCAGCTGTTTGCAGAGTTGTATTGGGAGGGCATGCAGAAAGATATCGAGACGATGGTGGCTAGCTGTGACATATATTAGAGGCACAAGTATTTAGCGATATCTCCAAAAGGGCTCCTCCAGCCATTAGCTCTGCTAGGAAATGCAGCGGAGGAGGTGGCCATGGATTTCATTGAAAGGCTGCCAAAATCGGAAGGATACACTACGATTCTGGTGGTAGTGGATCGACTGAGTAAGTATGCCCATTTTATTCTCTTGCGCCACTCATATATTGCAGTATCAGTAGCGACGATTTTCATGAGAGAGGTGGTGAGACTACATGGGATCTCAGAATCGATTGTTTCAGATCGAGACAAGATCTTTCTTAGCTAGTTCTGGAAGTTGTTCAAGATGCAGGGGGCGTTCTGAAAAGTAGCACTGCTTATCATCCTCAGGCTAACGGACAGACATAGGTGGTCAATCGTAGTGTGAAGACTTATCTACGGTGCTTTATATAGGATACACCTAAACTGTGGGCAAAATGATTGGCATGGGCAGAATATTGGTATAACACTTTTTATCATTCAGCAGCTCAGAAGGATATTGAGAAGATGGGGGATATGCGGGGGTGAAAAAGACATATTGTCGGCTGTCTGTGGAGTTGTATTGGAAAGGTATGCAGAAGGATATCGAGAAGATGGTGGCTAGCTGTGACATATATCAGAGGCATAAGTATTTAGCGATGCTCTAGGAGGGCTCCTCCAGCCGTTTGCTCTGCCATAAAAGGTGTTGGAGGGAGGTGACCATGAATTTCATTGAAGGGCTGCCAAAGTCAGAAGGATACACTACGATTTTGGTGGTAATGGATCGACTGAGCAAGTATGTCCATTTTATTCTACTTCACCACTCGTATACTTCATTATCAGTAGCGACGATTTCTTGAGGGAGGTGATGAGACTACATCGGATTCCATAATCAATTTTTTCGGATCAAGACAAGATCTTTCTGAGCTAGTTCTGGAAGGAGTTGTTCAAGATCCAAGGGATCGTTCTGAAAAGGATCACTACTTCTCATTCTCAGACTGACGGACATACAAAAGTGGTCAATCGTAGTGTGGAGACTTATCTACGGTTGTCAATCATTAGCGATGTTTCTAGGAGGGCTCCTCCAGCCATTAGCTCTGCCAAAAAAGGCGTGGGAGGAGGTGACCATGGATTTCATTGAAGGGCTGCCAAATTCAGAATGATACACTATGATTCTGGTGGTAGTGGATCGACTGAGTAAGTATGCCCATTTTATTCCTTCGCCACCCGTATACTGCAGTATCAATAGCGACAGTTTTCATGAGGGGAGGTGGTGAGACTACATGGGATGCCAGAATCGATTGTTTCAGATTGAGATAAGCTTTTTCTGAGCCAATTCTGGAAGGAGTTGTTCATGATGCAGGGGGGCGTTCTAAAAAGGAGCATTGCTTATCATCCTCATACTGACGGACAATCAGAGGTGGTCAATCGTAGTGTGGAGACTTATCTATGGTTCTTTATATCGGATACACCTAAGCTGTGGGCAAAATGGTTGGCATGAGCAGAACATTGATATAACACTTCCTATTATTCAGAAGCTCAGACAACATCATTCAAAGTGTTATACGGAAGAGATCCGCTGCACTTGATATATTATGGACAGGGTAGCACAACGTTGGCTTCAGTATAGTAGTACTTGGATTACAAGGACAAAATATCAGTAGAACTGAAAGGGCATTTGTTGAGAGGTCAACAAATTATGAAAAGGAAAGCAAATGCACAAGGAGGGACATTCTGTTCATAATGGGGGATAGGGTTTATTTGAAGCTTGGCCCCTGCAGACAAAAAACTTTGGGACAGAGATGGAATGATAAGTTATCACCCCGATATTTTGGTCCTTACTAGATAGTGGAGTGCATCGGGGTCGTGGCTTATTGCTTACAGTTACCAACGTCGTCAGCCATCCACCCGGTGTTTTATGTGTCCCAATTGCGACGGGTGGTAGAAGAGCACATTCCATCTTCTTTGCTTCCCCCGACCTTGATGGATGACATGGAGGTGTTGTTGGAGCCATTAGAGGTCGAAGGAGTGCGCCAGGGAGTAACGAGAAGCAAAGAGGTGTTGATCAGGTGGAAGAACCTACTGAAGCATGAGACCACGTGGGAGTCCTACCAGATTATTTAGCAGCAGTTCCCTATATCGTGCTTTGTTCGTATTTGATTTTTTATCAATAAAATTTTACATTTTTTGTTGAATCTCTTTGAGTTTGTTGCTGTTTTTGATACCAAGGCGTATCAAATCTCAAATGGACTCGTACGAGTCGACTTATTAGCAAATAAATTGTATGAAAATTTAGCCAAAGTCAATATCAAATCCCCCATTTTTGTGTGGTCTTTTATCAAACAACATTACATATGTCATAAAATTCGATTAACCACTTTGGTTTGACCATCGTTTTTGGATGATAATTAGTTGAAAATCTTAGCTATCTTTCCCATTTTTTCTTCACTATTTTTTTTTTTCAAAAATAACTCATGAATTTACATATCAATCATAGATAATTATTTAATTTAAACTATCTCATAATTATTGATAGATCGGCTGAGCCGGTCTATTCATTACAGCCGGCCCAAAAATGGGACCGGCCCGATGCGGAAGGCGGATGAAGGAACTGCTCGCGCAGGAGGCACGGAAACCGCATGCGCAGGAACGGGAGAGGGAAATTCGGCCCCTTGTGTGGGGCCCAACAAACCAGTAATTCCGTATGTTTGGAGAAGGATAAAGGAAGAAATTAATGTAGGGTTTGAATTCAAATAAGAGAGGGATATTAGTAAGGAAAGAAGGTTGTTTGGGAGAGAATTGGGAGATTTTATTTAAGTCTTAAGTTTAGGGTTTATTTTTTTTTTCTGCAGAATTTTGTGAGAGGTGTTGTTTACTATTTTGTGAGAGATCCTACTGACGTCTAGGATTTGGGAGAGAAGATCCGCCTCTTGAAAGGGGACGATTATATCGTGCTTTGTTCGTATTTGATTTTCTATCAATAAAAATCTACGTTTTTGTTGAATCTCTCTGAGTTTGTTGTTGTTTTTGATGCTAAGGCGTATCAAATCTCAAATGGACTTGTACGAGTTGACTTATTAGTAAATAAATTGTATTCAAATTTAGCTAAAGTCAATATCAAATCCCTCTTTTTTGTGTGGTCTTTTATCAAACAACATTACATGCGTCATAAAATTCGAATAACCACTTTGGTTTGACTATCAATATTTGGATGATAATTAGTTGAAATTCTTCGCTATCTTTCCCATTTTTTCTTCACTATTTTTTTTCTTCAAAAATAACTCATGAATTTACATATCAATCATAGATAATTATTTAATTTAAACTATGCAATTTAACCATTTCATTAAATTACAATTAGTAATATGAGATGCATCTACAATTTCATGACATCATATGAAGATGACATTAAAAAAAAAAAACGATTTACCACTATAAAAATTAAATGTTATTTTCTCAATCTTTACTGTATAAATTTAATAAAAATTTTGCAAACGTTCTCTCACTATAAAAATGTTGTTGTTGTTGTTCTCTCATGATTTATATGGAATTGATACAGTTCCTCAAGATTATTGTCTTAAATTCATTCTTATATATTCTGCAACTCCTGCTTTGTGATGCTGCAGTCATATATGGATTCAGAGATCAGAGCTATTATGGCGCAGTACATGCCACTTGACAGTCAAAATGAGGTACCGAGCCATTCTCATGAAGAAAATCATATCTGAAAATGGTCAAGAGAAATGCTTTTCCTATTGGGAATATGATTTTTCATCTTTACGTTGAGATGATCCACTCACAAAACTGGTGAGTCAATAAAAATGCAGATAATGACTTAACACGTAACCTGAGGGAAGTCTATGAGCACAATGAGAAAAAAAAAAAGAAAAAAAAGAAGGAAACCAGGTTAGAAGACGTGCCATTTTTTTGTTTTATCACCATTTGTTTGGCTTGGTTTGTATAGAATTCTTGTAACATTTTCCTAGTATTTACCTGCTAGCTCAGTTGAGAGAGAGAGAGAGAGAGAGAGAGAGAGAGAGAGAGTTTGGTTTCATTCTTACCTTTGGATATTATAACTGTTGGTTAGTGTTTTATTGCTGCAATATTTTAGAATCTGTAGATCTGCACTTGATAAATACTCAAACATGTTTATCATCTGCTGTGACAAATTATAACCTATGGATAAAATTTTTGCCACTTCAAAGTACTGATAATGATGAGATGTTATGCAAGCAACAGAAAAGGGGTCATTACAGTTCTTTCTATGATAGTGTAGCGTCTACCAATGCCTTATCTTGGAATGTTAATGATTTTCTATTTGGTTCAGTTGATTAGTTATCAGCCCAAATTTAAGTAAATATTTATATCCTTGCAATTTGTTATTATTTGATAGAAGTAAGGTTATTTTACTAATATATATTGCTTATGATTGTGAAAAGCTTACATGCAAATATATTATGTGTTGGTTGATCTGATTCAAAATAATTATTATGGAAGGTAGTTCAGTTATCTTAGTCTAACATTTACCCAGTCTTCGTACTCCAAATATATTCAATGGAAGGTAGCTCAGAACTAGAGGCTTAACTGAATCAAATCTGTGCTAATTCGATTCATGAGTCTGTGAGCTTATTTGTTTAAAATTTATTAATAGAAAAAATATACAAGTATTATAATTTGATGACTCAGGTTTCATTTGGGATGGCTTTGTTACTGCTTCTTAAAGCAGTATGAAAGCAGTAGCAAATAAAGTATCAGGTTTCATTTGTGATAGTTTTCTTATTGTTTTTTAAGAGAGATTATTACGTACGGAGTATGGACTCAGAGAATTATTTGGTTTTGTGACTTAACAGTAAACGTACAGTGGTGAGTCGTAACTGCACTTTTATTGTTTATGGTCACACAATCGAACAGTTCTCCGGGTCCGGACTCCACACGTAATAATGTCTTTTTTTAAAGTAGTTTTGTAGTTCAAATTTTTTTTGAAAGCAGTGAAACATAACCTGGCAAAAGCTGTCTCAAACGAAACCTCAATTACACTCTTATTATGCAAATATAAAAATTCTTTTTTTATTATATATTCTCACTTCTCATAATTTTTTTGGTCTCTTATTTTTTCTTTTATTTTCTCAATTAAAATCAGATTTGTATATATATATATATATATATATATATATATATATATATATATATATATATATATATAGTACATTAAGATACATAGGATTGAGCTCGAATTTGATATGTTATCAGGTTTAAGATTGAATACAAATTACTCATTTTCGACCCAAATTACTATTTATAAGAAGGCGTGTTGAATTCAGGTAACAATAGACATACCTGTTTAAGATAAAGTACGAAGTATTTTAATAAACTTACACTCTCTCATTGATACCTTATAACTAAACCTAACTCAATCTACTGTTAAATTTTTATGAATCTTAATAAGGACACTGTTAATTATAAATTGTATGAATTATTTAAGGAGTTTCAGGTTTTTTTTTTTTTTAAATTTCATTTATGCTCTAGTCAGTTTACTTCCTGAGCACATTATTTTTTTTCGATGAATATTTCAATTATGAAAATTTTTGTATAATTTCTTGTTAGTGAAATATCATTAAAGCTATATGATTTTGAGCTCTCTCTCAGAGAATTATGCAAACATTAGTTATGCTATGCTTATTTGCATTTATATGCATATATGTGAATTATTTTTATGATTATTTTATTTTATTTAACACTATCGTTGTCAGGTCCCTACATTCTGGATGAGAAAAGTGGAGGGTTGCGTTAGGTAGTTGACAGCCAGCATAAAATTTATCGAATAATTAATGACATGAATCCTTTAATATGGAGAAAAAAAGATTCATGTAGCCGACCCCATATAGTGGGACAGAGGCTTGATGTTGTTGTTGTTGTATTCTTTTGTTTTATTTCATGATTAGATCAAGAAAATCATTTTAATAACAAAAATGATTATTATTATCGAGATCGGTAATTGGATATCCTTTTGAATTATCAACTCTATAAATATCCTTTAAATTTCTTAAATTAATATTTTTTATTTAAAGCACCTCATCTAAAAATTCTCCCTCTCCAATATGAAAAATCCTAGCAGGAGATTCGATTCTCTTGAAAGAATTATACATTTAACTTATTAAGAAACTTCAAAAGTCATTGAGATGTGATGAATTAGATCTTCATCTACCTTAAACAAAGACTAATCAACTTATTAACCAATCAAAGACTAATTAATAATGGAAATTTCAAAATAAAAGAATTGTAGGAGACTGATAAATCCTCTTTCTGTCAATATTGTTCTTCATGGAATCATTAAATCAATCCCAATGTTCATTCCATTGTAGGCAAGTGGAGCATACATCCATAGTTCATCAGAGCTGAGTAACTGCACCAAAAAATTAAAACAAATTCCTTAATTATATGATCAATAAAGATTGATATCAGATCAACTATTTTTTCTGACAAACCTTAATTTGAAGCTGTAAGAATTTCACATACTGGACTGCTTCTTCAAGCATAGTACTGATGTCAACCTGCCAGAAATTTTCCAATAAAAATCTTCAGTTTAATGCCCAATTAAGAGGTATATATAAAAAATGAAGCAGAAAATGCTTACTTTGGTTCCATTGGGCACCAAATTCTGCAGTATTCTGAGCCTCTCATTGATCCTTTCTCTTCTTTTCTGTAAGGAAATAGACTATTTCAGCTAAAACTGTTATGATTTATGGATCAAGTTTTGTATTACTAACCTTTGCATAGACACTTTGTGAGTCAGTTGCAACTCCCCTTCCAGATCTTGCCTTCACATTAGGTTCAATCACAGCAGATACATGAGAATCATTTGAGTCGTCGCCCTCTGAGCTGCAGCTACTGGTGCTTAAGCCCGCATTTTTCTCTTCAACGCCGCCTGTAATGCTACTTTTACCATTCTTTCGCTGTGAATTTCTCGCTCTCTTTTGAACCTGAAATCAAATCAAATCAAACCAATTCAAGTTGACGAACAAATTCAGCTAATTTGCTAGTCGAAATAATTCGACGGCGAAGATCTTCGAACCTTCTTCTTGGGACTCTCATTGCATTCATCAATCTGAAACTTTCTCTTGTTCTGTAGTGACTGCTCAATAGCAGAACTGCACTCTCTGAACTCATCACTGTTTGCTTCATTCAGCCAAACTAAACTTTCAAATTGGTAACTGGAATCAATCTGAAAGAATGAATCAGCTAAAATATCTTCTCCCATAGCATTGTGCATTGGCTCATAACTTGAATTTGGATCACTTAAACTACTACTGCAATTGGTACCAGCTTGCTCATTAGGCCAGATCAAAGAGTCCAGGTCTTGAAATTGCTTAAAGCCTAATAGTTGAGAATCGTGCAATTGAACCATGGCTTCTGTTTCTTCCAGCTGCATCTGATCTTCAAAGGAGTTGAAGAAAATTTCAGGGAAAACTCCAAAGCCTTCCATCTATTATGTTCAGGAGGCTCTTAATGAAGTTCAGCCTGGAGAGAGTGGAAGGCTGAGGACTACTTTCTATATCACAAGTCCTCTTGCTCTTATATATATATATAATGAAAGTCTACAAGGATTAGGCAAGTTGAACTTGTAACATAATGGGTTTTAAATTGTGGGTTGAGAAGAATTAGCAGATATATTTTTTTAATGATGGATTAGTTAGGCTTACAAAGCATAATTAAATATTAATTTGGTGTTAAGAAGCTAATGATTAGATTATGGAGGATAAGTGTTCGAATCCTGTATACAGGGATTAGGGAAGTTGAATTTGTAACATTATGGGATTTAAGTTATGGGTTGAGAAGAATTATCAGATATATATTCTTAATGATGGATTAATTAAGCTTAAAAAGCATTGTTAAATATTAATTTGGTGTTAAGAAGATAATGATTAGATTATGGAGGATAAGTACTGTTTGAAACCTGTCTAATTACTATTATAACTGGATAATACAGTTGTTTCAATTCTGCCTCTGCAATTCTATTGAGCAGCTTGGATTTATCAAATCATAGCCACTCAATGAGAATTGAATGGCCAGGATTTGATAACTAAGTAGGATTCAAACTTCAAGGATAAAGGATTATATTTATGAGAGTTTTTCTTATAAAAAAAAAATTATCTATTTTTTCAATATTACAAATAATTTTTTTATTTATTTAAAATATGAAAAATTGACATTTTTATTTATTTTGTTGCATGTGACATTCATTTTTATTTTTTAAAAATAGATATGTTTTTAAATGTATAGTTCAACTTTGTAGTATTATGCATTATCATAATTTTTTTTAAAAAAATATTATTTTTCTCATATCTTTGTTCTATTTTTTATTTTTTTTATTTTTGACATAAAACAAGTTGTTAGTTTTTTGAAAGAATAAAGAAAGGCAAAGGGGGAATATGGCAAAGATCGTGGGGAGGAGTTATGTAAATTGTTTAGGAGTTGGTGAAAAGAGGAGAAGGAGAAATATCTGCCGACTATATCATTTTGTCCTTTAATTTTATTTTTTTATGAGTTTTAGAATAAATAAATAAATACTTTATTCACTTCATGTTAAATACATGATTGATTTTAATTCTAAAAGTACGTTTAAATTAATTTTTTAGTCATTTAAATTAAGAGAGTCATTGAGAAATTTTCCCTAACGCTTATTTTTATAAGCTAGATGAGAATTTTGCATTTAATTAATTTAAAATATTAAGTTTTATTTAATAATGATAATTGTTATTAAATATTTGTTTTAGAATGTTAGATAGATATGAAATATATGATTTATTTGGGATGATTGTAATATTTTATGAAGTTTATTATAAAGTTATTGTGAGGAAAATAATTTAGTTATTCTATTTAATAAAAATAGCTTTTCATTATAAAAAATTTTAAAAAGCAACAAAAAATAAAGCAGCTAGAAAGCTGTCTCAAACAGGCCCTTAAGCTTTGTTTGGGACAGCTTAACTTTTTTATTTGTGAAATAGTGCTGAAAAACCTAGCAAAATTTTAAAATTGTGATAGAAAATTATCTTCCAAATAAATGTTATTTTTTATTAACCTATTTTCTTATCATCAAAGAAATCAGAAAGGTGCTCCAAATAAAGCCTTAATTTAAAAAAAATGATAATAATTTTTAAAATTTATATCAATTAAGCTAATTTGCAACACTTTACAACTTAAGGTAATTAAGTAGTTATTATAATGAATTTAAGACAGCATTATCTTGTTAATCCACTGTTATGCATTATTAATAAGGTATGAATTCTACTGATATTAAGCGCTGATGATTGTAATTAGCACTGGCAAGAAAAATATAAATATTTTTAAGTCAATAGTCAACAGCTCAAATGGATTAAACTGCAATTATTTATTGAGATATTTTGTAAAAACAAATTTGTTCTCTGGAGAAGCCAAATAGTTGGCAATAAACAAAGTCTTCCAGGTCCAGAATAAAATCAAGTTCGTTGTTTCTGTTCACTGAAGCAGATCTGAACATATATTCCATTTCAAGATAATTATATTATTTCCTGCTAAATTCTCTCTCTCTCTCTCTCTCTCTCTCTCTCTCTCTAATTAGTTAATGAAAGGGAAGGAGCCAAGAAAGAGGTATGTATTTGATTTTCTTTTTTTTAGGAACGGGAGTCACCTCCAAATGAGAGATTATTCTATGCAGACGCCGGACGGTTCTTCCATCGGGTTACGCTTAAATATCGAGCTCAGTACCTAGCGCGGTACATTTTTTGGGTGATGTGACATATTTTTATTGGTCTCCGGACTCCGCACAGAATAATTTTTCCCACAGGAGGTGCATGACGGCGTAACTAATACCTCGGTGGGCCTACTAGCAACAAACCCTACAGGTGCAAGGCCACATAGTTATTTTCTCCTCATTTAAGGAGTCGCGCCGCATGAGAGAGGAATTGAATATGGGTTGGAGGGTTCCTAACCAAGCTCGCCCACCAACTAAGCTAAGCTCGGTGGGGTATGTATTTGAAATTTAAATCAGCATTTGACCGTTAAAAACTTAGTGACGTTTGGCAATCGTGAGATGCTAAAACGTCTCTGTCAAAGAAATTGATAATTATGTTGAAATAGTTTGCTAATTAGAGTTGTGTTTAAGTTTAGTTAAATTTATAAGGGCTACGCGTTTAAAAAGAAAAAGATAAAGCCACTCTTCCAGTTCAGAAATATCATGATTAGTTTAGGCCCAATTCTTAATTAATTATCTAATTACAGCTACTTAACGCTTAAATGACAGGCTAATAACTCTGAGAAGATGAAATTTGGATCGGTTGGATCTAATATTGTTCGTGGGAAGTCATCAAGATTTTATTTGAAATATTGATGAAGCTTGAGAAAGAGAATGGGAGAGAGATAAAATAAGAGCAGTAAATTGTTAGTAATTAGCTGTTTGTTTGTTTGCGAGTATTTTGAATATTTGCACATTTGAAATACAATGTAAAATAACTGTTTAAATAATTTTTAGGTTGTTTGATAGGTTGTAATATAAGCTTATGAGATTGATCTTTTTTGTGTTGGTTGTTTGAAAAGTTACATCTTGATTTTAAGATGGTACATTGGGGATGGTACTGCTAACAATGTAGACGTCAGGAATGATGGATGGCATAGTATGAAGGGATAGTATTCTACGAGGGTTGGCTCCGATACTAGAGCGAAGGGGGAATGTCGATAGAGAGATTATTATGTGCGGAGTATGGATCCGAAGAACCGTTCGGTCGCGTGACTGTGAATAATAAAAGCACAGTTATTGTTCACCACAACATTTTACTGTGTTTTTACTATTCACAGTCACAAAACCAAACGGTTCTCTGAGTCCGGACTCCGCACGTAATAATCTCTCTTGTCGACAATTGCGACTATCGTAGGAGAGTGAGGATTTTGTGAGAGATGATTATGTGCAGTTGCAGTCTTAAGGGACTACTGTGAGGACTATAACAAAAAAAGTCAATTACTTGAGACAATCAAAAGCTCAGACAAGAGCAAGGTTGCCAATCAGGAGTTCAAGGAGGAACAGTCACAAGCAGGATGATCATGAGCAAGGGAGGGAGGGTTTCATGAGCTTGGAGGTTCATGCTCAAGTGGGATTGCAAGGTTTTGTAGCTCGTAACTTTCATGTACTTCAAATTTATTCAATTTGGATAAAGTTTTTTTTTGGACATTTAGGCTAATTAAGGCAAATTTATACACACATCACATACATAAGACTCGAATCCAAGACCTTTTAATTTGTAGCTAAAGCTCCCAATCAATAAATCAAGGTGAGTTGCGTAATTTGGACAAATTTAAAATATACTAAAAATGAACTAAAATGCTTATTCTAAAAACCTAAAAAATTAGTCAGCATTACCCAACCAAATAGTTGAAAAAATAAAATTCCTTTATTTCAAATATAGCTCACTCCAAATACACTCAATGAAATAACCCCTAAGAGAATTATTTGTTTGAGAATTATATAATTTTAGAGAGAAGTTATGTAAAAATAATAATTTGTATGTCAAATTGTTTAGCTCTTGCAATTAGTGATGTGAGTCTGATTCAAAACTGAATATCAAGAAAAAGTAAAATAAAGTATGGATTTAGAATTGGAATTCGCCAAGCCCATGGATTAATTAATGGGCCGCCGGCCCTGCAACAAACCAAAGTTAGATCAAGCTAAATGCCATTTTGTTTACATAATTAATTGGTTAATGGTATCCACCTTAGTTTTTATCATTTCATGATTCTTTTTCCTACATCAATATAAAAATTTAATCTAATGAAGAGAGCAAACCTATCATAGCACACAAAAATTTTTACTCTTTATTCAGTCTTGACACTAAGGCTTCGTTTGGGAGAGCTTTCTTACTGCTTTCTAAAATAACTTTCTAGTACAAAATCTTTTTGAACTAAAAGTTTTATATTAAAAAATTGCTTTAGAAAGCAGTAACAAAGCTGCCCAAAACAAAACCTAAATTTGAACCATTATAGCTACTTCCTCCTAATATTATTTCTCCCCTTATTTTGTTTTACCAATTTACCGACCTCTTGAATTCCAATGAGAGAGAAAAAATTCAATAATTTTATTAACAAGGAAAAGTAGTTGGCTTGAAATATCATTTCTAAAATTTTGATGAGAAATGTCAAAATTGTTGTATTTAATTTAAGATGAAAATAATTAAAATTTTAATTCATTTTAATGTATTACATTTCTTTCAAAACAAATTCAATAATTACAATATTGTGATCAACCCTAAGAGAAATTTGATGAGAATAATCTATCCTAAGAATTTTTCTTATAAATAAAATTTGGATAATTTCATACAAAACATTCACATTTGAAATATTTAAAAAACTAGTTATTAAGAAATTTACTTTTTGTTTATCAATTTTAAATCTCAATAAATAATTAAATTCTTAATCATTTTAATGTATGTCATAAACATATTTTAAATCATTTGATAAAAAATTTTCTTAAAAATTGATAATTGGAACAAAAACATGATGAAGCTTCCATGAAGAGCTTATTGGGTGAAAATTCAACGTTTTTTTCGAAAAAAATAAAAAGTACAGCCAAATATCACTACAAAAATAGGCACAAATTAAGCATCTCGAGGCGTTAATTTGAATTTTAGTAGGAGTGACCATACTAGCTCGTGAACTTAGATCTGAAAAATTCAAGTACAGGTTGATCAATTTAATAAATATGTATGACTTATGTCTAAAATTTCAACACATATAATATCCTTATTTTTTGATCGATTTATCCAAACTCTATAGTTAACAAGTTATAATTTTTTATAATCTTAATGGGCTATAGGGTTTAGTTTGGGTCATTCGGGTTGATAGTGGGTTGGATTCTGGTCATCACTTTGACTTGTTTCATTAAAGAAGTCGTGTTTGGGTTGACTGAATTCAGGTCAGGTCAGTTTTGGATCATACCCAAACATTACACGTTAGCAGATTTTGACACCCCTATTTTAGGAATGTCTGATAAAGCCTCTTATTGTGCACCACGATTAATATATTTTTGTTAGTATATCATATTTTTTCTTTCCCCGTAAATGCCAACCTACTTGAGATATTTTATAAATTTTGGTTATCTTTTTCTGGCTCTCAGTAATTTTGACAAATATTTAATAATTCATCATAAATCTTCTTGATGTTGACATAGATATTGACTTGAGTTTTAGATTTAAAAACATTTTAATATATAAATCAAAATTTATGGAGTTGAAATATTGATTACTAAGGATATCAATGGGAGTCATAGAGTCTCCTAATTTCTCATCACAATAGTCAAAATATCCCATTAATAAATTTGCATGTCATATTTCAGTATACCAAGGAGAGAATGCTGAAGGGAGGACTTTATCGAAGATAATTCACGGAATTTAAGAGTGCTAGTCATTACCCAACATTTGGAGAAATTGTGACGTGCGGAGTCCGAACGTAGCTTTTCGTTTGGACTCTAATCACATGAAGGCACGTGAATTTTCTCTCTCTTGTACACAGGGCTGTGTACAAGAGAAAGAAAAAATTCACTTGTCTTCACATGATTGGAATCCGGATTCGAACTCCACACGTAATAATTTTTCCAATATTTGACACTATTTGGAGACATTCGGACAAATATATGATTTTATAAAATTTGATATTATTTGGGGCATTGTTTACACCAAAAATTCGATATAAACCCTAAACCAATGCCGACACACGCCATCAATCAACACTAATGTGACGCACACTATCCAAATCATCTGAAGTTGGTCAATCATTGACATTTTACACTAGCTTTCATTCTTCCATCCAATATTTCTCTTTTAAAGTTATTTGAAATTGTGATGCCAAATAAAAACAACCATAAATTTCATGGTAGTACAATTATAAAAAATAACTATGATCCCAACAGCATCAAAGGTTATTAAACTAAACCACCACTTATTCGAAAACTTTTTAACATAAAATTTTCAGTTAAATAACCAGAGTGTTTTCTTAAAAATTAAAAAATAAAATATTACAAAGTAAATAATTTACATCAAGAAAAATAATTTCATATGACATTACCAATATGGCCCTCTTCTAGATTATGTGAAAAACCAACTTCAATGGTGTCTTCTATTCTTTTTTTAACCAGACAAAATTCTTAGTATGTATAATATTTTGAGCAAGAATGCTTCATTAAAATTTGATTCAATTTTTTTATATATTTCATTAAAAAACAAAATGTTATTAAGACTGTAATTTTTTATAAAGGCGATTATAAAGTTGTTATAGAGAAAGCAATTTTTTTGAAAACGTTATTAAAATTTGATTCAAATTTTTTATATTTTTCATTAAAAAATAAAACGTTATTAAGACTGTAATTTTTTATAAAGATGATTATAAAGCTGTCATGGAGAAAGCAGCTTTTTTGAAAATTACTGTAGAATGCAATTTTATAGCACAAAAATTTGTTGGAATTGGTGAAAAAATAGTGACCAAACAAAAATTGTGGTTGCGTTTTGAAAAACAAAACAATAAGAAAGTTGTATCAAATGAAGACTTAGGCTTCATTTGGGACAGCTTTCTTTCTGCTTCTTAAAGCGGCTTTTTAGTGCAATAAAAATTTTGTACTAAAAAGCAGCTTTAAGAAGAAGTAAGAAAGCCTTTCCAAACGAAGCCTTAGAGTCCGTTTGAGACGGCTGCTGCTTTTCGTAAAAGGTTGTTATAACGTTATTATGAAGAAAATAACTCTTCAAAGCTACTGTAAAAACGACTTCCTAGTATAAAAATTCCTAAAAGCAACCAAAAAGCAGTGCCAAACAAAAAATATAGCTATGGTCAGAAAAGTAAAGCAGTAAGAAAGTTGTCTCAAATGAAACCTAATTTTTATTTTCCTCATTTTCAATTTAAAATATTAAAGGGTCTTTTTTCATATATTGCATGGTTAAATTTAGACAACATTTTGATAGATAGGATAATTAATCAAACAAGTTCTGTAGCAATAGTAGTAAGCATGCTTATCTTATTGGACACCATGTTATTTTGTCTTATTTTTTATTTTTTTTTTAATTTTATTCAACTAGCTAATAAAAAATAAATATATTAATAATTTAATATTACGGATTTATTATTATTTTGACAAAATAAGCCATTGAACATCATCGCTAGCTTTTTCAACATACAAATGTATGCACCATAATGTTCCTTAGCATTTATCTTTCTTTTCAAACATTTTTTGTTTCTATCGCTAACAGCTCAAAGAGAATCTGAAGCACTAGCAGTTTGCAATTTCATTTTGATGAATAATCTCTCTCTCTCTCTCTCTCTCTCTCTCTCTCTCTCTCTCTCTCTCTCTATCTCTATCTCTTCCATTTCATGACAACCTGCAATAATATGAATATCTTAGCTATTAAATATTGGAATGTGGTTACAAAAAGGTTCAAATTACAGATAAAGACATTGAAATTCCATAATATATATTTTACATTTTTGCCTAAACAAAGTTGTCATTTTATGCATTTAAGTATATAATTATTTATTTATTTATTTTGATAAATATACATTATAATATTACTGTAATATTCTAGCAAATGAATAATTTCCAGACGATAAGCTAATAACTTTGTCAAATGGAATGGAAAAGCAATATCAACATTAAGATATTCAGGTATACATGTTTTATTAGGATTTAAAAGTAAAATAAAAAATATATAAAATAAAACTTAAAATTACAAGATAAATATAAACAGAGAAATATATTTTTATCCTTTCTCAAAATTTAAAATGTATTTACTTTTTTCTTTATGATACAAAATATATCAAAATATTTACATTCTAGAAGCCCGTCCTCCTCCGCTAGGGTTTCCTTCCATTTCTTGATGGCTTGCTGCCGCCTGTGGTCAGGGAAGTCTCCTGCCCTCTTCTTTTTTGTTGTTGTGGTTTTAGTGGTTTGTTAGGCTTGCTCGATTCGTCCACCTCCGGCCATCCGCGGCCGGAATGGCGGTGAATCGACTTGTTGATCCCAATTTTTTGGAGAGGTCTTTCAAATCGCGTTCTTTCGTGGAGGTCCTTGTTGCTTCTCCTGATCATGGTGTTTTTCTTGAGCTGAAAACGTCTTCGTTCCGTGGTTTCCCTTCTTTATAAATTTCGGAAGCAGAGATTCGAGTGTTGGCTGCTCTGTTTCAATTCACATTGGAGGATTTTTTCCTGCTCGCCGTCCTAGTTTGGACTATATACGAAATTAAAGTTTTTCTTTAACCTCAAGCTTAATGCTGATTTCTCTGTTACTTTGCTTGACCCGTCGCATGTGTTAGTTAAGTTGAAGAATGATTTGGATTATAGCATAGTGTTTTGTCATAGATCTTATTTTGTGAACACTTGTTTCATGAAATTAACCAAATGGTTCCCTTCTCTTGACATTGGTGTTGAATCCCCTGTTATTCCCATATGGGTTTCTTTCCCTAATCTAAGACCTCATCTGTATTCTCCCCGGATCCTTCATGCTTTGGGTTCTATGTTTGGTCGCCCTTAAAAATTGACAATGCCACTTCTGTTAGCTCTCGTCCGTCACTTGCGCGTGTGTTAGTGGAGCTCGACATTACCAAGAAGTATTCCGATAAAATCTAGTTGGGTCCTGAAAATTTAGGGTTTATTCAGAAGGTTGAAATGGAGGAATTTCCCTCCTTTTGTGTAGATTGTAAATGCATTGGTCATATTAGAGGTGAATATCACACCCAGTCTGCTATCCCGATTTCTGTTCCTATTATTACTTCTAATCGTTGTGTGGTGGTTGAGAATACTAATGGCTATTGTGGATATGGTAGCTTTAGATGGTCATGATGATGTTGCTACAGTTGATAATTTAGAAATTCCTTCCCCCTCTTTGCGTGGTGAGTAGATTTTCGAGGATTTGAAGGGTGGCTCTGGTGTTGCTAATAATCTAGGGGTGGTGGTTGCTGAGTGGATGGTTGGATGGAAAATGCTCGGGTGGGGGTGGATGGTAATGGCGTTTCCTTTCCTGTGGTGGCTGATGGCTCTTCTGTTTTTGCTCCTGTTGTTTTGGGGGTTTTGGTGTACACTGTTTTGGGGGTTGTGCCTTCTTCTAGTTTACAAGTGGTTGTTCCAAGTGGTAATTTTGAGGGTAATTGCTTAGATTTGTAACTTGACACTTATGTTCCTCCTTATGAGGCTGTGGAGGAATTTTCGGCTTTGGCTACATTTTCTGATATCAAAGAGGGTGTTAATAAGATTAGTGGTGCTAATAATTATATTGTTAATAGTATTGCTAGTCCTATTTCTTCACTTAGTGATCATGTAGATGTCGCTTCTGGGGGCAGTGATGCGCTGAGCCCTTTGGAGGGTGTGTTATCTGATGTGTCTATTGTGTTTGGGGATGTTGTGGATTCCTCGGGTTTGGTTGCTGCTTGTGTGGAATCTCTTGTGACTTTGTTGGAACTGTTGAATAAGCTTTTTGTTGATGTCCCTATTTCTTTAATTTCAAATAAGGTATTAAAAGCTCAATTAGTGGTTCATTCGATGAGTAATTGTGTGGATCAAAATGATTGGCTTGAGGAGTCCCTCTCCTCACCTTGCGGGGATGATGAGGAGGAAGGGCCAGAAGAGGATGTTCAATCAATGTTCCAATTAAATGTTAATCGTATTGTTGAGAAAGCTTTCGCCCAGAGGGGTGGCAAACGTCGTAGAGGGAAGTCCAAAAGGAAGTATTTCATTTTCTTGCTGGTGCTTTGGCTGTTTGGTCTTTTTGGTTGTGCCTAGATGTTTGTTGGTTGGGCTACTTGGTTGTGAGTTGGTGTTGTCTTTTGGTTGTGGGGAATGTGCTTGGCTTTGCCTGGTTGGCGGGTTAGGTTGGAGGTCTTTTGGTGTGGTTGCTCTTTTCATCTTCTCTTATCTTCTTTATAATTTGTAATTCTTTCTTTTGTTCTGGGTAGTTCTGTAGATTTGTTTTGCAAGATGGCCTTTGTTGGTCTTCTACTGAGCCTGGATCTGCTGCTATTTACCTAGCTGTCTTGATCAGGTGGATTTTCTCTTGATTTCCTCCTTGGTTTCCTTTGTTCTTGGATGGCAATTTTGGTTTATTTTGTTGTGTTTGGCTTGTTGTTTTTGGTTCTCGTTCTTGTGCTTTATCTTGTAATTGATTGGATCAACGACCAGTAGGTTTTGCTTCCAATGATGTATTTTTAGGGGATATTGATTCACTAAGGACTTACCATTTAATTAATATTTTATTTAATAATATTATATTTAGTTGATCCTAGCTGAATATTTGAACTGTGATTAATAGATAAAACATAACCTTACTTCATAAATAAATTATGAGTTATACCTACATAAAATTGAACTACATAATTCTAAGGGAACCACCAGAAAACACTTTTGTATGGAGATATCAATAAATGATCTGACCTACCAACCGAATCTAAATAATTTGGATTCAGATTGATCCATTTAATAAACTGATCAAATTCTGGTTGACCGGTGAACCGGATTTGACTTAAAACTAACCCGTTTAATTCTTTTGCTTGTTAGTAAACTCTTTTTATTTTCTATCATTAACCCTAAATTTTATAGTTAATAAGTTATAAATTTTTTATCATTTCATGATAGTGCTGGTGGTTATTTGTTGCTGTTTTGGATTTTGTTGTTCTCTTATCCTCCGTGGCTGTGGATTCTGTGGGGCTTTGGGTTTGGGTGTTCTACTATTCTTCTGCTATGGTTGGTGTCCCTTTTTTCCTTTTGTTCGTCTTTTTTGTTCTTTGAATCCTCTTAACTTGATGCATATATGTAGGTGCTGCTCAATGTGGCTGGTGGCTGCTGATGATGATGATGCTGCTGTGTCTTTGCTGAGGTGCTTGGAGTTGGTTCGTGGTTTTGTCTCTTGCTCTTTATTTTTTAGTTTTTTATTGTAATAGATAGAATCTCAGGCTCAATAGATTTTACTTCAAATGCTGTTCTTTAGAGAGTTTTTGATTCTTTAAAGACTTGTGCCTCTTCTTTTTAATGTAACACGTAGGCCCCTATGTGGATTTTAATAAGCAAAATGAGTTATTAGGCAGGGTTTGGGTCATTGGAATTGCAAGTGTCGTGTTCGGGTTTACCATTAATTTTGACTTGTTTATTAAACAAGTCGGATTCAAATTGATGAATCAGGTCATGTCAATTTTAGATCGAATCCAAACCTAACCCATTAAACTATTTTGACACCTCAGCTTTTATGGATTTTAATCAATAAGAAACAAATGAAAGATAAATACATGCAAATTAAAAAAAAAACCTTGAGAATGAGTGAACTTAAAAAAAAAAAAAATTTAATGGATGTTACCCAATACGAAACAGGCGAGAGATAAATAAAAACATTATATTTCTGTAATATTCTCTCATAATTTTCTCTATAAAATAATTTTCTTCCTGAATAAAATTTACTGGATTTATTTCTCCACGTAATGCTTGACCATTTCTCGAGCAAACAAACAAATTAGTAAAAGAACAATAGCAATTAATGCTTCCCACGCTCACACAATTCATTTATTTTTAATAAATATAAATATTATTAAATAAAGCGTGCAATATATATATATATATATATATATATATATATATATAACTATAACAAAAGGTGATGAGTCAGAACAGATATACTGTTGAGAAGAGAGACATTTGACATGCTGTCTTACACTTCATTTATGACAATTTTATTACTCTTTTTTAAATATTTTTAGTATATATATATATTTGAAAATAGTAGAAAAATAGTTGTCAAAAGCCTGCGCAAGCGAAGCCTTATGCTTGTTTAGGGCATCTCCAATTGAACCTCAAAGGAGCGTTTGCAGTGGCTGCGGAGCTCCAACCGAACCTCAAATTCAACATCATTTTGCACAAGGTGAACAGTGCAACGCCAATATTGACATCGCGCTGCTCACATATGCCATTTTTTCCCTTCATTTCTTTCGGTTGGAGAAATAATATATTCGGTATATTCTTTTTTTATGATAAAAATGGAATTCGGTTGGAGATGAATTATTGCATTTTAGAATATTATTATATTTTTGAGTGTAAAATGAGGTTTTCAGTTGGAGATGAAGTAAAACAACTTTTTAGTACAAAAAATTTTAGTTTAAAAAAATTTTGTACTAAAAAATTCTTTAGAAAATAGTAAGAAAATTATTAAATTTTGTTTGGAATAGCTTTCTTATTGCTTTTTAAAATAATTTTTTGACAAAAAAATTTTTTAACTAAATATTTTTGTGCTAAAAATTATTTTACAAAGCGCTAAGATATTCACATCAACTTCAACAAATATATCTCATTTCACACACAAAATCCCTCGAAAACGATATGAAAAATTAAAAAAAAACATGACAACAAAGACATAATACATATTCATTTTACCATGCATCACCCTATCCCTTCCATTTTGTCAATCAAAATAATTCATTAATCCAACAAAATATCACATTAATTTCGACAAAGAAATATAAAAATCAAATCATTCATATTCACACAGCCTGTTAGGGGTGATTGCAGTTTTCTTAAAAGCTAAGTGGAGAATTAGAATTTTTTTTTTCCAAAAGAAATCAGACAACAGCTTCTTCACAGTCGCCTTATTCTAACAAATATGGTTCTCAAAAGCAGCTTTCATCATATAAATTTTTTTTAAAAATAGCGAAGAAAAATATAGGAGCCAAAGGAATATCTGAGAGCTGTCTGAAACGCGAAATAGTAAGAAGCCTGAAGCCCCATTCGATCCAGTAGTATTCAAACCTCTCTGGGATCAACAAAAATGGAAGTCCCAGGCACAGACCTCGTCCAGTCCCCAACGACAGCCCCATCCCTATACTCATCAGCCAATCTCTTAACGCACCACAAATCCTCCTCAAACGACAGACTTCTCCAATACGGTATACCCTTAACCAACGGCTCCCCCGCAGCCACCTCCGTCGCGACAACCCGGCAACCTCCCTCCCTCGCCATATTATGCGCATTCCTGCACAAGACCCTGAGCATCTTATCGGCCTCCGGGCCCTCCCCTCCAATCCCGTACAAAAAATACCCCCCAAACGGGCTGAACAAGTCCGGCACCGACGGTATTCTCAGCCAAGGAACAGCTTTGTCGACAGCTCGGGTTGTCCAGGCCATCCCCTTCTTGAGCCGGGGGACGCCGCGGAGCTCGAATTGCAAAAGGGAGCTGGAGTCCCAAACGCTGAGGACGGCCCATGATTTGGGCGGGCGGGTCAGGAAATGGTGGATGGTGGTGTAGGAGAAGGATTGGGTTGGGTAAGCGAGGAATGTGCCGAGGGAGAGCGGGTTGTTGAGAATGGAGTCGATGTCGCGGGGGAAGAACTCGGTGGTGGAGAAGATACGGCGGTAGAGGGATTCGGCGGAGGAAGGGGGGAGGTGGAGGAGAGTGGTGGAGGAGGGGAGGGGGAGGCGGTGGCCGGCAAAGACGGGGTGGACGAGGATGCGAGGGGTGCGGAATTTGGTGTAGTTTAGGTGGTGAGTGAAGAGGCGGAGAGAGGCTAAGTTGCTTTTGTCGGTAGCCATGTATGAGTATTCGGCGTCGTTGGAGCGGAACCAGTCTTCCAGCCGCTTTACTAGTTTCAGACCGATGCCCATTCTCCTGTCACGACATTTTTTTTTCTTTTTTATCAGATCAAACCAATAAAATGATTGTTGTGTTTAATAAATTTAAAAACAGAGCGATTATTATTTTTAAAGAATAATTCTAATGGAGATATCTTTGAAATAGAGCGATTTGTTTTAATGAGCGATTTACAGAATTTTTTTCCTTTCAGATAAAATCAGTCAATAATTTTCTTACGGATATTAAATTTTAACGAATATGATTATGATTATGAAAATTTTTTTCTCCTTAAAAAAAAAATTTGGAGTAACAAATAGTATAAAACTGTTATAATCATTGAAACAATAAAAATCCCCGAAATTTAAACGAAATCAGTGAAAATGTAATGAATAAATCATTAAAACCTTCCAGGAAAATAAGAAAAAATTGGCTAAAATCATCAAGTTTATTGGAAAAAAATCTATATATGAGTGTAAATTTATTAAAAATAAATTTTGAATTAGATTAATTAAAAAAATATTTTTAAGAAAAATTTAGCATGAATAAACTCGAACTTCTGAAACCTATCTAAGATATGAAAACTGCTGAAAACTACAAAAACTGAGCTTATGTGATTGCAGTGAGGAAATCAAAATCAAACTTCAGATGAAAAAAAAGGATAAATTCACAATACATCCAAATATTAAAAAAAAATCATTCACACGTACCGGTGAGACGGAGATACGCGGAGGCCGAGGATGTAGGCCGCCTTTGTAAATATAGGAACCGCCTCGCCGGCGGCCATGCCGCCACCGGCGGAGCTGCGAGGAGTTGTCTTGCCGCACGTGATCGTCTTAACACAGCCGCGTATAACGCCGACGATCTCTCCATTGCCCGGCCCACATGTTTCCGCAACCTTTTAATTTGTGCGGAGAAAACAAAACCAAATTAAGAGAGAGTGTGCGACAGAGTGACGTCAAAAGGAATTGACTAAAGAGAAAGTCTCGTAACAAAAAAGAAAGATTGAATCTTTCCATACCAGCATGAGAAAAGCCGGCGAATTACGAACCCGGCACACAGGATCGCCGAGGTGATCCATGAACAGAGATACGCCTCCGCTGGGACTCACATCACACATCCGGTCCACCGCTTCCGCTCCGCTCCGGTCTTTCTCCGCCTCGTATTCCCTCACCACCACCTCATACTTTTCAGCACTCTCTACTTCTCTCATCGCCGCTAATTCTCGATCGATCAATCAAAGGCGCTCTTTTTACACTAACAGAGCCGTCTTCTTCTTCTTGTTCTTCTTCTTTGATCGATCTGTATATTATTATTTTTTTCTACTGGAGTGTGTGAGGTGTAGGAGGGAATTTCTTGATGGTGAGTTGCGCATGATTGGGTAACGCACAGGGGTATTTATACTTGCTTTCTTAGTTAAATGTTTCTTCTCGATCTCTCTCCCATTCCTGCTTCTCTCTCTTTCTCTCTCTATCTTCCAATACAGTCGTTTTCTTCTCTCTCTAGTCTGAACGGATAAAATCATTATTCAAATCATGTACTTGTTGAAAATGATGATCTGCACAGCTAATCTTTGCTTGTTGGTTAAGAGCTTAGGCTTTTAATTAAAAGGTCTTAGATTCGAGTCTTTGTGTATGTAATATGTGTGTGAGTTTATCTTAATTGACCTAAATGTCCAAAAAAAAATGATGACCTGCACAGAAAATAAGGGTGCAGAGGTGCGGCTAGTTAACGGCGGGGCCTATGCGTTAATTTAAAAATAGGGATACTAGTCCTTAATAATTCATCGGCTCCTTAAAAATACAACATTTAAAATAAAACCTATGAGCTAATGAATCAATCTATGAGAATCCATGAAATTCTAGTTAATTTCGAAACTCTTAAAGTTTAGTTTTTTTTTAATAATAATAATAATTTTATTAGAGATTTAATGATTAAGCTTGCTTATATATGAGCACTTCTAGGGTGGGTGGACTCTATAGGAAGTTGCATCATTGAGAAAAAATTATGAGGCTATTATATTAAAACTAATAATATTTGATGATTAAGACTTTGGACTGTTACAATTTCAGTGATTACTCATTTGAAGAATAGTTGGTTTAGTGCATTATGAGTGCAATGATGACTTATATAGGGGTGGTTTGATTTGATGCATCATTTTCTTTTTGTGAATTCAAAACTTGACCATTTTCCAAATGCATATCGTTGCCGCTATTGCTGTCGCACATCGGGTGTTGGTTGCTACCAATCTAAAGTAGTGCAATCGTGCCAGAACTGTCAGCCCCCGCCCACTGCTGTTGTTGCCCAAACTAGCCACTACCATCATCATCAGATGCATCACCAACCACTGTTGTTTGGTTTTACATTGAGTTTATTTTACTTCAAATCAAATATAAAAATATAATTTCACATATTTATTTTATACCAAGTCAAATAACTCTAAAATATTTCAAAATACACCGTATTTCTTTTATTATATATATATATATATATATATATATATATATATATATATATATATATATATATATATATATATATATATTAGCAAATCAAATATCCTTTTGTTGTTTGAACTTTGAAGTTAAAATTATATTTGAGAAAATAATAAAATTTATTAAATTTATAAATTTATGATTTCTGAAAATTTTTTAAACCCCACTGAAAATTAACAATTTTATTTCACACTCTCAAAAAGAGTAAAAATATAATCATTATTTTTTAAACAATATTCCTTATTTACAAGCAATCAAAGGAGCCCTCACACACTTAAAAAGAAAAAAAAAAGGAGTTATTATGATTATCCATTCAATTAAAGATATTAAGATCCACTTTATTTAATCGCTTATTCTCCATCAACATTAATCTCTAAACTTAAATCTCCATTTGATCCTCCATCACTATTAGGATATATAACAATCATCTAACAAATATCTAAATGATAAATTAATTAGCTTATCATCATATTCTTCATTCTAAGAGCTCATTTAATAGCTTCAAGTTACAAATAAAGTTTTACAAATGATGAAATACATTAAATTTATAATTTAATTAAATATTATTAGACAGTAGTATTGATGTCGAATTTCTTAATTAGGCTTTCTTAATTTTAATTTAATATTGAAAATTATTTAAATTAAAACCCCAATTTTCAAAAAATATTTTCTAATAGGAGCTAAATTTTAAAAAGGATATTCTGAGTGAACTTATATATATGTACTAATTAAATTATCTAGAATGGTTGTCTTTTTTCTTTTTGGGAAAAAAAATCTTGTAGAAAAGAAATTATCACTTTGGCTGTTCCTTCTTATTTATATCCAGGATAAAAAAATTGCTTATGTTAAGATTAGTATTACATATAATATCTAAAATTTATCATAATCTCAGAGCAAATTTAAGGATTATTAAGGCTGTAGATCCAAATATTTAGAAAACACAGATCAAGCAAAGAAAACCCGGTTCAAGCTAGAATCAAGCCGATTAAAATCAAGTTAACTTGATCTACTTGATCTCATATTCAAGAGAACTTATCTTAAGCTGGCGACCATGATCTAAGAAATCATCTCAGTCGATGAGTTATTAGTCGTTTCTAGTATACTATTTGTGACATTGCCCCTTGTAACTACTTAGGAGGGGATCACTTATCAAGACAAACAATTAATGAGTTGCTCAACTCTCCGGCTATTAATATATATCATGACAATGACTTCTTCAAAACTCGATAGACTACTTAATCAAGTTAATCTTCTGATTAGGCTACTAGTTAAAATGATTCTACTATTATTTGTAGTCGATTACAAATGATGCCCTTCCTCGGGGGAAGGTAATGGCTCAACATATCATACATACGTCATATAGAACACATTATATTGTGGGAGTTGGAAGAGTTCAATGATGTGAGAGTTGTTCTCAAAAGAATGTTAGTATGTTTCTTTGGTCGGTTGGATCATAGTCAGGCAATGGAGGTCATATGGGCTATAGTTGGGCGACTGGGATAGAGGAGGCCGTTGTCGGGTGATAGAGATCGAAGAGATTGTAGTTAGCGGGTGATAGTAGTCGGAGGGACTTTAGTAGGCAGGCAACGAAGGTCGTAGAGACTTTAGTCGGCAGGCAACGAAGGTCGGAGGGACTGTAGTCGGTGGGCGACTGAGGTCAGAGGGACCGTAATTGGGGGGCGACGGTGGTCGTTTGGATTGTAATCGGCGAGCGACGGTAATCAGAGGGATCCTAATCGGCTGGCGACGGTGGTTGGATGGACCGTAGTCAACAGGTAACGAAGGTTGGATGAAGGCCTGGCGAGGGCTGCCTGATGGAGATCCGATGATGATGGTCAAGCTAAGGTCCAACAATGACAACCTGGTGGCAAGCATTCGCCAGCGGTGGTGCCGGGTGAAGCTCATTGATGCTTCAAGCCTTAGAGCTCTCTTGAGTTTATAGCCCATGATTCAAGCCTCCTTAAAGTCTAAGTCCACATTGATGACTCTGGAACCCCTCTTTTTAATCCACGTGTGTGCTGGATCTTGCTACAAAGCTAGGACGCTAAACCTTATATCTCTCTATCACCGTGAATATTCTGGCATGCAACAATTTTCACTCATAGTTTGTTTATATTTTAATAAGATTGTAAGTAAATTAGTGCGACACTCAATATATATATATATAGTTAGTTAGTTAGTTAGTTAGTTAGGCTGTATTAAAGACCAATGATAATTTAAACTCAACAAATAAATTAAAAAACAAATTTAAAGAAGATACTTTTCAATTCAAAGTATTGAGATATCTATACAGAATATACAAATCAAAGTGTATTAATTTTAGTTATTTTTATTATGATTTTGAAGGCTCCATATTGAAAGTAATGTCCTTATGCATCGAGTATGGAGAGCACATGATTCATGAATCGTCAATCTTTATTTTCCATGTGATGCTCAACACAATAATATCGATCGTCAACTTTGTGGTTATAATTACCCAAATTGTGCTTCCAATGAATATCGAAAAGCTGAATATCTCAAGATTTTATTTGTTTTCAATTTCTTGTATTAATAAGGATTCAAAACTCCCTTTCACAACTTTTTTCATGCTTCGTTTTGCACGAGATTTTTGTCTGCTGGAAAGCGATAGAAGGGATTTTTTTTTTTTTTTTTGGGGATTCTCAGGCTTATATCTTCAATATTATGAAGAAACTTAGGATCTATTTGTATATATAAAGTATTTTAAATACATATATTTTGAAATAGAGAAAATGATCTATTAATTTTTTAAGAAAGGTCAGAATAGTCCTCAACTATATTAAATGATCATTTTGATCCATGAATTCTGTGAAGATGAATCAAAATAGTCTTATTATGAAACTTTTTTAATTCATTTTTAAAAGCTTAAGAGACTAAAATGTTCATTTAATATAATTGGGGATATTTTGGTTATTCATTGATATATCATCAAAAAATTATATTGATCGGGCACGAATATCGAGGGAAAATCAAGTTGAAAATTTCAAAAATTAAATAGGAGAACATATGAACTCCAATTTCAGTAAACTTACAGTCAAATTAAACGTCTCGAAAATATGAACCCAACGACACCAAATTCGACTCAATCAGAGCCCAAATGAGTCCAAATCAAAGACCCGAAGCGCTTCTGGAAGGTTCAATCCATAATTTGGATTACCGAACAATTTCTAAACATGTCATGCTTATAGTCGAATCCAGTAGCTCGACGAGACGAATCCAAGAGCCCAAGATTGTCAAATTCTGATATCATTAAGACATTCAAATGTCCAGTAAACGATCCATGATCAAGGGATTTAACATCAGTCGTCCATTCAAACCACTCCCAAATTACCATTGATCTTCCTTCTATTTACTGGCCATGCCACTCTCAGAAAACTACAAATAGACCCCTCATTTCTCATGGAGAGGGGGCCTAAGCAAGAAGCAAGAAGAGAATGAAGAGAGTTCACTTGCCATCAGACTCCTCGATCACCGCCGGACTTCAGCCCGGCCACCGACTATCGCTGGACTTCTGCCCGGCCACCAACTAATGCTGGATTTATGCCCGGCCACCAACTGACGCCGGACTTCTGCCCGGCTACCAACTGGCACTGGATTTCTGCCCAGCCACCAACTAACGCTGGACTTATGTCCAGCCACCAACTGATGCTGGACTTCTGTTTGGCCACCAACTGATGTCGAATTTTTGCCTGGCCACCAACTGACGTAGGAATTTTGCTTGGCCACCAACTGATGCTGGACTTCTGCTCGGCCACCGACTGACACTAAACTTCCACTCGGCCACCGACTGATGCCGGACTTCCACCCGGCTTCCAATTATTCTTAGACTTCCACTAGACAACGGTCCTTCCGACCCCGTTACCCGAATACGGTCTTTCAGACCTCCATCGCCCGCCGACTATGGTCCTACCGACCAAACTAACATATCAATATTGATTCTTCCAATTTCCAACGTGTAATGCATTCTATATGATGTATATTTGTTATATCAAGCTAAGGCATTCCTTCCAATGAAAGGCCTTATTTGTATTCAACTACAAATACTAGTGGATTCATTCAAACTAAACTAGGCCCCGTGATTTTTCCCCTTTTTAGGGTTTTCCACGTAAAAATCTTGATGTCACTTATGAATACTACACCATCTCTTTTATCTGATTGTATGCTGGATCTTCGTACAATGCTAAAACGCTAAAATTTATATTTCTCTACCGCCGCGAATATTTCAGGACTCAAATTCATAAAGAGTTAAGAGAAAATTTTGATCCTTTTCGATCCCTTTTGAAAATATTATGAAAATATTAGTGTTTTTGGATGTAAAAGAAATGCAAAATAATATTTTGAAGCATTTTAAATTTATCATTTAGTTCAATTACAATGTATTTAAAAACTGTTAGATTTGACCATTTTTTAAATACACTATAAATTTATTGCCATTGCCGCCATCGCCCGCACGTTGTTGCCCGCCACCATTGTTGGATTTTATACTACATTCATGTTATTTTAAGCTAAAAAATAATAATTACATGCATATATTTTGCAGACATTGGAACTACTCAAAATATTTCAAATATATTACATTTTTTATAGTTCATTTTTTTAGTAAATCAAATGGCCCATTAGGATAAGATTAAGCCTTTGTTTGAGACAGCTTTCTTACTGTTTTTAAAACAGCTTTCTAATAAATAAATTTGTAGTCAAAAAAGTTGTGTACTAAAAAATTGCTTTAGATAATAGTAAAAAAGCTATCACAAATAAAACTTGAGTCAATTTAATTATAACATTAACTTAAACTTAGGCTTTAAACTTAGTTAACTTTCTCATAAAAGTAAAAAAATTAAGCTTAAACTTTACAAGCCTTTCTCATAAATGGTAAGATATGACAATATTAGAACATAGTGAACTGTTATTCAAATTTGATGATTCTATGCTGAAAAACTTAAGCTTCATCCAAACATTGACAAACACAATCAAATTCAGTCAAAACTCATGAAATTAAATCGAGCTAAAAATTGAACTATTTTAGAATTGATTTCATACAAAATAAGTTCAAAATTGAATCAAATCAAAAGTTTTAAACATTAAAACCAAGCTTTCACACATAGTTATAGCTTAAATTTTAAAAAGAAAGTAGTGCTCATTGGGTCACCATAGATTTTTTTTTTTTACCCATGGAGGGCCTACGAGTTAATTAAAAATAAAGATTACAAGTCCTTAAAGGACCTTCAGCTCACTAAAAATACAGCCATTTAAATAAAACCTACGAGCCGATGATTCTATTACAATGATGTGCTATAGCCAAATCAAGAGAAAGGGATTCAGAAATGAGACCCTAGCAACGAGCTTTGGCATAGAGAGAGGAGATGATGTCGAGAGGGGAGATCAAACTCTTATTTCGAGCTTTGGTGACGAGAGAGGAGATGACTTCGAGACGGGAGATGGCGACAATTTCAAGAGGGCTATGGGCATATGATTGGAAAGGCTACTCTCAAATCCTAGCTACGAGCAAGAGAAAGGAGAAAGATGTAATGGTCAAAATTTGTAACCATCAATATATTATCCGCTTTGATCTAATCATCCCACGATTCTATTTTTGACCTAACAATTAAATTTTGATGTGTTATTTATATAAATCCCCATTAATATAATGCATGTAAATGCGGTCAATTATCTCACTCTTCAGCTTAACATATAGCTAATTTGATCGATGTAATCAATTAATGAACAATTAGTGCGTTTCTGAGTGCGTTGCCTTTGAAATAGATCAATGATTATCCCATTAATTATGTTTTAAATATTAATTTAATGACGTGGATATATATATAAATATGTTTTAAAAATAATTAAACCAATGCTTTTAAGAGACGTACGCATTCTCTCTTCTTTCTCAACAACACATACTATATTGTCTTCTAACTTATTGTCATTTACTCCCATGCCATGCATTTCCTGCCACCTCAATGAAAATGGCAAAGATTATATAAAATTATTTCATTTTGATTAATTAATTATTTATTTATTCTTCATCAACAAGTCATTAGCATGCGTGTTTCTTGTTAATCCCCGGCACCATGTTGTGCGATTTGGCATTAAGGTTTCATTTGTGATTGTTTTCTTACTGCTTTAAGAAGCAGTTTCTTAGTATAAAATTTTTTTGAAATTTTTTATAAGGAACTGCTTCTTAAAGCAGTATGAAAGCTGTCCCAAACAAGACTTAAAGATATTTAAAATTTATGATAATTAAGGGATAAAAAAGATTAGGTTGGAATCTAAGGATGCAATTAGTAATTGAATTAGTATTTGGTCATTCTTTTATGGTTTCATTCCATGTTTTCTTTTAGTTCTATGAGATGGATTAAACAATTTAAACAAAAATATTTACAATGATCAAACTGATACATATAACTTATATGATCATGTTTAAAAGTTGTAAGTAGTTGTTGTTATGAAGTTAAGTGAGCTAAATTAATTGGCACATCATTAGAAAATTTTTCTCATCAAATGTGGACATTGATGCAATTTTGTAGATATTAGAGCATCTAGATATTTAGGTTAGAAAATTTTTAAATCAGCTCTGCGATCGTTTAAATTAGAATTTCGACAAGTTCATAATTGCGATAGAGTGGATTGACGAGATGAGCCTAATGAGACCAATAAGGCTTGAATTTGAGACCGAATGGGCTTAAATGAAGCACTCGAAAGCATAAGCGAAAACTTTTTGGAGGATATTTCAGTGGTCAAATGTCCTCCAAAATTTTTTGAGATATACTGAAAAGTCTAAGAGTACCCAATAAAAATTTCATTAGAGTGCTCAAATATTCAAAAAACTATATCATGATTAAGTACATCAAAATGTTTGATGAAGTGTTTAGGATTATGATACAACGACAAAAATTGTCTTTTTATGGAATTTTGTAATTAGATCATGTTCTTACACTTTTAAGAGGATATTTAGTGAAGAGGATTTCTTGACTTAGTGAATTCAAGAGAGATGGCTAACTTGCCTTTTCTAAATAATATAAATAGACCGATCTAAGAAAAAATTAAGAAATATTTTTGGCTGAGAGAATTCCTATACCTATAGAATTTAGTGCTGCAATCACTGTTTAAAACCTCAAAAAGCCATTAATTGGATTTTGCTAGTCTAAACTTTTCCTTTGTCATTTGTAGTCGCTTATTATTCTCTCTAACTTAGAAGACAGTCATGTTAACCATCCTTTAGTATCTTTTTTTTTTGGTTGAAACCGCAATGGGCTTATGTGCTAATAATAAAAAGAGATTACAGAGTCCTTAAAAGGGATCGAAAACTCAGTACCTGCTCAAAGAGCTACAATAAAAAAAAAATCTATGAAGTCTAAGATCCCTTAAGTATCTAATTTCAACTTCAGCATCTATTACCCTTGTTGAGCAACATTTATGATTATTATCATCAGTCTGTCATTGCCTAGTATCAACTAATATTGAAAATCATTATTATTTGGCTTCCAACATCCTCCATCAATTATCATCAGACCTTGGCCAATGATTGATGTTAAATGTTTAAAGCACATCTTCCCAATTTCACATCTTATTAGCCATAGGTCTTTACTCAACTTTTAATGTTCCTTGTCGATTGCACCACAATGTCTACTAATGATTAATATATGATATCCATCAATAACTAACATCTAATGCTCATCTTCGCAGTTATCAAATCTAACCTTCTATCAGAATAATAATTTAGCTATCCATCCTATTGCTTGACTTTTCATATTTTTATTGGCCATTAGCCGACTCCTATCAATGACACATACAACGTCTGTTAGGCACAAATGTTTAATGCCAATCTTTTTGGTCACCCGAGCTCATCTTTTATCTAAAGAATAACCAAATTTGCCATTTAACAACATGAAACTTTTGACATTTCATATTATTCATCTTTGATGCATATCAATGATAATGTTTGAATTACATCAACAAATAATGATTAACACTCATCTTTTATATTTCGTGGTCTCTCCTTATTTCAGAATAATGATTAAGACATTCATCAACTATCACTTGTATTTGTTAATGTGAGCGAGAGGATTGCTAATGGTGTGATCAGCAATGTTAGTGCTGATTTAGCATTACAAGAGAATGAGGTGAATTTGGAATCTGGGCTTTTGCAGCATCCTGTTTCTGATTCGGGCCAGTCTGATGAGCCTGTTACATTTGTTACCGTCGACCCTCTGGGTCTGCCTGCTTTGCCTTATGTTATTTCTTTTTCGGAGAATATTGAGGGTGTTATCAATTAGATGGCTGACAAAGATTTATTGCTTTCGGTGGTTACCATTTCTGATAATCAATGTGCATCTCCTTTAATTAATTTGCCTTGTTATAATCAAGCAGATTGTGAGGGTCCTATCACAGATGTTGTTAATAATTTGTCCTTGTTTCATGCTTATGAATCTCAGCTGGCTGTTTCCCTTTTTTGGTTGATAAGGCATCTAAGGAAAATGATTGTCATGATTACTTAAATGATGCAAATGTGAATTTTTGTGATGTTAACAAGGCTGATTTGAATGAATCTTCTTACGAATTGATGATCCCTTCTGGTGACTCCCCCTTGGCTGCTCTAGTGTGTCGCCTATTAACGCTATTGGAAACGCACCTTTTATTGATGTTCCTATTTCTTTTATTTCTAATGGTACATTATTAGCACATTTGGCATTAAAATCAAAGGACACTTGTGTTTCACTCAGACTGGTTGGATGATTGTTACTCCTTGGCTAGCTTAGGTGTTAGGGAGGATATGGCTGAGACTCGGGATGATTTTCAAGCTTTGTTTGGCGTGAATGTGGTCTGTATCGAAGATGATGCATTTTTCAATGGTGTAGCTAAACGTTCAAGGCGAAAATCAAAAAAGAAATCCAAGAAGTAGTTCTTGGGTTTGCTTTTCCTGACTTGTGTTTGTTTTTGGGTTTTTTTACTTTTAGCTAGATTGTTGTTTTATGGCTTTTGGTGCCTGTGCATGTGGCTTCTTGTTGCTGGTGTGGGTTTGTTGGCTCGCTATTTAATGTGGCGTCGCTTGGATGGTTGGGTTTCTAGGCTTCGGACAATGATGAGGCAGTTTTACTATTCGCCCCCTGGATGGCCTGGGCTTGATTTGGCAACCTTGGTGGATGCTCTCTTCGTTCTGGCCTTCTTTTGCTATTTGGGACTTCGTGCTACTTGATTTTCTGCAGCCAATGAATGGTCCTTGCCTGGCAACTAGGTGGCGCTCCTGAGTCTAGCTGGCTTCATGGCCTTCTTAATTCTAATTATAGTCTTATTGCTTTTTCTGGTTGCCTTAAAATCTGTCATTTTTTCTTCGTTGTCCTCTTTTTGGCCTTTCTCTGTATTTTTCTTTTTTGTAATGGAATGAATCTTTTGCTCAAAAAAAAAAAATCATTAACCGTCACTCACCTTTTTATTATCCCTCTGATGACCTTCTAATGTCTGCTAATAATTGACCCCTAATATTTGTTAGCCACTAATATCCAATGTCTGTCTTACTAGTCACCTAGCTTCCCCTCCTATCAAGAGAATGATTAAGCTGGCCACCATTTATTTCCTAACTTTTAAAGTACATCTTTGATTGTGTTTTGATGCATACCAACAAATGGCTTTAGACATTCAACAAAAGTTGACATTCGATACCCATAAACCACTATTGTTTGATGTTCATTAATCACAAACGTCCAATGACCTTCTTCCCAATCATATGGTCTCTTATCCTACTAGATGAATAACTAAGCTAATTTCCTGCCATAACCTTATTTTTATGTTCCACATTGATAATAATTTGATGCCTACTAATGACAACTACCTATTAACTATTTTATAATAACCATGCAATTGAAATCTATCATAATAAATAAAATAGAAATTGAAATATACATTTAAACAAAATAAAATAAAAGTAAATTTAGTATAATATTATTATTCGTTTTCATTTACTTTCTCTCTTTTTACTCTCTCTCTCTCTCTCACACACACACACACACACACACACACACACACTCTCTCTCTCTCTCTCTCTCTCTCTCTCTCTCTCTCTCTCTCTCTCTCTCTCTCTCTCTCTCTCCTCACATCCTTTTATTGTTACTTTCTTGAATAATCCTACATTCATACCAAAGACCATGTACCTTTTCATAAATATGGAGCTCATAAGTCTTCATATCATAATAAAATATCTTTTATTTAATGAAGAACATTACATCTGAATTCTTTTTTTCTTTTTGGTGCAATGGTTAAGGGCTGGCTCAATATAAATAATTACAAATAGTTAATATGACCCCAATCTAAGTGGGGATATATTTGTGGCATATATCATTACTAAAAGTTAAAGTAGAGGTTAATTATGTCATGCATGATTAGTATACAATAGTAGCTTCATTGTATATTTTCAAATTTATTATATCCTTAATATCAATTAGTTTCAAGGTTGAGAATAATTGAAACTCTATTGAAAAATGACAAATTGTATTAATTATTATTCATGATTTTGATTGAATTAGCCTTTTTTAGTGCTTAGAAGCCCCACCACAAAGACTTGTTGTCACTTGTTCTAAAATGAGAACAAAAGAGCTTGTGAACACTTGTAATATTTGATGCTAATAATAAATAAATAAGGGCTATGATGTTGATACCAATGATGATGACAATGTCATTAATGATTGCATGGATGGATGCATTCATCATTTGTTCATTGATTAAAAGAGGAATTTTTTGCCATTTTTTGGTAGGTGGTTGTTAAAGTTAGTCAACCATGGGACCAACAATGGTCATAATTAGTAGGATTAGGAAATTATAGTAGGTTAATTAGTTAACTCTCTTCAATAAATTTCTAAAACTCAAAGGGGATTTAGTGGTTAATAATAAAAAATAAATCATCTTAATACATAATAGTTGTTTAAGATAGAATTGACTTAAGGTAAATTTTTTAATCGGAGAGTAATGCTATATTAATACATTGTACAATTTGTATTTAGAAAATTCTAATAAACGTTAATGATGTGTCATAATTGTTTTACTAATTAATATGTGACTATGATTTGAATTTCTAATAAAATTATAAAAATTATGTAATTAATGGTTACATTGTAACCGCCTAGATTCTTAACTATTGAGATATTGTCCGCTTTGACCTAATGGTCTCACAATTTTGTCCTGTTGGTGTAACTTACCAGGAGGTCACCTATCTCAAGATTTCTTTGGGATGAGCACGCTTAACTACAGAATTTCTTAAATGAAATTACAGTCATTACACTAAAAGATACCTCGATGTTTAAGAGTTTAACTTCTTTTTACTTAAGGGATTTCACAAACATTTTATTCCAATGGTTGCATATTTCTAACCCCTTATCCTTACATTAAAAAAAAAAAAAAAACAAACAAACAAACAAATAGCACAAAAAGAATTTGATCAAGCAAACAAGAATAAAGGAGCCTTCAAGGTTCAAAATCAGTTAAATAATGTGACTAAATAAGTAAAGATATTAGGATTACAAATGTGCTCATTAATAATTTTATTTTGTTAAGGGATTGGATTAGTGCTTAATTTTATTAAAAATAAATTGAAAGCACCAATTATGCCTTATATTTACATTTTTTTAAAAAATAAATTATGCTATTTAGATTGGCTTACCAGTCACAAATCTAGCACACTATATTTTTTAAATTAAATATTCACTAATTTTGTGCATTTACTATTATTTTTAATTAGCCTCACACTCCTTTACCTATAAGTGGCTTTTGTAACAAGCATTTATTAATCCCTTTTTCTACATGATCTTATCTAAATCATGCATATTTTCTTATCATTAATGTTTTTAGATTAACCGAATAATAATTTCTGAGAAAATTCATATATGGAAAGCCATATTCATATTATATATATATATATATATACTATATATTCTTATATAAACTTTCTCCTACAACATAAACATTTATTAACATAGAAACAAACCAACTAAATAATACAATAATAAAACAACATCAAAACAAAGCTTTGATGAAGCCTAGCTTTAATTGCGCGCCATTTGACACAAAGACTTTGTTTGGAAGTACTTTTTTACTGCTTCTAAAAGTAGCTTTTTAATACAAAAATTTTAATTTATGTACTAAAAAACTGTTTTAAAAAATAATAAAAAAGTCGTCCCAAACGAAACGAAAGACTCCTTCAAACTCCTTCTCTTTATTTTTAAGAAAAGATAAAAGTATTTTCCCCTAATTAATCCCTCTTCCATCATAAACATCTCACTTAATTATTGATTAATATGCCTTAGATTATAATTATCTTCTATTATTGGCTAACTAATCAGTGCTTGACTATAAATATCTGTTTGACGAGGAAGAAAATGGAGCCTCTATTGTCTGTTGTGAGAGAATGGTAGCATCTTAATTTCTGGCTCGTGCGTCTGAATTTTTTTTTTTTTTTTTTTACAATGAAATCGTGCAATTGTACTTAGCGCCGGCTAATCTCATTTTAAGCCAATTGGCAAGCTTATTAAGCTATAATACATTAATATCAAAATAATAAACGAATAAAGACATTTCTCATAAGGTGACAGGAGGTGTGTTGAACTATATAGAGTTAGCAAGCTGTACCCACTAATGGGGGATAGAAGAAATCTTCAAAATATGCAATATGACATGCAACTCATCTTGGTCTGTTGTAGGGGTGTCAAAATCGGGTTTCGGGTCGAACCCGCAATGACCCGCAGCCTAAACGGGTTGACCCTAACCCGACCCGGGTAGGGAAACGGGTCAGAAAACCGGACCCGGACCCAACCCGTCGGGTTGGCGGGTCGACCCGACCCGACCCGGGTCGCGAAGGCGGACGCGCAGGCGGGCGCACGCGGGCGCGCGCGGGTGCGGGCGAGCGCGGGCGAGCCTGGGCGAGGGCGCAGGCGCCCCGGCTAGCGCGCGGGCGCGCGGGAGAGCGCTGCTAGCGCGCGCGCGGGCGCGCGGGCAGAGCTCTAAACAGGTTTTCGGGTTGACACGGCAACCTGTCGGGTCAACCCGAACCCGACCCCTTTTTCAAACGGGTCGAATTCCTGAACCCGAACCCGACCCGTTTTGAACTCGGGTCGGGTTCGAGTCGGGTTTTCCGAGTCGGGTTCGAGTCGGGTTTTCGTGTCGTGTCAAATATTGACACCCCTAGTCTGTTGGTTTGGAGCTTTGACAATCAAATAAGAGGTCTTGGATTCAAGCCGTGTGTATGTGATGTGTGTAGAAATTTATCTTAATTGGCCTAAATATCTTTTAAAATAAGTAATACTGCGATTTTTTTGTTATATTTTATTTCTTAAAAAATGGACAACATGTCAAATTTATTTTTTCATCGCCGATAATGAACAGAGATTTATTTATTGACAAGTCTTGTTAATGAGATGTAGCATAACTTTGTTTAATGAATAAAATTTGATAATTACCTTTCTTAAATTACAATTAAGTTTAATACCACTTGATAAGAAACATGAACAAAACATAAATTAAAATTAGGCCAGATGTATACCAATAATTAATCAAATATATTTTTTAATCTAAAAAACTTAAACTTGTAAGTGAGATTAACAATTTAATTATTATTTTTTATATTAATGCACATTTTAATTATTCAATATAAGATAAGACTTCTAAGGTTTTCGCCAAGGGTACCTACCCTCAATCGATCTCAAATTTGTCCTAAATTTCTAACTAGCAGCTAATTACAAAATCAGATTCATCCACTACGTAGCTAGCTATATTAAGTCCAAATCATATATTATCATTAGTTTATTATGATGTAATCTCTCTCTCTCTCTCTCTCTCTCTCTCTCTCTCTCTCTCTCCCATTAGTTTATCATAGACTATCTTCTAAATTAGGCTTGAAATCTATTTGTCATTCTCTTTTCGTCTCTCTTTTTCTCATTCAACTTATTAGTATGATTTGATTTATTATTCTCACCACAGAAAAGTTAGCAGTTTGCGATGGAGTTTACAGCGAAATTTTTTTGTCAAAAATGGCGACAGATTTGCGATAGAAATTTTTGACTATTTTTTTGCAGCGGAGTTCGGGGGATTTACGGTAAATTTTCCATTACAAATTCACCGCAAATCTGACGCAAACCATCCTATCTAATTGACTAATTGTGCATTTGTTTCATTTTTTTTGTTCTTCGACTCTCTTCAACTTTGCCTCAGCGTATTGCTATTTTGAACAAGTTGTTAAATAACTTCTTTGCCTCCTTCGACAACGTTCACTCCTGTCGTATCCGAAGTTAACTTCTTCACCTCCTTCGACGACGTTTCTTTTAGTCACACCTCCTCACCGTTCTTCTGTAACATTCGAAGTCATACACCTCCGCCGCAAGTTGCTACGGAAATATCTGCCACTAATTCCGTCGTAAATGGCAATGAACAAGCTACCATAAGACCGCATCAAATTACGATGATATTTCTGCTGCATATCCGCCACAAATCCGTCGTAATTTGCAACGGAATTAGAGGCGACTGGCTAAAACGAACACGTCATTTTTTTTTTACTTTAACCCCGTCGTAAATCCGCCATAAATCCATCGCAAAATATTTGCGACGGATTATTCCCGACTCAACTACTTTTCCGACGCGGCTTTTAACATCGGAATGTATTCCGCCGCAGAGCTAAATTTGTAATGATTTGACTCGTTTGGTGACAGATTTTTTCGTCGGAAATGACTTACTTTCCTGTGCTGTCTCTACTCAAGGAGTTTAATTAGGTCTTTAGTAGACCTATTCAATCCAAAAAGTCATAGTGACCCTTTCATTAATTTTATTTCTATATACTCTTCATTTTTTATCCATATCTCTAACATACCTCAATATTTTTTTAAAATAACATTAAATCCAACACTATTTACAAGAAGAGTCCCATGTACTTCCTCCCAACATTCTAAAAGATCAAGGAGGAGACTAATTGAAACACTAAGGATTCCTACTTATTTTAAACACTTAGAAAGCATGAGGAACATTCATCTATTGACATCAAACAACTTAAAAGAAAAGGTCTGCCAACTAATTTTGCAAATCCCAAAGGATCATTAAGTCAAATCTCCTTCTTGCCAACTATTGAAAGTTTAGTTGCAATGGTAAACTTCAAGAAGCCATAGCCTTTAATAATATATTTTTTTTCTGGCAAACCTTCTCTAAGTATCTTTAATAATTTTGGTCAAAAGGTTGACTCTCTCTTTTCCACATGTAGAATTTTTTTATTAATGTTGAAAACAAAATAAATTATTTTTAATAGTAAGATATTTCATTGGATTATAAATTTCTTCTTTTATATTATAAGATAACAATCATATTAAATTTTGATATTTTTTCTTTTATATGTTAATCACATTGAGAGCCTATTCTAACACACTCTTAAAGATACGATCAAAACTTATGTGAGCTACATACCGCACGAACTATTCAATCTTAGCATAATAATCAGTTTTAGGCTTTGTTTGGGACGGCTTTTTTACTGCTTTCTAAAGCAATTTTTTTGTAAAAAATTTCTAATTAAAAAAATTTATACTAAAAAGCTGCTTCATAAAGCAATAAGAAAGTCATCTCAAATGAAGTAAAAATAAATTAAAATTAGGCCAGATATATATCAATAATCAAATATATTTTTAATCTAAAAAATTTATACTTGTAAGTGAGATTAACAATTTAATTAATTTTTTTATATTAATGCATATTTTAATTATTCAATATAAGATTATCAACCCTCAAATGTCCTAACAGTTCATAAACTGTTTACTGACAGCAAATTAATCAATTGATACAATAGCTGTCGTCTTTTGTTTTTTTTTACAATGAAACATAAAATTTCTCATTCCTTCCCAGAAGCTTCCCGTGATGAAGACCTGCTTTTAAAATTATTTATTGGTCACTAAATTCCTTACAAAGTGGCATGAATTTATGAAATTATTAGATTTTCTAATTAATATTTTATGATATATATAATAATAATAATATTCCGCGGCTCTAAACCTAATTTTTACAGGATTTTCGTCCAGTAGTTCCGATGATGGATATGTTGCCGGTGCTGTTGCGAATTCCTCTGATGAATTGAAAACTCAATTGTCTACCAAAATGATAGAAACTTGTGTGGATCAATCAGATTGGCTGTATGGGTCTGTTTTCCTCGCATTGCGGGGATGCTGGGGATGATTTGGATGAGCTGGTGGATGCCTTTCATGAGTTGTATAGTTTGAATGTCAGTCGAATTGATCAAAAAGTCTTTTCCCATGGTGGTGGCAAACGTCGTAAGCGAAAATTTAAAAAGAAGTAATGTAGTTTTTTGTTGGAGTGCTCTTTTTGGCCGGTTGGTTTGTTGGCTTTTGTTGTTATATTAGGGGGTTCTCGTTTGGAGGCTGGTCTTTTTTGGGCTTCTGCTGTTGTCTTGCTTGGTCCTCTCTGTGGTTTGGTGGGTTTTGTGGGTAGCCGTCTGTGGGCTCTTGATCTGTTGTAGTCCAGTTTTGCTTTGTTTGTTTTTGTCTTGTGTTTTATGCAGGTGGAGACTTCATGGTTGTTGTGGCTTATTCTGCGGCGTCTGCTGGTGCTACTTCTTCGGCTGGTTAAGTCTCTTAGGCTTGTTTTGTTTTATGTTTGATTATTGTATTTAGTTTGAATCTAAGGCTCGTAAGTTTTGCTTCAATTGATGTATTTTAGAGGGTTTTGGATTCTTTAAGGACTTATAACTTTGTTTTGAATTAACACGTAGGCCTCTCCTGTGGGTTTATAAAAAAAAATAATAATAATTGCTGCATGGTAAAAGGTAATTGTTTTTTTTTTAACTAATTAAAAAAAACTCTATAAAGTTTATTGTTAGTGTCCTATTACAGGAAAATTATTAGGTCCGGCGTCCGGATTCGTCCGGAGACGAATCCGGACGCTCCACATCACCCGGGGCCCAGTGCATCCGGGGGGCCCCGGGTGATGTGGCGCATCCGGATTCGTCTCCGGACGGTCAGGACGCCGAACCTAATAATCTCTCCCTATTACAAGCCTTATAGTGGCATTTCCAAGGCACCTAACCTGGTAAAACTTGGCTACTTAGGTACTGAAGTATTTTGATTTGACCAAACCCTAGTCTTAGGGATGCTCACATAGTCACATGATTATTACATCAAAACCAAGGCCTTTGGCTTGATGTTTTGACATATAAGTGAGTGGGACCATTTAATTAAGTTATAAATAAATAGTGGAGCCAATTCAAAGAATGATTAAGTTTGATTAATTAATTGAGATTGAGATTGAGTTTAGGTTTAACTCTATGAGTTTGAGTCAGCTCATAAATTATCTCATATTATGAAAACTAGAAAATGAGTCGATAAATTATTAAAAATCACTTATAAAAGAAATTGAGATAAAATTTTTGTGTTTTTTTAATGATTTTTTTATTCAAATCTCTAAAATCTAATAAATTTTAAATTTATTATTATTAGCATTTTTTTTAAATGAGATGTCTCACAGGCTGATGATTCGATTCAAGTCTAATGCAAGCTTCACTTGCTAGCTCATTGAGCACAGCTTAAAAAAAATTTTTTTTGCTCGTTTTAATTTTCCGCAACCTAATAAATGGGGGAAAACAAATCAAAATTCAATTCTTTTATCGTTTTTATTTTCATTCAAGATGAGATCATTTTTTATTTCTTAGAAGATATTGCATTCTTAAAAAAAATTGTGATTTTGTGCATGATGGTCAAAACTCATGAAATTGGGAGCCATCAGCTTTGGGCTTATTAGCTGTGCTTGAAGACAAATAAGATTTTTATTTATTTATTTATTTTTGAAGACAAATAAGATGCCACTCAATTTTAGAAACGTTTCTGAAAGAAGATTTTTTTTTGAACACATAAGCTTTTGAGTGAGACTCATCTTTTTTTTTTTAATCAATAAAAAATCCTAACATATATATATATATATATATATATATATATATATATATATATATATATATATGTTATTGGATCTTATTTAGGCTTGTTTGGGATGACTTTTTTAGTGTTTCTTAAAGCAGTTTTTTAGTACAATAATATACTAAAAAGATAATTTTTATATTAAAAAACTGTTTTAAGAAATAGTAAGAAAGCTGTCCCATCTGAAGCCTTAAAATGATTAAAATTTATGAAGCATTTATGATAAAGATTTATATATATATATATAATATATGTTCATCATCCCACTTAAGTTATGACAAATCATTCTAAAGGCCAAGTAAAATTCACGTGTGTTAGGTACTTAGGTCCCAACATAACTTTTTTTTTTGTAACTATCTGTATTATTGGTCAGTCTTTTTTGGATTTATACATTATGAATAAATATTTTCATTCATCATGAAAGCCATTTCAAAGAATTTCAATTTTCTATTAGGTTCACATGCTTTATCACAACATGATCTTAAAATAAAATAATAAAATAAAAAATTGTAAAATAATATCCCCACAATATTACATAAATTATACAAAATTACGATAAATATATATATATATATAGGTAGAAGTTTGTACGAGATGGGTAGCAAAATTAACTAGGAGAAAAAAAATGCAATGCTATAACTATAAACACCGTAGCACCTTTATTTTTTTTTGGAAGGGCCACGCCTACTATATTCATTGATAAACTTTGATTATAAAATAGTTTTAATTTTCATAAATGATAAAACTACCAAGAAATAAAGCCCTGCATTGGATATCCATATTCACACCCATCCACGTATGGGTACGCCCATGACCTCGTGAGTGGATATGGACGTACTCAACATTGGGGGATAAATTGATTTACATTGTTAATCACCGTATGCCGTATATTACCGCAATCCTCACTATGTAGTGCGCAACATTGAACCGCTCTACAACCACAATAAATTCTGATATGTAGCTTAAAAGTTTATAGTCATAGCAAATGACAACAAGTCTCAAGGCCATCAGTCCATGACGGACTGCATTTAAAAAGTGGGAAAGTGGGTGGGAATGGGTGGGTACGGCATCCCGGAAGTCATCATAGATGAGCATGGGTGGGCGAAGCCCGCCTGCGCAGAACGTGTGTACCTTATGAGTACCTTACTAGAACCCCATATAGAGTTTTGCCAAGAAAATGGGCAGAGCACATCAAAGAAATGAGCAAAAGTCCCAAAACAAAACTCAAAATATCCCCAAAATTCAAAGTAATCATTATTGCTGAAGTGTAGTAACCATCCGAGATGATTCAAAAGACATAGAATCTGCTAATCATCAGCAACAACATATTGAAACAAAGAGAAGTCCCAAGAAAAAAAATAGAGAGGAGGAGATTTGACATTTTTCATTTTATTTATAGCATAAAGTGATAACCTCCAACATCAATAACTAACAAAGATTTTAAGAATAGAAGACAAAGATGACAGAACAACTGAACAAATATTCTCCTAATTTGAACAGCGACGAAGAAAACACAAGGAAGAAGACAGCGTCGCCAACATCAAGTAGGAAGCTAAAGGAGAGCCAATTATTATGAGGGCGCCTGACGCATCCCATCCGCCCGATGCATGATTGACGGTTTCAGATTTTGATGATACCCACGAGGCAGACACAGCGTACGGGCTTCCGCACATTAATGGTCCTTCTCCACGCTAAGTTTTCATCCCAACGGCCACGAAATCACCGCATAACGTATTTGCAGAGAACTAAATAAAGTCTGAAAAATTAATTAGATGATAATATTTAGTTGTATATAGTAATTTCGTTAATTTTCTATAAAACAAATCGTTTATTTTCTTCTGCGATAGACTTTATATTCATTAATTTTTTTTAAGATTAGTGCAGAATTTTAAATTTATTTATAATCTTGAGGTAAATTCAATCTACATAAAATTTATCTCTATGTAATATACATCATCATACTCTTATGTGATTTTTTTTATGGGTCTCCGCTGTCTTGCTCTTCAGTTATTCTGAGTAGAGATAGATCGGTTACACCTTTGGGTGTGGTGAGTGAGGGTTCTGGTGCTCCTATCACGAAATCTATTTATGGTCATTTTGTTGAGGTGCCTCTTACTTTAATTTCACCTAAGGCTTTGGTTGCTCATGTGGGTGCAAATTCCGGTGAAAGTGTTAGGTTGCAACTTGATTGGCTTCATGGTTTATTTGATTCTTCTTCGGAAGCTAGTGGGGATGATAGCCCTGTGAGGAATTGTTCTTTAAAGGTTGACCGTCCTGTTGATGTTGTTTCCTCTCGTAGTAGGGGCAAACGAGGGAGGAAATGAATTGGGGGTTGGTGCTGTTGTTTTCGGTTGTTTTTGTTGCCTCGAGTTGGTGGGGCCGTGCTGTTTGCTGGGCAATGATGTGGCTGGGGCTCACTTCCCCTTTGCCATGACTCATGGCAACCTTTGGTGGTGGTTTCTTGATTGGTTAGATTGGCTGCCTCGAGTATTCTTGCACTCCACACCATATTGGATGGCCTGTTCGTAGCTTTGGGGTAGTTGGTAGCCTCGGCCAATTACTGAGCCCTCCGGGTTGTAACTCCCTTGTTTTTCTTTTGCTTTTATGTTTTTAGCTCTATTGCATCTTGTATCTCCTTTTTGTTTTTAATGAAAATTTTGTTCAAAAAAAAAAATTCTCATGTGATTTGTTTAATGAGAGAATCAAAATAATTCCTTAACATACTAACATGCATGACAAAATGATATGCAGATCCTTTTATGTTAACAATCTTAATAAATAATAAAACATTATTAAACAGAGGCTTTGAGGGGTTGTTTTGTTGCTGAGAAAGGAATGTAGAGTAAAATGAGTACAATATAAAAAAAATACAATATATTTGAAATATTTTGAAATTGTTCGGATGGATGAACGTAAAATAAATGCAGGTATTTACTTTTTTTTTGTTTGATTTGAAGTAAACAGAATGCGATACAGTGTAGTTTTCAAAACCCTAAAATTTGAAATATTTTACACCTATTTTACTTCAAAGCAAATAGCGTCTAACTCTTATGTTTTCTAGTTAGTCAGGAATAAGAAGAATTTATGTTAGAATGTCTTGATAAAAAAAATAATCAAAATGAGTCTCAAAATTCTTACATCTACTTTGAAATTAGTGCCAAATTAATTATCTATATATTACACTCATCTTAAAGTATACTTAAGAATTATGAGGCTCATCTTATCTAAAATTTTGATTAGAATACGTTTAACATTTCTTTCCTTCAAAAATAATGACGATAATATTTTCCTAAAAAGATATGACAAATATTAAGCGCATATTCCTTCCATCAGAGAGAGCATAACTGAAAAGCAAGATTTTAGCTTTGTTTAGGACAACCTTCTTATAATTTTCTAAAACAATTTTCAAGAAATTTGTGCACTAAAAAGATATTTTAGAAAACAGTAAAAAAATTATCCCGGACGAAACCTTAGATCCTCCACAAGCCATCAATGACAAAAAGTAAGAGAGATGAGAGGCTTTCATCATAAAATTAACTAAAAGGTACCACACAAATAAATAAATAAATAAAATATACATTACATATAATAAAATTTGCAAAAAAAAAAAAATTATCATCCTCTTCTCATCATAATGACAAAGAGCTTTGGCTCTCTTAAAGAAGTGGAATGCCAATATTCAATCATTAATATGCTATGTATATATATCTTCATGATTAAATTATCTTTTATATGTTTATAAATTTCTTGACAATTGTCTGATTATTACTCAAGCCAAATCAATCTTGGAGTAGATAGAGAAGCAGAGGGTCCACATTCTCCTGTAACAATGCTGGAAGATAGCTCAATTTTCCAGCAATAATTGAGCTCTTGTTTTCTTTTTTTTAACTTCTGAACTTCTCCTTTGCAATTTTCAATTTATTTTTCAACCGGTGCGTTACACGTTCGAGCGTTATCATTTCGCTTTTCGTCTTTAAAAAAATGGCTAAGGCTAGGGCTGTGAGTGAGTCAAATCAACTCGTGTACTGGTTCGGACTAGACTCGATAAATGGCTCGTGAGTCGAACTCAATGAACTAACGAGTCATGTTTGAGCCAGCACTGACTCGACTCGATAGCTCGTGTGCTGGCTAGTTTAAATGATATTAATATAAAATGCCATTAAACTATATTAATATTTAAGATTTTAAATGCATTGCTAAAAGTATTTAAATTTTATATTTTATGATTATTTATTATTTTTGTATTAATTTCTCATCATTTTATTACAATATTTGTTTGGATCATAATCATTTTCTTTCATTCATATTAAACGAGCTGACTCGTAAGTTGGCTCAAACTCGTAGAATAAAACTTGAACTCATCCTTGAACTCGATTAATTAATCAAATTGAAACTCAAGCAAAAGATGACTCGAGCTCGACTAGACTCGTTTACTAAGGCCAATGTGGATAGAATGTTAACTAATTTAATTTATAAAAAAAATAAAATCATTACTAAAATTCTAAAATCAAATCTTATTTTTAATTAAATTTATGTTTATTAAAAAAATTACATGCATATAACTAATATTAATTTATTTAAAATAAAATTCATCTTTAGATACTAACATAAAATATAAATAAATATAAACAGTTTATGACATGAATGGAAAATTCCCCCACAAAAAAGCTAATCTAGAGCGGCTTTGACCCGAGGACCCACCCGACCTGAAAATCGACACGAAACACAGATGGCACACAAAATGACAAAATTACCCCGGGCAACGTGGTGCCACGTCAACCTGCATTCCTCTGTGGAGGTGGTCGGACCGGTTGATATCTAAGGATTTCTGGGCATTATTAAAATTGATGGGGAGCTCGTAGTTGAAGGGGGGCCGGACACGTGGGGGCTTTGATTTAAAAGGACCTTTGTCCGCTCGCATAAATAATGAGGACTTGCATAAAGTGGACAAAAGACCAGGTGATTCATATACTGATGATGGTAGTGGAAAAAAATCTTGTCAGAATATTTTTAAATTTGTTTAATTTTTAATGAAATGATCTTATATTTTACAAATAATTTTTTTAATAAAATTAAACTATTAAATAAAAAATTAATTAAATTATTGATCATTCACTATATAATATAATAGTTTTTTTAAAAAAATTAATTATATTTATATTTGACGGTATAGACGAGTCAGTCCAAGCATTTGCCTAATCGAAATAAGTTGGTTGAAAAGCTTAAATTTGACTCGAATATTGAGCTATATTTCTTAATTTTAAGTTATTTTTTTTATTTTATTATAGAATTAATTTTAAAAAATTAAAATATATTATATAATACTATTTTAAATTAAAATTTAAATATTTTAAATTAATGAAGCAGCTCAAGAAACTTATGAGCCAAATTAGGCTAAATTCAATTCTGAGCTTATTTAATAAATGAGCTAAGTATAGGCTCGAGCTCGAGCCTCCTCACAAGTTACACCCCGGTTAAAATTAATCATATTTTGACATGAAATTTTTTTTATGAATAATATATATATTTGGTCATTTCTACTTTGCAATAAAACTGCCAACAACACTGTAGCAGACACAACTCTTTAATAAAAGGCAAAAAAGATCCAACAGAGATTTCTCTAACACTGCTACTTGCCAGCAGTGGCATAAGCTGTCAGCAGAGAACAGTCTAAATGTTTTTTTTTTAAATCAAAACAAACTAAGCTGTCAATATATTCAATCAAATGACACATTATTTAAATGCAATTACCTAAATTTCGGTTTATTTCCTTAATTCAAAGCTTAGATCATTTTATTGAAAATACTACAATCTTAAAATAGTTTACAGATACATAAGCTGCAATACAGGAAATACTTTCTCTGTTACAAATCCTTCAATAGGCTACAAAAATCAATATAAATGGAAGAGAGCAATGCATGTAAAGATTATGATTTTATTTAGGATGACTTCTTAAAGCAATTTTTTAGTATAAAAATTAAAAAATTTTGCACTAAAAAATTGTTTTAAGAAGCAGTAAAAAAGCCGTCATAGAACGACTTTTTTAATGCTTCTTAAAGCAGATTTTTTATACAAACAATTATAGCTCAAATTTTTTTTTATTAAAAATTAATTTAAAAAGCAGTAAGAAAACTGTCTCAAACAAGAGAAATTATTCTGTCCGAACGTCCGGATTACTGCTTATGAGCTGCATATTTACAGTGTATTTTTTGATACATAGTAAATAAGCAATAAATCAATAATACGCACTAAATACTCACTAAAAACGCAGGAAAAAAAATTTGTCAAAAAATACGCAATAAATACACACAGCTCATACGCAGTAATCTGGACGTCCGGATTCCGGACAGAATAATTTCTCAGAGCCTAAATGCATATTCTGAAACTATTGTAACAAAAAATACTCGTTCAGTTGAGAGTTCTATTAACTGAAAGAATTTGATTTTGCCTTCAGATTTGCCTAAAAATAATAGGAACTTACCCAAGTTGTGTCTCCAGTGATTATCACATCACAGAGTCTTGAATATAGTTTCCATTAGAATCAACACAGAGGCCATCACATGTGTGCAATAGATTCCCAAACATAAAAGCACAAGGAAACAATTTTTAACAGGGAAACTGAAAATCTACCTAATGACCTGCTTTCAAGTAGCAACAACAACACATTTATTGAGAAAAGATCCAGAACAATATGCTTATTGTAGCTCTATAATTAGATGTAAAAGCCAGAATGATGCCAGACAAACAAAAAATAATAATAGAAAGATGAACAATATTAAAATATTGAGAAAGGATATAAGACAAACAAGCTTCAGGATGAAGTGATGATTTTTATCAACATTTAAGGCTTCACTTTGGGACAACTGTTTTTGGTACTTTTTAAAACAGCTCTTTAATATAAAAATTTTTAGGCTTTATTTGGGACAGCTTTTCTACAGCTTCTTAAAGCAGTTTTTTAGTACAAAAATTTTTAGTTCAAAAATTATTTATACTAAAAAGCTGCTTTAAAAAATAATAAAAAAATCGTCCCAAACGAAGCTTAAATCTCTCATGTGACCAGGGATTAATTTTCATAATAGATGAAGAAGATGAGCCAATAAATAAAAAAATAACAAACTAACAACAAATTATCAAAAAAAAAAACTACCAAAAAATCAACAAGTTCTCAATTTCTCAAGTTATATTCAAAATCATAGCAAGAAAATAGACGAATCATCCAAAGCACACATGCAAAACAAGCATACATGGATAGGTAAAAAAACAACTGCAAAACAACAGTATGTTAAATTCCTCAAGTAAACGCGCTTTGGTTACATCTCAGACAAATAAAGATCAGCGGGCATGAAATTCTGTAAGTTAGGCTTCATTCGGGACAACTTGTTTGTCTTTTTTTAAAATAGTTTTTTAGTACAAAAATTTATTTAACTAAAATTTTTGTAACAAAAAGCTTCTTTAGAAAATAGTAAGAGAGCTATCCCAAACAAAGCTTTAACCGAAAGTATTTTGTTAATCCATCTACAAGGGAGAATGACATGGCACTGTGATAGGAAACACTTGAAGATCTCAAGTATTTTCTATCAATCTTTGAAAAACAGCAAGAATTCTTCACAAAAATCCGCACAAAACCATGAAAACAATGAAAAATTTTTATTCTTTGATGGAATTGAAACGGAAAATACCAAGATATAATTGATCCTCTATTCGAGAGGAGAATCGATCTCTCCCAAATCTCTAGACGCCGCTAGAGCCCAAAAGAAAACCTAAATATAAGTGATCTCAAATTTCAGTCAAATTCAAGATGCCCTAACCCTAGGAAAACCAACTATTTAATGCATACAATTTAAAAGGAAATCCCTATACAGTCCCTACATTCAAATTTCCCTCCCAAATCCCTCAAAAATCCTTCCTAAAAAGTTCTGTGGAGGCTTTCGGTCCGATCAGCATTCGTAGGAGAGGCGGAACTTCCGCCTCTGTTTGCCTGGGCCGGTCCCGTGTGAACCGGTTGGACCGGTCCAATGGACCGATCTAACAATACTCCCCTCCCAAAGATCCACATTGTCCGCAAGGTGGAAAGACGACACCCTCCATTCCCTCTTCATCACAAATAGTAAGAACCTGAAAAGTCCGGTCCTTACACCTGTGCCCCAGCGTATACCTCTCGTCACATCTGAAACAAAGACCCTTCATCCTTTTCTCCTGTAATTCAGTTTCTATGAGCTTCTTGAAGTTGTCGACAAGTCTTACTCCTCCAGTCTTCTCCTTCCAAGTCTCTCGAAAAGTACCCGGTGTCGGCTCCTTGGGTGCCAGAAAGGTAGTGATCCTCCTGTTCGGACCTCCTGAGTTGTTGCCTCCCGTCTCTCTCTCCAGGTGCCTCTGCTCCTCCACCAATTGAGCTAGCTCCATAGCCTTACCCAAGTCACGAGGCTTCATTACTCTAACCGCTGCACGGATCTCTGGTGTCAACCCCTTCATGAAATTTCTCTCTAGCACTATCTCAGGAAGGCGGTCCAATCGGCAAGCAAGGTACTCGAATCTCTCCCGGTACTCCATCACTGAACCATCCTGTGTCAAGGTGAAGAACTACTCGTAGAAGTCTCCCCCCCTGCTAGTTCGGAAATGTTCTACCAAACAATCCTTGAACTCCCTCCAACTTCGTATGGGTCGTCGCATATCCCTCCACTGATACCAAGTCAAAGCCTTCCCTTCCAAATATAGGCCCGCTGCAATCAGTCTCTCCTCCTCCGTCAACCCATTGACAGCGAAATATCTTTCTACCTTGTAGATCCACTAGTGTGCATCCTCCCCCCTCAAAGATTGGCATCTTCAGTTTCCTCAACCTCGGGTCACACCCGTTTCCCCTAAATCCTCCATAACCTCCCATTCCTCGAAGAGGAGGTGCTCCCCAATTGTCACAATCTTCCCTCCGGCGATCATACCCAAACCCTTCATCAAAATCCCCTCTTATTCTTTCAAAATCAGCACCCCGACGATCGAAATCATCCCCTCTCCTTTCAAATTCAGCACATCTTCTTGCGTAGCCAATGCTCATCTCCTCTCTAGAAAGTGGTTCTAGATGAGACATTCCGTCTTTCTCCCTCCAGGATCTCCACTTCTAGATTTTCCCTTCCCCTAAACATGTTAGGGTTCCCATCTCTTCCATGGCCGCCGATAGTTTCCTTTGCTTCCGATGTCACCGGTTTGATTTTGGCTTCAAGCAATTTCTTCAACATGTCTTTCACCACGGTGAACTTTTCCTCCATCCTTTCATTGACGGAAGCAATCTGATTTTAAAAATCAGCAATCTTCTCCTCAAAATCTGCTTTGAGTTGCCAAGTTCTCCCTCCAAAACTTTCACTTTCCTTCCGGCCATTGGTTCCCCTTTGATCGACGTGCTCTGATACCAATTTGATAGGAAACACTTGAAGATCTCAAGTATTTCCTATCAATCTTTGGAAAACAACAAGAATTCTTCACAAAAATCCGCACAAAACCATGAAAACAGTAGAAAATTTGTATTATTTGATGAAATTGAAACGAAAAATACCAAGATACAATTGATTCTTTATTCGAGAGGAGGATCGATCTCTCCCAAATCTCTAGACGCCGCTAGAGCCCAAAAGAAAACCTAAATCTAAGAGATATCAAATTTCAGCCAAATTCAAGATGTCCTAACCCTAGGAAAACCAACTATTTAATGCAAACAATTCAAAAGAAAATCCCTAAACAATCCCTACATTCAAATTTCCCTCCTAAATCCCTCAAAAATCCTTCCTAAAAAGTCCTGTGGAGGCTTTCGGTCCGATCAGCGTCCGCAGGAGAGGCGGAACTTTCGCCTCTGTGGAGGCTTTTGATCCCAATGGACCGGTCTAACACACTGACAGAAGATTAAAATGGTAATATACGGATAGAAACTCGATATTAATGAAAATATTTTTTAAAATGGAGAATGAACACAAAACATGGCTGAAACATAACAAAGCACCTTAAAAAGGAAGAAGATTGACATAAACAAATATCTTAAATGACTAAACAGCGTATGAAAAAAAAAAAAAAGGTGCGACATAACAGGAAATTCATATAATCGCACAAATAATTTGGTTATAATTTATAAACATGGCATGCAATTATGCAAATGAAAACATATGACATGAAAAAAAATATAGAGACGAGGAGATAAATTTTTCACTAATTTTGATTGCAAAGTCAAAGCATACATCATAGACTTATTTCATCTATTTTTTGCGCATTCTGAAAATCTCTCATCTATCTCTACAAATATATTACCCACCACTTAATTTCATCCACCTAATTTCTACAAGTTTTATACCTAGCCACCACCACTAAGTATTATACAAGTAGATGATTTCATAGTGTTGAGGAGCATCACTTATTTTTCTCCCTTCATTCAATCAAGTGCAAAGGTATATACAGGTGAGATGGATGGTGGAGTTATTGAAGGCTGATAGTTATCTTTGCTAGTGTCATAAACATGCATTTTTTTATAAGCAGATTAGCAACAAGAGATAATCGGTGATTGTTATAACAACTAATAACCGACGAGGTGGCTCGACATATGAGGCAACAACCTAGGGGAGTGGATTGAGCTAACCTAAGGGTGTAATCATCTAATCACTCTACGTTAACAGGAAGGTGCAATTTGTTGGGTCCATACTAACAAGAATAAAGAATATTTTAGGATAATACAAGACTAGAATATTGCATTCCAACTTTATTCCCCTTATTGTATACATTCTAAACCTAAAATTATAGAGAATTTTATAGCTCTGATTGCTTTTTGAAGCTCATGTTAGTAGTTTTAGAATTTCTGAATTTTCCTAACAATGTTGACAATGCTATAAGAAAATAGAATGATAGATTTCATAACTTCAGCTAAAACTTTCAATGCCAATAGAAAAACAAAAAAAAGAGAAGCAAAATTAATTAATTTAGGATTATTTTCAAACAAAATTAAAATCATCAAAATTAAAAAATTAATGAGAAACAGTAAGCCTTATAAAACTGATTGACATGAAAGCAAAAGCCAAATCAATTCAACTATAAAGCACAAACTTGAAAGCTATTACTATACACAATACTGAAAACAAAACAAAAATTCTGCCCAAAATGCACGATACAAAACAAAATCTACACTACGCATCACAAGTACTGCTTTCAGCCAAAAAAAAAGGGCTATGGAAACACATGATTCTTTCTTTTCTTTTCTTTTTTCGGTAGCCGAATACCCTTACAATGAGAAAGAAACCATTAAATATGCACACAAGCCCAAATTAAGAGAGTTTACATACTGCCAAAATACTAATGATTAATTAAAACACCTAAAAGCAATCTAATAAGCCAAACTACTGGCAAAATGCACAGTAAACTGAATTGACAATAAAATCTACACTAAGCATCACAAGTACTGTTTTCAGCAAAAAAGATCATTAAAATAGAAACACGTGATTCTTTCTTTTCTTTTTTTTGGCAGCCAAATACCCTTACAAATGAGAAAGAAAAAACCATTAAAATATGTACAAAAGCTTCGCTTTGATCAGCATATAGTTACTGAAGCGCAAAAGGGCCATTTCTATGGTGATTGCATACCAAAAAAAAAACATGAATCAGCCAAGGCAAATGAGATTATCAGGCTGAATCAGGTAAAAACTACATTGCACCCAACAAACTAACATCAGCTTTTGATCCAATCTTCAGTTAGAAAAGGTTGAAATGGTGTTAGTTGTCATTGAGGTTGTGAAAGAGTCAGCTCTACAGTTGTATATGGCTGGTTCTGAGTTTTAGTTGAAGAAGATGGCCTTGCAGGCTACATTGCTTGACCTGTTTAATGTTTTGTTTGAACTTTAAATTCGAAATTATAGGCAATAAAGCATACAGGTATCTCCAAACTTACATGTAATGCTGCTATTGTTGATAGGAGATCCCTGGTTTGATCTAACAAAGCTTGTTCTTGTGCGGCAACTTTAGCAAGTTCTAACATAAGGGAGCTTGTGCCTTCCACCTGTAGATTTGATGCTGTTCTGACATCAATATTTAATCCCCTTGGGACGCATACAAATTTTGAAAGGCAAATTGGCTTATTGATCAAAGGTAAGTAAAGTAAAAAAACAATAAATCAGGATAGAGCTGAAGGTCAAAGCATTTAATCTTCCATTTATTCCTAATTAATTAAAAAAATCTGATACATCTAGGATATATTAACTGGGGATTAGACATAGCAAAGACTGGCAATATTACTAATTGGCCGTTCCAGAAACCTATGTGATCTTCAGATTTTCAGTCCTTCACCTGGAATACAGATCGGACAGCTGATTTCTTATAAACAGTGAAACACTTCGATGGAAACATAGATTCAATAGTGAATAAGCAAATAAGAGATGAGTTACAAGAGAAAGAAAAAAAAAACTCTTTTGCTAAAATTATTCACCACATACCTGGCCACCAACTATTCAGATTTGATTAAAGAAAATGAACTTATCATGAGAAGATGGTCAATGAGCCATAAAAGACAGGTTGCGCTTAAGATAAATGACTCAAATTCACAGTGACCAAAATAATTAGGATATCTTGACTTCTATGATTTATTAAGACCAAAGGAGTCCAAGTTGGCAGCCTACGGCAAGCATACTCCAGTCAGTGGTCGATGTGAGGAGTGTTGACCAACCAACGTCCCAATAGTCAGAGATGGCGGTGGCATATGCTGCTTCGACTTCAGTTCAACACACTACACACTATGAATGAGACGTGTAGCCTGAATAAAGCCAATCCAATCTGGTTCAAGCCCAATTCAGGTCAAATCAGCCCCATTTAAGTCCTAGCTTGATCCTTAAAAGAATGTTTGGAAGTTGATCAAGCCAAATCAACCCATTTGAGTACCAGTTCAATCAAATTGAGCCAAATCAGACACTTCAACACTCTGTTGGCGCCTTGGGATTAATGCCCATGTAAAAAAAGGCGCGAGATCAAGTAGATTTTTACAATCCCAACAAGACAGGTAAAATTTTCATAAACTTTAAGAACATGCATGATGCACATAACCGATATTCTATTCGAAAGGTTGTCAGTAGACCTAAGCACTTCACTAATTAGGTTAGATTAAATTGGGGCATGACTGCAAAGCTTTGCGCAAGGTTGAACTAGCTTTTCTTTTTTTTTTCTTTTTTTTTTTAAAAGGTTGAACTAGCCTTATATAGGGTTTCGGGTTTTATTTAGGGTTTCAGGTTTAGGACTTTAAGGTTTTAGGTCTTAGGGTCTAGAGTCTAGGGTTTAGGTTATGAGACTTTATTATTAATTAACCTAGAAAATATTAAGTTAAAATTTTAAATGACAAATTTCAAATTTAGAATTTATTTTTAAATTAAAAACAATAATAATTATATTGTAAATTCATATAAAAAATTATGGAACTCATACGACAATATAAATTCATATAAATAAATTTAATTATGATGTATTCATAATTTAAATGAGAGAATATATATATATATACACGTATAATTTATGATAATAAAGAAGCCTTACACGTAATTATGTATGACTATATATGTCAAATTATTGGAGTCGGAAGTGAATCAACAAGTCATCAAATTTTTTGGCGAGTAATGAGTATCATGTTTCTAATTTATGATAATGATATTGCCTCTTCTAAATTAAGTGCATTAATCACTATTGATATTTGTTGATCACTTGTTGCTGCAACTCAATTTTGATTTAATTTACATGAAAAAGATTGATCATATTGAATGAGTGAAAATTTCTATTAGTATTTAATGGTTTATCACATGTTATTTAATTTTACTGTAAAATATATAAAATGATATGGAGATTGTAAAAGCGACTAAAATCGGAATGCTTGCATGTGCATATTTGATTGATAAAGTTCACCATCCTATAGTACTGGTTGAAGATGCAATATATTTGCATGTGTAAATTTGAAAAAAGAAAAGAAAAGAAAATTAATTTAATTGATACAATTTAGGGTGACTCCTATGACAATTATATTATTTACGTAAAAAAGAATAAGTCAGGATATGAGTTTTTACTTACGCATAATATATGATTTAAGATCATTTACAAAATCATCTTTAAATAGAATTACTATTAAATGATGTTCATTGTTTAATGTTTTAAAAAATTATATTATGTTATTGTAATTTTAAAATATGATGTATTTACTGAGTTGTGTTAGAATCCACTCCGTTTATTAAATAAATGTGTAAGGGTATTACCTTGTGAAGTTAAATGAGTGGAAGAAGAGAAAAAATGTATTATAGGCGCAAAAGAGAGATCTATTTTCAATGGTTATATATTTACTTAAAATGAACTTTTGAGTTTAATGGCTCCTTCAGTATGTTAAAAATAATTTGTTATTAGTGATGTTAGTTAAAAATAATTTAAATATTCATACAATAGTTTGTTTCTACCTTGTTAATTCAAGCCTCTGAACTAGGTCGTACTACCAACATCCAAGTCTAAAGCACGAAATGCAATAGGGTTGGATCAACTTCAAGTATCAAGTCAGGAATTGCTGCCCAAACCCAATCATTTTTTGGGCTAGCTCTATCAAGCCAGGCAATCGCCAACCCAAGCCTAGGCTTAGTTAATAGTTTCCAACTAAAGAAAAGGAAGTTTTCTAGAACATTCACGTAAATCAAAAGATTCAGTGGCATACTTTTTTAAGTTTAATCAGATAATGAACATGGGTGTGATACAAAGTAGATGTAGAACTTGCAGAAAAACCTGGCTGAATATTCAATTTCAGCAATACATAAATTGGTACGTAAACAATGAAGAAGAACACTTTTTATTGAATTATACATGAACAAAAAGACAAGATATCGGTGATCTACTATTAGAGAGATAGATCGGCTCTCCCAATCAACCTAGATGCTGGTAAAAAGCCCTCAAAGAAAACAACTATAGCAAAACACAAAACTAAGCAATAGCATACCCTCAACCATAGACAAAACTCCCCCTTACATAGCCCTAGAACACAATAACACAATTAGAACCTTCCTAATAAGCATAAATATAATTTAGGAAACTTTTTTAAATAAATAGAACCTTCATAATCATCATAAATATAATTTAGGAAACATTCCTAAACAATTAAACATGATTTAGGAAACCTTCCTAAACAACTAAATATGATTTAGGAAACCTTCCTAAACAATTAAACATATGTTAGGAAACCTTCCTAAACAATTAAAGACTTTTTAAATAGCATAAACACAATTAGAAAACTTTTCTAAACAACTCCGTCTTGATTAGAAACCTTCCTAAATAATTTTCCTTAATTAGGAATTTTCCTAAACAACTCTCTATTGGCATATCAGGGTGCCAACAGCAAACCCAAATATGCAAAAATCCATTAGCTTTTGTGAACTCAACTTTGGGAACTGTCATGATAAAGTTAGAGATCGTAAGCTCATTGCTACATGATCATTATTAAGCCAGTTTTGGGATTGGAGAACAGAATGTGCCATACAAGATGAATCAAACATGCACCTTAGGTTCAGGATATTAATATATTATGAAAACAACAACAAAAAGGACAATAGACTTTCAAAGTTAAGCGGAAAGCTTGAAAAAGTAAAGCCAGAAAAATGTTAAGAGAACAAAAAAGCAATAGAAGTTGAGGAATGACCTTTGCCAATATAGAGTATGTTGAAGCTCCCATCGCTTGCATCACATCTACTGCTGATCCAACAGCATCTTTCACATCTTGCAAATCTGCCTGAAGAGTAGAAAACAATCATAATCCACAGGTTATTGGTTTTTTACCATGCCATAGTACTATGACATTTTACATTGGATACAAATTATAGAGAAGCTCACCCTTGCTCCACCAACAACTGGAAGACGCAGAGTGCTTGCCTCTAGTGCTTCAATTGCACCTGATAATGAACTTGAATGCTCTCTGTCCAGAAGAGAACATTCCTCTAGAAAGACCATCTGCATTGTTCATACGAGTTTTTGTTAAGTTGATCGAACACATTTTTTGGAGAAAATTATACTGGTGTAATAAAGTACATTGTACAATATATGACCTGTCTCCAGCATATAACTGTAAGGAATATTTTCATAGTTTACTATAAAAATACCCAAAACACCAAAAATACAATCTCAATATTAGATTGTAAGTCAAATATTCTTCTCTCCAATCTAAAACAAATTACAAAAGAATCCATCCATAAAACACAAATAATGTTTTTGTGATCCTGTACGTTATCTGCTGAAGGCATTTAAGGTTTAAGAATCCATGAAGTGAAAGAGAAATACATCCAGTGCTAACCTTGATCAATAAAGTTGCATGGTGGCATGCTGGCACAGTGCAAGAACATAATGATATAGCGTAAGGTTCTTACTTCTTATGTATAAAGGCTATTATAAAAACTAACATGCTGACTTTTATTTTTCAGTTCTAAAAGTCTCAAGCCACGTTAATGAAAGATGATGATCCGAATCAACTCATGCATGAGATATCATAATAAAAAACATTATTAGATCAAATCGTTGGTACTGAGATTAAGGAATCTAAAAATCACCACAATTGAAAAGATTAGAACTTGAAATGATCATAGCATTACCAAGAAACAGAAAAAACAAACTAGGCTAGAAGGCACAGTCATGGAAATAAAACAAAGAAGAGCTAATCTCCCTCCGATATTGAGAAACAATTCAATATCCATTCAAAAAAGATAATCAAGGAAAAACACATGGGAGTTTATTATAATGGATAGAAGTCAAGTATATCCAAGGAAAAATGAGATCATTAATAAAAGTTTCAAAGATCTTCATGAAATTATTTCTAGACTATCCTGTCACAAGACTTTACTTAATTTCCTAAATAAGCATAAAACGCCACATCTTTACTTGATTTTGAATGAGATATAATGGTGCCTATATATAGGCAAGATAAAAACAATAAAATAAAATGCAATAATTAAAAAAATTATCAATAATGAGAATATATTCCTACTATAAATATCATACACATGTTCTATTATTTATATGGCTATAAATATTTCCAATAACTCCAACGAAAATTCATAACATAAATATTCCAAACAAGTTCTAATATTTATAAATTAATGAATAGGTCCAATATCTTTATCACCCCACACAAAACTCATGATGTTGCTGCAAGAAGCGTTGCAAGTTTGCCTATCAAGAAGTGAAAGTGCGGAAGTGGATGAGACTTCTTCGCCAACAAGATCATCACCCGACGTTGCCAACAACATTAATGCTCATCATTGTCAATAAGGCATGTTCCTCGTCGCAACAACGTTGACGCCTGTCAATGCCAAAAAGATCGATACATGTTGTCGACAACAACATCGATTCAATGCACATCACGACACCAATGTCAATGCATGTCATCGCCAATAACATTAATACTCGTCATCACCAATAAAGTCGATATAAATCGTCGAAACCAACGCCTCAATATATCATTTTCAACAAGGTTGATGCACGCCATCGCTAGGGGTGTCAACTAATGACACAACCCGAACCCGATCAAAAAAATACGGATTTGGGTCGACTTGTTTAACAAATGGATCAGGTTTAGGCCTCAATTTCTGACCAGTTTTAAAAAATTGAGTTATGTCTAGGTCAACCTGCTAACCCGAATTTGACCTGAGTCCATATCCCGCACCCACACAATCCATGCTTGCGACCCTCGTGGCCTCGCCCCGCTCTCACAGCCTCGCACCCACATTGGTGTGATGCGCTCGCACTCGCGTAGTCGCGCTAGCCTGCCTCGCGGCCCTCGTCCCCGCCCCTGCCCCCAGCATGTGCTTGCCTACCTTGTAGCCCTTGCACCCGCAGGTTAACGGATCAGATTAGGTCAACCCATATTAGCTGCAAGTCAGGCCTGAGTCTGAATTTTTAACCCGTTTGTCTAAGAGCGTTGGGTTCAGGTCAAAACAGTTGAAGGTGAGTCGATTTCAAGTTGGACCCAAACCCGACCCGAAAACCTATTTTGACACACCCCTAGTCATCGCCAACAACATCAATGCCTACTATAGCAAACAAAGTCGCATCAATGACACTGATATCGATGCTTGTCATCACCAACAAGATTGATGCAGGCTATTGACACCAACAAGGCTTTCTTTCATTATTGGAAACAACATCAAGATCATCCATGGATAACAAGATCTATGCACGTTGTCCAAACCATCATCAATGTCAATCGGTGCTAACAAGATTGTCCATCACCTATGATCATCAAGATCGACAAAATAAATCCCTCAAACATGAGACAACAAATTCAACTTCTACCTCCTCATCTAAGTGCAATAAAATTATCTTGACTGACACCACCAATTCCACCAAATCCAAGCTCTAATACAATATTAGAAAAACATAAAAGGCTATGTTTTTGCTTGATTGAATTGAATGTGACATGTTGATACAAGGCTGTCTATATATAAACAAGAAAAGAGAGCGGTAAAGAATAACACAATAATTAAAAATATCCTCAATAATAGGATAAATTACTAATAAATTCCTACTATAAATATCGAACATATATTCTAATATTTCTATGTCCATAAGTAATTTCAATAATATAACATAAATTCATACTATAAATATTATGAATGTTGTAATAGTTGTATGAATGAATAATTTCAAAATCTCTAACATCATTTATTAAATAAAAAGAATATAAAAATATATTTCCTGAGATATTCTAGAGATTACCTTTCTGCAAACTAAGGTTTATCTATGATATCATTTACTAATATTTTATAGATTTTTTAAAGTTTCCTAGGAGTGTTGCTTATTTATCAAGAGAAAAGTTCCTCAAATGCCTTGCAAAACATATAAGTGGGATGGCTTTGCATATATATAAGCTTATCGACATATTAATGGAGTGGATAATATGTATGAGACATTTTCCCTGCAACAAAACCTCTCATATTTTTTTCTTGCACGTTCGAGGGTAGAAAGAATCTCCCTTGTGGTTGGCAGAACCAACCCTAGAAGGGGGTGGTCGCTTACCTTTCACAAATAAAGTCTAAACTCTGAAGGATCCAATGCCTTCAATTCCATTATTTCAAACTTAAATCATTCCTATACACCTCCATACACCATATGCAAATTTCTTCTTTACAACTTTTGTTTTACATTGTTGATTCCTCGTTATTATGAGCAATAGCCCCAAAAAAATCTTCTCTTTCCCTATTGGTTTCCTATGCCTGAGCATTTCAAGTAGCACATAGTCATAAAGACGAGCAAAGCCATCAAAAAGAGTGCTATTGAGATATTCAAGACCACATTTAAGGATGCAATTGTCTAGAAAAATAAATAAAAGGATATAAGGTAGAAGAGTACTATATCATTCAACTATTGATAGCCTGACTGAAATACATCAAAGAGAAGACCTAGGTATACAAACCCTTAATACACAAAGATGACCCTAGAAGAAATCACTAGGATATAATGACACCCTAAGGGTCTCAAACCCTTGAAAGAAGAAATTTTATCCCCTTAGCATACAATCCATAATCTACTACTCTTTTTAGCCTCTTCTTCCTAAAACTCCTTTTCAATCTTTTTTTAAAAGCCATGAAAAAGTCAACTGAGAGAAGAGAGTACAAAAAAAGAGAAATGGGGGGGTAGTTTCCAAGATGAATAAGAGATAATTTAAGGCTCTTCTAAAGCCTTAAATCCACAACACCTTTATAAAACTATTAATCCTAAATACCTATTCCCTTCACTTTCCAAGAAATCATTGTCAACAACCTACCAAATATTTTAAGAGCATAAACAAAGCCACTTATGAAGGCTTGGAAGGATGAAACAAGCATAGGGCGAAGGTAAGACAAAAAGATGGGGGATCAATAAAGGCAGATGGGAAAATAAAACTATCCTTGTGAAGGGAATAATCATTCTCATCTAAATGAAAGTCCAATTCAATGTTGAGAAAAAAATAAGAAAATAATAAATATTATTTTTCATCTAAAATAATCTTGCATTTTGTGTATTAATGACTTCAACAAAGTTAGTTCGTCATGCAATCCCAATCAGATCACTTTTGATCATAGAATGAACAATAACAACCTACATCTAAAAAAAAAAGCGGTTTGCAAGGCACCACTGTTAAAGCATTTTAGACACTTAGACACTCATTTTCTCCAAATGATGGTCCATCTTGCTTCAAATCCCACTACTAAAGCATTTTTAAAAAGAAGCAAACAAGGTTGTACAGCGTAGGGGCTGTCACAAGGTTCTAATTTTCTTTTGAAAAGGGATTAATTGTTCTAAAAAAAATAGTCTTAAGTGAGAGTGAGGTGGACATTTATGTAGCATAAAACTATAAAAAAAAATGCAGCATACAACTAAAAATGAGGTGAGGTAAAAACAACAAGTAGAGCAATAATGACGAAGAATTTTGGCAACTCAAACAACAGTCCAATTATTTAGAATTTTGTGGTTTTCACGCACTTCTCCACTTTTTCTCCAATGTTTTCCATGAATATTTTTCTATACAACCTCCCATATTGTGCCCTATTTCCCTAAATTTTCCAATGTGAAACTCTTTCGGTTTGAATTTAGGAGTTTTTTTTTCTTAGTGTCATCATTTGAAATTTTGATATTTATTCCTTCGTCAAATTTTGATGATCAAATGTGTTGTTGAAAAAAAAAACAATTTTTTTTGGTGGTTTAAAGCTTTTTATTTGGTTTGAGAAAAAATGCTCAAACTAAAGTTTCAACAAATCTACATTCATATATTAAATAAACTAAAAGAAAAGATCTTGCAATTTATAAGTCCATCAAAAATCACTAAATTTTTTCTAAACGCTCCCTTATAAGTATAGACACTCCACTTGAAAAAAAAATCTCTTAGAACTTTTTTCTACAAAATTCCTTCAACGGCGGTCACATAGGAATTTCTGACTTGTGCAATTGCCATAAAGCATTGCAGGTCTCACCACCATCTTATAGAATTTTTCATTAAGTTTGCGAGGAACTTTTTTATCACACAAAAAGCCCAACGCATTCCTCCACTTCAACCATCCAACTTAAATTCTACTAATAATATGCATATATATTTCACCATCACTCTAAACAATAGACCCAAGATATCTGAAACGTGTACTGTTATTAATGACTTGATCACCCAAAGTCACAATCCCTCCGCTAGATCTATTACTACTAAAATTACAGTCCATATATTCGATTTTAAATCTATTCAAACGAAAACCTTTAGACTCTAAAGTTGACCTCCATATTTCATGTTTACCTCAACACCCTCTCTATTCATATCAACAAGAAGAATATCATTAGCAAAAAGCATACATCAGGGTACAACCTCTTGCAAATGTCTAGTGAGAACATCCATGACAAACAAAAAGATATGGGCTTAAGGCTGATCCTTGATGTAATACAATTAAAATAGGAAAAGACTTGGTCAAACCATCTTGTGTTTGAACACAAGTAATAGTTGTTGCATACATATCCTTAATGACATGATATAAGCATTACTAACCCCTTTCTTTTCTAGAACTCTCCATAGCACTTCTCTTGAAACTTTATCATATGCTTTCTCTAAATCAATAAATATCATATGTGGATCCTCCTTATTCTCTCTATGCTTCTCCATCAAGCCTCTCAATAAATGCATAGCTTCCATAGTAAAACTACCCGTCATGAATCCAAATTGATTTTGAGAAATATTAGTATCACATTGTAACCTATGCTCCATAATTCTCTCCCATAGTTTTAAGTATGACACATTAACTTAATTTCTCTATAATTAGCACAATATTGTGCATCACCTTTATTCTTAAAAATATGAATCAACACACTCATTGCCTACTCATCTGACATCTTTTTAGTCTTCAAAATAATATTAAAAAGTTTAGTAAGCCAAAAAATTCCTTCATCTCCTAAGCATTTCCACATCTCTATTGGAATTTCTTCAGGTCCAACAGCTTTTCCACACTTCATTTTCTTTAAAGTCTCACCAACTTCGGTTTTACTAATACGTCGATAAAAATAAATTTTTTTTTTTGTTTAGGGTGCTAAGGTCACTAAATCATTGTTTAAAATTGCGCAATGTGAGGCTCGCCTTGAGGCCCGCCTCAGCGCAATTCCAGTAAAAAACGCCTCGAGGCTTACGCCTCAAGCTTTTTTTATGAAGCTTACGCCTCATCTTGGAAGAGGCCCGCCTTGAGTTGCACCTCGCCTCGCTGGCATGAGGCGTACGCCTCACTCTATTTATGTTTTTTTTTTTATTTAAAACTTACCTAAATCCTATACAAAAACCCCAAAAAAGTATGCCTTCTTGCACCCCCAAGCCACAACAACTTCCTCTCAATTGCCTCGACCTCTAGCCCACCGCCTTCACCGTAGCCACCACCGTTGTAGCCGCCATAGGGGATCACTAGAAAGCCGCACGTCATCACCATTTCCTCTTAAAATTTTGGAGTATTATCTTTATGTTGATGACAAACATTTGTAAAAGATAAAGATGAATGAAATAAATGAAGAAGCAGATTGAGAGGTATTGGATCCTATAGAATGAGGTAGGAAAGAGACCAATTTGTTATGACAGAAACTCAAATAAAAATCCCCTTAGTAATGATAGTACAAATGATTTTTGAGTTGTTGCCAATTATTTTAGCTTTCTTTAGGAATTAAAGGTAGATGAGTAGGCAACTGAGAAAGAAAATAATTAGAGCTGAACTTAATGTTATATGATACTTTTATGCAATTCATATATTTTATATTGTTTTGTTCATGTAATATTTGGATTTCAATTCTATTTCACATAATTTATCACTTAACACTTTACATCTTATACAAATATTTATTTCATATGTATGTAAATTTATTACTTCATAGTTCAATAAAAAGTTAATATGTCATCCTTTAAAATATTATTTGGATATTATATAAAAAATTATTTTTAACTTTTATTTTCATTTTACGCAATTTTTAGATTTTGAGGCTTACGCCTCAAAACGCCTTGAGGCTTACGCCTTGCCTCACGAACGAAAAACGCCTCAATACCCAACTGCGCAATTTTAAACCTTGACTAAAATCAATCATATTCTCATAATTTTCATTGAAAAGTTTAGCAAAATATCTCATCCACCTTTATTGAATATCCTCTTTTAATAAAAGCACTATTTGATCTTCATCCTTAATGCACTTCACTTGAACTAAATCCTCACTATTCATGTCCCTTTGTTTGGTTAACTTATACATAAATCTTTCGTCCTTCTTAGTATCTAATATATTAAATAAATCATTAAAAGCTAAAATCTTTGTACCATATATTGCTTTCTTAGATTCCTTATGGGCTTCTTTATATCTTTTTTAATTATTAGAGTTTTCACATCTAAACTAATTTTTAAAACAAATTTTTTTATTTTTAATCTTTTCTTGCATATTTTGATTTCACCACCAACTATTTTTACTATTAGGAGTTTTTTCCTTTGATACTCCAAGCACATACTTTACAACATTCTCTCTTTATTGTAAGTAATGCTATGAAATGTCAATAACTACTCACGACATTTAAAGATACATCATTACATCAACATCACTAATAACCAAATGAATGTAGAATTCCCCTAAACTATCAATCTCCAATCAAACAATAAGTCACAAATAATAAGAAAGTACTCCATATACTCTTTTTATGAGTATCTTATGCCGAACTGGTGAATTTAAGTAAAGATAAGTAGTACTTTTGCTATCATTGTCACTATATGCTAAATCTTATTCACGGGACCCATCAAAGTATTATATTTTTCATAAAAATTGCATCCATGACACAACGTATTGTTGGCATCTTCATATCTAAGTGCTTATCAAAGTTGGAAAGTTCAAAGAGTTTGTACTTGCCAACTCTAGACTACAATTAAAAAATAGAAAAAGAATAAACCAATCCCAACACGAGATATATCGACAACAAGAATCATCCCATAAAATTATGTAAATAAAAGTCTTAATCAGAACTTTTAATTTACATTTCTGAATAAATCAGTGTCCTAAAACATTCCCTTGATTTTTCCTTTTAGAAGAAACTATAATATTGACATAAAGAATATTTATTGAAGAATTGTGGGACCCACAAGAAGTAATCTTGATAAGAATACTTGCATGCATTAAAGGTCCTAATCATTGGATCAAAATTTTATGGCCCTTAAAATGCAATATGTGTGTCTCATCGTTCTATTCTAGTAGTCGACCACTATTACGGAATTTTTATTTTTATTATTTTTTTAATAGCTTTGATTTATTTTCATTATAAGCCTTTTGAAGAAGTCTATAAATAATTCCACATATTATACAAAATCAAGCAATAAAATTCAAAAAAAAATTCTACTTTTCTACTTTCTACATGACATCAGAACAAAATTAATATATACATCTTCCAATCATTACTCTTTTTTTTCTTTCCCACTTCTTATCGAGATTTTTCTTCTCTTTATTATAGCTGGTTTTTTTCTTTTAACTTATTTTCCAAAGGGTTAACTATCATAAATGATGAAAACCAAACTAAAAGAGAACTTCATGGACTACAAGCCTCATATAGCCTAAATAGGAGAAATTATCCGAATTGTTCTCAAATTGTGAAGCCCTTTCTATAAAGGGAAAGATCCATTATCTTATGCATCCTCCTTCGAGGTCAACAAAACCCATTTTGTACTTTCGAATGAAGTGGATTTCACGATCATAACTTGATTGTGGAATATTATGTTGCCTAAAATTAGTGGTTCAGATATGTTCCTTTGTATCGCAAAAGAAGTTCAAAATATCAATAAACAAATGTACTCAAAATTGAAAGATGTTAACCTCATCTATAAATCCAAAATAAGATTTCAGGAACCAAGTAAGGTAGTCTTCCTGTTATGGAATACTTTAATATAATAAAAGTTTATTTGCTTGAATTGAATTATTACCAAAATCTTAAAATGACATGTTGTGATGATGCTTAAGCAATTTGTAGAAAGAGAAAAAGTGTTTAAGTTCCTTGCAAAACTTAATAATGACTTCAATCAAATTCATATTTAAATCTTAAACAGAGAATATTTTATCACTAAATGAGATTTTCTCTCTCATATGAACCAAATAAGGAAGAAGGGTGTTAATGGTCAATGCTCCAATCTCCGAAATATCTATCATGACAACCACCAAACACCAATTTAAGAGACTTGCTACTAATAAACTCTTTCCTTAAAGAAGGAAAAAAGCCTTTATAAAAAGAAATCTATGATGAAATGGTTGTGAGAAGAGAGGAGATATCAAAGAAAAATATTGGAAATTTCATGGAAAGCTCTCAGGCTAAGGTGAAAAATAGAGAAGAACACCAAAATGGGCAGGCATGTATTGTCAAATAAAAAAAGTTTAATTAAGAAGAAATTGACAAACTCAAAAACTTTCTTAACTCTAAAAAAATCACCTCGGTCATGTTCTAGAGCTCATAATGGCATGACGCCTAATTCTTATGTTTTCAGTGCCTTAAATAAATTCCAGACCTCGATCATAAATTTAAGAACCACTTTTCACATGACAACCCTTGCCAATCTTTGAAACCTACAAACTCTGCCCCAGCAATAGAAAAATAAAAATGGTAAATAGTTCTCTAATAACTTTTGCATATCAAGAAAATTTTCAAGTTTCTTCCACATTAACCCTAAGTAATATTTTGCATTTTCCTTATCTTATAGTAAATCTTATATCAATCCATTAAATTACTAAAATTCACAATTGCAAGATAATTTTTTTCAAAGCATTGTGTATTCCAGGATCTCATTATGAGGAAGACAGTTGGGAAAGCCAAAGAAAAGGAAGGCTATATCTTTTTAAAGATGAAAAACAACTAGTTATGTTTTTTTTTTTTTTTTTCATTTTCACCCTTAATACAAATGCTATTTAGGATCATCATTACAGGCTAGGGCATCTCACTTTCAAAACCCTATAATATATATTTCTCTCTTTTTCTAATAAAGATGTAAATTTCTTTTTATGAGACGTGTGAAATTGCCAAATATAATCATTGTTACTTTTCTTGCAAGTGATTCTAGATCCTTTGCTTCTTTTCTGATTATTCACTGACAATTGGGGATCTTTCAAAATCCCCAACATTTCTGAAGCTACAGGATTAGTCACCTTCATTGATGATTGCACTCAAATGATATCGATATATCTTATCAAATAAAAATATGATGTTAGCATTATTCTTCCCAATTTTATTGTCATGATATAAAAACAATTCAAAGTTAATATCAAGATATTTCAAATTAATAATGCTTGTAATTATTTTTATCACATGTTATCATCTTTCATCTAGAAAAAAAGTATCATCCATCAATCCTTTTGTCCTAATATTTCACAATGAAATAAAGTTACAGAAGAAAAAAAATCACCTTCTAAAACTCATCAGGACCCTTCTCTTTCAAAATCAAATGCTAAAAAAATATTGAAGAGAAATAGTTTCAACTGCCACAAACTTAATCAATAGAATACTCTAAATGGTGATTTGCTTCATAAAAACTATAAATTATCTGGCTAAATTATTCCTCCAACATCATTACCTATGTCCACATCCACAACAACATAGGGGTAAATTTGATCATACAACTATCAAATGTGTTTTTATTAGATATTCTTTTACTCATAAAGTATACAAGTGCTATCATCCTACTACCAAAAAATTTCTTATTCAAAAGACATTTTTTTTATGAGAAGTAAAAATTTTCAATTAAATTCATATTTAAGGGTAGAACACTCAACTGAAAAATAAGTTTGATGAATTATTTGTGTTTCATCTTGATATTTATGCAACATAAACTCTAAAAAATATAGACAATGCACCCTTTCAAGTTTATATACGAACAAATACGCCCATCCAAAATCTCTAGCAATCTCAAGACGAAAATATTATAAGGTAAAAATGATCAAGCCATCACTACACATTCTCCTCTATATCCTATCTCCCAATGCACATTTTTCCAAAATTTTTCTGCCAACAATAAAGACTTCCTTACAAAAAAAAGCTCTAATTATATTATAACGCCACAAACTCTATTTAAGGCATTTGAAAATAAGAATTAAAAGGATGCTATGAGAGAAGAGATGAATGCTTAGAAAAAACAAAATTCATACTTAGGAGATTATTGAACCATAAAAAGAGAAGAAAATGTAGGATGCAAATGATTTTTTTTCTGTAAAATATAGAGTAAATGGAAGTCTAAAATGGTATAAAACAAGATTTATAACCAAATGATATATTTAATCCTATGAAATTAACTATCAAGAAAATTTTAATCCTATTATATGAATAGAATGCACAACTTAACTTCACTTGCAGGCAATCATGGATGAACTATGAAGCAACATGATGAAAAGAATATTTTCCCACAAAGAAATGCGAAAAAAAAAGTCTCTATAAATTCACCATCTAGATTTGATAATTCTTTCACAAAAAATAAAGCTTGCAAATAAAAAAGGCTCTATATGGTCTTAAGCAATCTCTAAGAGTATGATTTGGCATATTCATAAAATCCATGAATAAAGTTGGACACAAACAAAACCAAGAAGGTCATAGCCTCTTCAGAAAACACTCCACGGATGGTAAAATCTCGATTCTCATCGTATATATTCACAATGTAGTTGTTAGAAGTGATGGCAATAGAGAGGAGTCTCTCAAAAAGAAGCTAGTTGAAGAATTTGATATCAAAAAATTGGGTAAACTCAAATACTTTTTTGAGAATAGAAGTTGCTCAATCAAAATAAAGAATAATTCTCTCAACAAAAATATAACATGAATCTACTAAAAGAAATCAAAATGACTATTTGCAAATATTGTGAAATCTCAACTGAACCAAGTCAAAAACTGGATGTAGATGAAGATGAAAAAGGTGTAAACATGGGATAATATCAAAATTTTGCTTAAAAATAATCAATCTCACATCCGTTCATACTAGTATTTGCAATGAGTCTTATCAATAAATCACAACACAAACTCAATCTTACCTTCAAGCTACTTATAGAATCCTCAGATACCTCAAATCAAGTCCCAGTAAAAAAATCCTCTAGGAAAAGTTGAATCTTTTATCAATTGAAGGGTATATTAATGCAGACTATATATGATCATCTGAGGATAGAAGATCCACAACTGAATACTATATATTTTTTGGAGGTAATCTCAAAAGAAGCAAGAAATAATTTGTTGTTTCGAGATCTAGTACCGAGTCTAAATTTAAAGCTATTGCCCAAGGAATTTGCGAGCTTCTATAGATTAATATTTTTCAAGATTTAAAAAAGCAAATGGAAAGGGCCACGAAAATTATACTATGGCAATAAATTTTTCATCAACATTGCTCATAATACAATCCAAGATAATCATAGCAAGCATGTGGAGGTGGATGGATATTTTATAAAAGAGAAACTGGATAATGTGTCAATCTGACTTTATATGTGCCTGACAAATGTTAAATTGAAATTGAAGTACTTCTTGTCATGGTATGAGATTTTTAACCTTTTTTCCCTTAGCATTTTCATAAGTTATGCCTTCATTGATACATGGTCTAGCTTGCAAGCCTTTATTGTTGCAATTATCTTCTTCCTTCCACCTGATTTTCACATTTGTAGCCTTAATCGCTACAACCTTATTTCTATTCGTTTTACAACTAATTACTGCCACAATTTTCCTTCTTATGGCTCACAACAATACCCATATTCCTTTGGTTCTAGATTCATTTAGAACTAAGATTGACAACCCAAATACACTAAGAGAATTATAAAACATACATTCAATATATTGTTTGAATGAAAAAATTTATCTCAAGTGGTTGCGATTGGTTTGCATCTTCTTGTACCATTTACTTAGCACCGAACCTTAGCAAGGCAAGCCTATGTTCGATGCTTGGGATGAATAGGACTCTATCGTAATGTCCAGATTATGGGATTATAGTTTTTTAAAATAGAAACACATGCATGTTCCCTCATTCAAAAAAGGAAGTATGAGATAAAATGAATCAAACATACTAAAGGGATGTGAAATGGCCCAAAATAAGAGATCAAAAACAAGATCTAAGCCACAAAACATTACGGATAATCCATCACACAAGACTCTAATCTACAACAAGGCATTTGGTAAGAGAAGAATCATTATCAATGCATTCAAATGGAATAAGACAAAAATGCTACCCTTCTTAAAAGGTTTGTTGAAAAAGACTGCATATAATTTTCTTACCTGATTAAATGTTAAATTGGATGCTATAAGGCTACAATTTCTTGGAAAGGAAGATTTATTTTACCTAAATGAAGTCATTGCTATCATTCGAATGGAATAAAAAGGGGAGTCGTGATCATTGATCTCCCCAAGGAAGGTTCGTCCATGGTGTAAAGGTTGACAACAAACACTCTAATTTAAAACTTTCATCTCCCAAGGAGCAAAAGTTGTTGTAAAGGCTGTCAAGATCAAACACTCTAATTCAAAAGTCTTTTCTCCCAAGGAGTAGAAGTTGTCACATCCAACGAATATGGTCAATAGACATTTTCTATAGTGCATATATGATAAGAAGGCTTGACCTACAAAATAAAATTGCTGGAAGCTTCATGGAAAACTACCAGGCAAAGGTAAGCAAAAGAACGAAGACATGAATATATAACACATATGGAAGAAGGTAACACCAACTAATCATCCATCGAATTTGGCAAAAACAAAAAAAATGTCAAAAATTTTGTTAATATTACTAGAAAAGACTCCTACAACAATATTTGTTCTCTTGTATTCTCATGTATTACTGTTGACCTCGATTTTCGTACGAATACCACCAAGCGTCTTCAGTCGACTTAATTGAACCTCCTCGAGCCTAATCCGATTCAGATCGACGGCCATTTGAGCCCGATTGCGTCGACTCAAGTTCAATCCCATAAAATTGACTTGATGAAACCCAATTGGACTCAAGTCGACTCAAAATTGAGTCGAATTAGACTCGACTATGTTCAATAAGGCTTGATTAATTTATCTTAGTTGTGTCGAGCCCGATTTGATTTAAATCAGTATCAATTTGGGTGTAATTTCGTCGTGATAGCTAAGTCGGGTCATCTCGAGCCCAAATTGACATGAATTTTGACTCAAAATTGAGCCCAATTTCAACCTAGATTTGAGTCAAAACTACCTTTTTTTTATTCAAATAAGGCTCCAATCGACTTTTGTTTTAATTCAAATAATTTCCTAAATCCAGTATTTGCATCGACGGCTACGATCAAACGAGATCCACGATTCAGCCTAAATCTCGCTATTCTGCGACTCAGGCAGGCATCGAGCAGCGAACAGAGCTGTTTAGGGAGATTTCGGAAGATGGAGCAAGATGGCGAAAAAGGCGGGCTTCCCTTTTCGACATCGGCATGCATTTGCTCCAGAACAAAAGCTCCAGGCGTGAGGAGCTCTTTGGATTTGGTCCCTGGCATCCGCACCCTCTCTCCCTCTCGGTCTCCTTGCTCCAGAAGTTTCGAATCCTTCTCTCCGCCCATTCGAGTTTGCAGATCCAAGGAGAAGGCCGAAGTAATTTTGTTAATATTACTAGAAAAGACTCCTACAACAATATTTGTTCTCTTGTATTCTCATGTATTACTGTTGACCTCGATTTTCGTACGAATACCACCAAGCGTCTTCAGTCGACTTAATTGAACCTCCTCGAGCCTAATCCGATTCAGATCGACGGCAATTTGAGCCCGATTGTGTCGACTCAAGTTCAATCCCATAAAATTGACTTGATGAAACCCAATTGGACTCAAGTCGACTCAAAATTGAGTCGAATTAGACTCGACTATGTTCAATAAGGCTTGATTAATTTATCTTAGTTGTGTCGAGCCCGATTTGATTTAAATCAGTATCAATTTGGGTGTAATTTCGTCGTGATAGCTAAGTCGGGTCATCTCGAGCCCAAATTGACATGAATTTTGACTCAAAATTGAGCCCAATTTCAACCTAGATTACCTTTTTTTTATTCAAATAAGGCTCCAATCGACTTTTGTTTTAATTCAAATAATTTCCTAAATCCAGTATTTGCATCAACGGCTACGATCAAACGAGATCCACGATTCAGCCTAAATCCCGCTATTCTGCGACTCAGGCAGGCATCGAGCAGCGAACAGAGCTGTTTAGGGAGATTTCGGAAGATGGAGCAAGATGGCGAAAAAGGCGGGCTTCCCTTTTCGACATCGGCATGCATTTGCTCCAGAACAAAAGCTCCAGGCGTGAGGAGCTCTTTGGATTTGGTCCCTGGCATCCGCACCCTCTCTCCCTCTCGGTCTCCTTGCTCCAGAAGTTTCGAATCCTTCTCTCCGCCCATTCGAGTTTGCAGATCCAAGGAGAAGGCCGAAGCGCCCCCCCCCCCCCCGACACCGAGCCTTCCGTTCGCCTCTTCTGATCGCGAGAAGGTCGAAGCCTCTTCCCCTTCGCGTGCAAGAAACCCCATCCTCCCCGTTTTCCTTTTACCCGAGCGAACCGAACTCGACGCTAGCCCCCAATGTCGCCCCTCCTCCCGATCGAAGTCTCAGACAGCACCGAGCTCCAGCTCCCTCTGTCCCTAGTAGCCGAAGCCCCTTGGCCGATTCTTCCTCCCACAGGTAACCTCTTCCCATTTATTCCCCTTATACTTCTACTTCTATTTCTTCTTCCCCTACTTCTATTTCTTCTACTTTTTCTTCTCCTACTTCTTCATCTACTATTACACATTTTTCTTCTCTACAAAATCTGAGAATGAAACTTGCTAAGGTTGTTCTTCTATATTTATGCATATATGTCTTCTTGCTGAAGTGATTATTACATGGATTATAAGAATTCTTTTGTGAGTTATTTAGAGAGTTTTGATCGAATAGGTGTATATATCATGACTTTTGTGATGATTTTCTTTTGTATGATCTCGCAAGCATTGCATGCCAAATGTTTGGTGAAATGTCATTGAAGGAGAGTTGTGATGTTTTGGTTCAAGTTAAAGTTTCATATTGGTCGTATCTCATAAAGTTTATGGTTACGCAAGGGTTTCCTACCTTTAAGGCCAAGATTTTCGTGAGCATGGATTGTTTTGTTTGATGGATTCCAATGATATTTGATATTTCTTTTATATATTTGTTATCTTCTACTCTTGTTTCCATCATATTGGGGATGTCTCCCACATGGTGTTGCATAAAAGATCATATGTTTTAAATGTCGAATACTTGCGTCAAGGCCGATTCTTTATGTGATATGGAAGGTTTGGGTAATTATAGATGGCAACAATCATTATATGTGAGTGCCTTGTTGGAACTCTATTTCTTGTGGTGATGACATGATGGTTTAGAGGCGACCTAGAGCTTCTAAATACTTGTAGTTAATCTATAGAATTGAGACTACTGTTTATCCTTGAATGTTTAAGCTCTCAACTTTCTTTTGTAACAGTATTGTGTGACTTTTAGCATAAGGAATTGTGATCATGTGAAAAGAATTTCTTGAAGCATCGATAAACACTATAACTTGTTACATATAGTTTGAGACCATACCCTTACGCATAAAAGAAAATAAATGTGAATATATATATATATATATATATATATATATATATATATATATATATATATATATATATATATATATATATACTACTATATAAAAGTGGCTTGGGATTCCACTCTTAGCAAATCCTGATCGTTCATTTGTAAATTTAAAAATAATCTGAAACGTCCATATATGACTCTTCAAATTCTTTATTTATAACACACTTCATTAATTTCTACCTACAAAATATTTATTCACTCATTTAAAAAAAATTAATTTCACACACCAAGCTAGCGTTTCTATAATAATTTCATATGATATATAAATGCCCCTTATATCTCATATTAAATTAATTTTAATTCTTCTTAAGGCTTGAGTTTCCGTCCGTTATATTAAAAAGTGACTTTGGATCCTTCTCAAACGCTATCTAAGCCGTCGATAATGGCACTTGATGTTGCAACTCTTCGTATTTCCATTCCACTATTCCTATCCTTCCCTTCTCACGCAACTTCATAGTTCATACCCGACAGGTCTCCCTCTCGAGTTCTTCGGCTTCCACAAGAGCTTCGCCTTCTTCATTCTTCTTCGATTACATTCACCTTCTTCGGTCACCCTCTCGTGTTCTTCAGCTTCCACGAGAGCTTCACCTTCTTCATTCTTCTTCGACTACATTCACCTTCTTCGGTAACAAGAGCTTCGCCTTAAGGTCTATAGTTCCACCTCTCTCTCTCTCTCTCTCACTATACAAATTGTTGCCCTTAGTTATGTACAGGTTATCTTTATATCACTGTTTTTAAGTGTATTTGATAAAAATGAATCCAATTGGTTCTTTATGAATAAATCACTACCAGGAGCGGAAATTTTTAGATCATTGAATGTTTTTTTCTTTATGAATAAATTTGGTAAAAAATGAATTTCTAATTCATAGTAGTTAATGTAATATATTTTTTAGTTATAGTTTAATTCAAAAAAAATAAATAGTTATATTAATATTAATAATTATAATAATTTAAAGTTATTAATTTATTTTTTAATAAGTATAACATAATATAAATATTTTTAATATGAATTTTGTTTTTAAATTTTTATTCACGTGCATTTAATGTGCGGGCAATAAAACTAGTATGTATATATATATATATATATATATATATATATATATATATCCGAATTGATTCATGATTTAGCTCATATCGCATGTAATTTAAAGGCACTTCTATGTTGATCGGCATGTAAACATGTGCTTAAATTTCATGCTTTCATCAATTGGTTTTAGAAGAGATTCATGTATTTATTGTATTATCCCAATGTGTAGATCTTGTTCACATACTCATGTTTTGATTTATGTATAAACTCGATTTTAATAAGCAACATTGTTATGTCGTATGTATGTTCACCTTCACGATGGTGTAGTCGATTCAAGTGCGTTGATCATGTTAGAGGTCCTCCTCTTCATATTTATGCAAAGCTAGTGAGATCGAGGAGGTTAGAAAGGTCTTTTGGATTCCTACATACAAGAGAGAAGAATTTCTTTCATGTTTGGCTTATCGGATGGAATGGTTGGAATGTTTGGTGTTTTGTTTTGTATTTGGACATTTGGGTTTTGAATGCATCTTTGTCACTTCAGAAATATGTGGAGCTTTATAACTTTTTATTCTCCAATAAGCTTCGTGCACGTCTTTTTTTAAAAAGTATATTGGAAAGAATCCATACCTTGTGATGTTGAATCGATTTGTGGCATTTTAATGAGGTGATTTGAAGAGCTTTTATCCAAGATAGTTTCCTTCCTTTGGATATTTGATGAGTTATATTAGTGAAGACTGGTTAATATAACTATGTTTGAAAAGCTGGATAGGGGTTTTGTTCAATTCAAGAGACATGTCTTTTCTTTTTGGCTTTCTTCTTTTTGATAATGTGAGGTTGGTTTTGAGCTCTTGGCAAAATTTGGTTGAATGCATTCAATGTTAAAAGAAGTTTGTGAGTTTGATTCAAGCCGATACAATGATGCATGCTTTGTGTTGGTGATTTTCTTTGGCCTTTGGAAAGGTGCATTAAATTCTTTTTGAGGTGAAATGAGCTTTTATCAAAATTTTCTTTCTCTTACTTGTATTTAGCTACAAAATTGGGTTGGAAGCTTTCTTGAAACATTTGGTGACATATAGTGTGAAGGTTGAAATTTGTTGGAGAGTGACTAATGAATTTCATAATTATGTAACTTATATCGTTGAAAGCATGCTTAGCTACAAAGTTGATGTATGATGAAATATTGCTATGCTTTCTTGAAACATGCTTCCTCTTTACATGTTGGATCTTCATGTGAAAATTATGTTGGTAATTACATTGGAATGCCTCTTGAACTTTGGAGAGCAAGCTTGCATAAAAACTTCTTTTTTTATATAAATGCATTTTGGTTGGGTTTCAATGTCAAACAAGTTGTTGGCTTGTTGCTTGGTTTGGAAAAGTATAGTCTGAGTTTTCATTCTCAAGTATATGTATGGCTTCATTGCAATAGCTTTAGTAGCAACATAAAGGGTGATTTGGCATATGCTTAGTGGTGGTACTTGTAAGTTCCAAATGGATCTTTTCTATGCTTCATTAATCATGAGTTGATTGGGAGGAGATTTGAGATCTTTTACAAAGTCTTTCCTATGTATTTATAATTCATTATGGTAAAAATGAGTGAATAAAATAGAAATACTAAACATAGAAAACCTAGTGACGTTCTGTCATAGGATTAGTATATTAGTATCTGAGTCTAATTAATCATAAGTAATAACTAACTTATAATCACAACCTCCAACAAATCAATAATAATCCAAATCAAATGCATAAAAGATACTTAATTCTTAACCAAATCATAATTAATATATATAATCATTAAAAGGCAAAACTTGGATATAAACTAAAACTAAAACTAATCAATCCATTAATCACCTTCTAACAAACCCAACTTTAAAAGAGATAAGCTAAAACAAAGAGAGCAAACCTAAACTAAAATATGTTAAATGAAAAGACTTCTAAAACCAAACTCTAATTTATTAAACCCTCTTATAATTAATCACACACCTAACATAAATCATTTCCAATGTTGAGTATAAATGAATTAGAGCCTAATTAACTAAGTGAACAAAATAAGAGAATTTACTAAAAGCTTAATTATAACCCGAAAATTTTAGAACCTAATAACCCACCTAGAGCCTAATCAAGTTCTAAATCAATCTTTTAAAATCAATCAACCAACCACTTAATATATAACAAGCACTCCAAAGATGAAATTTTTAGGATGGGCTACTTCGGGCTGCGGGGCTAAGTGTCCTAAGGAGGCCTGGACCTCGAGCCTGACGGCACAATGCCACGAATGAATTCAATGGAGTGTCAAAACATTAAAATCAATTGATTGTTAATGATTTAACCAAATAAAACTTTTAATATAACTATATCAACTTGATTTTTAGGATGGACTACTTCGGACTGCGGGGCTAAGTATCCTAAGGAGGTCTGGTCTTCGAGCCTGATGGCACAACGCCACAAACCAGTTGATAGCAAACTTAACTAAATTAACCCTTTAAATTAATAATAAACAATTTAGTTCATCTTTCTTTTTTTAATTTTCAACCAACTAAATTAACTTAACAAACTTGATTACTACTGGGTAACTCAGGCCTACAAGGTTATTAAGTTAGCACCAAGGAGGGTGAAATAAATCTCACGGCCTCGGTGAGCAACAAAAATAGTAATCAACTAAACACTAAAATAAACCTTTAAAATCAACCTTAAAACATTAATACTTAAACTTAAACTAAAATTTCCCTTTTGATCCTTTAACAAATCAAATTACGAATAATTTGAATAATTATCCTACAAAGGACATACCCAAACTACACAGCCTACTACGCACACATAGATCTGTTTGTTAGGACACGACTTTTAGCTTTAGGTTAGGCCGATGTTTTCTTTCTTTTTGTCTCTGTGGTATGACAATTTGCATGTAAAACGTGCGCTAGTTAATTTGTTGTTTGTCTTAGCTTTCTGTGATGCTTTTTGTGATGATGATTTTAATTACTGTATCCTCTCGTGATGTGATGGGCGATAGATTACTCATAGGTTAGGAGCAATTTTGATACTTACGATATTTTCTGCAGGTGGTCATGCTCATACAGAACTAAAAGAGGGCTAAAAATAAATAAATAATATATAATTGCTACAGGTGCTTCAACTGCTTAGCCCCCAAATAAATAAAAGCATGGCCAAGTGTGGCTGGTTTGAGCATTTTTATTTTCATATATAACTGCTTGGAATGTTTGATTATAACTGCTTAGGATAATCTTCTAGGGGAGTCTAGATTTTTCTTTTTTATAATTCTGATATAATTTATTCAAGGTATAGAGTTGTGAAAATCTAAAATAAGACATTTTTAAATATAAGGGATCCAAAAAGAAAAGAAAATCCCTTATATAGAATTTCTTTTCATTTGGATATCCTTATGGAGGACGTACTACGAGGAGGTCAAAGAAAGGAAACCAAAAGAAGAACCAGAAGACCAAGATCAAGATAAAAATGCCTTGTTTTGAGATTTGCGTCATTCTATAGGAGTGAATCCAGGTTGTTGTCGGTGGAGCCTGGCCACCATTACTTTTCTGCACTCTAGGTTGTATATTATATAGCACTTGTCATGGACTTTGAACACTACTCTGGTTGATTTGATGTGATGATTTATTTACTTTGTTTGCACAGTAGAAATGGCATGTTTTTCATAAGTTTATTTCTTGCATGTGCATGTACCTGAATCTCATTAAGCTCTTAGGAATAAAACTTTTCTACTCGTAATTAAAACTAAAATTTTAAGAATTAAATAATTTAGAAAGATAAACGATCTAGAGAATAAGCCGAAGGTCGTCCGGGGTCGCATGTATATTATTGCACCTTCTTTTTCCTTGTTTAGACACTTCTCTGCCTGCGGGTATAGTTCAAATAATCCGACCTATGAGGATGAGATGTTGAACCAAGGGAAGTCTAATCTTCTAAAAAATTATTTTATAAGCCTTTTTGTTTAAAATTTCATGCATTTCTGATTTGGAGACTTTAACTAGTATGCATTGCATTAACAACTAACTAAAATCAAAATTTAATTGCATTAGTCTTAGATGCATAACACCATTCATAAGTATAAGGCTACTTAAGGACTTCTCTAGATGTCGGTCTTAATTTCCAAAAACTCAACTACCCACTCATCTTTCATAAAGACTGGACAGCATGAATTTTATACGACTAGATGGTTTTAGCTGACTTTCTTTTCAGGCAAGATATAAGTCCAGATTGCATTAGTTAGATCGTGAATGTTAGTATTGTGTGCACAATACTACATCTCTTATAGATGTAGGATCAAAGGCTAATGGTATTGGTATACCGTTATATGCTTTATAGGTGGGTAAGCTCTCTTTCTTTCAGAGGCTATAAATCTCACCTATCCGCATCACATAGATGACGCCACCTCCATCCTTCTCTCATGCATGTTTGAATACAATTGTCTTTTTTTTTCTCCAGTTTCTCTTCTTCAGACTGGCCGAGTGATGATCTGATCCGTGTATGTTGATCAACCTAGTTGAGCCTGTCTTTCTTTGGATTATGAGAGCCTAGAAATTTTCCTACGTACCAAACCCTTTTGAGAGAATAATGTAGCGTCCTTAATCGAGAGTTTTCTTAAGTCGAGACTTAAGATGTAATTAACCACGGGGGCTTGCGCCCGTGGGAAGCCGATCCCCACATCAAATAAACCTCATTCAAGCTGATGTATCGGATGGGGGAAATCTCATGACTTTTATTAAGTTATATATATTATTACTCATTGAGGTGTATAGGTGAAATCCGCTATCTATGGTTAATCGTATATATAATCTCATCTGCTCTTCCATTGGCCTGCTTGCGTAGAGTGAAAGGCCTACGACCGTTTTGTCCTACGGGATAGTGCGATCGTACCCTTTACATTCTGTTCTTCGCTAAGCATAATCCTTTCGGAGACCCACAATTACCTCCTCTTTCATGATTTTAAATTCTCAGAGATGCATAATTCTAACTCTTAGATTATTAATTCAAGAGCCACAAATCATATAATCAACTCTTACATAAATTTATTTCATATACTCCTTATCCTAGTATAAAAAAATAACTACTGTCAATGGGTCTTTGATGATCATTACTAGCCAAAGAGATATTCTTATAAACAAATCTCTCTCAATTCATATAATATCCTTCACATATCTAAATTATTCATTCACTTGCTATTTATCCAAAAGTTAAAAACAAATTCAAAATGTTGTATTTTACTCTTCACATTATATATTTCAATAATAATGTACGACAGAATGATAACATCTCAAGGGATCCAATGATAAAGCAAACTTTTGCACTACTAATAGTATATTATCATTCTTTTCTGGAACGTGCAAATTCAATAAATAATTGATATGGCTCGAACACCTACATTTTGACCATCCTTTTTTTTTATTGTTGACCTCAAGTTTTAATGATGTTAATCGAGAACAATCATAATGGACTTAGCCTAATTCTCCCCACTCCTTATCTTGATGAATCTGAAGTTTATTTTATTAGGTGGACACCCTTATAGGACTAACCTAGCCTAGTTCTTGATTCTTCTAATTTTCCAAATCTTGCAGACAAAAGACAGACTACATTAGTCTAATGGACCTAAATTTAGTCTTGCCTAACCTGACTTTAGAACCCATCACCCTTTGATCATGTGCAAAATAATTAAGCCCATCAACGGACTCCATTAGATTGACAAATATTACTAATGGCATAATAGATCAAACCCATGACCTACACTAGCGCTTAGATGAAAACCAAACTTGCTTTGACTCAATACAACCCTAGCACCTACCTAATTGAACCTAAGGTATAATTATATATTATTAGGTAGTGTATTCTTTTCAGAATTTAATTTAAATGATTTGAGATTAACCTAACTTTAGGCTAATTTAATAAGTTAACATAAGATCACTCATAACTCAAGATCATTAGGGGTGGTTATTAAACTTAATCTAAGACTATTAAAAATAATCTAGAACACCTTAATTAGAACTCAAGTTTCCTAGTTATTTAGCCAAGCCCTAGAACCCATTGGATTAGGTCTAGGTAAGTTTAACCCTAGCATAACCCATTTAAAACCTAAGTAGGCCTAATAGGAACCAATCATGATTATGAGTAAGAGAAAGCAAGCAAGCGCGACATTAGATGGTCGTAGATCAATAGAAATTTATAAGCATTAATCATATCAAGACCGCAAAGATGCCATCCAGGGCGCCAATGATGAAGCTGGTATAGGAGCAATCATGCTACCCTAGGGCGCTAATTCCCCGCAAAGTGGCAACACCTTGGCACAAGCTCAGTGAAATAATGAATAAGTTGAATGTAGGGATAGAATTCAGGGGCCATGGGCAAAGAGGAGCGTGACCGCGTGCAAATTGTCCATGACGATTACTAATGTTTCACATGATCACAAGGCCAGATGGGAAAACTACAAGTTGAATGCGCCAAGTTTGAATGCAAGTCCTTATGTACGAGTTCTAAGTAAAACATCTTAATTTCTAATATTTTCTAAAGCTCTTATAAGATTTGGTGCATAAAAATCATACACACGAAATCAAATTTCATAGTTCATTAAACACCAATTAAAACAAATATTTGTTTCCCTTCATTGCGAGCTAGAAAACATGAAAAAATTGCCCCAAAAAAAATTGAATGATCATGCAAATAAAATTTAACCAAGAAATTCATGATCAATATAAATTACACCACAATCTGAACTAATACAACAATTAGAAAGACTTAATTTTAAAGTTTTAACCAAACTCAATCGGTTAAGCAATCAACTACAAAAACTATAGAAGAAAAAGAGCAAAAAAAAAAAAGAAATCCAAGGTCTGACACTCGTACAAGGCAAGAACTTCTAGAAATTGATAGGCATGTTAAAAAGATACACATCCAACAACACAATAGCACAAATAGGAAACATAAAACTCAAAATAATTATTATTAATCGACCGACTTTCCATGCCTCAAATCTTCTCTTATTTATGAGTATAAAATCTCTTATCCAAATAAAAACTTGAATAAACTTGGCAGCCATGATCCATTAATAAAATGCTACTTATAAAGTCAGGAAATATGCATTGGAACCTGCCTCCAATGTGTGTAGGAAGGCATCAATAGCAAAAATAAAAGGAATATAAGAATAATGTATCTTACAAGATAATGAAGTTAAGATGCGTAAAGATACTTGAAGACACGTAAAGGTACTTGGAACCCTATGTAGCCACATATAAATAAATAATTAAAGCCTAATGTCAATTAAAGCCCCATCAATAAAAAAGAGCAATCCATAGAATGCAAATCACCAGAGTCCCATCACCATTAAAGTCTACTTAAAAAGCAAACTAAAGGCCCAAATGAAAATTACAAAGAACCAACAAGAGCCAAATTGAAGAACAAAATAGCAAACCATACCGCCAAGCTAAATAGACTCAAAGGAACCAATACAAATATTAGATAACACAATCCATTCTCTTTTAGTAAGTCCATTATACACATATTTTCAACGAACTAAATAGAAAAAACACAAAACCATAAAATCAACTAAAGTAAAATCAAAACTTAAAGCATTGATTGCATCAAATTTACACACATGATAAAAATTCTGCTATGATGAATTAAACATTTAATATTTATTAAGAAAATCCAAGCATAATTGTACCGCTTCTAATAAAGGAATGCATCAACCATTATAAACATATTAGTTGCGCCAGTATACAACATACTTCTAGTATTCACCATCAATAGCCACCAACACAATCTCATCAATAATACTGATTCAGTGATAAAATGTATAAAATTGTCTAAAGTGTTGAAAGTGAATTTTTAAAAATTAGATTAAAAAAAAGAAAAAACCAAGAAATCTACTCATGAAATAAGGTCAAATCAAATACAATGAAGACAAGACTAATATTATAACTTCTTAAGATTTCTAATTTGTAAGCAATTCTCATAATGCATTGAATGGTTTTAAATGGTCGTGCGTATCCAACAATTAATTTCATGTAGGAAACCTTTAAAGATTTAGAGATACTGTTATTTTATCATTTATTTTAAATTACATATACCTTCTATTAAAATTAATAAAAGATTTTTAACTATGATAACTAATAGTTAATTTTTGATAACTTTCATGCAAATCAGGTAAATAACAAATGAAAATTTTAAAATACAAATCCTAAATAATAATAATGAAAACATTATAACTAATTCCTAAAAGAGACGATGATGAAAAACCTAAAATAAACTAACCTCATAAATATGATATGTCTGTATGGATGGACATCTTTAAAGAAAGCTAGCTTAAATGTCAATCATGAAAAATCATGCACTCTTAGATTTGAATAGTAGATGAAATTCTAAATTTCGATTTTCTTTCAAGGCGTTCATTATTAACAAATTCTCTAAAATATTAATACAACCACTCTTTTCAATAAGCTTTTTTTAAGAATTTGAAGTCAAGAAATCAAAAACTAAAAAATAAAAAAGATTTTCATTTGATCATCCATTATGAAACTTATATCAACAAATAACATCTTGGGAATTACTTTAATAGTGTGCTCAACAGATTCTTCAACTACATTGGGAATTATTAGTACAATTTCACATTCAAGTTTAGATTCAATTTCTATCAATAGCTTAGATTCATATAAATGATCATTAGACGCAATTTAGATCTCAAACTCAATTTTTAAGTTTTTTTCAAGTAGGTATGGATGCACGAACATGATATGATACATGTGTAGATTCATGCTCCGCAAAATCAAATGCATGTTCATATTATAACTGTAAATCCTCTTCACCGTCTAATTCATCATCAAAAGATTATTCATGAACTACATCCTTTTCTCAATAAAATTAAATTCGATAATATATAACTCTTATGTTGGTGTGTGGCAAACATTAGAGGAGATGATAATGATTGTTCTTGGGGATATTAAGCACGGGTGTGGTAGAACTACTTTAAAATTCCTCAATAGCTAAAGCTCTATAAGACCTAATTAAATGCCTTTGAAATATTGTAAGCTAACGTCATCCTTAATTTCTTTCGAAATACCTTTAATGAAATAGATAATGATAACATAATAGTCAAGTGGCAAATAATAATTGGCTACAAGGCTTATAAGCCTTACATAATATACAAACACATTATAATCTCCTTGTTTAAATTTTGTTAAATGATCATGTAGTTGATCTTTATAATCCTTAGAAGGTAAATATTCATTTTTAAGTTTATATTTCATATTAGCTGGTGTAAATTTAGCAACAATGCTTCACCAAAATGCATGACCATGTCATAATAGTTTTGGTGCAGCATATTCTACTCTTTGCAAATCAGAGAATGTAGCACACCAAGTGGTTAAATCCAATCACCCAATAGAACCAATATAAGAATATGAGCAAAAGCACAAGCTAGCAGAAGTCCATTACAAAAGAGCACATTTCAAAGCCCATATCAAAGCCCACTGATGGATATTTAAATAAAATTTATTTTTACTTTTGTATTTTAAAATATCATTGAAACTATGTATGACCAGCCACCTTAATGAAAGAGTATGAAAAATAAAATAAAAATTAATAAAAATGTTGGATATTTACCCATTCAATAAGTGGCCAATCCCTCCCTATTTCTCTCCAATTTTCTCCTTTAAAATGAGGAAGCTCAAAGGTCTTTTTGCTTATAAATGGGAACTGATTCGCAATGAAATTTCTATTATTGAATGAGATCATTGAAGTGAAGAATATTTTTTTCTCTTTTGCTTGTGGCGGTGGCTTCAAAAGTACATTTTCTTTAGTGAGTTAAGATAGAAATCATTGAAGTGAAGAAACAACTTCTCCAAATCATCCTAATATAGTTAGCCTTATCCTAAGCCAACAAGACCAGCCACAACCCAATCCGAGCATCACAACTACACCAAATCCCCACTCGTAGCTCTCGGATAAATCAAGCAAGATTAGGACCTAATTTTATTCCCCACTCCTCGGCACCTACTTAAACTCAAAATTTATAATTTGCTCCAAATTATCCATTCACATTCTAAGCTAACTCTTCTCAAGAATTTCTAGCCATTTGCACCACCAAAAATCTAATCCCCAAAGTGATTTTTCAAATCAACACAAAGTAATCCAATCTGGATTAGTCTTAGCATTTCCACCATTGTACCCCTCCAAGGCCCTCATCATTTTATCACAAAATCCATAATACTTTATTAAACATTAAACCTAATATTCTTAGCCTTCCATAGCCATCATTCTCACTAAAAATGTCACCACTCCTATCACATTTAACATCTGAGTCAATTTGAGAATAAGAACATTTCAATCAGAACTCTTTAATAAGAGAAATTTTGTAGGGATAGACTTAACTCCAAGGACTTGAGAGTCACTCAACAAGTTTGAGGTTAGTGAATCCATTTTAATTATAGACTAATTTTATATTATTAGCTTGAATATCCAATATATTTCTTAGAACATAAGAGAACTTTGTAACTCCCTCAATCACTCGAAGGTTCTTTTAACTTTGAATTAGTTTATTTTTGCATCTATATTTTAATTTTCACTCTCTCATCTATATCTCTTTCCCTCACATCCACTCTAGATATTTCTTTTTAAAATCATATTATAGCACCCAAATTAATTTCTCAAGACCTAATTGAAAACTTAACCCAAATGACTGATTCCGAATATCTTAGGATTCATGAAAATGACATTGAAACCAAAAAAACTATTTGAGGGTAATAGAACACCAGTGCAAGAACTAAAAGATCAAATTCAAGCTATCATGAACCATCTATAAAATAATAGAAATCTTGCACCACATCATGCTCAAAATCACATTAAACTATTAGAAGAAGATGAATCTTATTTAGACCATGAAGAAGACCAAACTCACAAACGATAAGATGACAACACAACTCTAAGAAAGGAGCTATAAGATCATCTTTATAGGAATGCTAATGACTTTAATGATCCCTCCAGGAGAGTTGAAATTAAAGCTCCCATCTATAATGACAACTAAGACCTTAATTGTTTCATACCCTAGTTAGACCACATGAATAACTTATTCGACTGACATAGGATGGATGACTATTAAAGAGTTGCATTTGACCCATAACTTAGCGAAAGAACAAAGGTTAGAAATAATTGCTTTTATTTGGATTGAAATTATTGAGATGTTAAGAACTAAATACTGTATTAGGCATCATGAAAAAAAGCTACAAATATGGTTATTAACATCAAGATAATATAGTCTCTCTATAATTGAATATTTGTTCACTTTTAAAGACTTAATTGCTAAAATTTACTGTGTTGACAATAATTGACAACAACAACATCAAGTCTTTATCCCACTATGTGAGGTCGACTACATGAATACTTTTTTCTCCATTATGTTCTGTTAAGAATTAAATTTTCATTTAAATCTAATAAAGAAAGGTCATTTCAAATATTTTCTAACTAAGTCTTTTTAGGTCTACCTCTACCTTTCTTAACATAAGCTAAATCTAATACATATATTCTCCTAATCGGGTCATCAAAAGGTTGTCATTTTATGTGACCAAACCATCTAAGGCAACTCTCTCTATTCTTATATTCCATTAGAGCTACTCCAACCTTTTCACGTATATGCTCATTTCGTATCATGTCTCTAAAAATAAAGCCACTCATCCACCTGAGCATCCTCATCTCTCCACCTAAGCATCGTCATCTCTGCCACACTTAATTATTATGCTTCTCTTTTAGTGGCCGACATTCTACGCCATAAAGCATTGTAGGTCTCACCACCATCTTATAGAATTTTCCCTTAAGTTTGAAGGGGACTTTCCTATCACACAACAAGCCCGATGCATTCCTCCACTTCAACTGCTATTCACATGCTTACTATGATCTAATGATATTCACATGCTTATTATGATCTCTTCTCTCATCTCTAAGTATAGTGATGTTGCTCGATAGGCTATCCCCTCTTATGCTCATTCAATACCACACAGACTTAGCCCCAAGTTCACAACTTCCCAACCTTCTGTATTATAGAAAGAATCCCACAAAGCAAATTGAGCTCAAGAGATAAGCACTTAAATAAAAAGGGTTTCATATAATAAAGTCTTAATCACAGTGCAGTCCCAACCTTGTTAACCCCAAGGGAAGATGGCACATTGAGAATGTGTATTAATAGTCATATCATTAATAAAATCAATTGTAAAATGTCATTGAATTGATGTTGGTGGAATAGGCCCGCCCCTAACTAAGCCCATTCCGTCTCAGTATCATTAATAGTCATATCAAGTGTAAAATTTCTATGCCTTAATTTGATAACATGTTAGCCTTTATCTCATAGAGCAATTTTTTTCAAAAATTGATTTAAAAATGATTATCACAAAATTATAATCAACAAGGAGAAGAATGAAAATCTTCTTTTAAAGCTCCAAATGAATTTTAGAATTGTTGTTGATGAATTTTCTAAATTTTTCAAATGCTCCTAATCATTTGTGAGCTTAATGAATGTTGTCTTAAAACTCTTCATATGAAAGTTTCTAATTGTCTACTTCAATAATATATTGATTTTTAGCCCAAGCAAGATAGATCACATATAACACCTTAGACAAATCTTTTAAGAGCTTAGAGAAGAATAATTGTGCATCAAACTTAAAAAGTATTACTTTTTACAAACTGAAGTTATTTTCCCAGGATTCACTGTTGGAATCAAACATGGCCCTCCTAAAATTCAAGCAATTTTAAATTGGCCCTCACCCAAAATTTTCACTGAAGTACAAAATTTTCATGGTCTATCAACTTTCTACAAGAGATTCATTAAGGATTTTAGTGAGATCATTGCCTCGATCACTAGTAATTTGAAAATGGATAAATTTTCTTGGACCTCTCAAACACAAAAGGCTATAGATCAAATTAAAATTATGAGACCTTTGCCTATGTCCTTGGGCTATCTGATTTTTCTAAAGCTTAAAGTAACATGTGATGTTTTTATAATTAGATTTGGTGAAATCTCTTGGAAAACTATGTGATTGCTTTTTTTAAGGAGAAATTAAATGAGGCAAAACAGCAATATTCAACATATAATTGAAAATCTTATGCAGTCATCCAACCTCTAGGACACTAATGTCACCATCTTCTAAGTTTAGTTAGTCTTCTCTCTCAAACACCCGCTCCAAATCATCTTAACATATTTCCCCACATTCTAATCCTTCTCCAAGACTAGCCACCCCCAACCCGAGCATCACCGCCACAACAAAACCCCACCTGTAGCTCTCAGCCAAACCATACAATATTTGGATCTAATCTTACTCCCTTCTCCAAAAACTCAATTCCCAAAGTGATCTCCTCAATCAGCCCAAATTACCTCAATATGAATTAGTCTTGGCATTATCACCATACCCTTTCAAATCTCTCATCATTCCACCACAAACTCCATAAAACTTCCATAAACATTAAACTAAAGATACACATATTTCCCTAACAATTATTCTTACCAAAAAAGTCACCACCACCATCAAACATATTGTAAAATTTCTAGACACCAGCAAAAACTCAATTTTCAAAGTGATCCTCCCAATCAGCCCAAACTAGCTCAATATGAACTAGTCTTGGCATTCTCACCGCTATAACCTTCTAAATCTATTATCATTCCACCACAAACTACATAATACTTCCATAGACATTAAACTAAAGATCCAAATCTTTTCCTAACTATTATTCTCAGCAAAAAAAGTCACCATCACCATCAAACATATTGAAAAATTCAAAGAAATGGTTCAAATTATTAATCCAATTTTAAAAATCCTCTAAGAAATACGTCTCCTATCAAACATAGGAATATAATATTGAATCTTATTATAGTCATGCTAATCTGATTTCATTTAAATTACATTTAGTTATTATTTTGTTAACTGACCGAATTATTATGTCCTACTTCTAGTTGGCAGTATAATACAACTTTAAGCTCTATACCAAATTTGATGCAACGTGTCTTAGGGTCTAAAATTTTTTTAATGTGATTATATCATGAAAATCATGCACAAATTTGCAGTTGATGGACCACTAATTAAAAAATATTTATTCTCTTTGGTGCAAGCCAAAAAATGGACGCAATATTCACTTCTAATGACAATTACTAAGCACCCGAAAAAATTTGGCAAAGAAATTCAAATTCAATAAAAATCACATAAGATTTAGAACCTACACCACAATCAAAAAGACCATATTATAAAAGTTTTAACCATGCTCAATCATATAAATAAAACAATCACTTAATTATATAAGAAAAAAAGAACAATGAAATAATTCACCAAAATTATAAAATCAATCCTCATGCGGGTACAAGAATATAAATTCCCCTAAAAATTAGTAGTCATCACCATCAACACATTAGAAAGATCCACATCAGCCAACATGCAAGTACAAAGAGGAAACCAAAACCTCAATGAAATTATTTTTAGTAAAATAACTTTACATGCCTTAGTTACTCCGTTGTCTATAATCATAAAATCCCTTCTCCAAACAAAAACTTGCATCGAGTCAGCAACCATGATCCAGTAATCAAAAGTTAAATCAAATTTATAGATTTTGCCAGGGAATTCGCACCATTGAAAAGGCTACAGCATCAATGAGAAGGCTACAACAGCAAACATAAGGAGTATATATAAGGCAAATGATGGGATAATGCAAATGAGGTGCAGGAAGCAACCTAAAACCTTATGCAGCAGACCTTACGCAGCCATTTTCCATAAATAATCAAAACATTAAGTCTACCGAAGTCCCATCAGTAAAAGAGCAATCCATGTAACGAAGGCACTTCAGTATCTAAAGCCCACTGAAAGCCAACTAACGGCCCAAAGGCATATCACAGGGAACAGTGGTATAGCCCAATTCAAGAGCAAAATAACACACCACAAAATCAAAACGCAATTTAAATAAAACAGGGAACTAAATCAAATCAGGGATCAGAAAGCTTAAACAACTTTCACCCAATTTTGAATTGTTAAAACATTAGGAGTGACAACCGGTTATGTATAGGAATCCATATTATAGGCACATTTTCAATGAACAAAAATAAAATTAACTTATGTAAAATCAAAACTCAGAATATAGGTTTGAATGAAGTCTTTTTACAAATGGCATGCAGTTGTTGTCGTTGTAAGGTCAGTCCGCATTAAATGGAAATATTCTAAAATTTAGATCTGAACAATTGTACTAAGTAACAAGCAAATTATAGAACATTTCTATCTTAACAACATACATTCAAATAAAATAAATAGATTTGTGATTGGATCCTCCAAAGAAATTTTTTTGGGAGCTGGAAAGGAAATTTTAATTAGATTCATAGAATTCATTGCAGAAAAAAAAAACTAGACTAATAATAGATAAGAACTAAATGCAAGTTTCATCCACGAACTAAAATTGATCTGAAACAACAAATTGCATTACATTCCTTTAACTCTTGCAGCCATACCTATGCTCACTTAGATTCCACATTTATCACACTCAATGGATCCTATACTAATAAATCAACATTTTATTTGGTTTCACCAATTCATATAAGTCTTTGAGTGCCCCCATCCAATGTTTAAAATTGCGCAATTGGGTATTGAGGTATTTTTTGTTCGTGAGGCGAGGCGTAAGCCTGAAGGCGTTTTGAGATGTAAACCTCAAAATTAGAAAATTGCGTAAAGTCAAAATGAGGATATAATTTACTAGGACTCATTTCATGAATATAATTTGCTAATTCAAAATAAAATAAACTTTAATTTGCTAATTTAGAATAAAAATAAACATGTCAACACAAGTCCAATAGCTATTTGAGTCGAGCATAAGAGTCTGTAAGAATAAGTTTTATTAGCTGTTAAATGTTAATATTCATTTAATCATTTAATTTATAAGAATAAGTTTTGTTAACACAAGTCAAACAGTAGCATACGAGTCGAGCATATGAGTCGAAGGAGGCGAAGGACCTATCTACTCGATCAACCAAGCACATTTAAGGAGAGAAGAATGCCTACTGTTGTAGTGAGTAAACTCCCGTCGTCGCCGTTATTTTTCGATCCAACATGAAGAACGTCGTTGAGCGTTCCTGACTTCCGATGCAATAGGGCACGTCGTCGACCTATCCTGACTTCCGATCGACCATGTTACGTTGTCGAAGAAGGCGAAGAAGTTTTTAGCGACTCGTTCGAAACTCTACCTTACGGGCGGTGCAGCAGACGAAGTCAAACAACATGAACAAAATAAGGTACTCGATATTAGGTTTAGGTTTTAATAACTTTATTTACATTTTATTTCGAGGCGAGGTGCGCCTTGATATATTTGAGGCACACGTATCACGATTTGGGTTCGAAGCATCCGCCTCAATGTGTTACAGGATCGAATTGCACTGAGGTGGGCCTCTCATTGCGCAATTTTAAACAATGCCCCCATCTGATACAATTCAACTACTAAAGGACTTTGAGGGCTAGGATGGTCACAAAGTGTTAAGTACCAATGAAGAAGCAAGAAACATCTTCTTAAATCCCACCCATGTTCTCCAATTTCTTAGTCCAGCACCACACAGTGTATTACAGTCAATAATTGCTGCTCATAGAACAGCATTTTATGGACGCAACTTTGCTTTCTAAATTAGCTATCCTGATCATTGCTCCAAAAAAGAAGCTTCAAAATTTTGTCTTCCAATGACCTAAATAAACAGGCTTGATGCCCATCCCTCAGGAAAAGTGATGTAGGACTACGTGATTAAAGTGAATGAAATAAATTATTGCACGATTTCTTGTTCTAGAGCATTAAGGATTTAATCATTAGCCGTTAGAACAAAAACATAAAACTAGAGACGGATGCCTATGTTTAGGCTAAATCACTAGCCAAGCACTAGGACAAACAAAATAAATTAGAGATTCAACATTATGCGAAATGATAAGAATTCATTCAAAAATCCCTACTCTAACAATGAGATTAGCAACATAGAAAATCAATAGCTCATCCCCTACGTTTACTAGGCTTTAGCAAGATTTAAGTGGCGCGATCCCTTGCGCTTCCGTCACTACCTACAAGGTTAGGAAAACAAATAGATAATTGAAAAGGGAAGAAAAGTCAACCCTTAAGTAGAGAGGAATCGTCGCCGGAGGAGCTCTTTTGAATTACCCATGGTACCGGCAATGATGTGTAGAAGACGATTGAAGTAGCTTTTGAAAGAGAAAATCGGAGTAGTTGGAGGAAGGGCGGGTGTGAATCGACCAACGGTAATCCACTTTCCCTTGACCCTTTGATCATCAAGAGTATCAACCAAGGTAATGTGGATCCTCTCTAAGTATTCTTCAACAGTAGATTCGTAGCCAAATCCCACGTCGAAGAAGGGGGAGCGGAGTACGTCGATGTTGTCTTGATCGTCAAGCACTAAGCCCGAATCCCATGGGCGGACCTCCATTCATGCTTCTCAAGAAGTAGAGGTGTTGAAATTGATGTAGTATTGCTGTCCTTGAAGGTTCCTTCCAAAGGATGAGGGCTTTCCCTTTGAAAGTCAAGTGGGAAAGGTTAGGGGAAGTGGCGGCTAAGGTAGGAGTTGGGAGGGAGACTTGTTTGTGGAGCTAGGGTTAGGGTTAGGATGGTTTAAAATTTCCAAACCTGAATTTTAATTTCAGATTTTGAAATTTGGGTGGGAATTAGAAAAGGAAATAGGGTGTATTGATTGAAGGAAGATTGGGGAGAGAGAAGGGGAGAGAGGGGCGGCGGCATGGGTATGGGGCCGGCGGCTAATAAGGGAGAGAGGGGATTAGGGAATTAATTAGGGGCTGCCTAATTTAGGATTTAAGAATTAGGAAAGCTTTAAATTAATCCTATTTGAATTATATTCAAATATAATTAAGTTAGGCAACTTTCCTAAAATAAGTAGGCTAAATTAGGAAAGGATGTTAATTCAAATTTAAATTTGAATTCATTCTTTCCTAATCAACACCCAACCAAATTAGGAAATTACTTGAGAGGGGGAAGGGATAGTGGGCCGGCGGCTTTGGGAGGGTGGAGGCGTGGGGATGGCCGGCGGTGGAGGAAGGGAAGGGGAGGGCCGTGAGTTGGGAAGGGGGTTGGGGCTTTGGCCGTGAGGTGGTAGGGATGGTGGTGGGTTGCCGTGGGGAGGTGGAAGGAGGAGGAGGGGCCGGCGGCGGGTTGGAGAGAAAGGAGGAAGATCCACAGAGCGACCACGAATCCGACACGTCTAGATTGGTGGGTAGTGCGCACTCTCCCTCTCCTAGGGAGTCTTCTCAAAAACTCTCAATCTCAAGCCAACAAACACAAGTGCAGGAAAATTTCTAATATTCATTCATTAACTTCAAAAGTACATAGAAGGGCTTTAAATAGCCTCACACAAAAACACAACATAAAGACCATGATGCCCTCCGGGCTTACAAACAAATATAAGGGTAAATAGGGAAATAAAACATAGGAACTAAACATAGAACTAATGAAAGAAACAAAGACTCAACAAGACTCAAAAATATAGAGACTCGATCGTGGCCGTAGACCGACGGCCACGTCTTCGATAAACTTTCCATGTAGAGATGTCCTCATCATTCTCCCGGGGTGGAAGAAAGCTCGACTCCGTCGAGTAAGTAGCTCTGGTACTATCATAAATCTCCAATGCATCCGGGTATACCTGCTGCAGCTCCTCACGATCCAACCAAGTATCCTCAGACTCGGGCTTACCTTTCCACCTGATCAAGTACCTATGTCGTCCACCTTCCCTTGTAGAAATGACTTCATCGCTTAGAATCGCGTCCACTTTGTCTGCCATAGGTGATTTAGGGATATCTGGTAGTGGAGGTAGGTTAGGGATCTCACAAGGTGGGTTCACACAAGGCTGTTGTATGAGTGGGTTTGGCGGATTGAAATCCGGACCTTCATATGCAACTAAATCTTCTATGTTAAAGGAGGGATTGATGTTGAACTCAGCAGGAAGGTCTACCACATACGCATTATCGTTGATTTTCTTAATTATCTTGAATGGACCAGCACTCTTAGCATGCAATTTCTTAACCGTTCCCTGCGGGAACCGTTCCGGACGAATCCGCACCATCACAGAGTCACCAACATCAAAAGTTTTAAATTTTCGTTTCAGATCAGCATGTAATTTGTAATCATTATTGCTCTTTTCAATTTGTCGTGCAATTTCTTTATGTAGTTCATGCATATGTGATGCAAATGATGATGCAGACTCCGAAATCCTGTACCTAGGGCACATGGGTATAAGATCTAACGGCTGCCTAGGTTTGAACCCATAAACAATTTCAGAAGGACTCAGGCCAGTGGTTCGGTTTACAGAATTATTATATGCAAACTCAGCAGTAGGTAAAATAGAATCCCAATCCTTAATATGTTCACCGACCAGAGACCGTAACAGATTTCCTAAGCTCCTATTAACTACCTCCGTCTGACCATCAGTCTGTGGATGAAAGGCTGTAGAGAATTGTAATTTAGTGCCTAATTTCATCCAAAGGGTTTTCCAAAAATAGCTAGTGAATTTAACATCCCTATCTGATACAATGGTCTTGGGGAGACCACGTAGACGGACAACCTCATTGAAATAAAGCTTGGCGATGTGGGAAGCATCAGATGTTTTGGAGCAAGGTATGAAATGATCCATTTTGAAAAATTGATCAACTACGACACATATGGCATCATTTCTACGAATTGTCTTGGGCAGGCCTAAGATGAAATCCATACTAACATCCTGCCAAGGACAACTAGGGACAGGTAAAGGAGTGTAAAGGCCAGTGTTCTGTTTACGCTGTTTGGCTAACTGACACGTGTGACATCGGCTAACCATCCTACCAACGTCTCTCTTCAGACTGGGCCAAAAGAAACGGTACTCCACGGCTTCTATAGTTTTGTCTCGTCCGAAGTGCCCAGCGAGGCCTCCGGCGTGGAGTTCCGAGACAAGAAATTGCCTAAGGGAGGTGTCGGGAATGCAAAGCTTTTGAGCTTTGAAAAGGTAACCATCCTCTAGAAGGAAGTCATCCACAAGGTGCGGGCTGCCTGTGGACAAGAGAGAGTAGGTCTCTTTGAAATCGGGGCAGTCTAGATAGTCCCTCTTTATTTGATCGAAACCCACAACTCCAGCTTTCATCTCAGTGGTAGTCATCATAAGACGACTGAGAGCATCGGCAGCTTTATTTTCGACTCCCGCCTTGTGTCTAAGGGTGTAAGTGTACTCTTGAAGGAACTCTACCCAACGACCGTGGCGTGCATTCAATTTCTTTTGGGAGTTGATGTAACGCAGAGCTTCGTGATCCGAGAAGATGACGAACTCTTGCGGGAGCAAGTAGTGTCGCCAATAGCGGAGGGATTGGATCACAGCGTAGAACTCTTTGTCGTAAGTAGAATATCGCTGCCTAATGTCATTCAGCTTCTCGCTAAAGTAAGCTACTGGGTGACCTTCCTGGGATAGGACTCCTCCAATTCCGACTCCCGAAGCATCGCATGTCACTTCGAAGATCTTGGAGAAATCAGGAAGTCTCATCACTGGGGCTTCCACCATTTTTTTCTTAATCTCATCGAAAGCTCGGGTGGCGGCCGGGGTCCAGTGAAAATCACCCTTCTTAAGACAGTTAGTGATAGGAGATACGATAGTGTTGAAATTTCGGATAAATCTCCTATAGAAGGTGGCCAATCCGTGGAAGCTGCGGACTTCCCGGATGTTCTGAGGAAGAGGCCATTCAATGATGGCTTTTACTTTTTCAGGGTCAGCAGAAACCCCTTGAGCTGACACGATAAAACCTATCAAGATGACTCGATCGACAAGGAACGTACACTTCTTAGGATTCGCATACAATTATTCTTTCCTTAAGACTGAACAGACTTGCTTTAGGTGGTCCAGGTGTTGTTCCACAGAATGGCTATAGATAAGAATATCATCGAAGTAGACGACGACAAATTTACCCATAAAAGAGCGTAACACCTGGGTCATGATTCTCATAAAAGTGCTCGGGCCATTACTCAACCCGAAAGGCATGACCAATCACTCGTATAGACCATCCTTGGTCTTGAAAGCAGTCTTCCACTCATCACCGGGTCGGATCCGGATCTGGTGGTATCCACTCTTGAGATCGATCTTGGAGAAGAGAGTGGCACCCGTCATCATATCTAGCATATCATCTAATCTAGGAATAGGGAAACGATATTTGACGGTGATTTTGTTGATAGCACGGCTATCAACACACATTCTCCACGATCCGTCCTTCTTGGGAGTAAGAAGGGCGGGCACTGCGCAGGGGCTAAGACTCTCCTTAATGAAACCTCGCTGCAGTAACTCATCAACCTGCTTCTTAAGTTCGGCATGCTCCGTGGGGTTCATGCGATAGTGTGGCAGGTTCGGGAGGGAGGCTCCAGGGACTAAGTCTATCACGTGCTGAATGTCTCTAAGGGGAGGTAATTGATCTGGGAGATCTTCAGGGAAGACATCAGCAAACTGCCCTAAGATAGGTTGGACTTTCGGAGGAATAGGGTCGGCAGATTCAGTAGGAATCTCACGACCTACTAATGCGTACAGAGGTGCGCCTCGGGTGATTTCAGAGTTCAGAACTTTAGCGGTGACTAAGTTCAGTCCTTTCTTGGACTTGAGGGGGTGGGGTTTGGGTTCTTCCTTGACCCAGGGCTGCGACGGTAATAGTTTAATCTTTTTACCCGCATGTTCAAACACGCAGGTGTTTGAACGCCCATAGATGTGGACATCATTATCAAAAATCCAAGGTCGCCCTAACAGAATCTGTCCCACATCCATAATTAGAACATCGCACCACACATTCTCCTTATAAGTGGCAAAGGAGATAGGTACGAGACTTCGTTCTTTCACCTCTAAGGCAGTGGAGTTGACCCAAGCTACCTTATACGGATTGGGGTGAGGAACCGCAGAAAGACTTAATTTGGACACCATGCTAGAGGAGACAGCATTGATGCAACTGTCACTATCTACGATGACTTTACAGTTTTTATCTTTGATTTTGGTGTAGGTATGAAAGATAGACGTCCTACGCCATTCATCGGATGTAACGGGGTGTGACAGTGCACATCTCACCACACAGATGGGAGATGTGTCCCACTTCTGAAGGCAGTGAAGGGCGGCGGTGTCATTGTCCTCCTCGAAGAAGTCACCTTCTTCCTCTACTTGATGGACCTGATCAACCTCGGGCTCAAAATCCTCCTCAGTAATTTCCTCAATGATAATGACTTTGTAGGGACTGGAGCACTGAGAAGCGATATGCCCATACCCCTGACATCGAAAGCACTTGGTCCCGGGACTGGACCGAGGGGTATCCGGAGTGGGAGGTTTGTTCCTAAAATCAGGTCGGGGGTTTGGGTGACCCGTAGGTGGCGGGGTCACGTTCCCAGGAGTGGGTCGTGCAGGGGTAGGGTGAGGAGTGGCACTACTGGAAGGTCTGTAGGAGGGTCTAGAGTCATGCGCACGGCTCGGGTGCTGGGAACGGGTCTCCTCTAAATCTAACACTAAACTGTAGGCGTTTTCCAGGGTAGTGACGTTCCGGGCAAACAACTCGTTGCGAAGATCCTCTCGCAACCCGGTACGAAACATAGACAAAATCTGAGCGGGGGTGGTAGAGGTTTCCCCTTTGCATCGAATTAAGTAATCATCGAAGGAGGCGATGTACTCTTTGACTGGTTTATTTCCCTGGGTTAGCCTATTCCATCTATCCAATAACCTAGGGAAGTACGAGGAATGTAAGTACTTCTGCTTAAGTTCACGTTTCATAGATGGCCAATCATTGATGGGGTAATCGTTCCTAGCCTCTCTAAGACTCTCTAAGTTTGACCAAAATTGGCTTGCCCTACCCGTGAGTTTCATTTCCGCAAAACTAACCTTCCTTGCCTCGGAGATGTTATACCATTTAAAGAAACTATCCATACCTTTGACCCAGTCCAGGAAGAGCTGAGGATCGAGGGTGCCATCAAAAGTAGGAGCGTCAACTTTAATATTTTTCATGAGTGGTATATCAGGATCATGACGGGGATCATGTCCATAGTGTGGAGTGCGATGATTGGCGCGATGTTGCCGATCTTCAGGGTAAGTGTCATCCCCATACATAGACGGTGGTCTAGAAGGGGTGTAGGGAATAGGGTGCTCTCGTGTACGCTGAAGTGTATCAAATCGTTCAGTGGTGTCCCTACGAAGTTCGGCTAGGTCAGCTTGATTTTCTTTGAGCTGTTGGCTAATGTTATTCATTTGCCCTACCAACAAGTCTAAAGTCCTTCCAAGTTGTTCAGGATCCATACCTAGACACTAGGTGACACTTAGGGTGAGTTGGGATAGAGGGCAGCACCTATTTGTGAAGAAAAACTTCCTCAAATGTCACTAGATGGTGCAGAATTTTCTTGGACAGCAAACTACTAAGGGGAATTAAGCAACCTAGACAACTAGTGAGGTGGCTAGGCTAAGGACAGCACTTGACCACTTGATAAACAAGCTTAACAACCACTAAATGCATGCAAGGATGCGGTAGACAGCAAACATAAAATGTAAATGAATTATTTTAAACGACCATATGCATGCAACAGTATTTAAAACTAGTTAAAAAAACTCCTAGGAGATGTCTAGCATGCAAAACTAGAGCAAACCATGCTCTGATACCAGATGATGTAGGACTACGTGATTAAAGTGAATGAAATAAATTATTGCACGATTTCTTGTTCTAGAGCATTAAGGATTTAATCATTAGCCGTTAGAACAAAAACATAAAACTAGAGACGGATGCCTATGTTTAGGCTAAATCACTAGCCAAGCACTAGGACAAACAAAATAAATTAGAGATTCAACATTATGCGAAATGATAAGAATTCATTCAAAAATTCCTACTCTAACAATGAGATTAGCAACATAGAAAATCAATAGCTCATCCCCTACGTTTACTAGGCTTTAGCAAGATTTAAGTGGCGCGATCCCTTGCGCTTCCGTCACTACCTACAAGGTTAGGAAAACAAATAGATAATTGAAAAGGGAAGAAAAGTCAACCCTTACTTAGAGAGGAATCGTCGCCAGAGGAGCTCTTTTGAATTACCCATGGTACCGGCAATGATGTGTAGAAGACGATTGAAGTAGCTTTTGAAAGAGAAAATCGGTGTAGTTGGAGGAAGGGCGGGTGTGAATCGACCAACGGTAATCCACTTTCCTTTGACCCTTTGATCGTCAAGAGTATCAACCAAGGTAATGTGGATCCTCTCCAAGTATTCTTCAACAGTAGATTCGTAGCCAAATCCCACGTCGAAGAAGGGGGAGCGGAGTACGTCGATGTTGTCTTGATCGTCAAGCACTAAGCCCGAATCCCATGGGCGGACCTCCATTCATGCTTCTCAAGAAGTAGAGGTGTTGAAATTGATGTAGTATTGCTGTCCTTGAAGGTTCCTTCCAAAGGATGAGGGCTTTCCCTTTGAAAGTCAAGTGGGAAAGGTTAGGGGAAGTGGTGGCTAAGGTAGGAGTTGGGAGGGAGACTTGTTTGTGGAGCTAGGGTTAGGGTTAGGATGGTTTAAAATTTTCAAACCTGAATTTTAATTTCAGATTTTGAAATTTGGGTGGGAATTAGAAAAGGAAATAGGGTGTATTGATTGAAGGAAGATTGGGGAGAGAGAAGGGGAGAGAGGGGCGGCGGCATGGGTATGGGGCCGGCGGCTAATAAGGGAGAGAGGGGATTAGGGAATTAATTAGGGGCTGCCTAATTTAGGATTTAAGAATTAGGAAAGCTTTAAATTAATCCTATTTGAATTATATTCAAATATAATTAAGTTAGGCAACTTTCCTAAAATAAGTAGGCTAAATTAGGAAAGGAGGTTAATTCAAATTTAAATTTGAATTCATTCTTTCCTAATCAACACCCAACCAAATTAGGAAATTACTTGAGAGGGGGAAGGGATAGTGGGCCGGCGGCTTTGGGAGGGTGGAGGCGTGGGGACGGCCGGCGGTGGAGGAAGGGAAGGGGAGGGCCGTGAGTTGGGAAGGGGGTTGGGGCTTTGGCCGTGAGGTGGTAGGGATGGTGGTGGGTTGCCGTGGGGAGGTGGAAGGAGGAGGAGGGGCCGGCGGCGGGTTGGAGAGAAAGGAGGAAGATCCACAGAGCGACCACGAATCCGACACGTCTAGATTGGTGGGTAGTGCGCACTCTCCCTCTCCTAGGGAGTCTTCTCAAAAACTCTCAATCTCAAGCCAACAAACACAAGTGCAGGAAAATTTCTAATATTCATTCATTAACTTCAAAAGTACATAGAAGGGCTTTAAATAGCCTCACACAAAGACACAACATAAAGACCATGATGCCCTCCGGGCTTACAAACAAATATAAGGGTAAATAGGGAAATAAAACATAGGAACTAAATATAGAACTAATGAAAGAAACAAAGACTCAACAAGACTCAAAAATATAGAGACTCGATCGTGGCCGTAGACCGACGGCCACGTCTTCGATAAACTTTCCATGTAGAGATGTCCTCATCAAAAAGTTTATCTAAAGTTGTGAGGGAGAAGAAACAAGTAGGAAAATGTTGTCAGATAGACTAGTCCACTGTCTACAATTACATATGCATTCCTAAGAAATAGACATTCTACGATCTTGGTACTAGTTAAAACTGAAAATCATCAATGATAAATAAGAAACATAAAGAAAGACCAAACTCAAGTTGCTAAGATTTAACAGGCATCAAATGAAACAATGTGACACATTAAGATGAGATTTACCTGGCTCTTAAGAATGGTAGCAAGTTTTAGATGCTGTGACAGGAACTGAAGCCTGATCTTTTTAGTAGTAACTGAGTCGCGCACCTCTGAGGTTGTTATACATTCATTATAAAGATTCTTCTGAAATCAACAATAAAAGAACTTTCAGATAATAAAAGTTAATGGTTTTGAAAGAAACCATAACTGATGCCACCAAAAATACATAAAGTGGGCAAATATAGGCATGTACGGGCAAAATGTGACTGGCAAGAAAATAGAAAAAAAAATACAAGCAAACTAGATGAATCTAGAAGCACTCATGTAAACTCAATACCAGATATCAGTTCAATGATAACGATAGGAAGAATAAATTCAGGTATTGTAGGTGAATTTGTTTTAATATCAAATTATTGTCAGTTGAAGATGAATGGTGATGTCACAAAAATACGTAAACAAGCACTAGAGTGAAGCTTTATTTAGTCAACTTAACATATTATGATATAGAAGTCAAGTTACTAGCATCATGGAGGCATTCAATGTTCTTCATAAGGATGATGAAAGCTCAATAAATTTGTTGTGGGCGTAAACCTTCTACTATTCTGTCCCAGCTAGTTTCACAACAGTAAGATGAATGGTATGGATGGATGTACCTGATATCTGCTTTTACAACCAAATATGTTTAAAGTATGATAGCTGTGAAAAAACTTTTGTCCGATTTTTTTTTTAAAAATCTATAATACCCATGGTAGGCTTAAAAATAGATGTTTTTACCTCAACGGTTCCACATATACTTTGACAGACATCTACAACCAACCCAAATGGACCCAGAATGTCATGGAACTTATTATGGAGGAAAAAAAAGTCAAATACAACATAAAGGCTATTGTTTTTGTATCTAAACCACCATGCAGATCTAATCAAACAATTAGAAGATGAATAAGATGGTTTGCTTCAATTGCAACCTGAACTTCAAGACTTTCTAGCAATCTCCCTATAATGCAAAGGGTAGACATTGCATGCCCTTTTTCATATGATAGTTTCTGCATTGTATAAAAAGGTTGCACTCAATTGTCAGAGGCTCACAAAAAAAGTATACATCCTTTAAAATTTTTAAAAAAATGACCAATTAAATCTCCCTAAGATAATAAAGAAGATTATCTTCAAAATATGTTAAATCAAACAAAGAATGGTACGCAATTAAATAATAAATTAAAATGGTGAACTCTTACTAGAAAAAATTATTCAAGTTCCAAATTTATGGTACAAATTGGAAGTGAAAGGAGAAATTTTCAATCCAAATGTTGACCTTGTCAAATAAGTAGCTTATCCATCCAGACTCAATGCCATGCACCACACAGAAACACACCCGTTCTTAAACAAAAGGAGATGTAAATAACCCATAAACTGTATCTTATCAAAAGGCAAAAGCAAGCAAAGTGACACACATTGCAAAGTTTACCTCTACATCCATTCTCTGAACCATCACAATAGTGTTGGTTCTTGCATTTACACACCTCCATTGTAACTGTCTGTTGTGCAACAGTCTCAACATATGAGCCTCTTCAATCCGATTCTCACCTTTCCTATTTCTCCTCACCTCGGCAGCGAAGCTTAAAATTGAAGGTGCATTTGCTGGAAGGTTTGCAGGTGAGGAACTAGCCGGTGTGCTGGTACCCCTTGCTTGTGAAGGGCTAGCAATTACCCTGGATGCAGAACTTACAGGTTTTTTTGGACTAGAAGGCCTCACTGGTCCCTTGAGTGGGGAAGCAGTGCGAGAAATCAGTGAAGGGCTGTCAATCAATGTTCTCCTCACAGAAGCGAGCTTAGGTGTGGCAGAGTTCCTTGGGCCAAATGAAGATAGTGGTGTCGCGGGCTCTGATAAGTGGCGAAGTCTGCTGTTTGTCTCCTGCCAAAATCTCGCAGGCACGCTAATGCCTCTAGAAGTGACCTGAGCCTGCCGAGGTGCATTTAGCTCAGGAGCCCCACCGGAATTGCTTCCAGATGAAACACTGTCCATGTCTGAAGAAGCTGACAGCTCTGCCCTATCAAATGACGCCCTGCCTGTACCTTCGTCGAATAACGTTGACTGCCGCAGCAACTGGACGGTTGCAAGAAGGTCATTCTTCTCGGCAGAGCACTCCAGGCTTTTGGCAAGCAAACTAGATTGCCGGCTCCTTGCTGCAGGCCATCGTTGGTGGAAGTCCGAGGGCCTCGAACTCTCCAACTGCTGCGCCGCACCAGCAGCGGAGTTTCTCACCGGCGTGCTGGGACGTCTGCGCTCGGGCGTGGGCTTCCGAGAGGGAATAGGGGACGGTGTCTTCGCCTTACTGGTCTGGTAGAAGAACGATTCGCCTTGGAAGGAAACAGAGAGACTCCGGGTAGTGGTGCAGAGGGCCCTCGCGGCATTCGAGCCCTCGGAACCACCACCACCACGGGGATCTGGCCGTGGGGTGGACGGGCGGGTCCGATCCACCGACTGCGACCGCTTCGCGGGCGGTGTCGAGGGTCGGGTGTTGAGAACAGGGGAAGGAAATCGCCGAGAAGAAGAGGAGTAGGAGGAGGTAGAGGTAGTGGTGTTGGACGAGTAGGAAGTGGAGGTAGTAGAGGAAGATGAAGAGTAAGAGGAAAGATACCTTGACGTAATTTCCTTGGTCCGCGGTCGCCGAGAAACGGCGGCATTGTCTCTCTCGGAGGGAGTTAAGGGTCGGCGCGACGGAATCGGCGGCGGATTGCTCGTCCTATAGGCGGCGGTAGGGTTTTTTCGCGCAGCGGAGGCCTCGGAGGCCGAAACCACCATGGCCTCCGTCAGGATCTCCTCTCTTACACGGCCGCCTTGCCTTAATATCCCCCTCTAAAATTTCGCCGTTACAAAAGGAATAAAAGATACCAGATCGCCGTAGCCTCGCCCCTCACTGGCTTCGCGTGGCGGCGCTGCGAAAGAGAAGAGAACCGCATGAATAGAGTAGAGATAGAGAGAGCAAGAGAGAGCGCTCTGCAGGGTTTTTGTTTTTCTTGCTTTGGTGGCCGGTTGTTATTAAGCGGAGTGGGGAGTGTGAAGCTTGCTGCTTTCCTAAGACAAGATTTTTAGAGAGAGAAAAGAACTGCCCTCAGTGCGCTGTGCTTGCTGTGGAGGGAGGGAGGAAGAAAGAGAGAGAAAGAGAGAGGTGGCTGAGATCTTAGGATTAAACGAAGCTAATTTTATTATTTATTAATACAATAAAAAAGTTTTTTTTTTTTATTTAATGGATATGGGGATTAGTTGCATACTGTATTGGATGCTTAATGGGTCCAAGTGGGTCAGGTTGGGGACCGGTATATTTAGGTACGGTTGCAGGTGAGCTCATAATGAATTGTTTAGGACACTTTGATGGATCTGAATCGGGTTCTGTGAGTTCTGATGGATTTGATTTATTTTTAAGCAATATTTACTATTTACTCGTTGTATATAATAGTCATATATCATTATAATAAGTATAATAGAATTGTTGATCCTGAAATATTCATTGTGATAGAGAAATATAAAATTTAACGTTGTATGAAGATCCAGCACACAATCAGATAAAAGAAATGATGTAATGTTTAAAAGAGACACTATAGTTTTTACATGGAAAACCCCTGAAGATGGGAAAAAAACCATGGGATCTGGCCCAATTTGAATGAATTCACTAATGTTTGCAATCAATTTCAACTGAGGCCCTTCCTTGGGGAGAAGGCCATAATTTGATGTAGTAAATATACATATGTAGAGTGCATTACATAATTGAAATTGAAAGAACCAGTATTGGCATGTTTGTTTGGTCGGTAAAATCATAGTCGACGGGCGATGGATCAGAAAGACCATAGTCGGGTGATGGTGATCGGAAGGATCGTAGTCGGCAGGTGACGGAGGTCGGGAAGACCGTTATTAGGTGACAGAGGTCGAAAGGACCATTGTCCGATGGCTGAGGTCAGAAGGACCGTTGTCTAGCAACTAAGGTCAGAAGGACCGTAGTCTGCGGGCGACGGAGGTCGGAAAGACCGTTGTCTGGCGATGGAAGTCTGAAGGATCGTAGTCGACGAGCGACAGAGGTCGAAAAGACCGTTGTCTGACGACAGAGGTCGGAAGGACCGTACCTCCATCACCGAGCAATGGAGGTCAGAAAGATTGTAGTCTGGCGAAGAAGGTCGGAAGGACTGTAGTTTGGTGATCGGGTGGAAGTCGGCGTCAGTCGGTGACCAGGCAAAAATCTGGCATCAGTTGGTGGTTGGGTGCAAGTCCAATAATAATTGGAAGCCGGGTGAAAGTCCAACGTCAGTTCGTGGTCGGACAGAAGTCTGGCGTCACTCAGTGACCAGGCAGAAGTCCGCAATAGTCTTGCGATGGTTGGTGGTCGAGGAGGAGTTTGGTGGCAAGAAAGCTCTAATTTCTCTCTCTTCCTTGCTTCCCCTCTCTTTGCTCCTTCCTTACTCCTCTAGTCTCCCCTGCTTCCTCCTTCCTTTCTCCCTCTCATGTAAAAAATGATGATTTATTTATAGTTTTCTAATAGTGACATGGCCAGTAAATAGGAGGGAGATCAAGGGTATAATGGGAGTGGTTTGAATAGACGGCCGATATTGATCCCCTTGATCGTAGACCGTTTGCTGGGCATTGGAATGCCTTAATGATGTCAAAATTCAATGATCTTGGGCTTGTTGGATTCGTCTCGTTGAGCCTCTAGATTTGACTATAAGTATATTACATTTGGAAACCGTTTGGTCATCCAATTTGTGGTTTAAACCTTCTAAAGAAGCTTTGGGTCTTTGATTTGGACACATTTTGGCTCGGATTGGGTCGAATTTGATGTCGTTGGGTTTGTGTTTTTTGAGACATTCAGTTAGACTATAAGTTTGCAGAAATCAGAGTTTGGATGGTCCCAAATTTAATCTCATAAGTTTCCAACTTGATTTTGCCTCTAGATTCATGCACAATCAAGATTAATTTTCGAGGATATATCAAGAATATATTGAAGACATAAATTTAATCTGTTAATATCAATTTTCTCCTAAGCTTTTTTTTTTTTTTTTGGTTTTTTACTTATTGATCATTGGATATAACCTCTTTAAATTGTTTTTTCTTCTATTGAGTGTGCTAAATGCAGTTGATTTATTCTATCAAAGCTTTAGCACAATCCTTGATTTGTTTCAATACCAAAATAGGAACAATAATATGCTCATTTTTAGACCTCTAGTTAGGTGTAGAATTAGTATAAATGTCTCTAAATGTTGTCGTTATTGTCTAGTGATATGTTAAAAAATAAACTTTAGTCCATTTAAAAAATTTCTTCTCTTGCTTATTGCTCCCTCACTGACCCACTTCATCATTACTTTGCATTCAAGAGTGACCCGCTATCACAAAGGCTCACACTCAGGCTTCGTTTCGGACGACTATCTTCTTACTTTCTAAAACAGTTTTCTTGTACAAAAATTTTTTGAATTTAAAATTTTTGTACTAAAAAATTATTTTAAAAAGCAGTACTAAAGCTTGATACATCATCAAAAAATTATCTTGATCAGGCACGAATCTTGAGGCAAAATCAAGTTGGAAACTTCAAAAATTAAATCGGAGACCATCTAAATTCTGATTTCAGTAAACTTATAGCCGAACTGAGCGTCTCGGAAACACGAACCCAACGAAACCAAAATCGACCCAATCCGAGCCCAAATGAGTCCAAATCAAAGACTCGAAGCACTTTTGGAAGGATAAAACCACAGTTTGAGTTCTCAAACGGTCTCCAATCATGACATTCTTATAGTTGAATCGAGCGGCTCGACGAGACGAATCCAACGAGCCTAAGATCATTAAATTCTGATATCATTAAGGTATTTAAATGACCATTGAACAGTACATGATCGTAGGAATCAAGATCGGCCGTCCATCCGAGCCACTCCCAATTTACCCTTGATCTTCCACTTATTTACAAAGTTATGCCACTCAAGAATTCTATAAATAGAACCTCATTTCATCTTGAAATGGGGGATCGAAGCCAAGAGAGAAGAAGGAAGAAAGCTTCAGCCGCCTAGCTCCTCTTCGACCGCCGCCGGAGTTTTGCCGCACCACCGCTGGAGTCTTGCCGGAGGCCCTCACCTTCGCCGGACCACTTCCGGAGGCCCTCGCCTTCACTACACCACCGCCGGAGTCTCGCCGGAGGCCCTCATCTTCACCGGACCACTGTCGGAGGCCCTCGCCTTCACCGCACCACCGCCGGAGGCCCTCACCCTCGCGGGACCACTACCGGAGGACCTCGCCTTCACCGAACCACCACCGGAGGCCCTCACCTTTGCCAAATCATCACCTAAGGCCCGGAGCTCTGCCAGACCACCATCTGAGGCCCGAAGTTCTACCAGACCATCACCAGACATCCGGATTTCTACCGTACAATTGTTACTTGTAATCTGATTGCCCTTGGAGGCGAGTCAGCCCATTGTAACCAACTCAAATTCTAGTGGAATCATTTTCAACTAGGCTAGGCCCCGTGGTTTTTCCCCTTTCAAGGGTTTCCACGTAAAAAACTCTTGTCTTCTCTGTGTGTGAGCTGTATATCCGTACAACGCTAAGATTGAAAATTACAACTCTATCGCCGCATATATTCTAGCCCGCAACAGTTTGGCGTTGTCTGTGGGAAATCACAATCCCACAATATTAATCAGTACTTCAATGGATAACAGGCGTAGCAATCGCCACCAGGGAGCCTCTCGCTCCAACTCTCACCAGTCCAGGAATCAGTCCTTCAATCAGGGACATCATGCTTCTGCCTCTTTTCACCCGGGTGTGCAAAATCCTGCTGGAGAAGGAACATCAAGACCATCTGTAGAAGATCGCATCCGAAGAATGGAGGAATCTCAAAAGGAGATCCATCGACTCTTACGAGGGACCCGACAACCGATGCTAGTATAGCAGGAGGAGGTTCGTCTTCCTCAAGATCCATCACTGGCCAGTGGTGTCCAACCTGAACATGTAGACATCCCTATCCCTCAATCAAGGGGTCGTCCTCAAACACATAAAGACATTGACCTTGCCGACACCGCTAGCTCTACCCATCCTTTTAGCCCCAGTCAAGTAGTCCGTATTCCGTCGGACATTCCCGAGAATGTAGCCCAACCACACATTGCTGACCTCCCGCGTAATGTCCTACGCCATGAACTGAGGAGATTGATTTGAGAAGAGTTCCCTAGTAAGGGTGGAAGATAATCTCTCCATCAATGGGACTTTCAGAAGACCTCACCGCTGACGGAAGCCATCCTTCAACACCCCATTCCTACAGGGTTCAAACTACCGAGCATTGATTCTTATGACGGGACATCTGAACCCTATGAGCACATCGATCATTACAGAACCATTATGTATATTCAGAGAGCCTCAGATGCACTTCACTGTCAAGTGTTTCCTGCTACCCTTAAAGGGCAGGCTCGAACATGGTTCTACTCGCTTCCTACCGGAACCATCTCCAAGTTTGTCAAATTTGCCAAAATGTTCGTTGAACAATTTGTTGCCAATCGAAGGATGGTTAAAGATTCTTCCCATCTCTCAGGAATTCGACAGAATGAAAATGAGACCCTCAAAAAATACTTTCAAAGATTTTCTACGGAGGCTCGATAAATTCCTGGGGTGGATCTTGAACTGCTTAGAGGAGTGTTTCTTGGAGAACTTCGTCCTGGACCTTTTTACTCAGCACTTATGCGAGATACAATCCATTCCTATGCTAACTTAATTCATCGTGTGGAGGCCCAGATCTCAGCAGATGAGGCCATAAACGCTCATAAGAAGCAATTTGAGCAAATAACTGGAAAACGTAAAAATACGCCAGGGATGGATGTTTCATTATCACAACAAAAAAGCAAGGAAACTATAACTTGCCCCCTCGACCCTCACAGCAACGACGAGAGCCTCGTCAAGAGGAGTATACGCCGCTTAATATATCTCGGGCCAATGTGTTGATGGCCATCCGGGATCAGGAGAATATAAAGTGGCCGAATCCATTGAAGCCAAATGTAGGAAATCAGGAGCAATATTGTCACTTCCACCGTAGTCGGGGACACACAACTGAAGCTTGTAGACAACTCAAGGAAGAAATTGAGAGGCTGATCCGACAAGAATATCTTCGATAATTTATCCAAAGCGCACCTACTCGGGATGAAGCTGGTCCTGCTGGGGGGCAGAATCAGCAACAAAGGCAACCATCAAATAATCGTCAAATGGTCGGAGAGATTGAAACTATTGCTGGGGGCCCCTCAATACCCAATCAAGTCTTAATTACAACTAGCAAGGAGCCAATGCCAAAGAAGTCTCGTGCTGATTACTCTATTACTTTTGATGATACTGATCTAGACGGAGTTCAGACCCCTCATCATAATTCACTTGTAATTAACGCGGGAATTGACGACCCATGCTTCAACGTAAAAAGGATCTTAGTGGATAATGGGAGCTCAGTGGATGTCCTATTTTATTCCACCTTCCTCAATATGGGCCTAGATAGGGAAAAGCTCCTGCCAGCTACAGGTCCACTATACGGGTTTGACAATCGACCTGTAAGGGTAGAAGGAACCATCAGTCTCCCAGTTGTACTTGGAGAATTTCCCCGACAAGTTGAACATTCTATCCAATTTATCGTAGTAAAATCAGAATCGGCCTACAATGCGATCTTTAGAAGGCCACTCCAAACAATCTTTGGGGCTATTGCTTCAATTCCCCACTTAAAGCTGAAGTTTCCTACCCCAGCAAGGATTAGAACAGTACGTGGAGATCAACATGTAGCACAATCCTGCTATCTTAGGCAGGCTCAACCACGCTTATCAATTACTCTAAGTATCGAGGACTTTGATCTTCGAAATGAAGATATCCCTCAAAGGGCCTCCCCTGTAGAAGATCTTACTTATGTCTCTCTGTCAGATGAACACCCTTCAAGAATAGTACAGATTAGATCACTCCTCTCAGATGAAGAGAAGAAGGAGTATGTAGACTTTCTACGTACAAACCAAGATGTATTTGCATGGAGTCCGGCTGATATGCCTGGAATTAGTCCTGAAGTAATCATGCACTCCCTCAAGATCAACCCAGCATACAAACCGGTGATCCAAAAGAAGCAAAACTTTGCACCAGATCGTCAACTGACAATTGAGCAAGAGGTTGATAAGCTTTTAAGTGCAAGATTTATAAGAGAAGTACACTATCCCGCTTGGTTGGCAAACGTCGTTATGGTTCGAAAGGCAAGTGGAGCTTGGAGAATGTGCGTAGACTATACTGATCTCAATAAAGCCTACCCTAAGGATAGTTTTTCGCTTCCCCGTATTGACCAGTTGGTTGATGCCAGCTCCGGACATCTGATGCTAAGCTTCATGGATGCTTACTCTGGTTATAATCAAATACAAATGGATCCTGCTGATGAGGAGGTGACAGCTTTTCAAACAGATAAGGGGCTATACTGTTATCTAGTAATGCCATTCGGGCTCAAGAACGCAGGGGCAACATACCAACGCCTAATGAATAAGTTTTTAAAGAACCTTATCAGGCGCACTATGAAAGTATATGTGGACGATATGCTAGTTAAAAGCCTCGAGAAATCTCAACATATATCTGACTTGGAATAATGCTTCTGCCTCCTTCGATCTTATAACATGCGCCTTAACCCCTCCAAATGTGCATTTGGAGTAACCTCAGGAAATTTTTTGGGATTCATGGTTACCCACCGAGGGATTGAGGCCAACCCTGAGAAGATCAAGGCCCTAAGGGACATGCTACCCCCGAGAAATATCAAGGAAGTTCAGAGATTAAACGGAAGGATTGCGGCACTTTCTCGTTTTCTGGCTCGCTCAGGAGACAAATATCTACCCTTCTTCAAGGTTCTCAAAGGTACTAGTAGCTCAAGATTTCAGTGGACTGACAAATGCCAAGAGGCTTTCGAGCAACTCGGAGCCTATCTAGCCTCACCGCCACTGCTCTCGAAGCCAATTCCAGGAGAAATTTTGTATATGTATATGACTGTCTCCTCTCAAGCTATAAGCTCAGTCTTGGTCCGGGTAGATGATACTGTTCAACGCCCAGTCTATTATATTAGCAAGGTACTTTCAGAGACAGAAACACGTTATCCATTAGCAGATAAAATAGCCTTAACGTTAGTCTTCTCAGCTAGAAAGTTACGCCCTTATTTTCAAGCACACACGATCGGGGTCTATACAAACTTACCATTAAAAAGTATTCTCCAAAAGCCCGAGGCATCTGGAAGATTGATCAAATGGTCAGTGGAACTTGGAGAATTTGATATCTAGTTCCTACCTAGACCTGACATCAAGTCACAAGTGCTGGCCGACTTTGTGGTTGAATGTACTAACCATACCTCCAATGAACCGCTAGATGAATCTCCTTCCTCCTCGTGCTGGACCTTATATGTCGATAGAGCTTCTCGGAGTTCCGGTGCCGGCACTGGAATCTTGTTAATCTCCCCACAGAAAGCTACACTCAAATACGTGCTTAGATTGAAGTTCCCCGCAATAAATAATGTCGCTGAATATGAGGCTCTGATCGCCGGATTGAGGCTGGCAATTGATTGCGAAGTGCAAGACTTGGTGGTTCACACCGATTCCCAACTAGACGCCTCTCAGGTGGAGGGAGAATTTGATGCCCACCATCCATTGTTGGCCCAATATTGCCAAATAGTTAAATTTTTGTTAGCCCAAATAAAGAGGCATCAGATCATCCATATCCTTCGGGAACAGAATGTAAGGGCAGACACTCTCTCTAAGCTGGCCACTTCTATGACAGGAGATATTTTTAGAAGAAAATATATTGAGGAGATCCACTTTCCGAGCGTTCAGGGTCCGTGGGTGATTCAATCAATAAATGAATCAAAAGAAGCTTCTTGGATCGACCCCATTCTCGCTTTCTTACAAGATGGTGTTCTTCCTGAAGACCCGATGGTAGCAATACGACTTCGGAGGCAGGCAGCAAACTTCACTATTATTAATGGAGAGTTATACAAACGATCTTTTATGGGGCCATACCTCAAATGTCTTCCTCCTTCAGAGGCAAACTATGCACTCCGAGAAGTACATTCAGGCATTTGTGGGGAACATTTGGGCGGAGGGGCGCTAGCCCAAAAGGTCCTGAGACAGGGATTTTATTGGTCAACAATGAAGCAGGATGCGCTAGAGCTCGTGCAAAAATATAACAGTTGTCAGTTACATGCCAACCTCACCCATGTACCTGCCATAGAGATCTCAACATTACAGAGTCCCTGGCCTTTCGTTCAATGGGGGATTGACATAGTAGGACCCTTTCCTATAGCCACGGGTCAACGGAAGTTCATCATCTTGGCTGTAGACTATTTCACAAAGTGGGTGGAGGCAGAACCTCTGGCAAAAATCACCGAAGCAAATGCCAAACAATTTTTATGGAAGAATATAATATATCGTTTTGGCATTCCTGCGAAAGTTATCACCGATAATGGAACGCAATTCACGGGAAGGGTCTTTACCACATTTTGCCAAGATTTCCATATTCAGCTAGTACACACGGCTGTGTCCCATCCTCAAGCTAACGGACAAACGGATGTCACTAATCGGACTATTTTGAAGGGATTGAAGACACGACTAGATAAGGCTGGGGGCAGTGGGTTAATGAGCTCCCTCATGTCCTTTGGGCCTATCGTACCACTGCAAGAACTCTAACAGGAGAAATCCCGTACAATCTCTGCTTTGGTACAGAAGCTGTTATTCCCATTGACATTGGAGTCCCAAGTCATAGGGTTCAAACTTTTGATTTCAATGACAATGATGAAAAACTTAGGTGCAGCCTAGACCTCCTTCCAGAAGCAAGAGATGAAGCAATGCTTAAGGTTGCTGCATATCATCAGAGAGTTGCCCGTCATTATAATCGAAAGATGAAACCACGACGTATATCGGTTGGATATCTAGTTCTACGCAGCATCGAGGCGGTAGGAAAAGGTCCCCAACGTAATAAACTCTCCCCCCTCTGGGAGGGTCCATATTTAGTAGCAGCTGTGGTGAAGCCCGGAACTTTCAAATTGAAGGATGCTGAAGGAAAAATGCTTCCTCGAACCTGGAATGTAAACAATCTTCGCAAGTACTATCAGTAGAGCACAGTAGTGCTACTCATTTTAAGTATTATATGTCTGGTGTTGTATATTCTGAACAATATTATTTATGGTGTTTGTAGCTTCTTCATCCCTAAGTTATCTCAGTGAACTATGCCTTGTCTAATGCAACATAACTATATTGAATTATATTATTATCTTCTTCAAGTAAAATCATATTGATAGATTCGCACAAGCTGTGAACTTCGATCTTGAGATCCTTGATTTGAGCAACACAATCATTATTGTAGCTCAGTCACTGGATGATCAATCATAGGGGAATTCGATCTGACCTTTTCCATACATGTTAAAAAGTATTAGACGATGTTTTAATCAATAACCTCGGATAGGTTAAACACCCTAGGTGGGTGTCACTTAATTATTATATTCCTAATTCGAGGCATACGCACTCTTTGTTGCTCCTCAATCACTGGATGATCAATCCCAGGGGGAGTTGATCCGATCTCTTCCACACAGGTTAACGCCATCGAGGAAACTCTGGCAAACAATCTCGGATAGGTCATACATCCTTAGTGAATTCTTATAACCTCCTCCACACATGTTTGAATGTATTAACTAGAAGCCTCAGATAAGTCAAGCACCTTAAACAAGCATAAAGGCACTGAAATGTTCACTAGCTAGATAAAAATACCAATAATTTTTATCATAAAAGATTACATATATCAATACAAACATCCAATACATCACAATCAAATAAAGTAGTACAAACAGTAGAAAATAAAAATATTACTCAATATTTACAGTCTCATCATCCACGTCAAGGTTAAAGGCCTTCTGAAGCTCACTCTCTATCTCGTCGCCATCGGAACTTGAAGGAAAGTCATCTGAAGCCTGGCTAGGGGTCACACCTTCGACATGAACTCCGGTCTTCCACTGTATCAGGCGAACCCCCTTCAAAAAGCCCCTGATGAATCAATCTTCAATACACTGCTGCTCCAAGGCCTTCACTTCTATATCATAGATATGATCTCGAGCCTCCTGAACGTGGTCCTGAATGATGATCTTGAAAGCTATGGACTTTTTGAAATCTTTAATAACTTTTGAAGGTTCTGAGCCAGATAAAGCGGCCTCCTTCTCAGCTATAAGAGTCTGAGACCTCTTATCCCTTGCCTCAAGCGATGCTATCTTCTTTTTGGAGGCCTTTTGATCCTTCAAAAGCTGAGTTATTGTCGCTCGTGCTTCTGCCAAATCAATTTGATGTTGATCTGCCTGGCGATTTTGAAGAGATATGGATTGCATTGTGTTGGCCAATTCAGTCCCACACTTGCTCAACTCCTCTTCAAGCACCTTTGCCTCCTTGGTCTTATGATCGTACTTCCGCTTGAACTCTCCTTGAAGATATTTGATCTTTACAAATTCACTATTCCATTCATTCAGAAAGTCGTTAAGCTCGATCCCAAGGCGCGACCACTGAAATAAGGAGAAAATGGTATTAGAATCCACCCCAGAAGGCAAAAAGAAAAAGCATTGGGAGGGTATTACTCACCAAGTCGTCAGCTTTATGGCGTCCGATACATTGATGGTTCAAGACCTCCTCAGGGATGTGGAACTTGGCTGGGGAATAGTCGGGTATAACTTTATCAATATTTATCGCAGTACCCTCCAACCTCTTCCTCTTCAAAACCTGTGGGTCTTCACCTCTTGCTGGTCGTTTAGAAGCCACCTTTGAAGTTGGTGCAGGGGGCTCGGGAACATTGGAAGTCGGCTTCAACATCTTTGCATCAGACCTTCCAGCATGGAATGATAGCCCCACCTTGAACAAGAACTCTTCCTCGATGTACCTACTCATGTGACGAACCTCAAATAGAAGATATTCAATGTCAGGAACTTTGAGGATCCTCATTATGTCTTCTTCCTCGACATGCAGAGGGGATGGGAGATCCTTCATCTTCCCCCACTTCTCCAACAGGCCCTAATCATTTTTCACAAAGAAAAATGCATTGGCCAAGTTCTTTGAAGGATCACGGGTATGCAAGTCCAACCATTTAGATCTGAATGTGACACGCCTATGCGTGTCGCTAGTAAATCGACCCATCCGTGAAAGGTGTTCAGGTGTCAGAGTAGCTCCTCGATCCCTAAAGAGCGCAATCAATCCCACAGTCACCGACATCGCTCTGAATGAAAATTGGGATAGGTTCACCCCACACTGCCATAAAATTTCAATCAACTCAGCAGGAGATGGAAAGCGTAACCCCACTCGCAAGTGGGTCTCAGAAACAGTCAAGTACCCGGGAGGAGGAAGGCTAGCCCGATCAGACCTCTTAGGAATAATCGTCACCACATCATTCGGGAAATAAAAATTCTTACGGAAAAGGATAAGGAAGTCACTCGTAATAGTCGACGCTGTCTCATTTACCCTCGCTTCCTTATTTGGCCCGCACTCACAATCATACGGTGCGATGGGGTCTTCCCTGATCACAATATTTTTTGATGGAAGACGATCACCCGACATTTCTCTTATTCAAGGGTGTTGAGGGAAGAAAGGGGGATCTTCGGACTTTCTTGCAAAGAGAGGGGCCTTGGAGGATCAAGGGAAAGCCTCAATTGTAAGAATAGAGGGAGAAGAGAGATCTCCGAACTTTCTTGCAAAGAGAGGGGCCTTGGAGGACCAAGAGAAAGCCTCAGTTGTAAGAATAGAGGGAGAATGGGAGATCTCCGGACTTTCTTGCAAAGAGAGGGGCCTTGGAGGACCAAGAGAAAGCCTCAATTGTAAGAATAGAGGGAGAGGGAGAGATGCAAATTTTCATACCCCAAAGAGGGGTATTTATAGTTGCATGAAGGGTAAATGAAGAGTCTTTTTTAAAAAAATTAAAAATTAATAAAATTAAATTTTGGAATTCTAAAAGACAAAAATTAAGTAAAATATTATGAGAGGAATTCTAAAAGTTTCTTCATAATTTTTATTAATTAGAATTCTAAAAGATAAAAATTAAGTGAAATATTATGAGAGGAATTCCAAAAGTTTCTTCATAATTTTTATTAATTAGAATTCTAAAAGACAAAAATTAAGTGAAATATTATGAGAGGAATTCTAAAAGTTTCTTCATAATTTTTATTAATTAGAATTCTAAAAGACAAAAATTAAGTGAAATATTATGAGAGGAATTCCAAAAGTTTCTTCATAAATTTTATTAATTAGAATTCTAAAAGACAAAAATTAAATGATTTTCTGTTTTTTTTATATGCCAAAATTATTAGTCATCTTATTAATAAATAATTTATGAATTTGAGCAAATTAATTATGTTTATTTTCGGACTTTGCAAGTTTCGATGTCTGAAAATAGGGGGGCAACTGATACATCATCAGAAAATTATCTTGATCAGGCACGAATCTTGAGGCAAAATCAAGTTAGAAACTTCAAAAATTAAATCGGAGACCATATGAATTCCAATTTCAGTAAACTTATAGTCTAACTGAGCGTCTCGGAAACACGAACCCAACGACACCAAAATCGGCCCAATCCGAGCCCAAATGAGTCCAAATCAAAAACTCGAAGCACTTTTGGAAGGATTAAACCACAGTTTGAGTTACCAAACGGTCTCTAATCATGACATTCTTATATTTGAATCGAGCGACTCGACGATACGAATCCAACGAGCCCAAGATCATTAAATTCTGATATCATTAAGGTATTCAAATGACCATTGAACGGTACATGATCGTAGAAATCAAGATCGGCCGTCCATCTGAGCCACTCCCAATTTACCCTTGATCTTCCACTTATTTACAAAGTTATGCCACTCAAGAATTCTATAAATAGAACCTCATTTCATCTTGAAAGGGGGGATTGAAGCCAAGAGAGAAGAAGGAAGAAAGCTTCAGCCGCCTAGCTCCTCTTCGACCGCCGCCGGAGTTCTGCCGCACCACCGCTGGAGTCTCGCCGGAGGCCCTCACCTTCGCCGGACCACTTCCGGAGGCCCTCGCCTTCACTACACCACCGCCGGAGTCTCGCCGGAGGCCCTCACCTTCACCGGACCACTGCCGGAGGCCCTCGCCTTCACCGCACCACCGCCGGAGGCCCTCACCCTCGCGGGACCACTGCCGGAGGACCTCGCCTTCACCGAACCACCACCGGAGGCCCTCACCTTCGCCAAATCATCACCTAAGGCCTGGAGCTCTGCCAGACCACCATCTGAGGCCCGAAGTTCTACCAGACCATCACCAGACATCCGGATTTCTACTGTACAATTGTTACTTGTAATCTGATTGCCTTGGAGGCGAGTCAGCCCATTGTAACCAACTCAAATTCTAGTGGAATTATTTTCAACTGAGTTAGGCCCCGTGGTTTTTCCCCTTTCAAGGATTTTCCACGTAAAAAACTCTTGTCTTCTCTATGTGTGAGCTGGATATCCGTACAACGCTAAGACTGAAAATTATAACTCTATCGCCGCGTATATTCTAGCCCGCAACAAAGCTGTCCCAAACGAAGCCTCAGCCTCTTTTATGGACATGTTTAGGACTGTTATAGTATTTTATAAAATTGATTATGAAGTTGTTGTCTAAAAAATAATTTTGCTATTCTAGTTATGAAAAATAAATTTTCATCATAAAAATTTATAAAAAATAATAAGAAAGCAGCAAAAAATGATAGATAAATAAAATTATAATTATTGACTAAAATAAAGCATAAGAAATCTATCTCAAATATACCCTTCAACAACTCACATTTACTCTCTCATCAGCTCCCTCATTCATTATTTTTCCACGCCAGCAAGTTAACTTGATTAATGTGCATCATTGGCATAGCTCCTTCGCTAACCCATCAGCTCCCTCGCTAACTCATTAAGACTGCTCTATTTTTACTAACGAGAAAGAGAGTATAAAAAAAAGTAAAAGTCCCACCGCCTTTTTCTCTTCCTCCTGAAGGAATTTTTTCTGTCGTTCATCCTCTTCCTCACGAGACTTCCTCGCGGCGGAGGCCTCAAGCCATATATATTCTTCTGCACAGGAGAAGAAGAATGGGGGAAGAGGAGGAGCTCTGACACCTCATCTTTCGAGGAGAAACTAAGAACCTTGAATGAAAAGAAGAATGGGGAAGAAGAGAAGCCCCGACGCCTCATCTTTTGCGCTAAGAAATGAAAGTTTAAAATTAATTTAGAATAAGGTCTATATAAAAAGTATTAAATTATATAAGTATTATTTTTTTATATTTATTAAAATTTTTATAATATAATGGATGGTCAAGATAATTTAAGAAGAAATAAAATAGATGATTAAGATTTGCTGTGGAAGAAAACTCAAGCCCCTTTTATAATATTAGTATAGATGTGCCTAGTTGCAACTCTTATATTGATGATTAGCACTCCTACTAGTGTTTGTGCTCTCCACTTTATATGAGTGCCTTATAGTAGAACTCCTTAACATATTATACTCCATAAAATATGTAGTATATTTGGTGTTCTTATTGTTGTCGTCATTATACATTTATACTTAAGATAACGCGAGTCTTAGGTTTCGTTTGGAACAACTTTCTTATTGCTTTTAAAAACAGCTTTTTAGAACAAAAATTTTTAATTCAAAAAATTTTTGTACTAAAAAGTTGTTTTAAAAAATAGTAAAAAAACTATCCCAAACGGGGCCTTAGATGTTTGGAGATCAAAGGATTTCAATGTTAGCTTATTTTTTAAATAATATATATTTTTTTAGTTTTTAAAACTAAACTCTTAAGTGTCACTCAACTAACACTCTATATTTATGTTAATAATAATTAGAGTAAAAATATGTAAACAATTATTATAAAATTTGAAATTTAAAGCGTATTTCAAATTCTCTTATAAATTTTAATGATATTTTACAGTGAAGCTAAATATTCTCTTTATTAGCCCTGAGATATTGAGTCTTTAAAAAAAATGCAATAAAATAAAGTGATGTTAAATATATTGTTTATTAATCATGAAAAAAAGAGAGGAGAGTGGCAGTGTGGATTTGGTAATTAAAAAAATTAAAAAAATAAAAATAATTCAATGGTTGCATAAGTTGGGATAATTAAAATTATGTGGATTTACATATCTAGCACTTAAAATTATCATATTTGTATATTTTACACTTAAAATTCATTATTTATTTATATAACAGTTCAAACTTTAAATAACCTACTACTCTGTCTATCATAAATTTATCCTTTAAATGCCTCCGATCACTAGTGCATGCATCATCGATCTCATGAATCCAACCCCTTCTCCGTTGAGATTCTATCGAGACCTATCTTGATGAGATCCCGTCACAACTTCCTCTTCATTCTTGAGGTTTCATTAAGAATGTTAATGAAAACTATTTGAGTGTTTTATTATATAAATGAGATAATTTTGAGTGTTATATCTGTAAATCCCCTTTAAATTAACATATGCATTAATATTATATTATATCTATATTTTTAAAATTTTGAAAATATTTTGAAGATATCTAACAAATCTTTTATATTTATAAATCTAACATTTGTGTAAAAATAACTCATTAAACTCATATAAAAGTCATAATTAAATCATTTAAATTTTGCTGAAAGCCAAAAATATACTAAGAACTTTACAATGAATTTTATTTGGCTTTGTTTGGGAAAGTTTTCTTATTATTTTCTAAAGCAATTTTTTAGTACCAAAATTTCTAGCTCAAAAAAGTTTTTGTCTGAAAAACTGCCCTAAAAAACAGTAAGAAAACTATCTCAAATGAAGTCTGAGACGGCTTTTTTCCTGCTTCTTAAAGCGGCTTTTCAGCACAAAAAGTAAAAAAAAAATTATCTAAAGGCTGCTTTAAAAAACAGTAAGAAAGCCGTCCCAAAAGAAACCTAAATATAATAGTTATTAATTTTTCATGCAATATATTTATTTTAAAATAAAGTTAACAGTTTTAAAATCATTATGTTAAAATTATGATTAGAATAGTCTCATCTAATTTTTATCCTTTTCAATGCTTTGCAAAAATGTGATTTTGTTCTCATTTTAAAAAATAATTGAAAGGAAATCATCTACGAAGAACCAAACGAGCCCAGCGAAATAAATACTGATCTAGTAGAGCCCATTGAGTTGCTGGAGCAAAGTCCCAATGACGACAATTCGTTCTGTGGGCCGATAATTAGTGGACATCTTAAAAGGGCCGACCATAATGATCAGCAGAAATAATTTATTTTTGCCTTTTGGTTGTTTTATAAAATTAATGTACAACAATTATATATATATATATATATATATATATATATATATATATATATTAAGGCTTCGTTTGAGACGGCTTTCTTACCACTTCTTAAAATAATTTTTTAGTATAAAAATTAAAATTTTTATACTAGAAAGCTTTTTAAAGAAGCAGTAAGAAAGCCGTCCCAAACAAAGCTTAAATTTGTATGGAATTTATAATTTTTAAGGAAAAAATAATAGATTCGTTATACCTATTGCATTTTAAGATATGATTATAAGAATAATTTTTTATTGTAATTTTTTTACATAATAAAAAAAGTTGTAGCAAAATACAATTTTGATAATTTTCTAAAAATAAAAGCAAGAAAAAAAAAACAGCTTTAGAGCAATCGTTAGGACATGTTTGAGATCACTTTTTTTTTTCATTTTTGAAAATAAATCAAGTTATTTTTTAAATACATAAAATAATTTTGAGATAACTTGAACATTTAAAAAAACAGCCATCACAATTGATTACTATCACCACTATTATTGGTTGTCGACATCATAACCATTAACAACCGTCATTATCACCATCTCATCAACTGCTGTTATTGTTGTGCTAACAGATGCCACTTAGGCTATATAAATCAACTTATTCAATATTCAATAAGAATAAAATAACATATTTTTAAGATATTAAATATATTTTATTTCTTATAAAAAATAAAAAAAAAATAAAAAATATATAATTTTACCCTAAAATCCACATACCCAAAGCCATCATTGGCACCTTCTCTCAAATTGAGTTCTGAACAAGTCGAACTGAACTTCAAGGCTTTGTTTGGATTAAAAAAAGAGTTATAAGAAAATAAAAACAAAATAGTAATGAAAATAATAAAGGAATTGAATTGAAATTTATTTCACCTCGCTTGTTGGATTAGGGACTTATTTAATTAAAATCTAATTTTATTTTATTAATTGGGTGATGAAAAAAATTCTTTATTTAGATATATTTGTTAGATGAAAAATGGATTTGTTTCATTCTTAAAAGAAAATCCAAAATTTTAAATAGTTCTAATATAAATTTGTAGGTTAAAATGCATTTGCAAGCCCCTATACAAACCCTAAAGTTCATTAACAATTATTTCCTGAAGATCATATTACATTTATTTTTAAAAAGATCCTTCACCTCCAAAAAAAGTGGGCTAATTATATCACTTTTATCTATTTGAGCAAAATTTCTTATGTTGCCAAAATTGGGGATTCTAAGAACTAACTTTAAGCTATATGTTTTTGACATTTTCTTTAATTTCATGAAAAAGAAATAATTTGTAGCTCATGTTTATTACCTATGGAAGCTATTTTAATTAGACAAAGCCCTTTGTTTTGTTTTGTTTTGTTTTTTTTTTTAATGCAAATTTTATTTGTCAGATGCTTATTTTATTTACTTCTCTAGATATGTATGGGATGTCGCTCATAGTAAATGAGATTAAGGCTTCGTTTGGGATGGCTGTCCTACTGCTTCTTAAGAAAGCTTTTTAGTATAAATTTTTAAATTTTTGTACTAAAAAATTACTTTAAGAAGTAGTAAGAAAGCCGTCCCAAACCAAGCCTAGGGCTTGCTTTGTTGTTGGTTTTAAGAAAATTTTGTACTTTAAAACTTCTTTAGAAAGCAGTAAAAAAATTGTTCCAAATGAAACCAAAACTTCCTACACCACCAAGACTTCTAGCACATAATAATCATCAAGCGATTGTTGGATATAAGCAATATCTTTTCAGTTTATCTTTTATCAATATTCTTTCTTCATCTTATAAGGATTTACAGTAATGCTTAACAATGGAAAAGAAATAATCTTGCAAACTATAAAAACTTCCATCATATGATTCTATTAACTGTACTTAATGCCATTGAGTTTGATCATTCTTGTGCTATTCTCCTCTATTTATTAAGCAGTGAAGCAACCAACCTTGCTATAGTACCACTTATTAGAGTCAAAGAAGTAAATACAACTTACATTTCTTCAAATATAAGCATAAATGAGAGAAGTACAAATCCAAATAGCCAAGATATGATGTAATATTTTTATTTGAAAATCCAATTAGTGAAAGCAATGGGACCATATTCAATTGGCTCTCCACAATATCATACAATAATAGGTATAGAACAGATTGACTTATTTGCTATATAATATAATATGAGTTAGGCCGCGTTTGTTTCGGCTTAATTATGCCTTTTTTAGTTCGCATCGGGGAAAATAGTTGGTATATTACTGTTTGTTAACACGCCTTTTCTATAAGGCATTTTTCTATAACTCCATATTTCTGCCGGTCTGAAAAGAGAAAAAAATGCTGCTTACTCCATCCAATACCTCAGTTTAGAAACAAAAATGCCGATATTATCCCCAACACGTTCAGCACGCCATGTCCCTGAGTGACCTTTTCTCATCCTCCGCCTCCTCCGATACCTGCGTCGTTGGCATCCGATCTAGGGCCTGTGGCGTAGAGCCGACGTACTTGGACATCAAGAGGAAGATGTTGTTACACAGATTCATCATCTTGGATAGCTCGTTAGCAAGCTTCCAGTTCTCCTTCCTCAGCCTCTCGCTTTCCTCCACCAACTCCGTCGTACTCTCAGGAGCCGGTGGCGAAGAGTTCAATGAAAGCACCTGCTCCTGTTGCTCCTCCAGCTCAGTTCACTGACATCGGTGGCGTCGACATCGAAGCCACCACCGCCAAAGCCACAGGCGAGCTAATCTTTCTTCGTTGAATCTCCCAGAGCTGTCGCATAAAGCTGGATAAATTATTGTGTTTAAAGTATTTGGGTAGAAAATCGCGAGCAAATTCGACAGGTCGGTAGGGCAATTTTATATTTCTGATGGGAACATCATAGCTTAAAATATGAAGAAACGGAATTAATCAACTTTTAGGTTTTCGTAAGCATAAAAAAATTATGTAACCAAACAAGTATCAATTTTTTGAAATAACTTTTGCCAGAACTCCATTTCTTAAATAACTGTTTATCGACCAGCTTACACAAAAGAAGTGCAGGAACCAAATGAGGCCTTAAGCTTTGACTTATCTAAACCATTATATCATTACATACAAAAAGCTTTTCACCAATTGGTGCATCATAAGAATGAACTCATACTTACTTTGCTCTCCTTATTGATAGATTGCTTCTTCACATCTTTCCATTTACAATCATTATCTATTGATGTACTATTGAAATGGAGAGAGTTTATTGGAGAAGTTCTAGCACGGCCTTCTCTATCTTTCTTATCTATACTTAAGTAACTAACTCATGTCACCATTGACATACAAGTGTTTTGAGCAAACTTTTGTTTGTTTGATTACTTCATAGCTCAATTTAAATATTAGCTTAGGGACAGCCTGTTACAACTTGTTTTAATATGGGCCAACATAGGCCCGTTAAATATACTTAAATAGGCCTAGCTTTTGACCAAAGACCTAGCCCATCCCATCATTGGACTTGAAAGGGACATCCTAACCGAGGTAGCTAAAGTTGCCTTAAGCAATTTAAAAGAAGAAGACAAGATCGGGTCTGTGGCCGAGTGGTCGATGGGACTCGTTCATCCCATCTCATTCAGGCTCGAATCCCCTAACTGTCCCCAAAAAAAGAAGAAGGAATTACCTACATACATGATACTCAAAGCTCATATATATATAACATCTAAATTTTATTATTTATAAAATATACCACTGAATTTTCATTAACGGATGAAACCCTCAACAACAAAGGAAGACGGCATGATCATGTCGAGGGAGGAACTACCCTGACAACATGAGTAAGTTGAAACAGGATCTCGTCATGACATGTCTGAATGAGGAGGCCGCAAAGGAAAGGGGTTGTGATAGGAATAAGAAGCCACAATGTGATGATAAAGTTTTGATGGGATCTCCTGTGAAGGGTTGCGAAGGAATAATGTTGGAAAAGAGGATTCATGGAATCAACCGTCTATGTAGTGGTGAGGGGTGACGAGACTGATGGTTGTGACGAAATGATTATATAGATTATAAGGATGATATTTTTTTAATACCATAAAAAAAAAACTTGAATTACCTCTTATCATATTATTCACATTAATCTCAATACATTATGAACATCGATTCAACATGATGAATTCCTCAAAGAATTTGTTCTCATAACTCATAAGCTACATAGGGAATAATCTATAATTTTCATTTTATGATTTTTAATTGGGAACAATATAAAATAAATAGGACTTGTTATTCTATACTTCAATTTAAATAGAATTCCCGTGAGCCATAATTAAATCAAACCCTAAACTATATCAACTCACATTATATAATAATTTATGCTTTAGGCTTTACTTTTATAATCAAATACCACAAAAGTGAAGATAGAGAAGTTAGTGCCAAAATCTTCTTGGTTGAAATCCTACCAACATAGGTATCTCTCAATGGGATCCCAACCAAAAAATGGTTAGTTGCAAAGGAAATAAAAATAATAGTAATAATAAAGAAAGAAAAGATTATCTAATCAATTAAGATTTTGTTTGGGACAACTTTTAAATATTTTTAAAATAATTTTTTAGTATAAAAATTTTTAGTTTATAAAATTTTTGTAATAAAAAGCTGCTTTAGAAAATAATAATTACGAAAGCTGGCTCAAATGAAAACGAATTCTCTTATATGACTTTAAATCTCTAAGAAACTAAGGCTTCGTTTGGGATGGCTTTCTTACTGCTTCTTAAAGCAGTTTTTTTGTATAAAAATTAAATTTTTTGTACTAAAAAGTTGTTTTAAGAAGCAGTAAGAAAGTCGTCCCAAACGAAACCTAAATTTATGATAGCTTCCTCTGCATGTTGACTCCTTTTCACCTAATTGAGTAATTTTATTCCCAGCAGTGGAAGGGTGAGAGAAATAAGGTCAAAGGAGTTAGTAATATGAGTAAATTAGTTTAGATTCTGAATAATTCCACAACCTCTAAGGCAATTTAGTGACTGTGAACTCCTCATTGCACCAACACTTCAAATGGTAGATTTCTACCATATGATGGGAAGAATGACAGCAAATTCCTTTCTAGAATGACACAGTGAATGAAGGGCCCTCTATGTGATAATGATGTAATATTAGTTCTAAGATAGAACGGTGTGAAAAATGAAGTGAGACAAGGAAGGAGTGAGAGAGAGAGAGAGACTTAGTATAATTTTTTCTAATTTTTATTGTGAATTTCTTAGTGTGGTGTGCCTCCATGATTTCTTTTTATAGATTACGGGCAATTTAGTGACTGTGAACTCCTCATTGCACCAACACTTCAAATGGTAGATTTCTACCATATGATGGGAAGAATGACAGCAAATTCCTTTCTAGAATGACACAGTGAATGAAGGGCCCTCTATGTGATAATGATGTAATATTAGTTCTAAGATAGAACGGTGTGAAAAATGAAGTGAGACAAGGAAGGAGTGAGAGAGAGAGAGAGAGAGACTTAGTATAATTTTTTCTAATTTTTATTGTGAATTTCTTAGTGTGGTGTGGCTCCATGATTTCTTTTTATAGATTACGGGCTTTTTCACGTTAAATCTTGGTGTACATTTCTACTGTGTTTTTTTCTTGTTTGTTTCGTTGAGTATTTTACTTCTCAACATGTAAATGTGATGAATTACCTCATATGCTCCTGGAAAATTAAAAGCCTTAGGTAAGGTAGGATTGAATGGGAGCAATAGGAGAAAAATTTATTATTCAAATAAGTAAATAAATAAAGTAGATTTTGGCCAAACACATATAAATAACCACAACTTGCATAAACATTATGGCTTCGTTTGGGACGTCTTTCTTACTGCTTCTTAAAGCGGATTTTTAGTTAAAAAAATTAATTTTTTTTACTAAAAAGCCACTTTAAGCAGCAGAAATTAAGAAAGCCGTCCCAAATGAAGCCTATATTAACTCATATAAATTTAGGCTTCATTTGAAACAGCTTTCTTACTGTTTTGCTTTTTAGATAGGAGCCACAGTTTTTAATTGTCTATTACTTTTACATTATTTTCAAAAAATTTTTGTACTAAAAATCTGCTTTCTATAGCAGTTTTCAAAAAATTTACTTTTTCCACAACAAATTTACAACCATCTTAACAAAAAGATTCAACCATCCCAAATGGACATATTTAATCATTTCTTTCGAAGATTACCTATTTCTATTTCAAACAATTGAACAAGAAGTCTGCCCAAATCGTCTCCTCGGTATGGCAACAAAGTTTTCCGCCTGCTTCTTAACTTCTTCTATATATGACAGCAACATAACTGAAACTTCCAAAGAACCAAAAAAAAAAAAAAATAATAAATAATCAAAACTGTCTCTTATTTAATTATAATTCAAACTATTGCTTCTTATTTTGTTAGGCTTTTACTTATAAATTATGATTAATAATGCAGATTACAATGGAGCCATAGAAGAGATCAGCAAGAAGGCTAAGGTCCCTACAGACTCTTAATGGTTTTTTGTGAATGAAAGGAATCATAATTTATCACTAATTTGTTGCTTCTATATTGTTTATAATATAGATGGCGTGAAGACAACATTATGGAGCTTTATTTAAACATGATAAACCTTTAGGGGATGGAACAGACAAAGAGAATTGATTGCCGCAATGTTAAGCATTTTTAATTCTTCTAATGTATTTAATTAGCAAGTTGATATGATGAGAAGTGATAGATTTCACTTAATCATTAGAGACATGCATGAAATAATTCATGAAATTTCATTATCTCACAACAACCGCTAATATTAAATTAGTCGTCAAGGTTTGGAAGCTGTCGCCTGATTCATAAGATAGAATGTAGCTTTTTATAAAGGAGGTTGTAAAGTTGCTGTAGAGAAAGTATTTTTTTTAAAGCTGTTATAAAAACAGCTTTGTAGCACAAATTTTTTTTGAAAGCAGCAGAAAAATAATGACCAAATAAAAATTATGACTGCGATTCGATAAGCCAAAGTAGTAGGAAAGTTGTCCCAAACAAAACTTAAGTAGATTGTTTCGATAGTCAAATTATGGACAACGAACACAAATAATTGTAGGAAAGAAGAAAGAGGAGCTTATAGATTCAGCTCATTGAGTTTAGCTGATGATGCATGGTTCTTTTATATCCTCTATTTTGATTATGTAGAAGACGAACTAGAAGAAATGATGTGATGCTAATTAGATGTTATGAGTAACGAGAGGGGAGCATACGTCCATTATTAATGGATGAGACAACAATAGGCTTTTAAACGAAAAAGGAGGTGAGATTGAGGCTTCGTTTGGTTTTTTTAGCTTTTCTGTTTCAAAAAGGTCGCTCTAAGAAATGGAGTTTTTAAATGGAGAAGCTAATATCATAACGCTTCTCAAAACAGTAAAGAAATGGAGTTTCTGAAAAAACATGCATTACATTCAAACAGTGAAAAACAAGAAATTATACCGTTTTAAAACAGAAAAATCACTAAAACGGACAAACAAATCAGGCCTGAGGCTACATTTAGAATAGCTTTATTACTGTTTTTTAAAGTAGTTTTTTAGTATAAAAATTTTTTAAACTATACATTTTTGTACTAAAAAGTTGCGTTAAAAAGAAGTAAGAAAGCTGTCCTAAACGAAACCTGAAAGAGTCATGAATAGGACAAGACTTCATAAGAGCAGGGAGGTGGAAGGTGAGTGATTCATAACATTATGTGGAAAATTCAAAAACGGGAAAAACTATGAACCAACACCACACTAAGAAATTCACAATCAAAATGAGGAGAAATTATACTGATCTTTCACTCTACTCTCTCTTCTAGCTTTCAGGCTCTTTCATACATTAGAGCATAACCACCGAATAGTTCCAACACACACAATGCAAGAAAATCTTATGAAAAATTGCTAAAAATTTGACTTTTTGGATCCACAATGGCTTGGTGCTATACAAAAATAAGTTTTTCGGGCTCTGTTCCCTAACCCCCAAGCTGGGGGAGTGTTGCCTCCTGCAACCTCCCAACAAGTTCTACATCGAATTCGACTAACGTAATTGAGATTTGAATAAACATGATAACTTGATATGTTGATAGACACAACGATTTTACAAATAGCTAATACTCTCAACATTTTTTTTCTCAAAAATAATAATTTCATCTTTCAAATTAAATTAAATTAATTATTATTATTATTTTTAAATATATATTATTTTATCATGAATTGAGTAATTTTTTTCTCTTTTTTATAATTACAACTGATTATGAATTAATTAATATCTTTTTTTATTAATTTTTGGAGTATCAGAAGAAGCTGATGAGTTTTGGTGATAATTTAGTCGGAATTTAAAATTATAAAATTTGATTTTGGTGACTTCCAAAAGTTTCAATTTCATTTGTTTCTCGCTTCACTTTTTTTTTTGTGAAATATTTTAAAAATATGATTATAACAAAAGAAGTGAATGTAGGCAAAAATATTGAATTTTGCCTAAAACCTCAACTGAACTCCACCAAAATTAAAAAAAATAGCCGAAACTGAAAAATATTAATATATTTTAATAACAAAAAGTAAAACTATAAAAATTTTAAAATATTGATAAAATGTTTAATAAAAAACGAGAAAAAAAAATCCAAAACCAACAAAATAATAGAAATTATCAAAATGAAACTTTTGGGATAAACTAAGGACGTGTTTGAGATAGTTATAGTTTTTTATAAAGGTGTTCGAAAAATTGTTACAAGAGAAGTACCTATTTTGAAAGCAACTTTTCGATATAAAAATTTCTAGAAAGCAGTGAGAAAATTATAGCAAAACCAAATGATGGTTCCGGCATAAAAAAGCAAAGAAGGAAGAAAGCTGTCCCAAATGAACCCTAAATTTGAAAGCAAAACCAAGTTTTAAAACCTTGCTCTCAATCACCTATTGTAATTATTACTCTATTATTTCCTAAAATGTACACGCATATTCACTTAGGCTTGTGGACCTCCGAAAGGACACAAAAACCATCGCCCCGCGAGGGGAGACAGTATCTGGCCAATGGGAGGGCAGATTCGATCACACATATGATTAACCATTGAGGATAGCGGCTCTCACCAGCACACCCCGATGGGTAATAATATATATGATCTGATCGTTACAACGGGTTTCCCCCACCCGATACATTAGCTCGAATGGGATTTATTTGAGAGTGGGATGCAGTTTCCCACAGGCGCAAGCCCCCGTGGTTAATTACATCTCAAGCCGGGGCCTAAGAATACTCTCGATTAAGGATTCTACATTATTCTTTCTAAATTGGGATTGGTACATAGGGCGAAGACTAGGAAATCCTACTCGAAGGGAAAGAAAGGTTCAACTAGGCTTAGTCAACATACACGGCTCAGATCAACATCCGGAGGGACTAAGGTAGTGGGAAGAAACTGGAGAAATTAAAAGTCATGCACTCAGAGCATGCATGAGAGAAAGATGGAGGTGGCGTCATCCATGTGACGCAGATATGTAGGGTTTATGATCTCTAGAAGACAGAAGACCTACCTACTGATGAGGCGTACTACGAAACAATAGTAGCCTTGAATCCTAAATCTAATGGGTTTAGTGTTCTACGCAACACTAACACCCGTGTCCTAACTAATGCAATGTCAAATCTGGACTTACCCCGGCCTGGAAGGGGGAGCCAGCTAACCACCTAATCGCTTTAAAACCAAGCTGTTCAGTCATTTATGAAAGACGGGTGGGTAGGTTTCAGTTTATTGGAAGCGGGGCCGACATCTATAGGATTTCCTAATTGGCCCCGGACTGATGTTGGGTGAATGCTCCTAGAGCTAATGCAATTAAAATTTTGATTTAATTGATTTCTAATGCAATGTATGCTAGTTAAAGCTTCCAAATCAGGTATGCATAGAACTTTAAAAAGGCTTATAAAAATAATTTTTAAAATTAGACTGGGCTTCCCCAGGTCCGGCACCTCATCCTCATAGGTCAGATTATCCGGACTCTACCTGCAGGCGGGAAAGTGTCTTATAGAAGGAGATAAGAAATGCATTGATATGCATGCGACCCCGGACGATTCCGGCAATTCCCTAGGTCGTTAAGTTTCTAGATTGCTTAAAACTTAAAATTTTAAATATTAGTTGCGAGTAGAAAATATTTTAGTCCTTAGAGAGCCTAACGAAATCCAGGCTAAAACAAAAGCGGCATGCAGATCACCAATAAACTATGAAAAGCATACAACCTATACGCAATCATCATCAAATCAAACATAATACGTAATTAAACAAATTAATTAAATGTCCATAGGCCAACTGCCCTTAATTACAACCCAGGGTCTGCAGAAAATTAAAGTGGCCGGGCACCACTGCCAACAACCCGGATTTCTAATCCTAAGACTGACGCAAGTTATTTTGAGTGGGATACTCTTGCTCTTCATCTCCTTGGTCTTCTCTTCTTTAGACTCCTCGGATCTCAACTTCATTGGACTCCTCGGATCTCAGCTTTCTTGGACTCCTCGGGTAGTAGAATGATCCACATTTGGATTCCCAAATAGAAAAGGACTATCCTCATATTGGGTGTCCTTTTCTCTTTGGGCATCCAACCTTTGGATTCTTGTATCCCCACTCAAAATAAACTTTCACAACTCTATACCAGATTACAAGTAATTACATTAAATGAAAGCAGTAAATCTAGACTCTCCTGCAAGGTTATCCTAGTGAAAATCATCCCAAGCAGTTAATATTTCATCCCAAGTAGTTATTGACACATGTAAAGAAAACATTCATGCCAACCAAACTTGGCCATGCTCTTATTTATTTTGAGGGCTAAGCAAGCTCTGGAGCACCTGTAGTAATTTATAATGATGATTTTAATTAAGCCTCATTTATTTAGGGGGGCTGAGCAATTTCTGGAGCATTTGCATGAAATAACGTTAGTATTTAAATCATGAATTTTGCCCCCCTTTATTTTAGCATGGAATGAACATGACCACCTGTAGAAAATATCATTAGTATCAAGATCGATCCTAACCTATGGGTAGTCTATCGTGCAATCACTTCAATTCCCAGAGTGCAGTAAAAGTAAACAAACACACCAGCATCGTCTCACTCACAACATGTAGTGAAATCTCAGAAATCCCGGCACACAACAGAAAAGTAAACACCGGCCTAGCCTAGGTCTAGAAGTGGTGTCCTAACAAACCATCTAGATGTGTGTGAAAAGCTGTGTAGCTGAGGTAGATCATAAGCTGGGTAGTTAGTTACAATTGCCTACTGTCCAGGTTGGTTGTAGGTCTAAAAAGGAAGTTTTATTTAAAGTCCAAATGTTAGTGAATTAAGATCCATTTTAGTTGATTTGATGTGTAGGTCGGTTTTAATGCTTATGGTGATAATATTTAAAGTTTAAATTGCATTAGTGAGTTCTAGGAGGTTCGGGGTCCACCTATACACTAGACAAAAGGGGGGTCCAAAATTGACTTTTTGATTGAAGGGGCTTTGTGGATAGCTAATATTTTTATAAAATACTAGGCCTTAACTTGATCAGTTAGACAGTTAGCATGCCCAATTTGGATTCTTCTATCCAAAGTTATGAATTTCTGAAGTTTTGGTCTTATTTTGAACTAAGTTTGACCGAATTGTTGACTTTTTGATTTTAGTTGATTTATGGAATCTTAATATTTTTAATAAATACTAGACCTTAATGTGAGTTTAATGCCTATGAGTTTGCTAGATTTGGAGTTTCCTACACAAAGTTATGAATTTTAAAAGTTTCAGGCCCTAGACTATAGGCTACGGTTGACCGAAGAGTTAACCTTTTAATTTAAGCTGATTTCTAGATACCTCATATTTTTAATAAATATTAGACTTTAATTAGAGTTGAATGCCTTTTAGTTTGCCCATTTTGGAGTTTTCTGTAATTAGTTATGATTTTTAGGGGTTGGGGCAATTAAATGAATTATCGAAATTGCCTAATTATGGGTACTTTGGGGGGTTTTGGCTCAAATCAGCTCCAAACTGATTGGAATCACCCCCAAATGTCAGAAATGACCTAAGAAGGTGTTCCCAAGTTTTTGGAGAAAATTTGGGATTTTTAATAGTTTTTAATGGTTTAATTAAGGCAAAAAGGTGATTTTCGGTTAAGGTTGAATTAAAGTCCAGATTAAGGTCCAATAAAGGGACCCTAATTATCTAAGGTTGGGGACTGAATTCTAAAAAGTTTGAGGTATTATGGGTATTTTTCTGATTTAAAATAGATTTATTAGATTTTTCTGAATTTTCTAAGGCTTAATTAACGGGTAAATTAGGGTTTACTAATTAAGTATTTTAAAGAGTCCAGAAAATTCTTAGAAAATTCTAGGGGGTTTCAGATGCCACTAAGCACTAGTGTTTAAAGTTTCATAGCAATCCGGGATCTATCCTAGCTCCTAGAAATATTCTAAGTTTGCTAGACAGTCCTTAATTATTATCCTTAGCGTGTCACTACACTAAGCAGGAATAAAGAGAGTTAGCTAACCCTTAGGCATAACATAAAGGGTAAATGCAGCAAATATAAACACACCAATCAAGTCCTTAGATCTAGGAGAGCCTAGGCTATGTGCTTGTGCAACCTACACATGCAAGGACTATGAAAATACTAAGTAGAGAAGCCTAATGAAATGATTAGTGAATGATTGGGACACAATCATTCACTAATCTTTCTCCCATATGAATTGCTCTTCATATACATAGCCTAGGTTTAAAGTTTCATAAGGGGTGGACCTCCCAAAATTAAAGGATTTAAATAATATGTAATTTTAAAATCATTTTTTAAAATACATAAATATTATAAATAATAATAATATAAATTTGAAAAATAAGATAATTAAAAATATCAAAATACTTCAGTTCATAAGCATAGGAGGTCTACCAGCCACTAAAGGGTTTTAAAATAATTTTTATTTTAAAATAATTATTTATATTAATTAACTAATATTTAAATAATTAAATAAGCAAGTAATACAGAAAATATCCAGAAAAGATAGAATCAGACACAGAAAGTATTTTTAAATTAAAATTCACATTTTTCTGAAAAGGGCGAGGTATTATACGTCAAAATCCGAATTAAAACGAGAAAGTTATGATTTTCCTAAGTTAAATAGGTTAAAAATAATTTTTAAATATTTTAAAATAATTAATATTTTTTAAAAAATAATAATTAATAATTTTAAAATAAATCATATATAATAATATCTGGATTTTAAAATAAATTTAAATAATAGTAAATGAAATAACTTTAAAATATTAATAATAATATAATAATAGTCAAGATAGTTTTAAAGTATTAACAATATAATAATAATAATAAAATAATAATATTATTAATCTAGTAATGTTAAAATAATGTTAATAATAATAATAAACTATTAATATAATAATAATAAAAATATTAATCATAATAATAATATTATTAGCATAATAATAATATTAAAATAATAAGATTATAATAATAGACATTATGAAAATTAAAGTAAAGGTAGTATTATTAGAATAATAATATTATACTAATATGAATATTAGCACAATAATAATATTATTAAAATAATGAGATTATTATTAATAATATTAATATTATAATGATGCTAAATAAATGTTAAATTAATATTATAATAATATAATAATTATTATAACAATATTATTATTAGAATAATAATAATACCATTAATAATATTATTAATATTATAATAATATTGAATAATATTAAATTAATATTATAATGATATAACTATTATTATAATAATACTATTATTAGAGTAATGATAATACTATTAATAATAATGCTAATATTATAATAATATTAAATAATATTAAATTAATATTATAATAATATAACTACTATAATAATAATATTATTATTAGAATAATAATAATACTATTGATAATAATGTTAATATTATAATAATATTAAATAATATTAAATCAATATTACAATAATATAACTATTATAATAATAATAATATTATTAGAATAATAATAATACTATTAATAATAATGTTAATATTATAATAATATTAAATAATATTAAATTAATATTATAATAATAATAATATTATTAGAATAATAATAATACTATTAATAATATTATTAATATTATAATAATTAATATTATAATAATATTAAATAATATTAAATTAATATAGCTATTATAATAATATTATTATTATTAGAATAATAATAATACTATTAATAATCTTATTAATATTATAATAATGTAATATTAAATTAATATCATAATAATATGACTATTATTATAATAATATTAAATAATATTTAAATTTGAAAAAAAATTTCAGATTTAAAATATATTTAAAAAAATATAAATTTTAAATTAAATAATATATATGAAAATATCGGCGGCGGCGACTCTCAGGATGCCACGTGGCGGCACGGGATTCGCCCGTTCAAACCGCGGCCAATCATTGCCGGCGGCGCAATCATTGCGCCGCCAAGCAATGATTGCCGCAATTATGTGGCAATCAAGCCGCTGACCGCGGCTTACTTAGCCACGTAGGACAGGGGTCGCGGACCGCTGGTTCGTCCGCGGTTCGAACAGACGTCCCAGATCCGTCCGGACGGCGGGATCCTGCGACTGCTCGACGTACACGGTCGGACGGGAGCTCAAAACAACGCGATCCTGACCCCAGATCATCAGATCAACGCCCAGGATCTCGCGGCAGACAGCTAGGACGAAAACTGAAGGCCTGAGCTATTTTTTGACGATTTCTCTCGATCGGATGGATGGAATCGAGCGAAATTTTAACCCTAGACTAAGCTCATGAACAGAAATCATGTGGATATAATATTTTGACCTAAAACAATCTATACAAAACGATATTTAAATCCAAACTATGTGACCTATGGTAAGGGTTTTGAGGAATTTTCACCGTTGGATTAGGGAGATTTTGGCTAGGTTGCACTTGTAGACTGTCCTCGCACACTTCTCTAGTTGAACACACGATCAGATGAGCTCCAGATCGAGTGGATTGGAGCCTTGGACGTCCCAAACTTCGGGTCGCCGGAATCTCGCCGCCGGCAAACGTAGACCGTCGGGATTCGAGTAGGGAAGGGTGGGGGGAGATTATAGGAGCTCTCTCACCAAATATCTCGGGCTGAGGGGCCTTGGGGAGAGAGAGAGATCAAAAGCCCCTTAAAATAAACCCTAAATCCTCTATTTAAAGACTCAAACCTTTGATCAACGGCCTAGATCTATCCTAGGGCTAATTAGGAGGGAAAATAGAAGTCTTGGCCGTGGGTTTAGGTTTTGGATAGATTAGGAAAGGGTTATAACTTTAAATAGCATTTAAATGGGTCAAAATTGACCCATTGAGACTTGGGTTGACCAAGTCATGGGTTGACTTGGTCAACCTAGTCAAATGGGTCTAAAAGATGGAGGGGTTGAGCTTAGGTGGCCGAGGAATGGATTTGAATTGAATTAGGCCTATTAGAGCCTATTGGGTCAACCTGGGTTGACCTGGTCAACCAGGTTGACCCAAAGCCTGGGTCTGACCTAAAACAAGGTCAACAAGGCTTATTTCATGAAGTCACTACAAGTATATAAATAATGTTCAAGCTTGAAAATTCTACAACTTGAATCTAGCCAAGCATGGAATTTTCCAATGCCTCAAATTACCCTGGACCAAATATTATCAAGTCACACTAAGAACTATCCCTAACTATATCTTCAATATAAATATGGTAGATTTCCCAATGAATGTCACGAGCAAGGCGTATGTTTACTAACAATGCACTAAGTCAGTTTAGCCTCCACTTTGATAGGATTTTCTCTATAAACTTCGCCAAAAGCTTTTAGTTTGACTACCTTCACCTTCTTGGCATCAATTCCAATGTAAGGCTAGTCACAGCCTTCTTTGAAGACTCTATCTTGTTTAATAACTCCTTGGATATATGGATTTTTATCCATGACTCTCCCTTTAATGATCTCATTGCAAATAATTTTTTTTAGAATCTCAAAATTTCATGGTAGGCACTTAAAACTCCTCTTTGCCAGAAGATGACTCTTCTTCATTAGCTTTGAGATTTAACTCCAAATAAACACCAACATCTTTAGCATCACCAGTAAGGTCATCACCTCAATGACTTTGACATCAATAGGAAAGTCATCACTTATGACACTCTCCTCATCGATAGCTTTACCTTCACCAATGTCTTTCTCAAAAGCTGGCTCTCTTACACCCTATACTTGCTCCATCACTGGATAGTCAACTTTGAGCAACTCACCTCCATGATCTATTAGAGTCAACTGAATCATTAGGAGAGTTGCCTCCTCAAGGTCAACATAGGGATTAAATACTTACTTTGAGGCGTGTCGAATATAAAAGCTTCATAAAACTTTCTTAAAAAGGCCTAAAGATCAGAGGATTTTATATAGTTAAATTCTCCATATTGTCTTATTTTTGGAAAAGTTTTAGTCTCAACCTTAGTTATGGAAGTTCCTTCCCTTACCGGCCTCTCCAAAATTGCACCATCCACTTCCTTAATAACAACCTTTATAATACCAGAGGTTCTTTAATAAGTGGTTATCTTGATATATTGAGGACCGTACTTCTCTTAGCCTTCTTCCACTTAATCAACATCTTTTTAGATGAATGCATCTTCCAATAAGGGCCTTCATAAATATGGAAGATCCTTAGGATCTTATCACCAATAACTAAATTTGGAATGGATTCAAACATCTACATCATTATACAAATAAGATCTCTATAATAATTAAAGAATAAGAGCACAATAATAGAAACACACAAAAATAAGATTTTAAAAATTAGCCATGAACCTTAAATTATAAGTGTTAATGATACTATGCCAACCAAGCATCAAAGATTTATGCATCTAGTAAAGAATGCTCTTGATCAACTCAAGTCAACCAAGTTGAATTGGATTTGTTGGAATTTTAATTCTCCTATCACTATACGTTTCTTGAAAAGGAAAAAAAAGAGAATAATGGAAGTAATGTCCACCCATATTTTCTTGGGTTAGGTCAATCAAGTCATTATGAGAACTTAAATTGGGTCATTTGTCGCTAATTGTGAATTGACTTACATTACATGTAACACAAAATTAGAAAAGTTTGAAGTAACGCAAAACCTCAAATAGTCTACTACATAACTTTTTTGAGTTGGAAGAGAGTAAGTCTTAATTAGACCTTAGTAATGAGTTGTTGAATTCTCCCACATGAATTATAAAGTTGCCCATTTGACAAAAAAATATATTCATCAAAATAACTGGATAACTTACCCTAAGTATGTACTCGTCAACTGACTTAAGGATTCTCATTAAAAAATCACACAAAAAGCACTCACCTCAATTTAAAACTTCTTTAGAGTTCACAAGTGATATCCAACTAAAGCTTAACTCACATGCAACACAACTACTTACACCATGTGCAATCTTGGTAGACCATGTGATTACTATATTCTTGTCATCCCATATCTCCAAGTCTTCGATTTTGTGTGTGTGTGCGGCGGGGGGGGGATTAAAAGTGTGGCGTTAGATTTTGGATGTTTTTATTAAGGACTCCTTTATTCTTACTCAAATGATCTTCACATAATAATATTCAAAAAGAAGAGAAAAAGTTTAATTATTTAACATCTGCATTATTTATACATGAAAAAATTCATATTGACCTACCAATCAACTTTGATAAAGTATATCATGTCAGCATGACTTTTAAGATAACGTTACATGTCCAATTATTTATTTCTAATAATATTTAATATTGATATCAAAGTCAAGATTATGTATAATAATATCTGTTAGCACTAATTAATCATGAAGATTAGGTCTTTCATTGATCCATTCATCAATGTAAAGATTATAATGATTTTATGCAAATCTCAAAGATGATATGATTTAACAACTCACCTTTCGATCAATTAGGATCATAAATCTCAAAGATGACATAACTCATTCTAATCATACATTTTGTCTAATTATTAGAATGTCTTTCACTCGAACACCAATACGTGCTTCTAAAATAAAGGAAGCCTCAATCTTTTAATTCTTAATTAAATTCTCTACCTTTTATCTATGTGTAACACTAACACAAAGGGATTCTCAATATTTTTGTTCTCGGGGCACTAAATAGAAAATGAGATTAAGCTAAAAATGATCTTATTTGAAAATCTTAATTGGCCTAAAATTAATTTTTGATACACACATTTGATGGGATGGCTTAATAATTATCAATTAGAAAATGCATGGGAAGCACACATGCATTATCTATTGTTGTTAGAGTTGAATTACAAACCATGTGCCTAAGCTGATTAGATGGAGCCCAAAGCAAAGTGATTAACAATGTGGAATTATTCCTTAGGTGGATCTAGGGATAGCCTTTAGAACTTTATTCTTTTTCAAATAAAATCGGGTTAATTTATAGATTTCATAAGAGATATTTGTCCTTATAAAATTATTCGTCTATAATTCTTACAAACTTGTGGTTGAGATCACATCCTTTTATTAAAAATTTTTGCTCACATAATGCTACTCCCATCTTTGGATATCAACAAGGACATCAATTCCTTAGGAATAATGTAAATCAAGTAATTCCTTCATAATTATGATATATATTGTGTAGAGCAACTAAACTTTCGCAAAGTTATTAGTAGAAAATTATTCAAAAGATTTCGTTAAAACACATCTATGGAGCTTGTAAATATGTCTGAGAGTTCATTGAGACTTGAAACAAGAAAAAAAAGAACTAAAATGAAATTGAAATTGTGTGAATAATGAGGTTTTAGCTTTTCTAATTGTATATTACAAAGATGATAATTTGTGAAAATGGGTAGTTAACTTAAGGCCACAAAAGACCTGGGAAGATTAACTAGAAGTTTGTACTTTGACTTATGCTTATTTTTTAGTCAAATGATATTTTTTTCAGTATATATTTCCTTCTATATTTCTTGTTAGTCAATTCAAAAACATTCTTCACTTCTTTTACTCCATTATTTTCCTCTGGCAAAAGCATTTAACACATTTTCTTCGTGCCATGGAGATGAAGACGACTAAGTCCTTCCAATGACGCTGCAACTTTTGCTTGGTGGTTTGGCGAATAGTGGATCCTTCATGCAATGAAGATGAGGAAGATGCAAATAACAACTTCCTATAAACTTCATTTACCCGACAACAGATTCAACAACAACAACAACAACATCAAACCTTTGTCGTCCCACTACGTGAGGTCGGCTATATGAATTCTTTTTCTCCATCATGTCATGTTAAAAGTCAAATTCTCGTCTAGATCTAATTAAAAAAGATCACCTCTAATATTATCTAACCAGATCTTTTTAGATTTACCTTTACCTTTTTTAATATAAGCCAAATCTATTACCTCTACTTTTTTAATCGGATCATCCGAAAGCCGCCAACAGATAAGAAATAAAAATCCTCAGCCCAAAATGCAATGAATATCATAACTAGAAAGTAAACTCTAGTTCTAGCTGAAAGCTAGCTAGTTTTCACAAGATCCTTGTCATCATTACCTACATAGCTTCCTATGGTTTGGGAGTCTGCACTCTGAATTCTGCATGTTATGTGGCATGCGCTGAGTACTTGCACTGAATTCTGACCATATTTAAACTGGAACATTGGGTCTTGAATGTCAGATCACATGCCTGCCAACATTCCTTATAACCTTTTCAATCCCAGACCTTTTGTTTCTTACCAAATGACTTTTTGGAAGCAAACAGAAACCAAAGAAGATACAGTGATTTCTTCTTGAGAATGATGAAGCCTTTACGGGTAAGCAACTTGTCTTCTAGTTTTTGGACTCCAAGCTTAAGAATCAACACTTAATTCTTCGAGACTAATATAATTAGTTGGCTTAACTTACCTCATTCTCCATATATGCTTATGAGAGATTCTTCTTATGACAATCCTTGGAAATATTGCTTGCATGTATTGATACAGTAGTCTTTTAGGGAATCATTTGGACAGGGAATTTCAGGTTGGTCGGCTTATATTGAGAATGTGATCAGCAAAGCCATGAGTTCCTTTGTAGAGATCAGCATAGTAAAAATCCAACAAGGAAACTATCGATCGGAGTTCTTCTTTTTCTTCTTCGTTTAGAACTTTTGATTATTAAAATCCAAAGCAAAAAACCATGATGTAAGGAATTCCCTACAGAGTTTTCCATATTGGATCGTTTAAGTTATCTCCCAGCGTATTTTGTATAGAAATTTGTGTGGTTTTGGGTGCTTGTTTTTATCAATAATAGATTATTATAATCTTAAACCTCAACGGGAAAAATTAATGTTACTAATTAATAAACGATTCCTTAAAGATTTTTATTAAGGAATTCCTTGAACTTATCTTAGATTTGAAGTTGTCAAAATTGAAACCGTTAAAAGCAGAGTTCAACTTGGCACTTAGGATGAACTCGTCTGAACAATTTAGCATGGTTGCTAGAACTAGCCTAAGCATTCGTTCGGCACATCTTTTGGTCACTATTTTTTTGCTACTTTCAAGAAATTTCTGAACTAAAAAGCTGCGATAGAAAATAGTAAGAAAATTGTCATAAGCTAAGCCTCAATTTCTTATAGTCAGCTAGCGACTTCAGAATTAAATCACAATCATTGATAGTTGTTTATCAATTATTATAAAAAAATACATATCTAAATGTTAAATGGATGATGGGTAATTTCTTATAGGAATATTCTAAATAAAAATTGGATTTTTATACAAAGATGTTTTGTTGAGAGCAATACAAAGGGGTTAGAACAGTTGCCACGCGCATCATTCAATGATATGATCGTAAACATTCCAACGTTTTTCAACAAATTTCATGATAAAATCAATAGATTTCCACAATGATAAAATCAGAGGATGAACAAATTTATGTTAAGATTATTTCCTATCATCAACATTTTTCATCAAGGATAAAATCATATCTAAGATAAGTTTATAGTAAACAAATCTCATTGCATAGCACTATTTTTGTGTAGTTGTGTCGATTTGTCTTATATTTTAAAATAAAATATCCCAAAAAAATATAATTTTTTAAATTTAAGGATAAGGAAGGATAAAGCTGCTGAAGGATTTTTTATTTTTCTTGAAAATCCCAATGAGATGGAACAAAGACAGAAATGCATGAGGCAAAAAAATAATTTTTTTGGGGGGGTGAATTGTAAAACGTGTAGAAGGACAGCATACAAATGCTTAATACGATAATGTATGTATATATAATGTATAAATCATAGGAATGTATAGTTAAAAATAGGGGAGAAACCAAAGGTGCTATTGTGGCTCCATATACTTAAATTAAAAAAAAAAATGTTTATTTATTGGCTAAGGTAGGGCCAATAGATTTGGTCTTGGATTGATGATGTCTTTTAAGATTAAGGAATCCTTTGAAATTATTATTGATGAATGAATTTATAGTTGGTAGATTTTCTCTTCAATCTCTTAGAATTACACCCGGCCCTTTCAAGGTATATAATTTTTGGATAATATTTTTATATCATTACTTTATCTAAAATATGTAAGATTCATATGTATTGAGAATTACATTGCTATTTTTTGAAGAGGTCAATACAAATTGTTGGATTTGTAATGAGGCTTTCTAGTTAGCCTTCAAATTTTGGGTTTTTCAATGAGTATCTAAAGGTTATGTTTGGCTTGTGCTGCACGAAATGAAAGTATATATCGATGTGCTTGATAAGTTCATGAAAATTAGGATTGGTGCCAATATGAATAGCGCACGCTTGATTATTACAAAAAATAAGTATAAGAGAAGATGCTTCAATTTGGAAATCTTTTACCAGCTGAGTAAGTAAAATGAGTTTACTGACAATAACAGTCAAGGCCTTATCCTCTGCCTTTGCTAAGGATCCTCAGATGGTGGATTGCTTCTTAGCCTTCCAAGATATCAATAGATCTCACAAGAAAGTAAATTAATGAGAGATAGACCTTCATTTGTCCAGAGAGGATTCCCAATTTGCATTGAGAAAATTCTTTACTTGCAAAGATAGAAAACTAGAAAAGAATATTCCTTTCCCCAAAGATGACTTGAGGTAGCGTAGCAAGTAGTTTGCTACCATCAAGTGTGGTTTTTGATGTTGAGACATGCTTTGACTAATTTTATGTTTGGTTAAGGTGATCTCAGGATGGAATAAATAAATGGTCCTATAAAATGTTGATATTGTGAGGCATCACATAAGAGATCACAATCACATTGAGGACTCCATTTTCTTCCATAAGTTATATTTTGTAATGTCATTGGGTTGGATGAGACCATTGCTAGATCGAGCAATTTATAGGCGTAAAAATAAATTTCAACTCACCCAAATTCGTGAGTTTGAGCTAAGTGCATAAGAATGATTTTAACTTATTAATGATGATTAATGACAATCCAGTGATAATGATATCATTGATATAGATAATAGTGTGAAGAATGTGGGGCCAATTCTTTTTAAGAATAGTGAGTAATCTTAGTTGGATTTGGTGAAATAAATAATAGTTAGCAACATGGAGAACTTTTAATATCATTGGCATGATGCATATTGGAGCTCATAAATTGATTTATGTAATTTGCATACAAATGTTCTTTTGTTTGATGCATCCCTCCTACTGATATAACTAGGTGGTAGGTCCAATATAGTTATTTAAATTAGGCTTCGTTTGGGACGGCTTTCTTGCTGCTTCTTAAAGCGGCTTTCTAGTACAAAAAAATTAATTTTTGTACTAGAAAGCCGCTTTAAGAAGCAGGAAAAAAGCTGTCCCAAACGAACCCTTAATCTCCATTCAAAAAGGAGTTTTTTCTATGTAATTGAGTGGAACTAAATCTTTGTGAGTAGCTATGGCCAAGAGCATCTTAACTGTAATGGTTTTGGAAACTTGAGAGAAAGTTTCTAAGAATTCAATTCCTTCTGGTTAGGTATAACCCTTTGCATGACATGTTACTCATATTTGTTTATGGAGCCATTCAAAATTGTGCTTTATTTTGTATGTCCATTTACACCTGATTGAAGTTTTCATGGTGACAAAATAATAATTAACTAAATGCAATTGCCCTCGAGTGCCTGAATTTCAAATTTCATGATCTACCACCATTATGGAAATTCGACCATCTTATCATGGTTTTGTCTTTTGAATTGAGACAATATGGTTAAGACAAAATTCTTGTAAGGACTAGACAAAATTATGAGAGATAAAATCAAATAAAGGATAACTGTTAGTATCTCTATGTGATTACTTTTTGGATGAATGTGTGTCAACATATTTGTTATAAGTTAGCATGTTGTACTGACATTCACACATGTAGGGTCTTCTTGAGGAAGAAGAAGTTCCTCTTGAGCTTCTTGGGAGAGAGAGGGAGAGAGAGAGATGAAGGAAAGAGGGAGAGAGCTAAAAACAGAACAATCTTATTGCTTTTCTTGTGTCTTCCTTATTACAAACTATAGCATCTATATATAGACACTAATGGTAGCACAAAAAGCTAATAAGAACCTAAACTAACGAAAGTACAATTATAAATTTGGACCAATCACAACAACACAAGTATGAGGGCATTCTAGTTGTTCGATTGGAGCTCGGAAGCAATTGATTATTATCGTGAAGGGTGGTGTCATTTATGATGTTAAAAGGATTGTGATTTTCATCTAATATAAATCTCATGATATGAAGATTACATTTGCTCTATATCATATAGTTTGTATAGGTAACAACTAACATGGATGAAATTTAGTACGTTGTATAGATAACAAATACATTCCATAAATTAAAAAATAAAATAAAATAAAAATTTTGATGCTTCTTTGAAAAATGATTGGATGCTAAATGAGGAAGTTATAAATTTGCATAGTCATTAGTCAACCATTTTGTCATAATATATATTTCCTATCACAAGCTTTTTTAATAACTGAATGAGTATTCAATGCACTGTCCTTTAACATTTTTGACATTTGGCATCAATGGATGATAAATTGGTTTTAATTAGTAAGTAGCCAATGGTTTCTTCCTTCTTTAATAAAAATATTTTTTGTTTCAATTTTAAGCTTTTATTTGATTTAGTCTTATTTGGTTACTTCAAGTTAAAGGTTACAATTAAAGAAACAATATAAAAAATAATTAAATTAATGATTTTGTTAATGGTAATTAGATTCTAATATTTATTTTCAATTCCATGAATCACTTGAAATTTTCTTGAATATTATGACATATTTTTCCCATTAAAAATATATAAAAATAAAATTATTGTTTTTTAGGTGAGCCCTTCATTTGTCCTGCTTTTATTGTCATATGGTTAAAGGTCACTTCTTTTTGTGATTCATGAGTAGTATTTCTAATGCTCTTGTTGCCATCGTGTAGGAAATGATTTCTCATATAGAAGTGATATATCATCAATAAATTCACTTGATTAAGTATGGATCTCGACTAGAGGTGTAAATGAGCCGAGATGGTTCAAGCTCAACTCGTTAACGAGCTCGCGTGCTAGCTCTAGCTTAACTCGTTAACGGGCTCGTGAGCCGAGCATATCGAGCTTCGAGCTCGAGCAGAATTTCGAGCTAGGTGATGCTCGACTCGATTACTCTCGAGCGGCTTGATTAGCGATAGGAATTAAATAAGCGCGGGCGAACCACGGAAGGCGGAAGGCTTGAGGAAGGCGGAAGCATGAGCGAACCGCAGAAGGCGGATCGGTTGACTGCAGAAGGCTCACGAGCACGTTTTCAGTGGCGTGAGCCAAGCTCAAACTCACCTTTTGAGCTCGACTCAAGTTCGAGCTCGAGTTCAAGCTCGGGTTTTGGCTCTCGAGTAGAGCTCTAGTTAGCCCTAAGCTCGACTTGACTCGTTTGAACCCCTAATCTCGATGTATATTGAAATTAAAAATTTTTAGAATTAAATTCAATACCATCAAAACTTTGATTCTAGTGAAGTTAAAGCCAAATTAAATGTTTTGATGAGAAAAACTCTTATTGGAGTCTAAATAAGCTCATATCAATCACTTGAAGCACAACTAGAAGCTTCATTATTTTAATTGAAGGACCAAATGATCTCAGAATATTACAAGTTCATAGTCAAATCAAGCATCTAGACAAGGGTAATGCAATAAGCCTTTGATCACTTAAGCTTGAGATCACTACCACCCAATTACAATTTCTTGATTACCCTCCTCCACCAATAATATGCCAACTACCTTCAGCTAAATATGATATCCCAACCTCTGTCTTCCAGTTACAATCCTGACCATTAGTGAATGATTGCAATCTCCTATCCACCATGAATCAACTACTATCTTTTGAACATTATTGTCTTACAATGATCTTTCAACCAATGTTGCCCGATTGCGGCCTCATGACCACCATCGCCTAATTATGATCTCTCAATAATTGTCATTCGTCTATGGTTTCTTGATTGCCACGGTCAAATTATTATTGCTTAAATATAATTTTCAGAACACCATCCTCTTAATATGATCTCCTGACCACCATCACATGAGTACAGTCTCCCAACCATCGTCATCCAATTATAATCTTCCAACACCATTTCTCGATTTTAATCTTCTGATCACTATTGCCAAAGTATGTTCTCACAACCACCAACACCCAACTATATTCTCACATCCACGTCTATCATCTAACTAAGGTATCCTGACTATCATAACCCTCTTATGATTTCTCAGCCATACTTTCCTAATTACGATCGTCTTACCACCATCACTAGACTATTAATATCAAATTATGATTTCTTGACCATCATCATCTAACTAGATTCTCCCGACCACCGTCCCTAAGGACGGTGTCCAAAGTACTACTATTTGACTACAATCTCATGATCATTTTCTCTCAACTACTACTGCCTGACCATTGTCGTCTCACTATGACCTCCTTATAACCATCTATTGACTACAATCTCTCGGTCGTTATCTCCTAGTTACAATGAATCAAAACCAACACCAATGACGATTGACTTTGTTGCCTACCATCACCAACTATAATGATGCATGCCATCATGCCCATCACCAATTAAATTAATGTATGTAGTTGACACATACTCCAGCCCTCGACATCAAAACTAATATTTATAGTGGACTTATTTACTTCTGATCTTCTCTCTTTAAGGGATATGATATAACATATCATAAATAATCTCTAGAAGACAACCCGATCCATTGTTATATTTAATACCTTCGGTAGTGGGCCAAGGGTAATGGGTAACCCTAACTATAGTCTTGCAAGGACATTCATATTAACATCTCAAGTATGATTATAGTTGAGCAAATCCTTCCATCCATCATTTGTCTATGCATCCGAAATAACCCTACTGACCACTATCTTTCCTTAAGTTTCTAGTAAATAAAAGACTTTTTACAGAAAACTTTCAAGTGAGTCTTAAGTTCTCTAGTGTCTCTTGTAACTCTTCTTCTATTTGTGTGTGCACTTGATCTTAATACAAAGCTATAACATTTTCTTTCAACCGTTATGAATATTCTAGCACACAATAAGAAAAACAAGAATTATTTTGCACTCAATTCATATATTCATTAAGGGATTGTTTGATTTGTTGAAAAAGAAATGAAAAGTGAAAGAAATGAGTGCATTTGATCTAAGGTATTTGGGTGCGTGTAAAACAAATGCATGAGATTAATTTTTTTCGTTTAATTTGAAGTAAAATGAGCATATGTAAAGTAGCTGCATCGACAACAAGGGCCAACATTAGGTAGTGTTGACAAGAGTTGTGGTGAATGCCGACGAATGCGATGATGGCTATATGTGGTCGTTGATATTGGTGATGGTTGACGACAGACTCTGACTGCAAATGGTGGTGGTGATATTCAACAACTAAAATATAAAAAGGCGGAAAGTTTACAGTGTATTATAGATCAGCCAAATCGACCGATTTCCAAATATCCAAAAAAATTAAGTAAAATGTGAATTCTAAAGGGGCCAATGGATTACATTGCATTTAAAATTCATCCTATCAACATTTCTCAATATAAATGTATTTGAAATACATTATATTCCTAATCCAACAACTCAAAGAGCCTTTTTAAGTCAAAAATTAAGGAGCATGTGCAAAAACAACACATTTTTTAATATGTTTGACATTTTATATAAATTAAGTCATAGTCTTCAAGAAAGGAAAATTTTATCAGGAGCTCATAAAGCTTCGTTTGGAACGACTTTTGTATTGCTTTTAAAGCTATTTTCTAGTACAAAATTTTGTGATTCTAATAATTTTTGTACTAAAAAGTTGCTTTAGAAAGCTGTAAGAAAACTTTCCCAAACAAAATCTAAATCTACTTGATGTCCCCACAAATAAACAACTAAATGATATTTTTGTAAGAATCTATAGATCAAATAAGATTTAGACATTTTAAAAAATGTGGAAATTAAAAAAAAATAGTACAAAATAAATTAGAAGACAATTTTCTTATAAAACATATTTCATTTCTTTATTTGTGGTGGGACACTAACTTTAGATTTATTCTGACCCCCTGATAAATTTTTTTTGGCACGTTGGCATTTTTCTCTTATAAAATAAATTTTCTTATTTTTCAAAAAAACCCCTTTAAATAATCCGTGTCACTATTTTCTAATCCTTAATTATTTTACTTGTTTCATCGTAGGACCCAATGGTTATGTCCTGTTGTACGAAATTTGTAATTATCAGAATTGTAAGGTCTCATAAGACAAATAAATAAACATAACTTGAGCTTGAAGCAGGAAGAAAAAATTAGAGAGTATTTTAAAGTAATGGGAGACAAGCTTAAGCCGTTGTTAAGCATTAATTAATGCAAAAGTCGTCATCAGTGCCTGTCATTAAAATAATGATCGCAATTAAGCTGAATTTGGGTTGTAATTAGCTTTTTTTTTGGGAACCGAGAGGTAATTAGAAGATTTAATGAAACGGCGACTAATTTATTTGATTTGTTTTTTATTAACTTTATTTATGTGTGCAAATAATTTTAGAACTTATTTTTAATGATTTTCTATATGAATTATTGAAAAAAAATATTATACGAATATTCTGATATATTTTATGTTAGGAGGGGTTTGAATGTCATTAGATTTATGTTAAGATTAGTGCTTATATATGATTTCATAAGTTGCACTAGTCTAAGTAAAAATTTAAGGCAATTTAAGCTCATTTTTATATAAATTACATCAAAATATTCTCACGCAATATTTTACATTCATGATCTTGATTTGATAGCATTTTAAACTTTAATGTGATTTAAAAATTTATATTTTATTCATTAAAATTGTCAATAATGTTTTTTTATTTTAATTATACTTGATACGTCATCGAAAAATTATCTTGATCGGGCACGAATCTCGAGGAAAAACTCAAGTTGGAAACTTCAAAAATTAATTCGGAGACTATTTAAACTCCGATTTCAGCAAGCTTACAGTCGAACTGAGCGTCTCGGAAATACGAATCCAACGACACCAAATTCGACTCAATCCGAGCCCAAGTGAGTCCAAATCAAGTACCCGAAGTGCTGTTGGAAGCATCGAACAGCAATTTGAGTTACCAAACGGTCTCCGATTTTGACGAGCTTATAGTCGAATCGAGCGTCTCGACGAGACGAATCCAACAAGCCCAAGATCGTAGAATTCTGATATCATTAAGACCTTCAAATGCTTGATAAACGGTTCACGATCAAGGGATTCAATATCGGCCGTTCATCCGGATCACTCCCTATTTGCCCCTGATCCCTCACATATTTACAGGCTATGCCACTCCAGAAAAACTATAAATAGCCCCTCATTTCTCTTAAGAGGGGACCCAAGCCAAGAAGAGAAGAAGAGAAGAAAGAGAAGAAGAAGAGGAGAGAAGTCTAGGAGGGAATAACTCCTCCTCGACCACCGCCGGAACACCGCCGGAACTCCGCCGGAACACTGCCGGAACACCACCAAAGCACCACCAGGCGCCGGAGGGACGCCGGAGCTCTGCCCGACACGGGAGCAACGTCGGAATTCTGCCCGACGCCGGAATTCTACCCGACGCCGGACTTCTTTCCAAGTGACGCCGGAATTCTGCTCGACACCCCGAGTGACGTCGGAACTCTGCTTGTCCTTGTAACTGATACTCATTGTAATCTGATCGTCCTGAATTTAAAGGACGGATCAGCCTCGTGTACTTCAAACGACACTAGTGGAACTATTTCAACTGGGCATGGCCCCGTGGTTTTTTCCCTTTCCAGGGTTTTCCACGTAAAAATCCTGGTGTTACTATTTCGATTCTGTTTGTGTGCTGAATATACGTACAACGCTGAGACGGAAATATTAAACTCTATCGCCGCGTATATTTGAGTCCGCAACAGTTTGGCGCCGTCTGTGGGAAAATTATCCCACAACTTCAAGTATTGCTACGATGGTCAATAGGCGTAGCAATCGCCTCATAGGAGCCTCCCGCTCTCACTCTCCCCAATCCAGAAACCAGTCTATAAGTCGTGGACATCAAGTTTCTGCCTCCTTTCTTCCTGGGGGGCAACACATTACTGGAGAAGGAACCTCAGGGCCTTCTTTGGAGGAGCGAATCCGAAAGATGGAAGAATCTCAAAACGAGATCCTACACCTCCTGCGAGAGACTCGACAACCGACCCTAGCACCTCAGGAGGAGGTTCTTCTCCCTCGAGATCCGCCACGTGTTGAAGCTGTTCAAATCGAACATCTTCAAGCTGAGATTCCTCTTCCTCCACCCAGGAGGCGTTCGCAGTCACATCAAGATAACGAACTGGCTGATACAGCAAGTTCTACCCATCCTCCGCACACAGGTCGGCAATCTCTCCTTCCTCAAGACCTCCCTGAGGAGCTAGCCCAACATCACATTGCTGAGCTCCCTCGCAATACCCTACGCCATGAACTGCGACGATTGGTTCGAGAAGAGTTTCCTACAGTAGGCGTAAGGCAACCTCTTCATCAGTGGGACTTCCAGGATTCGTCACCCCTGACGGAAGCTATTCTTCAACACCCTATTCCGACAGGATTCAAACTACCGAACATCGACCCCTATGACGGGACAACTGACCCGTACGAGCATATCGATCATTATCGAACAATTATGCATATCCAGCGAGCCTCAGACGCGCTCCTCTGTCAGGTCTTTCCTGCCACCCTCAAAGGACAAGCTCGAACATGGTTCTATTCGCTTCCAGCCGGAACCATTCCAATGTTCGTCAAATTGGCAAAAGTGTTCGTCGAACAATTTGTCGCCAATCGGAGAATTACTAAGGACTCTTCTCACCTCTCGGGGATCCGTCAGAATGAAAGTGAGTCCCTCAAGGAATACTTCAAGAGATTTTCTATTGAAGCTCGTCAAATTCCGGGAGTAGATCCCGAGTTACTTAGAGGCGTTTTCCTCGGAGGGCTTCGTCCGGGCCCCTTCTACTCAGCACTTATGCGAGACACGGTCCCTTCGTATGCCGACCTGATTCATCGTGTGGAGGCACAAATCTCCGCAGATGAAGCCATAAATGCTCACAGAAAGCAGTTCGAGCAGACAAATGGGAAGCGCAAAGGTGCTCCTGGGATGGATAATTCTTCCTTACAATGGAAAAAGCAAGGGAATAGCAATCTACCTCCTAGGCCCCCATTACCACAACAAGAACCTCGGCAGGAGAAAGAGTACACTCCGCTCAACACATCTCGAGCAAATGTGTTAATGGCGATTCAAGATCAGGACAAAGTGAAATGGCCGCATCCTTCGAAGCCAAATACAGGAAATCAAGATCAGTACTGTCACTTTCATCGTAGTCGTGGCCACTCTACTGAAGCGTGTTGGCAACTTAAGGATGAGATTGAAAGACTTATCCGCCAGGGCTATCTTCGACAGTTTATTGGGAACCCACCTACCCGAGAAGAAGCTCGCCCCACTGGGGGGCAAAATCAACAACAACAAAGACAACCATTGAATAATATTCAAATGGTTGGTGAGATTGAGTAATGTTGCAACTTGAACCTTTGTGTTAGTAATACTACTTGTCATGTGTCACCATGTATCTCTTTTATGATCAGTAGGATGTCATTCTAATGTCCTTAGTATTTCTACCAAGTCGAATGATGTCCCTATATGTATCTCTTCTGTTGTACAAGGGAATTATTGTCTTACAGTAATATAATGTGTTGTTCGTCCAGTTTTGATATTGTCTCTTTCTTTAAAAAGAATATAAATGACAATGAAAAACTACTGACAAATATAGTCTCTTTATCCTTGATTCGAGAAATACACAATCTTTATTGTGTCTCAATCACTGGATGATCAATCCCAGGGGGATTCGATCCGACCTCTTCCATACAGGTTAACGTCGTCGAGCAAAGGCTCCGACATACAACCTCGGATAGGTCTCACATCCTTGGTGGATTCTCTCGACCTCTTCCATATAGGTTAACGTCGTCGAGCAAAGGCTCCGACATACAACCTCGGATAGGTCTCACATCCTTGGTGGATTCTCTCGACCTCTTCCATACAGGTTAACGTCGTCGAGTAAAGGCTCCGACATACAACCTCGGATAGGTCTCACATCCTTGGTGGATTCTCTCGACCTCTTCCATACAGGTTAACGTCGTCGAGCAAAGGCTCCGACATACAACCTCGGATAGGTCTCACATCCTTGGTGGATTCTCTCGACCTCCTCCATACAGGTTAACGTCGTCGAGCAAAGGCTCCGACATACAACCTCGGATAGGTCTCACATCCTTGGTGGATTCTCCCGACCTCTTCCATACAGGTTAACGTCGTCGAGCAAAGGCTCCGACATACAACCTCGGATAGGTCTCACATCCATGGTGGATTCTCTCGACCTCCTCCATACAAGTTAACGTCGTCGAGCAAAGGCTCTGACATACAACCTCGGAAAGGTCTCACATCCTTGGTGGATTCTCTCGACCTTTTTCATACATGTTAACGTCATCAAGCAAGGGCTTTGACCTACAGTCTCAAATATGTCAAAAAGGATGTCTCTCACATTCGTTCAGACTAATAATACATCAAAAGCATAAAGCATGTCTTACAGATGCAAGAACAATTCAGGTCCCTCTAGGGGACAAATCCTCATTTCATATACAATATCATTGGAGTTACATAAATCCAGATTCAGGTGTACATTTATTCTCACTAGAAGTTGAAATTGAAAAGTACATTGGCATCATCCATACAAACTAGTATCATCAAGCAATAAGCAACTTTAACACAGTCAAATATCCTTGGTGGATTTAAGTGACTTCTCCCTTACTGCACGCAAGCATCTCCTACAACTGCTCCTTCAAAGAAAGGACATAACTGGATCATCATCAGATCTCCACTCAGTGTTAGTGTATTGCCAAAATGTTGGCATATCACACTACTTCGGCTCCTTGATCCAGTAATATCTGATGTTGGCACACTTCAGTATGGATGAATATTGCCTTAACACAATGCCACTGGACACCCGCCATCATCGACCCTTCGTCGGATATCTGCCGGCGGTCCTTTACTTCATATCAGTCATCATCGGCTTCTCGTTCAACTGCTGATAGCAACACCGTTGAACTCTCTCCTTCTGCTCCCAACTTGGTCGTTGACTGCCAACAGACTTCCACCCGATCGTCCATCATCGACAAACTAACACCGAAATTCTATTCGATGCTAAGCTTCCTCCCGTTGGAGGACTTCTACACGCCGCCAGACCCTCGTCGGACTTCAACTCGACGCTAAACTTCTACCCAACGTCGGACTTCAGCCAGTCGTCAGACCCCCGTCGGATATCTACCCGACGCTGTACTTTTACGTGACGTCGGACTTCTGCCTGTCGTCAGATGTTTGTCGGGCTTCTACCCGACACCAAATTTCTACCCGTCGTGGGACTTCTTCTGGCCGACAGATTTTCGTCGGAGTTCTACCCGACGCCGTACTTCTTCCCGCCGCCGAACTTCCACCCGGCCGCTGACCGCCGCCAGACTTCATCCCGACCTTCGTCGGACCACCGCCCAGTCGCGGACCGCCATCGAACTTCAGCCCGACCTTCGTCGGACCACCGCCCGGCCGCTGACCGCCGTCAGACTCCCTCCGACTAACATCTCACCTCCACATGAAGGAATGAAAAAGAAAAGAAATTTCTAACTCCTGTACAAGAGGAGGGGCGTTGTCTCAAGTAGGGAAAATCACCTACTGAATAACATCGGAATGCCTCAACTGTCAGAAAGTCAGAATAAGAGAAAAAAAAGAAGAAGCCTCTAACTTCTGCGCAAAGAGAGGGGCGCCGAGTCGAGTGGTGAAAATCACCTACTCAAAAACGGCGGAAGGCCTCAAAATGCCAGAAACTAGAGAGGAGAAGAGAGAAGCCTCTAACTTCTGCGCAAAGAGAGGGGCGCCGAGTTAAGTAGGGAAAATCTCCTACTCAAAAACGGCGGAAGGCCTCAAAATGCCAGAAACTAGAGGGGAGAAGAGAGGAATACTCTAACTTCTGCGCAAAGGGAGGGGCGCCGAGTTAAGTAGGGAAAGTCACCTACTCAAAAACGGCGGAAAGCCTCAAAATGCCAAAAGCCAGAGGGAGAAAGGAAGAAGGGGCGAGTTTCTACTAGGTCCTGGGGGGTCTATTTATAGTTTTCTTTAAGGGGGGGAGGATTCCAAAATTCTATTAAATTTCCTGAAATTTTTCAAAATTTTCGGAATTTTTTGGGATTTTTCCGGATTTTTTCGGATTTTTAATCTCATGTGGGACCCGCAAATTAAAAAAAAAAAAATTTTTTTTTTTTAAAAAATGTAACCGCGCCCCGCGCGGTTATAACCGCGCGGTTCCGCGCGGTTCAGCGGGCAGACGCGCCCGCTGGCGCGGGCGCCGCCGCCGGCGGCGGCCGGCCGGCCGGCCGGCTGGTTCGGCCGCCTACGCGTTGCCGGGCTCCGATTTCGAGCCCGGACGGTCCAAATTGGACGTTTTTGGGGTCCCCGGACACGTTTTTCGACGTTCCGGACTCAATTTTGACACTTTCGGAGCTCAACGGGGCCTCTATGATCAAGTTCGAGCAAATATTTAATTTCTGGAACGCAATTTTTTGCGATTCGGCCAACGTAAAATACCGGAGAAAGTATTTTCGGACTCATGGAGCTTCGATGTCCGAAAATAGGGGGGCAACTGATACGTCATCGAAAAATTATCTTGATCGGGCACGAATCTCGAGGAAAAACTCAAGTTGGAAACTTCAAAAATTAATTCGGAGACTATTTAAACTCCGATTTCAGCAAGCTTACAGTCGAACTGAGCGTCTCGGAAATACGAATCCAACGACACCAAATTCGACTCAATCCGAGCCCAAGTGAGTCCAAATCAAGTACCCGAAGTGCTGTTGGAAGCATCGAACAGCAATTTGAGTTACCAAACGGTCTCCGATTTTGACGAGCTTATAGTCGAATCGAGCGTCTCGACGAGACGAATCCAACAAGCCCAAGATCGTAGAATTCTGATATCATTAAGACCTTCAAATGCTTGATAAACGGTTCACGATCAAGGGATTCAATATCGGCCGTTCATCCGGATCACTCCCTATTTGCCCCTGATCCCTCACATATTTACAGGCTATGCCACTCCAGAAAAACTATAAATAGCCCCTCATTTCTCTTAAGAGGGGACCCAAGCCAAGAAGAGAAGAAGAGAAGAAAGAGAAGAAGAAGAGGAGAGAAGTCTAGGAGGGAATAACTCCTCCTCGACCACCGCCGGAACACCGCCGGAACTCCGCCGGAACACTGCCGGAACACCACCAAAGCACCACCAGGCGCCGGAGGGACGCCGGAGCTCTGCCCGACACGGGAGCAACGTCGGAATTCTGCCCGACGCCGGAATTCTACCCGACGCCGGACTTCTTTCCAAGTGACGCCGGAATTCTGCTCGACACCCCGAGTGACGTCGGAACTCTGCTTGTCCTTGTAACTGATACTCATTGTAATCTGATCGTCCTGAATTTAAAGGACGGATCAGCCTCGTGTACTTCAAACGACACTAGTGGAACTATTTCAACTGGGCATGGCCCCGTGGTTTTTTCCCTTTCCAGGGTTTTCCACGTAAAAATCCTGGTGTTACTATTTCGATTCTGTTTGTGTGCTGAATATACGTACAACGCTGAGACGGAAATATTAAACTCTATCGCCGCGTATATTTGAGTCCGCAACAATACTCTTATTTAATTAATTAATGCAAAATTTAATGATAATTTATCAATATTTTAATTATATTTTAAATTTTAATTTATTAATATATTTCAATTTTTTCATTGAATTTACTTATTGTTAATTAGGTAGTTTAGGTATATTTAATTAACTTGAGCTTTTTTTTTTTAGCATTTAGGTCAATTAAGTCAAACTCACACACACATCCATACTTAAGATTCGAGCCCAAGACCTCTTGATTGGTAGCCAAAGCTCCCAACCGACAGACCAATAAGCTGCATTTTTTAGCTTAATTTTGATTTCATAAAGAGGTAGATAGCGAAATCCTAAGGATAAACTTAAATATTGACCCAATGCAATACAACCATTACTGATAGCAATATTGATTGTAATATGAAGAAGCTCTCCAAATAAATAAGAAAACAAAGCAATAAAAGTTGAATCAATATTTTCTTCTTCACATTTAGCTCTCATCTTCTCGATAGATGTTTGTATTCCCTTCCCATCATTAACATAAATAAAGTGATATATTTATTATTATTTTTATGAAGTATAATCTCTCACTTTATCTTTTGTTAAGCTTAGTAGAATATTTAGTATTTGTGTGATTGAAGCCGTAGGAGGATCTCATTCAATCACGAAAACTTATCGTTTATAATAGGGAGAAGCACTTGAAACAAATAAGAAAAGTAAGTAATAAAAGTAGAATCACCATCCTCTTCTCCATATTTACGTTTAGGGTTTAGGGACAGTTTTAGACTACTATTTTTTTCTTGCTTTCAATAAATTTTTGGACTAAAAAGTAACTTTATAAAACAGTAAGAAAACTGTCCCAAACAGAGCCTTAGCCTCCATCTTCATAACAGGCACGAGTGTTCCCTTTTGATCATTAACATAAATAAAGTGGTATATTTATTCTTCATTACAATCTATTGATTTATATTTTTTAGGCTTAGTAGAATATTTAATTTTTACGCGATTGTTGACATAGGTGGTTGCAGGGGCGAAGAGAGGGGGGGCCTAGGGGGCACGTGGCCCCCCCCCCCCCCCCCCCCGTGAAATTTAGAAAAGTCTGCGTCGGTCGCTTCCCGCGAGCAGTTTCAACCCCCCCACCCCCCCCCCCCCCCCCCAAAAAAGGGTGGTTCAACCAAAGTTATATTTTAGAATTTCAATTCTTGGTATGTTTGTTCTAATATATTCATTTGACTTTAGATAAAGCTTTATTAATACCTTAACTAATAGAAGTAACCAAGGAAAGTTTCTGAGTTCTATAAGTATTAGGTTCTTATAATGCTTCAGCTCTTTAATATCGCAAGCGACCTTAGCTTTCTGCGCACCACAGCACCTTTGTTTTCTGCAACTTTCCTAGGTGGATCTCTCGAGGTCACATCGAGGCCACATTGTGTTAATTATGGATTTAACATTCTTGAATATTTGATGTGGAGATACTTTGAATGTGACAGTGGCTTAAGATTTCAATACTCAGATTTATATTGTGGTATTTATAAATTGGACTAAGAATATAATGAGTTACGACTTTAATTAATATCCATAATGAGGGAGTTAATAGGCATAGTGAAAATTTGTTATTTATCTTTGATAAACAGTATGATAATTGTTGCGTCCAGGAGTATTCGCGGCGGTAGAGAAATATAAATTTACGTCTTAGCGTTGCATGAAAATCCAGCACACAATCAGATAAGAGAGAGGGTGCAGCATACATAAGAGACACCAAGATTTTTACGTGGAAAACCCCTAAAAAAAGGGGAAAAATCACGGGGCCTGGCCCAGCATGAATGAATCAACTAGTACTTGTAGTTGATTACAAATGAGGTCCATTTTTGGGAGAAGGCCTTATCTTGAAGTACATCTTATAGAGTACATTACATGGTGAGGATACAAAAAGTCATTATTGACATTTTCATTTGGTCTGAAGGACTGTACTCAGTGGGCGACGCGAGTCAGAAGGACCATAGTCAGCGGGCGACGGAGGTCAGAAGGATTGTAGTCGGCAGAGATCGTGGTCAGAAGGACCGTTGCCTGGCGATGGAGGTCAGAAGGACTGTTGCTTGGCGAGGGAGGTCAGAAGGACCGTAGTAGTAGTAGGGCAATACTTCGACAGAAGTCTAGACCTTATGCGGTTGTCCGACAAAAGTCCGGCGTCATTCTGATGTCAGGCAGAACTCTGGCATTACTTGGGAAGAATTCCAGCGTCATTTGGGCGTCCGGCGGAATTCCGACGGTGTTCCGGCGGTGGTCGAGGAGGAGTTGTTCCCTCCTAAGCTTCTCTTCTCCTTCCCCTCTTCGCTTCGGTCCCCCTCAAGAGAAAATGAGGGCTCTATTATAGATTTTCTGGAGTGGCATAGCCCGTAAATAGATGAAAGATCAGGGGCAGTTATGGAGTGATCCGGATGGACGGCTGACGTTGAATCCCTTGATCATGGACCGTTTATTGAGCATTTGAAGGCTCTAATGATATCAGAATTTGATGATCTTGGGCTCGTTGGATTTGTCTCGTCGAGCCGCTCGATTTGACTATAAGCATGTCACTTTTGGAAACTTTTTGGTAATTCGAATTATGGATTGAACCTTCCAAATGTGCTTTAGGTCTTTGATTTGGACTCATTTGGGCTCGGATTGAGTTGAATTTGGTGTCGTTGGGTTTGAATTTCTGAGACGCTCAGTTTGACTATAGGCTTGCTGAAATCGGAGTTTAAATGATCTCTGAATTAATTTTTGAAGTTTCCAACATGATTTTTGCCTCGAGATTCGTGCCCGATCAACATAATTCTTTGATGATACATCAATAATATTAATTATTTTTCATTGAGAAAACTCTTGAATAAGGATCAAAGTTTGATCATCGATCAAATAAGTCAATTTGAATTGCATGTTTTTTATGATAATCTTAGTGATGATATATAATTATAAGAGCAGATATATAAATGTAAAAAATTTAATGTTATAAATCTCCCGTATGACAGAACTCACCTTGGCCGGTTGGTTACGAGCTTTAGCTATCAACTGAAAGGTCTTGTGTTCGAGTCTTGAGTATGTGAAGTGTGTGAGAGTTTGCCTTAATTGGTCTAAATGTCCCCAAAACATCTCTCGTACAAACAGGTGTTGATTGCACTTCATGATCAAGTTATTAGTTATAATAGTTTAAATTCAAAGGTCGTTCATGTTAATGACCTGGGCATGGTTGAAGCAAGGTAGTCCTCCTTTCATGATCTATTATCAAGTTCAAAAGAATTCCTTCAAAATTAAGGGCAACCTCACTGCAATAGCAACAATGCATTTTCTCTCGCCAACTATCAGCCATTACTACATCAATTGTGTTTGAAACTATTCTTGGTTGGGGGGGCAACCTTTTTTGTAACCTCGAAAGGCCTTTCACGTCAACATCCTGAGCACAGTTGAAGCAAGGCAGTCCCTTTACCATGACCTATTATCAGGTCTAAAGAAAGCCCTTCAATATTGAGGGCAACTTCACTACAACAGCAAGCAGACATTATTCCATCACCTCTCAACAATTATCCATCGTTGCATCGGTTTCATGGGAAATAAATTTGTACTAGGGGGGCAACCTTGGTTGCAATCTTAAATATAATTGTGGCCAAGTCAATCCACCCAAATATCTTCTGGGTAAAAAAAATGGCATCACTAGTAATAATTTTTCATAAAGCTTTTCACAAATACAAGAAGGCTTTAAGTGAATCATAAATTCTATATAGTCTCCAGCTGGACTTCTATACCTTAAGAGGCAAGGTCATAGTCTCAACCTCAAAGAGGAAATGGTCTAAAGACAAACTAATCTTCACCATCGATTCAGGATACACACGGCATTCGCCCTCCCCCCCAGAAAATCAATCCCAGGGGATTCGACCCTCTTCCACACAGGTTAATGTCATCAAGAAACGCTTTGATAAACAACCTCAGATAAGTCAAACAACTTTGGTGGATTTCTTCGACCTCTTTCATACAAGTTAACTGTATCAAGAAATGCTTTGGAAAATAACCTTGATGGGACAAACATTCTTATTAGATTTATCTCAATCTCTTCCACATATGTTAACGTCATCAAACAACGCTCTGACAAATAACCTCGGATAGATTAAACATCTTTAGTGGATTTGCTCGACCGCTTCCATACAAGTTAATGTTATCGAGTAATGAACTGACAAACAATCTCAGATATGCCAAACATCCTTGGTGGATTTCTCTCAATCTCTTCCATGTAGGTTAACCCTATCAAGTAATGCTTTCATAAACATTCTCAAATAGGTCAGAGATTCTTGGTTGACTTCTTCCAACCTCTGCTGCATAGGTTAACATTATTGAGAAATGTTATACTAAACATTCTCTGATATGTCAAACATTCATAATAGATTTATCTCAACCGGTTAACGCCATTAAGCAATGCTTTGGCAAGCAATCTTGGATAGGTTAAACATCTTTGATGTATATCTCTTGACCTCTTCATTCAACACTTTGAAGAAGTTCTTTTCAACCACTTCTTCAAGGAAAGATCATATTCCCGTCATCATCAGGCCTCCAGTCAGTCGGCACCAATACTGTGTAATTAGACTATTGCTATGGTGCACTATCTTGACTCCATGCAGCAAGTTGTCCATTGTTTACCCTCAGCAGCATGGATGCATATTGCCTTCAATAAAATGTAACTCAATTACAATTATCATCGGCCCTCCACATGACCTACATTATTGGCCCTTTACCTCTCAACCACTATCATCGGCCCTTTACCTCCTGGCAGCCCATCATTGGCCCTTTGCCAAACTACCATTAACAGCACACCTTCTAACTGTCACCTTCGACACACCCCTACAAAGGCTTGCATAAGAGTACCAGGTCTTGATCGTTGCATCCGCTGGCATTTAAACTCTTCTTGGACAGTTTTTCCCTCACCGGGAGAGAACTGGAGCCCACATAAGAGTACCGAGCCTTGATTACTGTCGGCCTTGAAGCCGAGCTTGAACGCCACCAAAGGCTTCCAACCTGTTATACTCTCTCCCTAACCCCTAAGGGGGTATTTATAGATTTTTCAAGAGAGAGTTGAAGAAAAAAATTTCTAAATTTTTGGGATTTTTTCTGAATTTTCTCATTATTTTTTTGTCCAAAAATAATAAATTTCCTTTTTAAATAATAAAAAAGAAAACTAATTATATATATATATATATATATATATATATATATATATATATATATATTAAATTGGACGTTTGGCTGGCAATTAGATAGAGTTCTAAAACCTCAATGATCCTATAGTTATACCCAAGCACCACCGCCGGTAAACATCCGTCAACCAATGCCTGTCGTTGGACCACCACTCGGCTGCAGACTGACTCTAGATCACTGTCGGTTTGCTGACCGTCATTGGACCACTGCCCATGTACCATTGACACACCACTCCGACTATCATCACCCGCCAACTACGGTTGACCCTCCAACCACCGTCACCCGTCGACTACGGTCCAACCGACTACCGCGGTAGACATCGATCCTTCTGACAATTGTCACCCGAATATGATGCTATTGATCATCATTACCCAACTACGGTCCCTCTGACTAACATCACCCGACTACACTCATACTGACTGAACTAACAAGCCAAAATTCTCTTGAGAATAGCTTTCATATCAGTGGATTCTTCCAACCCCAACTTTGTATGTGCTCTATATAATTTACATTAAGCTAACACCTTCCCCTGAGGAAGTGCATCATTTATAATCAACAACAAAGACTAGTGGATTCATTTCAATTGGGCCATACCCCATGTTCCCTTTTGCAGGGCATTCAACGTAAAAATCTTAGTGTCACTTTTGACTCTTGCATCTTTGCCTTTTTATCTCTATGCGTGTTGGATCTTCGTAGAAAGTTAGAATGTTAAACCTTATAAATTATTTTGAAAATTTACAAGATATCTAAAATTTATTTTCTAAAATTTTAAATCAGATATATCTATTTTCAATAGACAAAAGAAAAAAAAAACCTTATTTTACTTGTTCATGATCTCAACGTGACCCTCTCAAGTTCCAAATGACACCAGCAATGTTGATCGTCAGGCTATCGAAAGGCACTCTTGATTTGGTCTTTTTATATGTTTAATTTTCTTCAAAAATAATTGGGTCCTTCATTTATTTATGTGTAAAACGAAGGCAATTGTCGGCCGGGAGAGTAAATAAAATATCACGATAAAATAATTAATGAACACTTGTTAAGAATTTAGATTAACCAATAATTATAGTTTATTAATTATCATTACCACGCTATTTATTCATATTGAAATGTTCAATGAGGGATTGCTTTATATAGAACTACAGTTTCTTCATTGAAGATATCGTTTTTTTGTACAACGAAAATAAAAATGGCTTAGGAAGAAATTTAGTATTAATTAATTAACTGGAAGCTGAATTTTTATAGATTAGCTAAGCCTAATTGAATAACACGGCAAGCAGTGTACATCAATTCGTCTCTGACCTTATATTGGTCTCTATTGATGGGAAATTATTTTATGCGGAGTCCGAATGTAGAAGATCTTTCGGATTATTGCGTATGCTATGCATATGCACTGCGTACGCTCTGCGTACTTACTACGTATATACTGCGTATTTGTAGATACGTAGTAAATAAACAGCAAATAATTAGTTGTGAAGATTTGCTGCTTATTTACTGCGTATCTACAAATACGTAGAGCGTAAGCAGTGCGTCCAGTAATCCGGACAATCCTCTACGTTCAGAGTCCGCACAGAATAATTTCCCCTATTGATCATCTACATCCTCAAGAAGTGGAGAAATTATTCTGTGTGGTCACCGGAAAATCCGGAGGCGAATCAGAAAGCGCCACGTCACCCAGTACATAGCACCGGTACACAGTAAAAAAGTGACGTGACGCATTCTGATTCGCCTCCAAACAACGTTCAGTGACCGCACAGAATAATTTTTCCAAAAAGTGAGGTACCACAAGTCTAAATTTTGCCATAAAAGGAAACAAAATTTATGTTCCTTTAAAATGCTTCAAGAGAGTTCTCAATTCTCAAATAACTAACTATATTCAATATTATTAGGTACCTTTCTTATTTTTTATTTAAGTTGTTCATTCAATAATATCGATCTCAATCCTCTTTTATAAATAGAAGGTCATTGCTCCGAAAACAACATGATAAATCCAAAATGCAATGCTACAATTTTTTTAAGCAAAACTCTATTTGTCTGAATCCTCGCTAGATTCCTCCATAATTATAATAAAATCTTAAAAAAACCCATTGAACTCAACAGATAAGGAGAGCATAAGGTTTCATAGATAGAGTAGACAATTATTAAGATGAGCTGAAGTACTCTATATGCCACTAAACATTAAATAAGTTTGAATTTAGAAGGATCAATTTAGTCAAAATAAAGTTTAGTTATTATTTCAATCACACCAACTTTAAATAATCATAAATAACCAGTATTACTTTTTAATGATCTTATTTAAAAAAAAATTTAACACTAATTACTCCACTAATTAAGCACCAATCAATCTAAAAATTTATTAAGACAATATATATTATAAATAAAATTATTTTAATTAACCTTATATTTAATCATCTGTATTATCATTAAAATAAAATATCAATAAAATTTTAAAGATCTTAATCGTAACATCAATCACTTCTTAATTATCTTTAAATAAAAATTAAAACTTTTACGAAAACATAATACAAATTTGGTTTGGAAAAAAAAAAAACATTAGTCAATTCACCATTACAGTGCAGCTCCAGCGCTGCAATTCCCTCCCGATATAATTAGTCAAAGCCGCGCACTCCTCCCCTTTCGAATCCTCCGCCTCCCTCTATTTCTCCTCCCGTCCTTCGATCCGATCGAAAGCCTCGCTTGCTCGAGCGCGCATGATGCAGTTCACGGAGAACCCTCCTCCTCCGCCTCTCTACCCAACCCGCCCATGGCCCGATTTCCCAAACTCCGCCAAATCGCTTGGAAGCTTCAACAACGCGGCTTGTATGGAGCAGCTGCTCGTCCACTGCGCGCACGCCATCGAAGCCAACGACGCTACTCTCGCGCAACAGCTCCTTTGGGTTCTACACAACATCGCCCCTCCTGACGGTGATTCTAACCAAAGGCTTACCTCTGCTTTCCTCCGAGCTCTGCTCCTCCGCGCATCTCGCTCCGGCTCTTCCATATCTGGTCCGGCGACACCCCACCACCCACAGCTGCCTCTCCGCCTATCAGCTATATCCCTCGCTGGCTTCATTGACCTGACTCCATGGCATCGTTTTGGCTTCTCTGCGGCTAACTCTGCAATTGCGGATGCGGCCGATGGATTTCCTGTTTTGCATCTGGTCGATCTGACTACGACTCACTGTATGCAGATTCCTACGCTTATAGACGTTTTAGCGTCGCGGCCTGAAGGGCCTCCTTTTCTTCGACTTACCTTACCGAGCACGCCGGCGTCGACTTCGCCGCCGCCGACACTTGATATATCACTGGACGAGCTGGGCTCCCGGCTCGTTAACTTCGCGCGATCCCGCAACGTCGGGATGGACTTTCGAGTTGTTCCTTCTACGCCGGCCGACGGCTTCCATTCCCTCCTTGAGTACCTTGGGTAAAATGCCTATTGCTGTTGATTAGTTCACAATTTTATTTTATTTTTTTAAAATTATTTTGTTTTAATAATGATGGATGGATAATTATTTTTAAAATCCTTCAAAACTAATAATTTTATTTGAAGAAAAATTGGATGATGATATGTTAATAAAAATGAGTTTAAATGTAATACATGATTAATTAATTAATTAATTTTTATATTATATGCATTTCAAAACAAAAATTATGAAACTCAACAAGATTAATTTTTTAGCACCTAATTTAATTTTCTTTTTTTTCATATTTAAAAATTATTTTTTCTTAAATTAATATTTTACCATCAAACAATTGAAATCAAATGATCATTAAAATTGGTGACAAATACATTTTATTTTATTTTTCGTTAAAAATTCACAATTCAATTATAAAAAAAATAAATAAATAAAATTTGATTTTTCACCAACCTGATAATAAAAAACATAAAAAAGTATATCAGATGTTCTAATACAAATTATAACAGAAATAATTTGAAAATCATTTTGTGCGTATCAAGATATACCACACAATTTTTTTCATCAAAAATTTTCTTTTTCAGTGAATTTGTAAACGGAAAAAAAATTCAATTTTGATTCAAATCCTTGGTCATCATTGAGCTTTCGTTTCCCTGTTCTAATGAAATCTTTCAAACCAAACAGAGCCAACTGCAACAACGCCGGCGAAGCCCTGGTAATAAACTGCCACATGATGCCGCACCGCATCCCCGATGAATCAGCCGGCGGGATTCTATCACCGCGAACGGTGTTCGCCAAGTCTCTTCGCTCACTGGACCCATCGCTCGTCGTGCTCGTCGACGAAGAAGCCGACTTCACATCCTCCGACGTCGTAACGAGGCTGCGCGCGGCGTTCAACTACATGTGGATACCGTTCGATGCGGTGGAAACGTTCCTGCCGGCGGGGAGCGAGCAGAGGAGGAAGTACGAGGCAGCGGTTTGTTGGAAGATTGAGAATGTGATAGCGCAGGAAGGAGTGCAGAGAGTGGAGAGGTTGGAGCCGAGGGGAAGGTGGGGGCAGAGGATGAGGGCGGCGGGCTTTGTCGGGATTGGGTTTGGGGAGGAGGCGGTGATGGAGGTGAAGAGCATGCTCGACGAGCATTCGGCGGGATGGGGGATGAAGAGAGACGACGATGATTTGGTGCTTACGTGGAAAGGACATGATGTGGCTTTTGCTACTGCTTGGATTCCTTCGTCGGCCACATCATGAAACCTCCTCATATATCTTCTTCTTCTTCTTCTTCTTCTTCTTCAGCTGAATGTTGGTTGCTTCCACCGAAGCGAGTAGCTGGTCGAGGTCTTGTACCTGTTTGGGAATTGATTGCGTTTTATTTTTTATTGTTAGGTACCCAAATATAAATTTAAATGCAATTCATCTTACTAGACTAAGTTTTCAGTTTGAGATTTTGTATATACAGAATGTGTTGAATTTAGAATTAAATTTACTCGCTGGATTAAAAAAAAATTTTGATAATGATTTTTAAGATTTTAGCTGACACCTATAGTTATATTACTTCAAAAAAAATTATGCTAAGATATAATAATATAAATTTTTTCCTCTTTGTCGATGCTCCCGCTCTGCTAGGGCTTTGCCCTAGCAACCTCGTCGGCGGCGTTTCCTCCGGTCTGGAGCCCTAATTTCCCGGTTTGTTTTCCTCTTTTTCCTTCCTATGGCTTCTATTCGATTGCAAGACCCCGGCTTTTTGGATGGGATTCCACCGTCTCGTTCTTTTCGGGAGGCCCTGTCCAGGACTTCCTCCATGTCGAGTTTTCCGGCTTTGAAGGTTTCTTCTTGCCATGGTCTTCCTGCTTTATTGATATCTGATGAAGAATTGAAAGCCCTAGCTGCGCCTTTTGAGTTTGCCATAGTCGGGAAATTTCCCGGTAGTCGTTCGTCGTTGGAATCTATTCGCAAATTTTTTTTCAATCTTAAGCTGAATGGTGAGTTCTCTGTCATTGTTGTCAACAGCAATAATGTTTTGATTAAGCTTAGGAATGATTTAGATTACTGTCGTGTTTTCGCTCACCGTTCCTATTTTGTTAACAACTGTTACATGAAGTTGACTAAATGGTCGCCACTTTTTGACGTTGGTGTGGAATCTCCTATCATTCCAATCTGGATTTCATTCCCTAACCTTTGCCCTCACCTGTTTTCTTCCCGCATTCTTCATGGCTTAGGGTCCATTTTTGGTCAGCCCTTAAAATCTGATAGTTCTACTGCTAATGGGTCTAGACCTTCCGTTGCTCGTGTACTCGTTGAGCTAGATGTTACTAAGCGGTATCCGAATCAGGTTTGGCTGGGTTCTGATACTTTGGGTTATGCATAGAATGTGGAAATGGAAGTTTTTCCTTTTTATTACGGTCATTATAAAGTTTTGGGTCATTCGAAAACTGAGTGTAGTGTGTTGCATCCTCATCTTGCTATTATCTCCACCCCTGGTTCGATTTTGGAACCTTCGGCCCGTCCTGTTGGTAAACTTGATTTTGTGGTTCCTGGGCTTGGCGACCAACCTATTGCGCCTGTTGATTTGATTAATCATGAACTGGTTTCCTCTTCTTCACCTGTTGTGGCTGATCAATGTATCTCTGATAAACCCGTTAATAAGGATGCGGTTTTGCCTTTGCTGGAAGTTGCTGGTATTTTGCAGGTGGATGTTTCTTTGGATAATAACATTGTGCGTAGTCAATTGGTGGTTAATCGGAATGAAGCCTGTGATTTTGTCCCGTTAATTGTGCCTGATTCGGTTTGTGCTAATGAAGTTGTGGCTGCTAATAATTTACTTGTTTTTGAAGGTATGCTGGGTAGGGTGATGCCTGTCACTCTGGACTCTCGTGGTTGTGATAGTGAAGGAGGTTGTGTTGGTAATTCCTGTCCCCCTTCGAGGTCTGTGTCTGCCCCGTCCAGTTTGCCTGGATTTGTTGGGCCTACTGTGGCTTTGGATTCTGCAGATTTATCTCGAATGCCTCAAGACCGTGTGGTTGATTCTGGTGTTGGCTTGGCGATTGCGGATTTGGCTTGTTTGGATGCCCCCCTGTTTCCCCTATTGATCAAGTTACTGGCCATTTGGTTGATAATTCGAATAGGCTGCTCTTTCCTAAAGTTGTTGAGTTAGCTCCTACTTCGTTAGTTGATGTGCCTGTAAAATTAATTGGGCCTCACGCTTTGGTGTACAATGTGGGAGACAACTCTGGGTTAGATTTGAGGACTCATATCGATTGGCTTCATGTTTCGTCTGAGTATGAATCTGATTCTGGTTCCTCTTTGGAGTCTGAGGGGTGGGTTGATCCTGGGAATGCTTTTGCCCTGCTGCGTGACAGGTCGGTTGTCTCTGGCGCCTCTCGTGGGAGGGGTTGTGGGAGGGTCAACCGGGGTCGGTAATTCTCCTATGTTAGCCTACTGGGGTATTTTTTGGGCCGATACCTGGTGCCTAGTGGTTTATTTTTCTTTTCTGATAGATTATCGCACGGGTTTACTGATGATTAGGTTTTTTTCCATTGGAAGTTGGTTTTACCAGGCAATGATGTGCCTGGGGCTAGCTTTTTCGTCGGCTTGGCTCGTGGCAACCTTTGGTGGTCGTATTCTCTTCGGCTATGTTGGCTGCTTTGCGTTCGGCTTCACCAAATTTGATGATCTGAGCTACTTCTTCGGAAGCTGGAAGCCCCAGCAAATTACTGAGCTTTTGGATTGATTTTTGATTCTATTTTCATTTGTTTCCTGTAATTTTTGCTTCTCTGCTTCGTGTACCCTTTTGCTTCTAATGAAATAGCTTTTTTTGTAAAAATAAAAATAAAAATTATATATATATATATATATATATATAAATTGATTAGGATGAACTTAAAAACAATTAAATTTATTTTAATATTAGTGTTATATATGGAGAATTTGTATTTTTATTAATTAAAATTTATAAAGTGATTTTGAAGCTCACTTTGTATAATTCGTATTGGATGATATTTTGACAATTATTTTCTTGGGTAAGAAAATATTTTAAAGCTATTGAATATGACTTTATTTTGAAATAAGTGAAATAGAAGAGTTTATTGTTCAATTATGAATTACACTTATTTAAAAAAAAAAATTCAATAAGTTATTCTTGAGAAATTTAATGATATTAAAATAAGTCTTAAACATTTTAGCTTAATGCATCTCCTCTTCTTACTCTTTTCCTAAACACATCCCCGTAGAACGAGGAAAATAAGAGTGTAGCATAGATCTCCTCTCTCTCTCTTTATCTCTCTCTCTATATATATAAAGAAAGAGCGAGGGGGGAGAGAGGAGTCTTAGAAATATGTTGAATTCTTAGTAACGAAAAATTAATTAAAATAGAATCAGATTATCGAGTTGAATAAAGATGTATCTATCAATATAATTTGTTGAATTATAGTCAAAAGGTCCAAAGAAATTAATCATGATGCCATGAACTAAATTTGAAAAATTATAGGATAATTACTTCTCTAATCACTAAAATAAAGAGCTAAGACACACATCAATTTAACATTAAAATCCTTAATGATAATTACTTTCAGTATTATCATTAATCCAGGATTATGCTTCACAGTACTCACAGTATGAGTTAGTAAAATATAGATATATATTTCTTTTCATGAGATATAAGCTGTGCTTTAGCTAACTTTTGTTCTCTAGTTTATTCATTTGTCCTCTTTGCTTATAGCATTGAGCAAGCTCTCATAGACGTGACGTGTCAGTGCTATATATCAGTAGCCCATCTTCTTTTATTCAAACTACGTTGGGAGCCCTCACGAGAAAAAGAAATATATCAGTTGCATAATATGCCGATAGAATTGTTATCAGTAGGCCCTCAAATTCTTGTTTGCTTTCCCTTTCAGATTCCAAATACCAGACAATTGTATCTATATACTAACAATAATCTTATCATTTTACAATAAAAAAACTTTTCCTCGATTGCTACTTCACCACCTGGTTTGAGGGCATATAAATCGATCACTTGCAATATAGTCTTCATGTTTATCGGCTTTTTCTCGTTTCTTCTTTCTCAGCAGATTTGAAAAGTTTATTGAGCTAAAATCCTAAGAATTATGGAACTTTTGCGGGTATTTTATTTAAAAAAATAGCGTCAATTCTAAACCCTAAATTTGAATAGGAAATTTTTGGACTGGGTCGGTCAGGTCAGCAAGAAAAAAAAATACGAAATAGAAATGAATATCTACGTGTACAAATCAGGTGTCAATATTTTATTAGAGTCCGAACACAGAGCTACGTCCAGACTCCGCACAGAATAATTTCTTAAGAAATTGTGGCTAAAAGCTGTCCCAAACGAAGTCATAATAAGAGATAAAATTAATATAGGAGGATTAATCAGAATTATAAAATTAAGATATTATGATAAAAATAAAGTTTGTTATAATGATAATGATGATGATTTGCAGGGAATTGATCAAGAAAATGAATAATAAGAGATAAAATTTGGATTAGGGATTAATTAAGAAGTTAAATTTAAGATAATATGATTAAAATAAAGTTATTTATAATGATAATGATGATGATTTGTATATAATTAATTAAGATAATGATAATGAAAATGATTATCAGTTAATTATCTATAAAATATTCTTATAGAAGTCTATGTAATTACCTCTATCCACCGATGCTTAGCTCGGCTAATGGGCGAGCACGGGTGTACGTACCCCTCATCCCGGGTTTGATTCCCTCAGGCGGCAACGCCCCCTTCGAGGGGATCCAAGATACATCGGCCACGGGTTCTAATGGATCTGGGTAAGCCCTCCAGGTCGATCAGGATTTACGGACCGCCAAGCGCTCTCGGCTAGCCCGGGGTGGCAGCGGACGGTTCCTCGTCATCATAAAAAAAAACCTCTTACCATTCTTTTGTGCATAGAAATTTGTGTTATTACCATATCAATAATATATAGAAACTTATGTTCACACGAGAACAAATCTACCTAAATGGCCACTTTCTTGCAGGAATTTTTAAAGGAATTCCGTATAGAATTTTAATCTCTATATTTCATTAAAATTAGTGTTTTTGAATTCTCTTTAGGAGTTAGCTAAGAATTAATTAAATTACTTTTTATTCCACTTTTGTCCTTAGTAGCAAGTAAAAAATAATTGGAGAATTTCTTAATTTGGATATTCTGATTAAAATTTAATCATGTTGAATTTAAAAATTATTAAATTTAATTTAAAATTTATATAATAATTAATTAATTAATTTTTATATTATAATTATCTTAATTATTTTTTTAATTATAATAAAAATAATGGAGTAGATGCATGCTTATAGTAATTGATCCCTATATGCTTGCAAAAAAATATCATTCAATTAACATCAAATTGAATTCCTAGCAACCAAAATTAATTAAGAGAAGAGAACTAAAATAAAATTGAAAAAAGAAATCTGAGAATGAGTAATTTAAAGCTTTGTTTGGAATAATTTTTTTACTACTTTCTAATAAACTATTTTAGACAACAGTAATAAAATTGTCCCGAACGAAACTTTTAAAGAAAGAGTCCATCACAAATTCCTAATAGATCTTAATATACTGGTTGATAATGCTAAAAGACCGAATAGAGAAGGCAAAGAATTGAAAGCACTGCAAATGGAATGCTGCAGGAAGCTCTTCTACTTTAACAAACATGTCTCCATTTGGATTTATTAGAATCATATATATATATATATAATCATATAACTATATACATTGAGAAGTTTGAATGGGCTGATTCTTGTCTTGAAGCTTATGAGCCATAAAGACAACTTGTCTTCATTCAATATTATAATACGTATTGAAATATTGTAATGCATGGTTGAATAAGTACAAAAGGGGACATATATTAACGTGTTTCAGACGAGTTCTACACAACTGTGAACCATTCATTCAAGTGTTCAGCTACATTTACATCGGCTAAGAAACCTTTTGTCTTGCTTTCTGTAGCTCAGGTTTTGTTTGGGACGGCTTTTTTATTGTTTATTAAAGCAGTTTTTTAGTTAAAAAAGCTGCTTTAAGAAGCAGTAAGAAAGTCACATTCTTTGTACATTTTAATTTTGTATGTATAACGATTCAATACACACAAATAAAAGAAACACTAAATATTTTACGAGAAAAAATGGAAAAAGGGAAAAAATAATAGAGTATGATCTAATTGAAATAATTGTACTAGGTGATCATTGACTACGAAGATTCACTTATCTTCAAATTGAACAAGGTGGAATCATCGAATTATGAGTTGTTGGTGGAAAATTATACAAAGTCAGTAAAAGAAAATTTCGTTGATTTTTACGGGAAAATTTTGAATAGAGTAAAAAATAATTTAGGGCTTAGTCAAGCTAAAATAATTTCACAATGTGAATGTTGATTGCAAAGATTTCCATGTCCTCGCAAATTTGAGAATGTAGAATTGCATGAGTATGAGCTAGTGACTAGTGAAAAATGTTATAGAGTTGATAGGGGATGAGATGTGTTCAAATCGTTGTTGTTCAATAACAGTTGTCTGACAATGATGATCAGATGGTCGTGAACTGATAACAGAGGTCAAGCAGTAATGATTTAACAATAATGATTTGGTGGTGGCAATCCGATTGCAAAAATCAAATAGTTGTGGCTCAATGATAAAGGCCATGGCAGTGATCAAACAATGGCAGTGGGTAGCAATGGTTGGACTACAAAGGTTAGGTAGTGGTGGTGAGATTAAGTGACAACAATCCAACAATGATGGTTTAGTGATGATAACGCCCTAATGATAGAGGCTAGGTGGCAACCAAGAAGGGAGATCGGGCAACGATAGTCCAATGGAAGCGGTCGAGCAGCAGAGGTCAGGCAACAATGGTATGATGGTGATGGTCTGGCCATGCAATCCAATGGCCATCATCTTCAAACAACGATGGTCCGACAATATTGGTCATACAATAGTGGTTGGGCGGTGAACCCATGGTGATGTTTGGGAAGTGGTCTTGTGTTGCTGCTTGGGTGAAGTTTTTGAATTTTCTAAGTTTATGTGCTCTCTTGAATCTAAGGCCAAGAGCCTCTTCATATAGAAAGTGGGTGCCTATTAATTTATTTGATAGTAACATTGCATATAAATATAAACAAAATTAAAAAAAAAAACTGCTGACTCTCATATTGATTTTCTTATTCATAAATAGTTCTTTCAACATTTAAGTGCATTAATAATATTGAACTTAAGCGTTCTTAAACTCATTAGATTTATCTCGTTGAGATGCTTGATTTAACTAGTAATATGTAAATTTCGGAAATCATCCGGTCATCCAATTAATGCTTCAAATTCCTAACTATGCATTAAGTGCTTGTTATTGGCTCATTTCAACTCAAATTTTATCACTTTTTAATTTTTGTTGTTAGTTTAATCTTGTTAAGCCATCAATTGGGCTATAAATTTGTTGAAATCAGAATTCAAATAGTCAAGAGCGAGAATTTTAAAAGTTTTCTACATTGAAACCAAAAAAAAAAAAAACCCTCTATTTAGTTTTGAATTTTTTTTCTTAAACAATTCTGCAAAAGACTTGAGAGTCAATTGTAATATATGAAATAAAAGGATTTGAAACCATAAAAGACAATATAAGATAGTTTGAAATAATGCTAAAGAAGATTGAGTCTGCTTTGTATTGGTCGAAATGCCAATATTTTAACCCACTCCCCCAGCTTTAAAAATGATTTGGCCATACTTAATTAACACTAATCAAGCTCAAAATGTCAATCAGACGCTCTAATCCCCAAAATGTAAACATCGATCTGTCAAAATCCACCACTAATCTAATCCTTAAAACACCTGTTATTAACATTATGTGAATCAAAACAAGATCCAGACTATAAAGGAATCCAAATTTTTACACATAGTAAAATCTTAACATTTCTATTTAGGAATGTGTCAGCATTAGCATCAGATGTTAAGATTTTGACAATTTCAGATTTGTAATGCAATACTTTAATGTGTTAGATGGCAATTGATTAGATTGGAGGGGTTAGAATGTAAAATAATTGCTAAGTGCCTAAGTGGAGATTGGAGAGACAATGATACAACTTTTTTATTTATTTATTTATTTTTAAAATATTTTATTTGTGAATTTTACATGTAAGGTTGTCCATAACTCCATATCAAAGTTTACTTATTCTTCATGCATTGAGATTTTCATGCCATATTTGTCTTTTTAACATTTAAGCATCTTATTGCATGAGAATTCCTGTAGCTTTCTATCACTGACACGAACACGACGACAAGAATATGACACAGACAAAAGATACATTAATTATTAAAAATATAAGATAGAATTAAATAAATATAGAATTAAAAATAATTTAAAAATAAAAAATCATATAACTAGAATTTATACTTAAAATGATTAATATTAAGATGTCGAGAGTCAGACATCGATGCCATGGGCATCGATATTATGCAGCAAGTATCATGCATCAATGTCAAAAGAGAGTCCATTGATTTTGAGAGGCCATCGATCGTCAATGTTAAGATGTCAGACAAAGATGAGCTATTAAGTTATTTGTGTAAAAATTGCTAACGCCCAACATCAACCTCAAGACAGTGCCAGACTTTGAATTATAGAAAATTTTAAAATATCAATGTTATAACATCAAACGTTAATGCTCAAATAACATCGAATATTATTGTGAAAACAAAGTCACGACCCACCAAAGAGAAATGAAAATAAAAATATTTGATAAATGAGATATTAAGTGTGAGCGTTTGATTTGATGTGGTTAGAAAATAAAAAATTTAATTTTTATATTTTAAATAAATAAAATTTTAAATACAAGAAATTATATTTTTAAAAAAATCATAAAATATTTAATACATAAGTGTCCGATTTTTATTTAATATATTTTTAATCAGACATATTTTTGACGTGTCTGACACATATTAGAGGAATGTCGAATGCATATCATGTCAAATACGTGTCGGATATGATACGACTCTTTGAGGAGAATTGTAGGTGCATCATAAGTTTTCACAGACATTAATAAAGACAATACAATCAAAGAAATACAAACCAAACTTTAAAAAAAGGATTAGGTAATAACTTCGCCAAACAAAATCTCATTATAATAATGGTGCACGAATTTTAAATATATAAAGCAAAATAAAGAAAGCAATTTAAGACATTCCACAACTAGAAAGTGATGAAGCAGACACATTCAGTAATCCAACTAAGCTTTAAAATAACTACCAGACTGCTGGGTTTAGTTTAATGTGAACATAGTTTAGAAATAAGTTGGGATAATGGCCCATCAACAGAAGCAAATGAAATGCCATCGACAGGCCTACATAGCTCTTCTTAGAAGACCAGCTTTCATACTTTCAATCCATAACAATTACCGGTACTGCAAACAGTAAGAAATAACTAACAGTCAGCAAGCTCTTACGCAAAGGAAAAAAAACACTAATTACAGTATGATAGAACTAAAAAGTGCGCACAAGAAGAATTAGATTTTGTTTGAGATGGCTTTTTTATCGCTTTTTAAAGCAGTTTTTTAGTACAAAAATTAATTACTAAAAAGTGATTTTAAGCAGCAGCAAGAAAGCCATCCCAAACGGAGCCTTAAAAGAAAAACGAGCTATAATAATGAAGGAAAAAATTATTCTATGATCAATGTATATCTGTGAGGTTAAAAAGATCATTCAGATTATTTATTAGCAAAGGTTATAAACAAATTTGTTCGAACAATGAAACAATGTTAGTAAATATTCACCGCAAGCTGATGCCTGCATGTAAAGGATGAGGAGGCAAATATGAGAAATTTATTTGCAAGAAACAGGCTGCTAAGACATTGCTTTAATGGAATAAAGGAAAAGATCTAAATATCTCTGTTTGAGAAGAAATTTAACCTTGATAAAGCCGATTTCTTTAGCATTGTTACGGAAACATTGCCTGCAACACATAAGTCCATACTTCCGAATCAAACCATGGGAGTTGCCACAAACACGGCTGCAAGGAACAAGATCTAATCAGTAAATTAGACAGAGTAATCACAAATAAAGGCAGGCACAATTGTTGTCATTAAGTTCTCAACTTCAATAGTGATTACTGGCATGCGGGTCATCTCCCTTAATCTTTTGTTTCTCATAATTCTGCTTTCCATGCTTTTATTTGTGACTAACTAGCATCACAGATGGATATTTCACTAGTTTTCAGTCCAATATATAGTTGGAATTTGGGATTTGAATGTCAGGCTTTTAAGGTTTATTGAATCTTGGGCCAACATAGGACTAATATCATGGGGGGCAATGCTAGCCATTCATATGGATCCGCTACTAGTGGTTTGATAGACTATTAATATATACAGGTAATGATGTTCACATATAGTTTTCCCATGAGACATTGAAAAACAAAAGTGACTGCACCAGGATCCCAAGAATCATTGCACAATGCGCAATTATCCAGCTCTTATTGCTTATGTTATGGCAGTGTGGAGCCAAGACAAACCTGCCTTCTGAAATAGAGAGCTACAAGCATGCTAAAACACAAAAACAGTCTTTTGCAGTTTTCTCTTTCTCAAGGATTATAGTTTTAATACTTTTTGTCAGCGAATATCAAAGAATTTATTGGCGAAAGAAAAGAGAAACGGTGAGGAAACCAGTTTGCTTTATTATCAAAGTTTGGATTTTTCAATTCCAGAATTTTTAGGAACTGCGCTAGTAAGAAATAACAGCAATTGATTTGATTGCTCAGTTTCGAGATTTGCTTCTAACGGGAAGGTAACCCATGATTTTTCTCCCTTTTGCACGCATAAATCCACTGAACTCTAGAATTTAATGAATACGGGATTTAAGACAAAATGGAGGAGAAACCGGATTTAAGATTTTGTAGGATTTAAAGTTGTCATTTTTGTTGTTAGCCAAATATCCTGCTCAAAACTTGTTGCCAAACAGCCCCTTAGAATATAGCTAACACGGATGATAATTCATCATCCGACTTAAGTTAATTGTAATCGTTCTAACCACTTTTCAAATCTTATGATGAGGTTACTTAGCTTTTGTTAGAATTAAGTCACGACAAAACTTATGATTAACATTCAAATGCTTTGTTACTTGAATTTTTTCTTATGTTTGTAAATAGAATAGGCATTGCGAGCACTAAAGCTTCCTCCACAAGACTTTTTTACTTAGGTAATGCAGTTCAAGTAGCAGTAGATCAATCAAAATGACATGTTGTATATCTGCTGTAAATTTTTGTTAATTTATTTTGATGGTTGAAAATTGTTGGAAATGAACTGAAGCAAATGAAATCCTCATCATTTTTTATTTTTCATTGTACATTTGAATATATTATATTAAAATCATAGTTGCCAACATTATTTTGTGTCAAGATTTAGTTTTTTTACATGCTTGTTTTCATGCAATTATATTTAATTTTCATTTGTTTAAATTCTTATATTTTTTACCAAAGCAATTATTTTGTTTAAGATATAAGAATTTAAATAATATTAATTCGAAATGCATGCATAAAAGAGTCCCTAATAACACTTAATGGGCTGATTGTTTGCCATTTTAAATAAAAGGTATAAGAATAATAGCCCAAATAATAGAGTCCAATAAAGCGGAAATGGGCAACTCCTACAGGCTAATGCACTGATGACCACCCTATTCAATTGACACCCCTACATGAGAAATTACAAGAATATTGAACTTCAAAAACTATACTAAAAAGAAAATTCATAATATATTACTTACAACATGATAACAATACAGTAAATCATATCTAATATAGCAAAATTCCAACTTGAGCTTCTGTTTCAGGGATTATTATCATTAAATAGAAAAACCCATTGTAGTAGTTGAAGGACCTTCTAGTATTGCAGTTAAACTTCTTAGTAATATAAACTGATCGCTAAAAACCTGTCCCGAGCAACTTGATGCATACAACATACATCAAGCAGCGCCAACACTGATGAGGAGCTCTACACCAATTGCAAGAATGATGGAGATGATGATGGATATGGCGATATGCTCGCAGAGGAATAGAGGATAAAACAAAAAAAATTAGACGTTTTGCACATTTTAAGATAAATTCATTTATTTATGGTTATAAAATTTTGTATAAAGTATCAACAACTGCATTTTAGTAAAACATTATAATCTGCACTTTACACTAAGCAAACAGAAATAATAATTTCTCTGTATTTTAAAGCTCCCTCCCTCCCTCGCAACTTGATACAACATACATCAAGCATCGCCAGCACGGATGATGAGCTCTACACCAATTGCAAGAATGATGGATATGGCGATATGCTCGCAGAGGAATAGAGGATAAAACAAAAAAATTAGACATTTTACACATTTTAAGATAAATTCATTTATTTATGGTTATAAAATTTTGTATAAAGTATTGAAAAGATAATCTTACCCCTGCATTTTAGTAAAACATTATAATCTGCACTTTACACTAAGAAAACAAAAATAATAATTTCTCTGCATTTTAAGCTCCCTCCCTCCCTCCCTCCCTCCCTCCCTCCCTCCCTCATTCATAAAAAATAGTAATATATAATAGAAAAAATACATTTTTAAAATTTTGCACATTACAAATACTAAATAAACAAACATTGCTAAATAGATTGCCTAAAATAAAGTACTCATAATGTCCAAAGTTATGTTTTAAGTTTAAACAAAACAATAAAAACTTAAGTTGGTAACTTCCTTAGGGAAAGCTTAATCTAATCTTCCCTACTATCTATTTCATCACCCATGAAAACTTCCTCATTAATATAATTATAGCCCTCAACCTAATAGTATGGTTGTGTATGCTAAAAATTATTATAAACAAAGTTGCATCATAAAAGCAAGTGATCGGGTGCAGCATCTTATACCAAGGAGCCTTAGTGATGGTGCCCACCTAGGAAGCATCTAATGCAATAAATGCCTCACCTCAACTTGCCCGTGTGCCTAAGCAAGCAGCTAACTCGTCTTTGAGAAAAATATCCATGTTGACCCCATATAGCATGAAATTCAACTATAATTTTATCCATAACACAAATATGCATCAAAAAGAGGAAAAATCCTAAATCACACCCCTACTATAGCTCCTATGTAATAAGCATATTACTAATAAGAAAAAGGAATGCTGTAAGGGTAATATCAAACCGATTGATAAGCCAAAAAATAGGAAGAATCACAACACAAAAAAACATAATAGGTGAATCACACTAGCACCAGCAGAGGGCGCAACCACCAAGCAAGTTTCAAAGAAAAAAGGAATTGTGTACAGTAGAAATATCAAGCCTGTTGATAAGCCCCAAAGTAAGAGGAATCAAAATTATACTAGAATAAAGTGCAATAGGAGAATCACAATAATAAAAGCAGAGGCGCATCCTCCAAGCAAGTTTCAAGGGAAGAGATAACTCATAAGTAAAGGCCCGATACAATAGCATGCATAGAATGGATACTATAGTCCAAGAGAATAACTGAGAAGATATCAAGACTAGGAAGAGGTTGGAATTTAATGTGACAAATAAAAACAAAATGGGTGAGAGGTAGGCTGACAAGTTGTGCAATGAAAAATACTTATATGTAAGTATGTAACCAAATAACTTTGCCTTAACTAGGAAATTAGGTGTAATAAAACAATCTACAAATCTACTATTATCGCATGACACTACAAAACAACCACTAAAAAGCACTTTAAAATTAGCCCACCACCTTCTTGTCTTTGCCATTTATTTGATAGCTGCAACTTTGTCTTAGAAAAATGAATATAAATGCAACACATTCATGAACAAGAGATCATGCCAACACCAATTTTAACACCTATTAAATCTAACGGTGCTTCACAAGAACAAATTCTTTAAACAAGTTAGCTTGAATATTGTAAAGCTTAACTTCCCAATAAGATACGCATAAGGGAGTATGCCATTGAAATCATTCAGATCATCACTCCAATAAAGGTAACTAACAGGTGCAGGTAATATCAACAGGACTAGGGTAGACGTTAAGTCAAATTAGATCACCAAGGATATTTCATGTTTTACTCCAGTCAACTGAGATTTGAGTAAAAAATGATCAAACTAGTTGAAATAGCCAAATATAAAAGGAATATTACGAGATTGTAAATCTTTTTAAGTAATTTATATATGATATGTTTGTTCATTTCCATCAAGTTATCATAGATACAATTTTATAGGTTATATAGTCCATCTTCAATAGCCAACACTATTATCTAACCTATGATAATCCAAGCTTAGACTTTAATTGATTCTTGCAACTTTATTAATAACGAGTTTTAACATTTCACAAGTAGCCAATGAAGACAAATTCAGCAAAAGGAGACATTCTTTGCCCGAAGGGCAGACTATAGTCACATTCTGATTAAGCTTTTTTTCCTTTTACTCACTCTTTGTTTCATAATATTTTGCTCTCCAAATATTTCAATTGAGGATGATACAAATTTTGGATTATAAGCTACATCGCCACTGACCGTCTAGCTAATCAGATTTAGGAAAAATGAAAATTTACTACAATATATAAGTATCAATTGCATCCGCAATCCTGTAGATAAAAATGTTTCTTTCCGCACCAATCGGAACACAAAATGCAAATTGAATTTGACATGAAACACAATACAACATTCAGTAGGTTAAGATTCGTCGAGATTATAAGTAACGGAATCATAAAATGATCAAGCTAATCAGATTGAACAAAAGTGAAAGTAGTTCACCGATAATGGGATCTTTAAAAATTTACGCTAATTTAATGAAACACTGCATTATTTTTCCAAGCAGACGGCATGAAGGGAACAAAAATTGAAATCCTTATCTAACGAGGTTGAACTAGTGTTTGAGAAGCAAAATTAATGAAAAGCTGCATTTTTTCCATACAGAAGAAGAAGAGGAGACCCCAAAATGAAATCTTTATCTACAGAGGTCTATCAATTTAAACATCAGAACACAATTCATCCAGCGCAAACAAATAAGAAACAAAAAAATAACCATGCACAAGTAACAGCAGATTATTTTTTGTCAAAGAAGAACAACCAAAGCTTCAAAGAAAATAACGTAAAAAGGGGGATATTTGGTCACCATGTCCGAGAGCCAGGCCCGTAAGTCTTGGGGTGAGAGTTCCATACATTAGAATGCCCCATCTCTATTTCGCTCGCTCTTTCCTCAAAAACAAGAAAACCTAGCTCAATGTCTTGGCCGAACCGCCGAATGATCAGTTTTATAGTTTGCGAGACTTCTGAAACCCTAATGGTATGGGCAGGCTAAGATTAACAAATGCCCGCGGTATGCGATTTTATTACCAATATGACACCACCTAAATCGCGCAAAAAATAAAAAAATTTATGCAGCGTACAATATAAATATTTTTTTTTTTTGAAAAATTAGGGGCAAACATCCAATTTCCATTATATAAAGAAGATTACAAAGAAAATAAAAGATAATAAGAAAAAAAAATCACTTAATGTAAAAAAAAAAACAAAAGACAAGGAATAACAATCAAAAGCCACTAAGAAGAGTAGCTAAATCCTTCACTAAGAAGAGCCTAAAAAGGAACACCATTTGAGATCAAGTCCAAAGACAGAAACTATAAAATAAAAGCTCCATCCACAATAAAACTCCAACCAGCAACAACATCATCCAAACCGGCTGAAGCAAAAGAACATTAAAGCCATACATCAACAACTCCGCCAGTAATATCCAATGCCAGAGGAAAATTCCACAGACAGCTATCATCAATAAGCATCAACGGCAACTAGAACCACATTTTGAATCCACTTGATCCTCGAACTACCAGCAAATTCTCAGCTAGCAAAGACTGTGCCAAAAAGATACACCCACGATAGCTACCAGCAATCAAGCAACAACAGCAACAATATCTACAATCTGAAATAACGAGATCCACGAATCCTGCCAACCAAACAACCAAGAGCCAACAGAAGAACAGAGACAAAATAAAAAATAGGCTATTAATGTCCATCCATATTCAAAAATCGGTTGAAAAAATATCCATAAATAGCCGCAATCATCAATAACAAAAAGAAACATATTAAACAATAAAAGATAAACTAAAGAAGACCTTCCAGAACTAAGAACAATATATAAACAGCAGGTAAAGAGACAACCAGACAGACCAACTAGGCAATAAAATGAGTAATCTCAGTAAGGGATTTCCAACCTGAAATCTTAGCAATAACCGCTTTACGAATAAGAACAATAACAGAATCCAAATTCTTACATATCCCAAAAAACCTCCTATCATTTCTTTCACGTCAAATGAAATATAAGCAGCAACAGGTAGTTAAGAAATAATAATATCTTACATTACCAGGGATACTAAGCTCAGTAATAAAATCAAAAACTTGAAAAAGAGTAGGTTTAAAAAAAATGCTTAAGACTAGGAATAAAAGAAGAGATAATGGAAAAAGAGAAATAATAATAAAAAAAATGATTATGAGATTCTAAATCAGAATTACATAAAACACAAATAGGAGGAATAAAAATAATTCTATTAGAGAGAATATCAGCAGTTTTAAGCCTACTTAATAAAGCCATCCAAATGTAACAGGAGTACCTCAAGGCATATCGTTTATGCCAAATATAATTAAACCAGGAGACTTTAACAAACTCCTGAAAGTGAGCCATATAAAAAATTTTAAATTTTGGAAAAAACTCATCCTCTCATTTTAGACAATATATAGAAGTGCTTTGAATACCAATAGAGACGTTCAAAAACTGCAGACAATCCGGTAGAGACCAATTATCATATGAGATGACATCCTTCACCGAAATATTATGCCAATAAGAATTAAGATTTGACACTAAACCTTGAATCGAATATCCTTTCAACTACACTTTTGTGAAAATGAGGAGAGATAAAGAGAAAATTTAAATTTTAGTTGCCGATTAGTTTCGTCACTTTTGTGAAAATTGTTCAAATTATGATAGGTGATTTTATCCTATTCATGTCTTTAAAAATTTCGATTTTGACCGTTGGATTTCTTCCAATTTGATTTTATAGTATTTTTTTAGATATAGTGAACTTCTATCGTATAATTTTTTATATGTTATAATATTGATTATTTGAGATATTTTGACTGGTTGATTTCATAATTTCAGCAGGTGAAATGAAAATTATTTTATTTTGTATGATTTACAAAAAATAAAAATTTTGATATTTTAATATAAACATGCTATTAATATAAGTATTGTGAATGAATACGAGTATATGATTGTGTAATAGCTAGTTGCTATTATTTTTATAATATCATAATAATATGTGGGAAGATAAGTAAAGACTAGTTATTTACTGACAATGGCTAAAGACTGATCACTATCTTGCAGGATGGTGGACTTACGGGCTTTTCTTTAAATATTATAGTTTAGTGTTATATTTATTAATTCATGTGATTCACTGGTTGTGAGTTATAAGGAGTTAATTACTAAGCCGACGGGCAAAAAGCAACAACCCTGTTTACTAAACCAACGGTTACTGATTTGCTAATTACAGTAAAAATATCATGAAAGTCAGAACTTCTTACTTGTTTAGTATAATTATCAAAATGCATCTTACTTCATTTATTAACTATTATTATATTGTTATCACTGTACTATTTTACTGTTCTATTGATTATTATTATTATATTGATTTACTGTTGTTACTGTATTGATTTAGTGTTATTGAGCATGTGATCCCTATACTGAGCATGTGATATAGTATACTAATTTGATATTGATATAAAATAATTGAATATCATGTGTATAATTTTATATAATTTTCTGATAGTATTGCATTGTTGTGGATTTTGAAAGTCTTTATAGATATTTTAATTTTATTGATTTATGTGATTTTCCTATTAATTTGATAGTACTGCTAATACATATGATTTAAGAAGGATTATTTACGATTTTATTGATTTAACATTCATACTAGTTTACTAGTTTACAGATTTCATTGTTTATGTATTATACTATTTTAGTAACATCTGTACCGTATTGTTTTACTGTTTTACAAATTTTACTTCTCATGCATGTATTTTACTCTTTTTGCACATATAAAATTTAAAATATCGAGCAAAAGTATTTATGAGCTATTTTGATGATAAGAATATATTTTTAGCCTTTAGGTATTAAATATATCAATATTAGAATAAAGAGTAAATGTGAAACTTCAAAACATCTAATTTGAGGTGAGTACTCATGTTTCTAAATTACGATAATTGTATTGCTTATTCTAATTGCATTTAATCATTATTGCAAATAATTTATCTTTCAAATATCAAATGATTGATCATAATTAGCAGGTTATGTTTTACATAATTTTATAAATTTCATGAATATTATATGAATGAAATGGCTAGATAGTTATGCTTGTAAGTGCATGTTGAATAATGAATCGCACCTCTGGTACTAACTCAGAATAAAATGTACCCGTATACATAAATGAAAAATGTTATAAAAAAGGAGAACCTTCATTGATATTATTTTAGTCGGTGTCTCCAATGATGATCGTCTTATTTATAGAAAGGATAAATATATGAAATATGTGATGCGTATAAATATGCAAACAATGATGGTCATATTCAAAATGAATTTTAAATAGAATTATTTTATGTTTGAAATGAGCATGCATATTATTCTCAATATCATGTACTACAATAATTAAAAAGCATGATTTACTTACTGATTTATGACTCACTTTTTTACTTTCAATAACATTCACAGAAATTATTCGATTAATTTAAATAAATAAAAGATGAGAAAATATGTATCATATGCTTGACACTTCAATAGAAAGATATTTGCAGTACTTTATTATAAAATTTTAAGATTTTTGTGGCTCTTTTTGTGTATTGAAATTAGATTATTAGTGATATATCATCAAAAATTTATCTTGATTGGGCACGAATCTCGAAGCAAAATCAAGATCGAAAACTTCAAAAATTGAATTGGAGACCATATGAGCTTCGATTTCAACAAACTTCTAGTCGAACTAAACGTCTCAAAAATACGAACCCAACGACACTAAACTTGACTCAATCCGAGCCCAAATGAGTTCAAATCAAAGACCCAAAGCACATTTGGAAGGTTCAAACTATAATTTGAATTACTAAACGGTCTACAAATGTGACAGGCTTATAGTCAAATCGAACGGCTCGACTAGACAAATCCAACGAGCCCAAAATTGCTGAATTCTGATGCATTAGGTATTCAAATGCCTAGTAAACGATCCATGATCAAGGGATTCAACATCGGCTGTCCATTCAAACCACTCCCAATTTACCCTTGATCTTCCTCCTATTTACTAGGCATGCCACTCTTAGAAAATTATAAATAGATCCCTCATTTCACATAAAGGGGGAACCCTAAAAGGGGGGAAGAAGGGGCCAAGCAAGTAAGAGAGGAGGAGAAGAAAGAAGAGAATTTTGAGTTCTCTTGCCACTAGACTCCACGACCACTGCCAGATTTTTGCCCGGCCACCAACTGATGCCGGACTTCGGCCCGTCGCTTGATTTCCACCCGACACCAGACTTCCACCCAATGTCGGACCTCCGCTCGTCGCCAGACTTCTACCCGACGCCGGACTTCCGCCCGATGCTGGACTTTTACCTGACCCCGGACTTCCACCTGTCGCCGGACTCCTACCCGATGCCTGATTTCTACCCGACGTCAGACTTCTTCCCGACCACCAACTGATGTCGATTTTTCTGCCTGGCCACCAACTAACCCCTGACTTCCACCCGACGCCGGACTCCTGCCCGACACCGGATTTCTACCAGACGTCGGACTTCTGCCCGATCGCCAACTAATACAGATTTTTCTGCCCGGCCACCAACTAATGCTGGACTTTTGCACTACCTCCAATTGATGCCAGACCTCCACCGCCCTCCGACAACGGTCTTTTTGACCACTATCGCCCGTCAACTACAATCCTTTCGACCTCGGTCACCAAACAACGGTCCTTCCGACCTCCATCACCCCGACCTCTGTATTCTGTCGACTATGGTCCTTCCGACCACCGTCGCTCGCCGACTACAGTCTTTCCGACCTCTATCGCCCACTAACTATAATCCTTCCGACTAAACGAACATGTCAACAAGACTCTTTGTATTCCCACTATGTATTGTACTCCATATGGTGTACATCAAGCCAAGGCCTTCCCCCAAAGGAAGGGCCTCATTTGTAATCAACTACAACTAATAATGGATTCATTCAAACTGGTCCAGGCCTGTGGTTTTTCCCCTATTCAGGGTTTTCCACGAAAAAATCTTGGTGTCTCTATGAATGCTACACCCTCTCTATTTTATCTGTATGCGTGCTGGATCTTCGTACAAAGCTAATACGTTAAACTTTATATTTCTCTACTGCCGCGAATACTCCAGGACGCAACAATTAGTAAACAAAAATGTTATTAATCGTCCTATCATATGTTCCTGGCTCATTAATTTGAGTCTCCAGGTCGGATCGTGACAAAAAATAGCTTACTCTCCATCATAGCTTTCAAAAATATTTGCATCTGATAAATGCAATTCTCCATCAGCCTATTCAATGATACTTAAATTGCATACAATTGATGTAAGACCCAAAGACCTAAAGAAGTAATTTAAAACCTACTTTTCTCTATTTACTTATTAATTCTCTTCTAATTTATCATTTCACGAGGCTTCTAATTTATCATTTCACGAGCACCAACTAATCGCTTCAAATCATATAGAATATACGTTGAGAGAATCTATACAAAATATTTCTTTCAAAATAGTTAAATCATAATAGTCCATATTACTATGATTGCAAAAAATGAGAAAATACAAATAAAACTACAAATTTATGTGTACCTTTCAAAATCAGACTTTCTACTTTCTATCAAATTTAGTCTACTCAGCAGAATTCTTACCCTTACATGAAATATTATAAACAACAGGATGGATATGAAACTCAGTATGCCACCCTTTCTCTTCCATAATAGAGTTCAGTTCACAACTTAATATAAAAATAAATAAAATAATAAAAGCATCATTTACTTTACAGTTCAGGTATATTAGTTCACATATGGAAGTGAATATAGAAATGCACAAACATTAATGTCCCTTATAACTCTCAAATTCCACCTCCCACCTGTTAAAATAGGTGTAGAGCAAATCCAGAATAAAGAGTAGAATATATTCCAATATAAAGTCGGTTTAGAACTAGAACAGAGTACTCTAGGAAAGAGATATATTCATCTTGGGCCCAAACAGAGAATTTCATAGTATACTTATTTTCATAATAGAGCTCCAGAATGTCATGAAATGCATGATAATACAAAAAATTTAAAGCATTAAATATTAAATATCAACTTTTATAAAAAACCCCACATTTCAAGTTTCTATACAAAGTTCTCAGAATTTTACCAAATTTACAAAGATTATGCAAAACGCTAAATTAACATACTTCGTCAATTGTATCGAGCTTCAGAGACGTTACCATTTTTCAAAATTGTTAGAAATTCATACTGAATAAACCGACCGGTGAAGTTTTGCATTCTTACAGTCAAATTGTCAATAATAGAGAATAGAACAAAATACTAAAATTTATATGATGAAACATTTCTCAAACTCAAGAAAAATAATTTTAAAAATATATCTTTTTATAAATACTAATAAATGAAAATCAGAAATAGGGCATGGGTTGCCTATCTTGAGCCTAACAATTTTCCCAATGGATGATTTTCGGATCTTGGATGCCAAATCTTTTCCTTTTCTTTCTTTTTCCCTCCCTTCCTTATTTTCTTCTCAGACAAATTGAAGGTGTAATAGGTTTTGACAAATGGATCAAGATATTTTTATTATTTAAAAGTATTAATTTGGCCTAGCGCTACAGCGCCCGAATTTCCAACGCCGTAAGGATTAGATGTGATATCCGTCGTCTAAAATTTATGGCCTAGCGCTACATGGCTTCGTAATGCTCGATCAATACTATTTTTCCCCATTTTTCACAACCACTCCATGCTGGGGCACCGCCAAGACCATCATTGTAGCACTTGTAGAGGAACAATTCAAAACTTAATTTTTCACTCCTCAAACCTCAAGCCTTGGTTATTTCTATCTCATTCAACATTTCAATACTTATAATTATTATTAACTCAAAATTAACGATCATTAACGAAAAATTACCTAAATTTTAGACGACGAATATCACATATGATCCTTATGATGGGGCCGTAGATTTTTATGAGCATATCGATTGCTATAAGATCATCATACATATTCAATAAGCTTTTGATGCAATCCTCTGCCAGGCCCTCCATGCATCACTCAGAAACAAGCTCACATAATTTTTATTTTTTACATTCCATCTAACATAACTCTAAAAGGTATGATCCTTCTAGAGTTTTTGTTACATCATTGCTTGATGGAAAGTTAGTTATTGATGTGAAACATCACTAGAAATACCTCCTAAGGCAATTGGCAAATAGGGCCTCCGCTCACAACATTTGTAAGGCACGCCCACGAGATAGTCTCGATGGAAAGCTAATACTAATAATGTCCTCATTAGAAAGACTTCATGAGATTAAGTGGTTGGTAGGATCCCCCACTCATCTAAAAATCTAATTAGAAATAAGTCTCAAAATATATAAGTTCATTAAAATCCTCAAAATGTATACGTTTTCTAAAAAGACATTAAAATGCATAAACCTCAAAAGGTATAATTGTTTTGAAGTCTTCAGATGACATAAGCCTCAAAAGATAACACTTTATATTCATCATAAGATATCAGAGAAATCAGTTTATTCCAAAGTCTTGAAGGTGCATAATATTGGATAGAGATTAAAGTTGTTATATTTTAAATGAAGTAACATATTCTTATTTCTAATGTAGATTCAATTAGGATTAGGATATGTTGGATTTCCTACAAAGTATGATTACTTTGAATACTTCTAGAAGATGTTTAGTAGGCTTAGGCCTTGTTTGGAACGGCTTTTTACTGCTTCTTAAAACGACTTTTTAGTATAAAAGTTAAAATTTTTGTACTAAAAAGCTGTTTTAAGAAGCAGCAAAAAAGCCGCCCCAAATGAAGCCTTAGTCTCCTCGCGGGATGGGCTTATTCATTGAATCTATATATACATATTCTTCATCATTAGGGATTTTTAAAATTTTAATAGCCACAAATTTATTTCTAACTTCAACCTTTAGATAAATGATATATTTTCATTGAGGAATTATATGATCTCCATAGATTTTACTTTAGCCCTAGCTTTAACTTTTGATTAGGTGTGATTAGTATTTTAATGTTTAATAATCAACTCAATTAGACATATACGTGCATAATGGGGATCTCAGTGGGGCTGATCATTGGCCTACCTAAGCGTGTATATAAGATCGAGCACTTTACTATGTTATTGACTCAATTTTGACATTTTTAAGCCCATTGAACCTCCACAATCAATTTTCTATAGATTTTTAACAAGTTTGGAGCTGAAAATTTAATCAATTTTCACAACAATTGACACACTAACTTTAGTGAGGTCAAAATTATAATTGCATATAATTTACTTGGTTCAAGGCCTTAAGGAGAGGTTCATTTTGACGTCCTAGGAGAGATTGTGCATTATAATTTTTTGCATCAATTTATCATATTTTAGGGCTACATATATTCAACATTAAAAAATAAGGGGAAATTGATATATTTTAAAAAGTCAACTAGCATTAATATTGATGCAATACATATATTGGAAACTTTTAGAATCAAATTAAGAGCCCTATAAACTCTATTTTTGATACTTTTATAGTAAAATTAAGCTCAAATAAATAAACTCAGACAACATAAAAAATGTTCCAATATAAGCCCAGATGAGCCTAAATCAGTGAAGATCGAATGATCTCAAATTCTTGCATGTTTATTATAAAATTGAGTGTCTCGATGACAAAAATCCAATGAATCTAATATCATTCAATTCTGAGGTCATTAAAAGACTTAAATGTCGAACAAACAATATCAAATCAAGGGAAATAATAAGTATCATATGTTGGAGTATTCTAAAACTTTGACCGTCATTCTCAATATGAAGGAGACTTGAATTTGAGCATGAAGAGGGCTTAAAGATATAAAGATCATTAGAGCGTCTAATATTTAATGCCCTGAATCACTGACATCTACCGTCATCGTCTGACTGCTTAGATTATTATCATCATCTAACCAATGATGTCTGATCATTATAGTCCATTTATTATTATTTAACCATTATCATTTGGCTATTAACGTCTGACTTTTATTGCATAGCTATCATCATCCAATTATCATCTCCCGGGCGTCGGCATCCATTTGTCATCATCCAACCATAGTCATTTGAGTTTCATCATATCATTGTCACTCGATTGATATTATGTGATCATTTTTATCTTCAATCACTTATCATGTAATATTTACAACACTTACCAAATAATTATTCACAAGTATGTAATTCCATCTTCGCAGATTGACGGGAATATTGAACCCCTATAACTTTAATTATATGGTTAACTATTTTAGTCCCTGCCTCAAACAATCGTCTATCAAGAGAGCAAAAAGCTCATTTAACTTGCAGATCTTCAATGGAGAATAACGCCAGTTCATCTTCCGCGTGGGTAAGAAAAATCTCTCTCTGTCTCTGTCTCTGTCTCCCTCCCTCCCTCCCTCCCTCCCTTTTTGGATTTCTTGTGTTAATTCTGCAAAGTCAGTCAGCTCCCGGTATTGTTCAGGAGGAAGTTGAGGAGCTGTATGGAGCAGAATCAGGATGGGTGGAGGCGCGAAAGTCATGTGATCATCTACCATCTTTGTCTTCCGATCTCAGCCACGTTCCCGGTCCCGATTCCCATTGCAGCAGGTTGGCAATTACCCTTTGTGTGAAACCCTAACGCGGCGGGTTTTTAATTTACTCTAAATGGTGCAAAACATTAATCCATCTCTTAGAAGTTATCCTGATGTCCTAAAATTAGCGTCTTTGCTCTAAATCAGTGTCTTTTACTACTATAATGCAATTGATTCATAGTTTATTTTAAAATACTGTCATTTGCTTCATGGCATTATGTTGCCGCAGGAAATGAACGCCAAACTCTTGATCCATAGAAATTATGGTTTAAGTCATTTTTATTACTTTCTTTTTTAAAATTATTTTTATCACTTTCATAAGGAGAGCTTTGTCTATTCTTTAAAAGCTATTCAGCATGGCCTAGTTTTTCTGTCTGACTAGTCCTTCTGTCTGAATATAAGCTTGAATCTAAACTTCCCAATTTGAGGATTGATGGGGTGGTTCAGATGGATTCAATGCATATTGAACTTTATGCACTTATCTGATAGAGGTGTTGGGACCCCCACAACTCCTCTCTTGATAATGAAAACAACTAAATTTTTAAATACAACTATCATTGTTATAACTATACATAATATTAGGTCAAAATGCTAAAGAAAGAACCACGTTTATTCAAATTAGATCAAATACAATTAAATGTAAAAGAAACAAGAAATCAAGGCAAATCAAAGGAAGAGAATAATGAAATAAAATCACGTTAAGGAAAGTGAAAGAGTAAACAACTAAACATTATTACATACATTGTTGCGTTTGATAGATACAGAGAAGTTGGACTTGTGCCTTATAGCAGAGAAAATCAAAGACATATATGATCGGGAATCGGGAGGGTTCTATCAGCATGTGAGAGGGTGTTGTTAGACTTGCAAACAAGATTGATCACTTGTTTGGCTAGGGAGAGTTTTACATTCAGCAATTAAGATCAAAGATGAAGAGCAACTCCTATTTTCGACTCTAGATAGGTCTGTGTTTGACTTGCAATGAGATCAAGACTCAGAAGGGAAGACCGAGTCACTAAGTTTGTGCACGTTTTTTGTATCCTGTTTCTACTATGGGGACTCCTGCTTTCTAGTTCTTGAGGGTTTAAGAGAGAGGTATGCTCAGGCAAGGATTATACATGAGATTAAATTGGGCAGAGGGTTTTAAATAGGTATAAAACAAAACCCTTAGTGAAAACTTAGTAATCATAATAAATAATAAAATAATTAAATTAAGTATGATAGGGCATGTTATAAGCTTTATGCGTCAAGATCTATAGCGCATCAATAATACCCATAACATGCATTATTTTGAGTATCTACGCTCTATTGGTATGTATGGTGATTCCAATTCAATCGCCCTATTAGGTACTCTAGCTTAAGCAGCCACTCGAGCCGTCCCAAGATCAGAGGTGTGTGCGCCTAGGCCACCTAGGCTTGAGCTTCCTTTTTGGGGCTCAAGTCAATATTTTACTACCACTTTTATCCCATTTGAACTTTTTGGCATGTTGAATTATGTGGAGAATGTTTCAAGCTTATCTTGAAGCTAGATTGCATTCATGTTCCATATAGGGCAAGTTTGTTGCAATTTTTTTGGGCGTTGTTTCACTTCTGTGTAATTTAAGCTCCATCAAATTGGAAATATCTTCCGAATGACTCAAACTTCAAGAATACTACCAACATAAAAAACTGGATTTATTTAAAGAGAGTTAGTTTGCAATCCTAAGATGACCCCCATGTTGATATTCTCTGAGTGATTCTGGTTAAATTGTTTAAATTTGAACATCAATTTTTAGAGAATTATGATCAAGTTCCTTCCAATCTTACAAGAAGGACACAAAAATATGTTGTGATCCTTTTGAGCTAAAAGAAAAGTATTTTTGGACATTTTAAAAAGAGATTAAAAAATGGAGGAGCAAATAATGTGTCTCTTAAAACCTTTTGCTCTAGATTTTTTTTAAATGTCTAATTAATGATGCCAAGAATTGTGCTCCCTTGATCCACGTGCAATGTGGGTCAATCCCTTGAACATATACATTGTGGAATGCTTCAATATTTATGTTAATCTTCTAATAGAACTTGGTGAAATATATTTAATTGATGCTAATCTCAAGGTTTCGATGTAAATTTGGGAATCTAATTCAGATCACCCACAAAACTAATCTCAATGCTATTAATATAAATCTAATGGTCCAACTCAAATCTCCAATGACACGTATCTTGAAAAATGGGGCATCTATTAATTCATACATCATCTTGGGGGCATGATGATCTAACACACATCTCAATTATGACGTGCTTTGATTTTCAATCCTCTTATTGACAAGAGGACCAAAAAGTCCTCGTTCAAGAGGCATTTTTCTCTAACATGAATCTTAAATACAAGGTGACTCATCTATTCGCGTAAGCTTGGCCAAAGTATCAAAACGTATTCATCCCAGGGCCTCTAGGGGGGGTGTAAGAATCATTTGGACATCATTTTTGACACATACCATTTATCATAATTAATTTTTTTTTTAATCATTGTACGGCTACTTCTAATATTAGTTAGGATTCCATCATGCATATATTTAATAACTTTTACGTGCGTTTGACACAACTTTCTTTCTTAATGCGTAATTATTGTGGTATTTAATCATATGCCTTCTTAAGATTACTAGATTATATAAAGATCATTCCATTGCTATCTAAGCATTTTTATTGCTTGTCTTAATTCAAAATTTACTTCCCTAGGTTGTTTTTGGCATGAAATTAAATTCATTCTCTGAAATTGATGCAAGTTTTCTCAGTTTATGCTCCATTGCTATCCCCTATAGCTTGATTGTATGTTTTATAATTTCTTATTTCTCTGTAGTTAGCACTTTTATCTACAAGAATATATGATTGTGGTGTTGTTCAGGCTTCAAATATATGTAATTAATTGTTAACTTGTCTAAAACATTTGTACAATGAATTTGCAAAATTTTTCATCATACTTGAAATATATTCGAATGGAAGTTTTTTTTTCCAATCATGATCAATTTTAGGTGTGGTGATAATGCATCTCTTGATATTTAAAGAAAAGTAAATATCATACGAGTCCTTGTGGTTTTGCCATTTCTTTAAGGTGGTGGTTAGTGTTTTTGAAAAATGCTCCACTTAGTTCCCTCATATGCAAGATTATTTCGTGATGATTCTTTTGTTAATAGAACCCTTCAATTGAATGAAAATGACAAAATAAACCTTATATTTTCCCTTCATTTTCTCTCTTAGGAAAAATTGCCCCATATCCTCCCTCCTAATGTCGGTGATCTCTAATGATCTCCAATGATTTGGCAATCTCCCGCTCCTACTTGTCGCCTCTCCTGTATCATTATAGCCCCTCAAATTTTTGTTCGCCTTCTTCTCTGACATTAGCAAGGCTAGCGACTTGGCCTCAATGATAATAAGGAGCTCGGGCATAAAATCTCATGGTCTTCACTTCCAAGTAGTTTGATTTTGAGATTGAGAGAGATCTATGGAATTCTACTGCTGATCAGGGGGCTTGGATAGATTATCGGAGAAGACCTTAAACTTTAGAACTAGATAAGAAGATGAGGCTAACAAAATTCTAGTCATAACATTTGCTACAATTCAAATATAACAAAACAAATTACTTAGCTAAATTAACGTAATATTTAATGTTGTTAGAAAAAAGAAACTCTACAAGATAAAAAATCAAGCTAGGGGACTATAATGAAATCTCCAAAGATGGCATGGACACATGGAGGGTTTTAAAAAATGCTAACCTATGTGAAGCGTCATCCAAACCCAAGGGAATTGTATGATATTTACTCTTTAATGAATTTTAAATCAAAGCATCTTCAGAATGATTAATCTCCCTATTAAATTTGTGAAGGTCATCTCCCCCATTAATTTTATTGTTCGCTTCATCCACATTAATTTGTAAATTTCTACTATGATATTTGTTTACAAAACTATTTGTTTGATAACATTTAAGATTAGATGCAATAGTAATGGATACCCCCTTGGTGTTTTGTTAACAATGATGTTACTTCCTTTAGATGTAGTGGTTCAATAGATTGATTTTGACTATTATGCATTTCCAGTATTATGTAGGATATAGGCAAAAAAAAATTAATATTTGCTCAAAATCAAATGCAAGTTGGAAGTATGCTCAAGTGAGGGAATATGATATGATGCTATCTCTATTTTGATGTCAACTCTCAGTCCATATCTAAAATTTAAAAAAATGATCTATAATTTTCAATTATTTTTTAACACAATAATAATTTCTCACTTTTATTCATCTATTCAGTGATACAGTTTTCAATAGTAAGAGAATAACCAGGAAGATGTGTATAACACATAAAAATAATATTACATTTATATAAACGAAGTGAGCAGAAGCCAAATACTCAAAAAAGGCTCATAATAACCCAAAATTCAAAGTAGTTGTCATTGTTGAAGTATGGTAACCATCCAAGATGGCTAAAAAAAACTTAGAATCTGCTATTCTTCTGTTGAGGATGAGGAGTAAACACCACAATGACGAAACAAGCAAGAAAGTAAAAACAGCGGAAAGTAAATGACACTAGAATTTAACGTGGAAAAACCCATATTAGGGAAAAAATCACTGAGCCACCTCACAATATAAGAGAAAGCTAAGTAAATAACCCTAAGGGATACAACCCTTCAGAAAAACGAGAAAGAAAACCGTTCAGTTCGTTTCGCAATACTGCGGCGCCAGTTTGGGGCGTTGCGGCGCTCAAACCTCTGTCGTGATCCATGGCGACACCGTATTTAGAAAGTTGAGGGGATCCACTCTCTATCGTTCAATGCTGGGGTGCTTGAGAACACAGCGCTAGGGTCGCTTGAGTACGCAGCGCCGGGGGCGCTCGGGTACGCAGCGCTGTGGGGACGCTCGGGTACGCATCGCCCGGGGGGGCGCTCGGGTACGCAGCGCCGGGCGTTGTATGAAAAAAAATTTGGTACAAAGGACTTGGACCCAAGCAAAGGGTAAACCCCCGCACAACCCAGTAAGCACGACAAACTTGAGGTCCGAGACAACAAAACAACCCGGTTGATCAACACAATCAGATCCCACACATAGCAATCTCCCACTTGGAAACTGATTGCAATCAATCGTTCTCCCGATCTGCACCATCAATCATAGTACATGTAATGTGGCTCACCCTTGCTCTCATCCTCCATGAAAACCAATTAAAGCTATACATAGCTTTAATTTATCAACTGTCACCGTCTTCGTCAACATGTTTGCAGGATTCTCAGTCGTGTGTATCTTATCCAAAGAGAACTAATCATCTTTCAGAAGTGACCATAAACTCTAAACCCTAAAGTAATTCTTTCACCTTACACAGAGTAGTTGTAGGTTATCTACCCTTTTTGTTTCCATCTTTATCCAATACTTTCTAGCTTGCCCTGTTAATTTTAGTTTTGCAGATCTCACTTGACACTTGACATCTTTTGCTACTCAAGAAAATTATTCATGTCCTTTAATAGTTAGAGAATGTCTGAGGGTCTTTTTCCATCAAACGGAGATGCTTTAAGTTTAACTTTGTTAGTTTTGCAATCGTTTAAAATATAAACTTGATTTTTATAATTGCTATAAACTTCATTACATACATCTTATGAGGTTTATCTTGATTATTTCTTCCACAATGAATTTATCTTCTTCTAGCTATATTGACATTCATGTGGATAGGCTCATCATTATAATCTTAATCAATTTATAATTCATGTGTGTGAAACTGATTGTTTTTCAAGTGCTAATTCGAGCCTAATCCTGATTTGTGTCCTAACTCATTTGATTTGATTTATTTAGAAATTCATCTAATAAATTTTGAAAGGTTACCAAAATCTCATTTCTTTAATAATATGTTAATTGACACTGGTATTGAGCCTCATTTGTTGTTGATATATTAAACTCAACTTGATTTTATACCAAATCTGATGAAGTGTGTCTTAGGGTTTAGGTTTCATAATTTAATTGTATGATGTAATGCATGAAATCATGGACACAATCAAATTTGTAATTCACATAATATTCTCTTTTTTTTTATGAAAATTTGAAAGCATATAAAATTTACACAAATGATAATTTAATGAAAATTTTAAAACATATAAAATTTACACAAATGATAATTTAATGGTCGCATAAATAGAAACTAAACATATAAATTCATGATCAATGAAATCATAAATTGATTGAGATTCACATTGTAATATGAAATTTTAGATTGTGCGAGATAGGCCAACAACTAAAAAAAATCAAAGAAAGAATCACTTAAGTATTAATCCAATCTTCACTCTTGTACAACGAGATAGTTTTGCCCGCAATTTGGTAGTCACCATTTGATCCTTGTTAGAAAGATTCTCAGCCAACTGGCACTCAAGCACAAGAATGAAACAAAATACTCAAAGAAATATTATTGATACTATTCTTATATGGTCCAAACTCCCGTTTTATAATTAAAAAGTCTCTCCTCCTAATAAATAAATAAAAAGAATCAAATCCGTAGACTTGATCAAAATGCTTGTGAGATCAAAGAGGGATGCAGAACATGAGAACCCAAAGAAATCATGTGAAATCAGGCATGGAATTGTCCACAGAAACATTGCCCACGAGCACATAAAGACAAGCTACCCGGAAGGCTCACGCATCTATAGGTTTAAAGAGGCAACCAAATTATATTAAGAAGTATCCAATGAAAATCAACAATGAAAATCTCTGGAGACCCAAAGAAAGGCTCACACCGCAAGTAGAAGTCCAAAGAACAAACCATAGAGAACCAATTACTGAATAAACAAAGAATTGAATCGGGAAGGCAACCAAATCAAGCTTTGCACTACATTCAGCTACTATTTGCTACTCGGACTGTAGTCTGAATTTTCTTATTATTCTAAGCACGGATACTAAACTGCTAATGTTACGAGAAACTGCTATGAAACAACTAAGCTACTATTCTAAGAGGTATCATTCGTGAATCATACCAAACCAACGAATCAAACCAAACCAACATAAACATTAGAGAACATAACCCGTTCTTTATAGGAATCGCCATTATAAGCATTTTCCAATAAAACTAAAACTGATGAGCACATCAGCCGGAGATTTCGACATGTGTATCATCGACGGAATCGTAGATCGACGGCTACGATTCGGAGCCTTTATTTTTGATGTATTTGATGTTTGTTTATTTTGCATTTTCAGTTTTCCTATTTTACTCCCAAGGGTAGTGAGTTCTTGTTGTAGCCCGAGGGCATGTGAGTCTTTTCTTTTCTTTATTATTGAGACCTATATATAAGAGTCTTTTGCTTTGTATGGGGATGATGATTATTGAATAAAATTTTAGCTTTGTTTTTCTTCTTGTGAGAGCACTTGAAAGAAGAGCAAACCCTAGGTGAGGGTAATCGAAATATCCGTCAGTCTTTGGAAGAGTCCGAGACTCGCGACCTATCTTCCCCTTTCCCCTTACATCCGACCACCTCCCCCATTCCTCCCTACATCCGCCGGTTCCATTCCCACTTCTCCACCCGTCGGCTCCACCACCTCCCCTCCCCAAACCGTGAGCCCCTCCCCTTGCTTCTGCCCCACCACATCACGTCGTCGGCCACCCAAAACCACCAAGCCGCCGGCCGCCCTCTCTCCCTGAGCCACTGGTCACCTAGACCCTCCATAGCCGCCGGCCCCTCAAACCCCGCCAATCTGAATTTCAAAATTCAAATTATTTTAAGCACTTTCCTAAAATAACTCATTGTTATTTAAGAAAGTTTCCTTATTTGAATTCAGTTTAAATATTTGAAATTCAAGTACTTTCCTTTTGATTAAAACCCAATTAGGAAACCTCCCTAAAATAGATCAAATCTAAAATTAAATTCAGATTTGATTCCAATCAATAATTAATCCCCTTGGGCCCACATACATTGAACCTTGACAACAATTTCCCCTCCCCATATGGCCGGCCCCCTCTCTCCCTTATTCTCTCTCCAATTTAAGTCCTAACCCATAATTAAATCCCCCCTAATTTCTCCCTAGCCGTCGGCCCCCTCTAAGCCATATTTGGGATAATTTTGAATTTCAACATTAACACCTTTCCCCAATTTAGAAATCTGAAATCAAACTTCAGATTTTCTAAACTATTCCTTCCACCTCCCCTACCCAAACCCCTCCTCAAACCGCTGGCTCCGCTGCCTTCTCCCTCCACAAGCCGCCGGCCACCAAGTGTCTCCAAGAGTAAAGAGATCGCTTTGTCTATGAAAGGCGGATCCTGAATTGATATGGATTTACGTATGATTAACATGGTCAAATAGACAATCTACGATCCCCTTTCTTCAATCCCGGCTTTGGATTTGACAACACTGTCAAGGAGTACGTCGACCGCATCCTCTTCTGTTTGGCTGAAATCATCGACGAGCAACAACCGTCCGGGTCGTGGCAAATCATTGGACGTCCACCGACTTCTTCAATTTCGACTACTTCTCCGCGAATAATACCGTAGGTATCATTTGTCTCCTAGTGGCTTCTCTAGGGTTGCTTGTAATCTTCTTCTGCTAAAGCACTACTTTCATGAGTGAGAGTGAGGGATCTCAAGGTAAACATTTCTAATTATTAAACTGTGGATTCTTGTCAATCATTGCCATTAGTTTTACTTTCTTATTTTGTTGTTGCTTTGCAAGTATCCTGTTAATCTTGTTTGTAATCGTTTGCTATTACATAAACTTCTAACGGAAATTTCTAAGAATCTAATTTGGTGAAACATAAGTTTATAATTAGTGAGGTTAATGCTCAAAGTATTATTAATCTCCAAAAGCAGTTCTTGTTTACTTACATGTTTTACATCAAAAACACAGAAAATTCAGCTAAAAAAACTTGACTAAAGTAAGATCAACGTTTTGATTATCATCTTGCTCGTTCCAACGCATGCATTTTGTATTTTTAATGGACATGAACTTTAAGGTTTGTATCAGATAATGCTACATATATCAACCTTTATTCAACCTTGCATTGGCAGAAGTTTCATGTATTGAGTATGCCTTATTTTGATAGTTGCAACAGAAAATTCTTGATACAAGATTGGTTTTACAACTGCCGCAGCATTTGTCAGTGAGGAACGTATTTAGTCTAATTTTTGGGTTGCAGTGAAACAAAAAAAAGAAACGTGCATGTCTATCACATATCATTGATCTTCAGCTTTAACTTTTTTTGTTGTTATTAGGTATAATTTGATTGCTTCCTTGTGAAATCCTTGTAGCGTATTCAAGCTTTCAATATTTAAAATATTATAATTTATTGTTAAGCACTGTTATAAAAATGGAAACACCATTTCAGATGCCAGCATCCTGCAGAGAATTGGTTGTGCCTGAGCTGTAAAGATGTCTTGTGCAGCCGCTTCATCAATAAACACATGCTCAGTCATCATCAGGAGACTGGCCATTGTTTGGCTCTAAGCTTCAGGTTTGATCAAGTTTTTCTTTTGTTGCTAAATGAACATCTTACTGTACCAATTATTGGGCTTATTTGCATTCACAGTGATTTGTCAGTATGGTGCTTTGCTTGTGATGCTTATCTGGATGTTCAAATGATCCAGCAGCTGCAACCAGTTTATGAAGTTGCCCATCTGTTAAAATTTGGACAGAGACCACCTTTTCAGGTCATCATTAGCAATGAAGGATCCTCATCTAGTTAGAAGGGATTAAAGAGGGACGAGTTCTGTAGAAATTATTCTTTTTTAATATTTTATGGGAAGGCTTCCAGCGCTTGGGTTCTGAGAATGAGAGGACAAACTGGACAACTGATCTTTGAATATTCGTGTATTTCATGGAATTAATTGAAAGCTTAGTGATGTGGATTTTTATAAAACTTATCGAAAACTAGAAAAATATTACATGCTGCTATGATGTAAATTTGTTGTGAAGCATAAATATAACATCATTCTTTGCAAAATACTCTTTATAACAATCATTGGTGAAAGGTTTGGTCAAAAACTATAGATCATCATCTTTATGCATCTCACCTTAGTCTTTTAGTTGGGAGTTTTTACTATCAATCAAAAGGTCTTGGATTCAAATTTTGTATTTGTGATGTGTGTGTGAGTTTATCTTAATTGGCCTAAATGTCTTCCCCCACCCACACACACAAAAGGAAGATCATCATCTTAACATGCTAAGAAAATCTTCCCCAAAAAAAAACATAGAACATATGGATTTATCACATATAATCTAATATATCATAATAAACTTAGGTTTTATATCATTCTAGAATACAACAAGCGCAAAGAATCATGATTCCTGTCACCTCTTTTTAAACACTAAACAGAAAAATAATAAGACAGATGTTACTCATTAATAAGAGAGAAGAAAGTGACAGTAAAGAGAGAATGTCTCAATCACATATATTTGTATTCCTTCTCTTCCTTTTTGTTTAGTAAATGATTTAGGCATTAGTGAGGTTTACACAGGAAAATTTAAATTTGTGCTGCCTTGTAGATCACATGAACGATCAAGACAATCCAGTTTTCCCCACCTTGCATTTACTCTTTGGCATGGGAAGATTTGTTTTCCTAAACTGCGAGCATTTATATAGAAATTCAGTCTAAATGGTGGAGATGAATCATAAGAATAAACTAACTTGAACCTTTACCTTCTGTTTACAATGTTATGCACATGGCATAGCCATTGGGAGAGCTCAGCTTGTGATCCTGCCTGTACAGGATTTGATCTGTAAAATAATCAGAGATAGCAAAATAGATCGTTCTTTCATATTTATATGGATTTTGGATTAATATTGTTAAAAATGAAATGATTTTGTCATGCAGAATTGTAGAGCTTATCAAGTTGGTGTAAGAACTTGCCCAAAAAAGTTGAAACCAGCAATAATTAAAGCAAAAAGATGCAATCACATAGCCAGGAAGGTAACCAACAATAAGCTATCGGGATTAGCAATATTGTGAGATTGAATAGTTTGAAATCGACAATTCCAAAATGATTATATCTATAAACAAACTTCGTTTAACCAAAGCCATTCTATCGTGTTATTTTATTTAATAGAGCCAGGTTGCAAATCAGAGATCTCAAGGGGCACATTAGGTTTGCAGTCAGGGTTAAATTTGTTAGAATGTTGCTCATGCAAGCAATGCCAAGGGAGAGTGAAATTGTCAAATATATGTGCCATTGAATTGCAAGAAAGTCCTTCCAAAGCATTTTTGGAAAAGGATCTGAGATTGAAATTTTCTTTCCTGAGCTCTGATTCTTTCAACAAATTTTTGACTAGAAAGTCATAGAACCAAGGTGGCGCTTTGCAGGGCTTAAAAATATATCTCCACATATCATCTGATTAGGGCAATAAAATACATAAAGAATTTTATATAGGTTTTCCCAATTGGGCTATGTCTAACCTTTATAGTTTCACTATGATTTTGATTATAGATTTTTTTAGCCTTAATATCTCTTCAATATCACTTTTAAAAAAAAAACTAAGGCAATTAAAACATATTGAATTTTCTTTTATAACAATAAAATTACCAATCATCAAACAAATTTACATAAGACATTTCTTTGTAGAGCGAAAAACTGGGTTCCATAACTTACAAATCCATAAATTCTCTCGTAGAGATTTCATATTATCTCAAGTATTTTATCATAAAAATATTTTGACGATTTTATTAGTTGTTATTAACCCATAGAATCCACACAAGTCATTGTTATCATTGCTCACCTCTTAATCCATCTATCTAGGGCAGTTATGAATTTTCTATTTTCATTCATTACATTTGAGTGCTACACAAGATGTTACACGTCGTGTTAATTATATTTTGCAAAATCCTTTTTCCATATCCATATCACCTTTGGTTAAGCTCTTTTTCTTCCTACTTACCATACTATTACACAAACTCATTGAATCCACATTAATTAGCCTGCCATTTATCATTTTTACAGTAGAAGATTACGCACAATTGAATGCTTAAAAAACTCATGGAAATCTTGACGCAACTTGGAGTAAATGGAACTTACTTCAGCACTTCCTTAAAATGATCTGCACATTCTTTGCAAGGATAAATTCGAGACAATATGGCCATCTGCATAGGTGATGAACCAATTGTTTTTCAAACTTCAGCAAAAAGAATTATGGCATGCCATCACTAAATAGTAATGCTAGAGAACCAAGCAAACAGAAGAAATATACTCTGGGAATAAAAAATAATATTTTATGCTAAAATCACTATGCTCAGTGCCTCAGTTTATTTAGATTCCCTCCAAGGAAAGGAGCGCAAGGACATTGCATACAAGAGAAGCCTCCCAAGGAAAGAAGTGCAAGGACATTTAAGAAATCATGATAAAGAAATAAAGATAAAATCTTATAACCCGGAAAGCTAAAAATCTTAGCTACTAAATGTTGTATATAAAAGAGCATGCCATAATTACATACACAAGTAGCAAATGTGAACATGACTGAAATATGCATCACAATCAAATGTTACGTCTTAAAAGTAAGATAATAAAATAATGGTCTGTGTATGCTCGAAAGTATTGTTCAGGAGTAAAAACTTCAACATGATAAAGAAACTTTTTAACAACAAATTCATAAAAAAGACTCCAGGCTTTTAACCAATCTATGATTGAGACAAAGTGATACCAAAAAGTCTTTCTAAGATATCCACGCATTCTGTACCGGGCACCTTATGATGGTGGACATTTGCTGCATTAAAAGGTATTCCTATTTCCCTCACTTTTTATTCTTTTAAATACAATTGTTAAAGGACTTAGCCTGTTGTTAAGGAAAAAAAAAAGAGTTAACTTGTTGCTATAAATTAAAGACACAAAGCAACTTAAAAAACTATTTTACAAATTATATGCTAGTATTGCAAAAACAATCCAGACATTTCAAGTTTTAACCATAGCCACTATGTTCTTCTACATTTTTGAACTCCTATGCTGAAAACAGCATGGCAAATACTCGTAAGTTTAAAGTGCATGCAGTAATTTACATGTAACAGTAAAAACAAATTCGGCATCAACAGCCTGTTTACTTCCAATATCCAAGCCCATTATCAATGAAGATCATAAGCAATGATAAGGTTGAAAGTCAGTTATGCCAGAGTAAGTGTATCCAGGACACAACAAAGAATAAAATCAATAAGCCTTAAAAAATAGTAGGAGCATTTTCCACATTTCTCACAGATAAAACTGCATAAATCTGCAAGAACATAAACCATACCAGTTCTTTTACATCCCGCTTTTGTTGCCTAGTTGGAATGTCAGGAAACTGAGAAATTCAATGAAGAATTAATAAATTAGGTGCAGATTGGGATAGAAAAGTGAGCATTCTCTGTTTGCAAAATCTAATATTTCAAAACATGCGCAAGGTTTCTTAAAGAAAATAGTGCATTACAAAAGCAAATTAGAAAAAGAAACGATCATTATAGGCCAATAAATTCCCCTCATATTTTTGTATTCCCATCTTATTCGTTTCTTAAGAGGAAGTAATGAGAGATTGTTCCCTTTTATTTTCTTTTATTATTTTTTTTAGAATATTGTTATAGAGGCACCCTAAATTGATTTATTTAAATCAAGCATCCAGCAAACCCCCTGGTACTGAGAATATACAGGTTATGAGCCAAATTTTCATGAATAGCCATATGAGAATTAGTACTTTAGTGGTTGGGAATCATGGGATGATGGGACATTCCAACAAAGTTTCAGGATAGTGGCTGGAGTCATGGGAAATTCCAACTAAGTTTCAGGATATGCCAAAAGCTGATGCTTTGCCATCATGTGCATGGGTAATGCAAGGTAAACTTGGATAAAAATTCATTGAATGAAAATAATGAAATATTTCTGGTGCCATTGATGAAAGACTGCAAGTATTGCTTAAGATATAGGGTAGAAAACAGATAAAAGGAGTACATGATTATGACAATAAAGAAATAAAACATAAACTGCCAGGTTTGAGGTGTAAAAAGTGCTCAAAACTCAAATCCTTCTTTGAGCGATGAATGGCAAAAACACTAGAAAGAGAGTTTTCTATGCTGCATAGTATGTGTATGACTGGTTGCACATTTCTCTATCTGAAACTCAGTCCATAATATTTATCATAAAGTTTTACTAATCCTAGAAAGGTGAAGCAAATAAATACAGAGAAAATATCAGCAGTAACGTGCACGATATTTTCCTTGTGGGCAGGGGCTATGATAAATCATGTGTAGAAACTACAGAACTTAGAATAAGTAAAACAAGCAAAGAAACCCAATAAGTGTCGGATTTGGCGAGATAAAGAACTGAAGTAGAGCCTAGACTTGACCAAAAAGTTAACACCTTTAAGAAAATAGAATAAATGTTTGACCAGCAAGAATTAGTTTTTTTGGCCAAATTAAAAGCTCAATTTCAGCCATATAGGATACACACAGAAACTTTGATTTGGACGGGCCTAAATCTAATTTTACATACATTAATAAGCCATCCTCCATAATTTCTGAAGGTTTGGAATTCCATTTGGGGCAATGTTCCTCCATTCAAACTAGGGAAACGAAAAGGCCGAAGCACAACTTCACAAGCATACAAAATATTTTTGTCGAACACCTGTCACGGAAACTAACCAAAAACTGTCGCGCACAAAATTTCAGCCTATTATTCCTCGTTATCAAAGCATCACAAACTATAAGTATGCAAACCTCAATCCGCATTCCAAATTTCGAATATCAAGACCTTAAAATCATAAATAGGACCACAAGAACGAACACAATTAAAAAAGAAAATAAAAAGTCCAATGGGTGAGGCAAAAGATCAAACACCTGGGCTGCAACCGTGTGCAGAAGCGTCCAAGTAGCCCTCCCAAGTTCCTCTTTGGTCAATGGAGCTGCAGTAATCTTCTTTTCGAGAGCATTCTGCGAAACAGAAAAAAAAATCAAAACTTTTCTTACAATAATAAATGCTGGAACAATGAGGATCGACATTGGGGTGGGGGAGGTGGGCGACCACATCGGGAGTAAGCAGAGCAGCGTCATTAACAGCTCTTGGATTTGAGGCAGTGAAGAAGGAAAATAACGAAGCTTTAGAGTTCCCGGCGACGGAGGAGTGTTTATCGAGATGGTCTTCGCAACGGGCGGGTAAGAAGCGAGATAGGTGGGTTTGGAAGCATCTGCCGAAGGAGTCACAGGATTTGCGTATGGCTTCGAAGGGATTCTCCGACATCACTGCGAACCTCGGGTTGCGAAAGGTGGGCCTTGGCTCGGCTCGAAAGAGAGTAAAAATGTAAAATTGCTTTGCGGATTGAAAGAGACGAAGTGTTCCACCCCCGGGTTGAAGTAGAAGCTGCGGTGTCAATTCGGTCAACGGCCCGGTTCGTGTTCAATCTGGGTTAATCTGGATCCGATCCGTGCGGATTACGGGTTGACTTGACCTGACCCACAAACTCGGAATAGGGTTTAGGTTGCGTCCAGGTCCAGCCGCTGGGATTGCGGTTCGGTCGCATCCAACGCGAGTCAGTGAGTGGCGAGTGCAAGAGTCAACGAGTGCGGGGTAGCCTGAGTGCGTCTAGCCCAAGCAGTCAAGGTCGAGTCGAGTGCGAGTGTTCTCAGGCCCATCCGACGGTCTAAGCTAGCCGTCAAGCGTGAGTGTCATCCGAGCTGCCGAGGCCAAGTGAGGGGCATGCGCGACACTCGATGGTAGCGGCAGCACTGGGCGTGTGAGGCAGGAGACGACAGCAGCGTGGGCGTTACTTGTTGGTCTGGTTGGAGAATGGAAGGGTTGAGGTAAGCAGGTCAATTCGGGTCAAACCCGGGTTACCGGGTTGACCTGAACCCAACCAGAACTATAAACTGGTCCAAAAATAGGACCCGAACTTGACCCATTTCTTTGTCGGATCAATTCGAACCCAGATTTGCACGGGAGGAAGACAAAAGATGGAAGGAGAATGTTATTAAACATCCCCTAATAAAATTCCATATTTAAGAATGTTATTAATTAAATCATTAAAATTTTAAGGAGAATTAAAAAATAAGAGTTGATATTTTGTTAATATTTTTAAGATTTATATAATATTATAATGGATACATCACAAAAATTTGTCTTGATCGGGCACGAATCTCGAGACATATTTGAATTGAAATTAAATGCTTGACAAACACTTTATGATTAAGGGAATCAATTTTAGCCGTTCAATGGAGCACTCTGAATTTGCCCCGGATCTTCTCCATATTTACAGAACATATCACTCTAAAAATCTTTAAATAGAATCTCACTTTGCACATCAATGGGGCTTAGATTTTTGGAGGCTTAGACCCTAGGCTAGAGACTCAACATAACTTTGAGGCTTGAAGCATCTCATATACCATTTGATTATGTTCTTTTTTAATTAATATGTATACATATACTAAATATATATACATTACAATTAACTAATAGAATTTTCAATTTTAATATTTTCTAAATTATATTCAAAATATAAATCTTAGATTAAACTTTTTCAATAATATCTAAAAATTCATAATTCAATAATCTTAAATAAATAATTTAATAATTACGATTTTTAATAATATTATTAGTTTCTAAATTAATTCTTTTAATTTACAATTTAATTTTATAAATACTAAAATCTTTCTCTCTCGATGTTATCTCGTCTCCCTCTCCTTTTCTAATTTATAGAGACGAGCCCTCCAGATTTTTTTTACTCATCCATCGTCTTCAATCTACGAAGCTGGCCACGTCCAAAAAATCAAACGACATCAACGTTCTTTCTTCTTTCCCTCAGTCAGCCTCCTCTCATTCAGAGTTTCTTCTAATCGTGCGGTTCAATTGGAGTGAGTGAATCGAAGCTATAACACACGAAGAGTCGTTGCTTTTCGCATTCGAACGTATTTTCTCGCTCACTTAACACCACTCGGTCCTGTCAGCTGCTCCCGCACTTGCGCTCGGCCTGCTCGTTTTGCCCGCTGGACTTTGCTGCTTTGCACTTGCTTTAGTTAGGGCTGATTCAATTAAACTGGTCCAACCGGTTATTACAAAATAAAAAATGCTCCATATCCTTCATGAAAGCCTCTCTCCTAGGTGGTTCTAAAAGAACCTTAATCATATATATCATTACTTGCATTCTAATAAAAAGGTAAATCCTTCATTCATGGATGGGATTATGTGTCTCTCCTCAAATGTTAGCTTGGTTTGCGCCCATTTGAGCTAAGAAATGGTCGACTCATCTGAGCACTCATAGTTGAATGAGCTAGCTCTTGGCTCATTTTATTTGAAATGATCTCAACTAACTAAATAGATAATTAAATCTATTGCCAGACTAACCTAGCCAATTCAACCACCTAATGGACTCTACAACATGCCTACAAACCTAAATGGCAGACTTTGTTGACCGCATCAAATTTTGATTTTTTTATGTGCTTGTTGAATATAAAAATGCATTTGAAATGAAAGGTGCATTAATAATTGACAATCATTCCCCATAGAATGCTTATAATGAGAGATCTTGAAAATATATTTATAATTTTATCACATGATAAAATATATTTGATATATTATTAAAAAATATTATTTTTATTAATTTTTATGAGGTTGGTGCTCGTCGTTAGGGTAGCAGTACTGTATACCAATATAGATAGCCCGCAGCTAGTGGTGGCAACCAACGATAGAAGCTGGACGAGCGGGAACAGGATTGGCGTGAGTTAGGGCAACGTTGAACAATGATCGTGAGGAAATAAAATAAATCTCACTGCTAGCGGTTTAAACCGTTATTTTTAGCGGCGATTTTCCATTAAATATGAGTATAACTTTTTTTTAATGGATAATTAGCACTATAATATTTAATCATATTATCTAAAATAAATAAATATGAGTATAACTCAATGTTATAAACGTGATTTTCCATTTTATCTCTTAGTTCTCGGAATTGGCATTTTTCAAGGAGCTAAGGGATTAGATACGATGCATTTGTTGAACATTTGTCTCTCCCTCAATCATAATTGAAGATCCTTAATTACTATGGACTTGGTCTCTCTTAGAGAATACTCCAAATCTAAAAAATATTTTAATAATATATGCATAAAATATTATCTTGCTAATGTTTTTTTTTTTTCTCAATGATTGTCATAATTTTTTATTTTAAAAGCTTCATCTTTTATTATCATTTTTATTAGTTTTTATCTTCATATAATTATATTTTATTTTTATTTATTTTTGAACAGCACTTAGGTAAGGCTAACATTGAGTTAAATCTATACTACTATTATAAAAGCCGCTTGAATTTCCTTCCACATCAAATCTTGATCATCCATTTTATTTCTTCTAAAATTATCTTGTCCCTTCATTATAATATAACTAATTAATAAATCTAAAAAATATATAATAATTATGCAAATTAATGCTCATTACCGTAAATTAATACCGCTTAAATTTTGTATTTAAACAAATAAATGAATAGACTCTTTAAAATTTCTAATGCCTCTAAGTCTTCCTTTATATCTATACTAATATTTATACAATTTAATGACTCTTATATACACCTCATACTAAACTCTTTAGTTTCGGTCCATTTCATTTAACATATTTATGTTTAGTAAATCTTCTCTCCGTCGAAATTAATTTATCATACTAATATTTCACCTCTTCGAATCCCATTTACAGCCATAAACTAAACTCTTCGTCTTCGCCTGCTTCTTATTCCCATTCGCAACCTCAATTAACCACACGAAGGGGAATCGCTTGATTAACGACACGAAGGGGAAAAGACTATAAGTTGAAGCCCATTGGGGATGTCGGGCCAGTGATTGAGGCGGGAGGGGTTTTTGCTTATGCGAGGAAAATATGCATAATTTCTTCTACGGCTGCTTAAATAGAGGTACAAATATATTTTTTTTATAATAATATGCGTCCTCTAACCTCTATAGACTCTAGAACTTGCATTTCAGTTAATGGAATGATTGTTGGTGTTGCTTTGGAGGTCTTAAAATGAGATGGGTGGTTTGAAGTTTGATTAGAACTAAATAAATCAGGCTTTTAGGTTTATATTTGACTGTTGGTAGTTTGATAATTTAACAGGCCCTTTATTTATTTTTCTGTTTGATGCCAATGAGAATGGGTTGGAATTTTGTCTGTGTTAATCTTTATTAAGCTATATGATACCTAAGAAACATCACCTGTAACTGGGCCCGAGCAACAACTTGACTGCAAGTATTTGGAATATTATTTTATGATCATGAACTAAATATTTATAACGGTTGGAATAGTTCACAGTACCTTTTATTGCCTAGAGCTTTACTTGACAAAAGCATATTTATGCTACAAGGTTAAAAACGAAGAAAAAATAATTTTATGCTACAAGGAGGAAATTAAAGAAGAAAAAATTCTAGGAACTATGTATAGAAGTACCTGTAATTTGGTCTTTTTTTTATGAAAAGAATAATAGTTCTAGAGCTTTGTAATCCATGAAACATCATGTTATTTATATATCTAACACCTAAAATTTTAATATTACTTGCCTACTACCCATAGAACAAATATGGGTGCATAGAATGATATATTAAAGTTTATAGGTTGGTATGGGTGGTAAGAATGAAATATAGGAGTGATATATTTGATAGTAAAATTTTATATGAGTGGTAGGAATGTAATATTAAAGTATTGGGTGTTAGATATGTAAATAGCATGCAATAAAGTGGTATATATATATATATATATGTAAATCCCCCAATAATTTATCATATTTTGTAAACTCAAAATCGAATCCTGGCAGACTATCAACATTAATTGAAAGTATGACATACATGTGTGTGCTCTTTGAAACTTTGGTAATACTATTGAAATTTGTTATGAGCAGGAAAAACATATACCTTATGTTAGCAAGAATATGGTACTGAAGAAGCTTTCCCTTTTCCCATATCGATTACTTTTAGGATAATTGATTGTTGATCTTGTGAAGATTATAAGTTTATCTTTTTTGCTTTTACCTTTGCATTTTAAGCCATTATTCACTTCTAATATGAAATTTTGTTATGATATCACACTTATTGTATAAACAAATAAGAGCAAAGGGAATGAAAGGAGAAAGGCTACGAAGATGACTGCAACAGGTATGTCAATAACACTACTTGGTACAATTCTACCTATAGGAGAGTTTTGAAAGAGTTCCTAAAGGAGTTTCTTCGCCTTGTTCGTTCTTCTTCGGCTTCGCATGAAGTAGAGTTTTGAAATAGACGCTAAAGAAGTTTCTTCTCCTATTTTCGCTGTACATATGCGTGTCAAGGAAGGATCTATGCCTACTATTTTTGTTAAACTTTTTAGGTAAAAGGAAAACAATCGTGTTATTTTCATTTCTCTTGAGAATTAGAAATAAGAAAAAGGACAATTCCTTAATTACCTATTTCAGCATTAACTATACAAATTAATTGTTCTTTGGCTTCTAGAAAAGTGAGATAGGCGTTGGACTTCCAAGAAATGATAAGAGCAATTTTATTAGGAACAATTCCGAACTTTCTCTTTATGAAGGTCATGGATAGAGATTTCATTCAAGAAATGTTCAAAATTATGATTGATCATCTCTTATATATCATAATGATTTAGTACTTTTTAAATTTTTTATTTAATAAGCAGTATGCTGAGTCTTGTAATGCACTCATTGAATTTTTCCTAATTTTTGGTATATTTTCTTCCATTGAACCAAGAACTTTTGTTAAGTAAAAATATATATTTTTTAAACATGTTAATGTTATATTTAAATTTCAATAAGAACACCATTGCTTGTTTGTTATAAGCTTTCTTCATTTCTAAAATGTTATATATATATATATATATATATATATATATATATATATATATATATATATATATATATATATACACTATAATAAAAGGGGCTTGAGTTTTCACCCAAATTGAATCTAAGCTTTTCATTTCAATTACTCAAATTAAATCCTAATATTTCATTTCAATTATTTTAATCATAATTGATTAATAATTATAATTTTATTCATATCAAATATACTATATTAATTATCATAATGATGTATTAATTATCTATCTATATGACAAAATAAATCCTACCCCTTCATTTAACCAAAACTATTCATCTTCCCTTAAGCAATTTTGAACATTCTTAATCATATAAATGTCAAAATTCTAATCATCCATCCCTCAACCTATTAGTATTCAATTGCAACTCTTCGTATTCTGACTTTATACATTACCACAAACTGTGGTACTCTTTCTCCTACAGCTTGCTCATGCGTGCGAAATCGCTTGTGAAAGTCCCTTCACCCTCAATGTTGGTATCTCTCTCCGTCTCCATGGAAGAACTGCTCGCAACTTATCATTTTTGAAGTCCCTTCATCTTTGCACATGGTCTGCGCGGAGACATCAAAGGTCGGTTTAGGAGCTAGAAGCACTAGGCCTGGGCATCAGAGATCCGGTTCTGCGCTGGTTATCAACGTTGGCGCTAGAGGAGAAGGCAACTCGGTGAGCTTTGTGATAGTCGGTTGAAATTCAAGAAAAAAGACCATATTTTTTAGTTATGCTGTTCTTCTGAAGATTGGAAGTTAATTGACTGATTAATTTGATGCTTGATATATAATGATATTTGGATGATAGAGAAATAGGCTTATCTAGAATTGATGTGGATGAGCAGCTTCTGAGGGTGAGCTAAATGAGATTGCATTATTGTTCATTAAGTTGTGACAACATGTATCAAGATGTTTTTTTATTTTTTTGTGATTTATGCTAATATGATCTATCAATGCCTATAAAAAATTGTGTATACAACATCAAGTGTGTCAGGTAATTTCTATTTTAAAATCTTATGCAATGTCTTAAAAGTCTTTTGAAACTCCCTTGATTGATATATGTTGGGACACTCTTTTTACTCCAATTCTGTATAATTAAGAATCACCATTACATTTTTTCTCATTTTCAGTGATCTTATTAAAAGCTAAAATATTTGTATGCTCTTTGAATTCTTTTTCTTCATTTAGTTCAGATTTCTTTGACCATTTAATGTTAAAATAATGATATTTGCTCAGTTATCTCATATGAATTAAGTCGGAAACAAATGTCTATAAATGTGATTTCTATTGGTTGTTGAAGTATAATTTTTTTTTCTATATTCTAGGTTTGGTCAGTTTGAGAGTGCTGGAAAACACCTGTTTTTGCCTGGGCTATAGCCAGATGTCTTGAGCTACAGAAAATTAAAGGCAGTGGATATGCACGTGAGAAGATGCGCATATGCTTGGAAAATTGGATATCGGAAGATTGTATTCAGAGGAAGTAATGCTGCTATAGTAGCTGGTGCTGACTCTTCTGCTTTGGTAAGATTAAAAGCTATCATAATAGATTCTTTATAATATATTGTAGTGTTAATATCTAGCTTATTACAGCAAAAGTAGAAGCAAGCCTTTAGCTTCACGATCTTGAAGAGTCTGATTCAACTATTTCACAAGCATTAAAGCTTGAAATTTCTTCACCTCCCTCGCACATTAAAATGTGGCTTGTGATTTTGCCCTTAAGCCATTCTCAGCGTTACTTTTTTTAATTAAAATTAATCTTCCCTCTTAGATTTTACACCACTTCGATTTTCGCTCACCTTTCTTATTCGACTTTTCGTGCTTCACTTAGTCTGTTTATATACCATTTTGCTACTCCACCTTTCTTGTTTGGCTTCCTGTGTTTCGCGTAAAGAAGAGTTTCGAAAGAATCATTGATTCGCCTGGAGCTCGTGCATAAATGTAGATCTCTTCCAAAAAAATCTCTAAATTAGATTGAGGTTTTTCCATGAGGATTTCCAATTTCTCTTTGAAATATCTTGTGTGGGAGTTGGATTCTCTCTTGATTATAGTGCTTAAATAAGTTTTCATTTTCCTGCTTAGATTAGGCGAAGTGATTGATATTTATTGGTACTAATTTATTTTTCTATAATTTTTGTTTGAATGCTACTTCTTGCTCAGATATGGATTCTAATGCTCAAAGCTTCTCTTTCATACCTTCAAACAACTTGGCCTTCGTAGATAGCCCAACATGCCTTGCTCCGGCTAATTCTCCCGTGTGTTTTCCGCCATGGCCATAGCCCTTTTTTTTGTGAGAACCCTTTCTTTTCTCCTTATTTTTTTGGTTCATGTATGTGAGTTATTATAATTATATCGAAACTCTCTATTAAATTTAGCAGTTATCATTATTTTTAAATAGTTTGGTTGCAAATTATACATTTTCTTAACATTTTGAAAAAAAAAAGTTCATTCTTTTTATTTTCAGTCACATTTTCATGAAAAAATCTTGTGGATCTGACATGTAACGTCAATGTACCGATCAATCAGTACTCTTACAACTATGGGATATAGAGATCTACATGCTCAAAACACTAGGGAGATGGTCTTTAATATCTTATACATGCTCTTCAACCTTGGGTTGTCTACATATCTAATTGAAAATATGATTAATTTAGTTGTTCATGGCACTAGCAGAACTAGAAAGTTTGTGAGTTATCAAAGCATAATTCCATTATTGACTAAGTTTATTAAAATTTACTTTATTTAATTTTCAATGGATGTCATATACTCTAAAGGAACATATTACTTGCTATTATTTGCAAATTTTAAATTCTAATTATATCCAAATAATCGATAAAATTTAATAAACATGTTTTCTAAAAATATAGAGATATGATCAATTAAAAATAGATTTTTTTTTCAATACAATGGTAAGTTTATTACATCAATCCCTCCTTGGTTTGAGCCTTCTACATTAGATACTTTATACAACAACAACAACAACATCAAGCCTTTATCCCACTACGTGGGGTCGGCTACATGAATCCTTTTTCTCCATTGTGTCCTATTAAAAGTCAAATTCTCGTTTAAATCTAATAAAGAAAGATCATTTCTAATATTTTCTAACCAAGTCTTTTTAGGTCTACCTCTACCTTTCTTAACATAAGTCAAATCTAAGACCTCTACTTTCCTAACCGGGTCATCGGGAGGCCGCCGTTTTACGTGACCAAACCATCTAAGGCGACTCTCTCTAATCTTGTCTTCCACTGGAGCTACTCCAACCTTTTCACGAATATGCTCATTTCGTATCCTATCTCTAAGGGTAAAGCCACTCATCCACCTGAGCATCCTCATCTCTGCAACACTTAACTTAGAATTATGCAACATTAGAGAGCAACAACTTGAGCATGCAAAGAAAATTTTAGATACTTTATAAAAAATAATAATGATGTTTATAGTTTGATTTATCTTAGAAGAAGCATTATTCTTTAAATTTATTATATTTGATTATGTTAATTTATTCAAGTTATTTGTTTATTTATTTTTAACTTGTATACCTAAATTATTCTTTATATGCAATATAATTCCATATTTGATTGTCCTTCCAATGTTTGTTATTTTCATCAAATATAATAATTTTACTTTACTCACTTTTAGTTTTGTTTCATAAGTATATATTTTTGGAGATTTTGTTAATTTATTAATAGACTCCACGTCGTTGTTATTGTTATTTGCTTAATATTCATTGTACCTTGCTTGATGATTGGCTCAAGTTGTTCTTTTTCTCCATTATATTATAATGTTATTTGAGTTATTTTATGATGTTTATTATAGTTTTAATTGGTCATGTTATTTTAGTCTTAAAGATGAGCAACAACTTGAGCATGCAAAGAAAATTTTTAGTAATAGTAATTATTTCTTTTTTCCTTTGAGCTTTATTTTGATTTTTTTTTAAGAAATAGTTATATCATGAGTTATTTTCTTTGCATACCAGCCAATTAATTTGAATAATTCTCTTAATGGTTTTTTTAGTTTTTAATAACAAATTTAGTCTTCTGAAATGTGGTATAATGTCAAAAAATAAATCGATTGAGAACCCTTACATTATACATAAACATGCTTCTTATCTTTAATTTAGCTTTAATGAGTATATTTGAAGAATAATAGAAATTTATATGCCTATTAATTATTTAAAAATAATTTATAAGCATACAAATATTACAAGTAATATTCATCTAGCATTTAATAAAGCTTATATAATATGCCATGAGTTTATTTTAAATTTTATGATATTATTTTTATTTTATAAAATTTTATTGACGTGCACATGGTGCACGTGCATTTATACTAGTATTTATAAATATAATATAAAATATATTTTCTTAACAAACTGAAATTACTTTTTTTATGGTGAAATATATGGTTCCAATTTGACTAAAAAAATTCAAATAAATTTATTGAGTCTATTTAAAATAAAATTCAAGCAGGCTTTAAATCTCGAGATAAATTCAATAAATATAAATTCAATTATTTTAAAATTTATTACGATCAAATTTTTATGAGGATGTCAGCATCGAAATTAGAAAAAATCATGAAATTTATGAAAATTAAATGAAAATTAAATGAAAATTAAACTATCAGTTTTTGAAATGTATTTCCTGTCCAAATCAACCAATTGAGCCAAAAAATGTCTAGTGGTAATAACTTATAAAACAGCCACCTAATCACCGAATATAATAGTGATATAGTTTTCAATACTAAGAGAACTACCAAGAAGATGTGTATAACACATAAAAATAATATTACATTTATATAAAGGAAATGAGCAAAAGCCATGATGTGTCATGATAAAATCATCTTGATCCGGCACGAATCTCGAGGCAATTTCAATTTGGAAGCTTCAAAAATTAAATTCGGGATCATCTGAACTCCGATTTCAACAAACTTATAGTCGAATTGAGCATCTCAGAAATACGAACCTAACGACACCAAATTCAACTCAATCCGAGTCCAAATAGGTCCAAATCAAGGACCCGAAGCACATTTGGAAGGTTCAATCCACAATTTGGATTACCAAACGGTTTCCAAACAGTACATGCTTATAGTCAAATCGAGCGGCTCGACGAGACGAATCCAACGACCCTAAGATCATCAAATTCTGATATCATTAAGACCTTCAAAATAAATGGTTCATGATCAAAGGATTCAATATCGGCCGTCCATTCAAAACACTCCATATTAGCCCATGATCTCTCATCTATTTACTGCTCATGTCATCCACAAAAAACTATAAATAGCCCCTCATTTCTCTTAAGAGAGGACCAAGCCAAAAGAAGAAGAAAAGAAGAAGAGAAGATGAAGAAGAGAGGAAATTCCTCCTCGACCACCGCCGGAATTCTTCCCTACGCCTGAATCACACCGGAATTTTGTCTTACATCGGAATTCTGTTGTCCAACACCTGAGCGAAGCCAGAATTCTTGCCAAGTAAAATCAGAACTCTGTTCTACACCGGAATTCTCTTAAACGACGCCGGAATTCTATCTGACCTCCGAAGGACGCCAACATTCAACCTGATTTATAAGTAACGCAGGAACGCTGTTTGACATTGTAACTGTCTACTCCTAAAGAGATTCATTGTAATCTAATCGTCCTAAGTTTTTAAGGACGATTCATCTCTTGTATTCCAAGAAAACGCTAGTGGATCTTTTTAAACTGGGCACGGCCCCGTGGTTTTTTCCCTTTACAGGGTTTTCCACGTACACATACTGGTGTTCTTTTATTTCCTGTTTGTGAGCCGAATATTCGTTCAACGCTAAGACACAAATTTTCTAAATTCTATCGCCGCGTATATTCGAGTCCGCAACAAGCCAAATACCCAAAATTCAAATTAGTCACCTGTACTGAAGTGTAGTAACCATCCAAGATAGCTAAAAAAATGTAGAATATGCTATTCATCAATAATAGCAAATTAGAGAAATATGTAGAAATGATTTCTCAACAATCCGCCCACGAAGTGCCTCAGAATGAAACATCAGACAAAAGCATCACCTACAACCGTCCATATTTAGTCAGTCAAATAACAAAAATTGATTAGAAAGGTAATTAGCCGTGGCAGGTGAAAGCAAAACAAATTGTACCAACATCATAAGGTGAGAAATGCATTAACACTCAATAATTAACTATTAACAACAAGAAACATAACAATAGTCAAGAAGAAATATATTACAAAGTACCTCCATTTATAAGAAAATTTATCCAAAACTAACCGAAATGCCACACGACCAACCAAAGAAATGAGAGATCAAAAAAATTTCCACCAATAAACTTGAGACATTATAACTGTTGTAGATTGGAACATTCGCGGCAGTAGATATATATGGAGTTTAGCGTCATAGTTTTACACGAAAATACAGCACACAGACAAATAAAAAGAAAGGGTGCGAGAGTTTTAAGAGACATCAAGATTTTTACATGGAAAACTCTAAAGAGGAAAAAAGAAACCATAGCGCCTGGCCCAATTGAAATGATTCCACTAGTGTTTGTTATCGATTACAAATGGTGCTCTTCCTCAGGGGAAAGGCCTTAGCTCATTGTATCATATAGAGCACATTACATAGTACGGGTTGAAAGAATCCAATGATAAGGAAGTCATTCACAAGAAAAAGTTGGCATGTTCATTTGGTAGGCAGGATGATGGAGGTCGGAGGGACAGTAGTCGGCGTTCCACGGAGGTCAAAGGAACCATAATTGGCGAATGATGATGATCAAAAGGACTGTAGTGGGCGACCACCCAGACAGACAATAGTCGGAGAGCGATTGTAGTCGGATGGACCATAGTCGGCGGCCGACGATAGAGGTTAGATGGACCGAAGTTGGTTGTCCAAGGTGGTTGGAGGGACCATAGTTGACGGTTGACAGTGGTCGGAGGGACTGTAGTCGACGGATGACTGTGGTTGGAGGGACCATAGTTGGCAAGTGATAGAGATCGGAGGGACCATAGTCGACGAGAAACGGAGGTCGGAGAGACCATAGTCGACAGGCGATGGAGGTCAAAGGGATCGTAGTCGACGAGCAACGGAGGTTGGAGGGACCGTAGTCAACAGGCAATGGAAGTCAAAGGGACTGTAGTCGGTAGCGAGAGGCCGGGTGGTGGTCCGACGACGCTCGATCAAGGTTTGTCACCGGTTGTGCTGGAGCTCTTGGCATTAGAGCTCTCTCCAATCTGTAGCAAAAGGTCCCCCCTTTCATATAGAAAACGGCCCATATTGATCCCCGTTCATAGAGCATTTTCAAGTGTTTAAGTGCCTTAATGATGTTGGAATTAAGCGATCTTGGGCTTGTTGGATTCGTCTCATCGAGCCGCTCGATTCGACTCTAAGCATGTTATATTTGGATATCATTTAGTCATCCAATTTAGGCTATGAACCTTCCAACTGTGACAGGCGCCCAATTTGTACCTATTTGGGCTCGGATTGAACCGATTTTGGTGTTGGTTAGTTTGTCTCTTAGAAACATTCAGTTGACTATAAATTTGCTGAAATGCGAATTTGAATAGTCCCAAAATTACTTTTTAAAAAATCTAATTTGAGTATACCTCGAGATTCGTGACATATCAACAACAATCATAGAAGCTGCAATGTATTAGTTAAACTAAAGATATAAAATATTGGATGAAATGAATTCTTTCGTTTGAATAGACCAAAGGTGGCTGCCATAACGAATTAAGTCATTTGGCTAATCAAGCTTACTCAGCTCATCTTTGACCTTCTCTCTCTCTCTCCCATAATGATACAATATTACACAAGCCAGCTGGATCCTAGTAAGAGAAGGTGATGCAACATGATTAGACTTAGAAATTTTTTAATCAGGACTTTATATTTATTATAAACAATTTATTTATAATTATTAATATAAATAGGATAACTTAACATTTGAATTCGATAATATATTGTTGTTCTTATCCATACTATTTTAATCATTACATATAAATTTAATTTATTTATTATTATTTTAAAAAATTATGCGATTCTATTAATTTAATTATGATCATAATTTTTAAATCTTATAAATTGTTTCAAATTATTAATGTGTTTAAATATAAATAAATTCTGATATAAGCGTTAAAATTTGTCTCAATATTATATTATATTTAATGTTTTTATTTATATATTTTATCAAATTTTTTACAATTAGAAAAAATAATTATAAAACGGTTAATTAGCAATCACAAAGCAAATTTCCATACGATAATTAAGTACAAAAATATTTATAAGCTAATTCAGCCGCCCTCAAATGGACCATAAATTAACTTTTATAAATGATAGTTCTTATTTATAATATAATAAGATGAATGAATTTAATTCAAAATTTTGATGTAACTAGCTAACTACTCCCCTCTCTTCTCTCTCTCTATCTCTACACTATTATTCTAAAAAATTATAAATTTTTTAATAAACAATAATAAATTAAGATAAAAATCAATGTATTTTATTTTAAGTTAGGTCTAGTATTTTATTTTTTTGAGAATGGGGATATCTACCCACTGCCACCCCTGAAGAGGAATTAAGCGTTTGACAGAGTAACTAATCCCTTGGCGGCCCACCCCACAGGAGCCGGACCATGCACTTATTTTCTCCCAACTTAAGGAGTCGTGCCGCTTGGGAGAGGAATCGAACGTGGGTTGAGGGTTCCCAACCATGCTTGCCCACCAACCCCGCTAAACCCGGTGGGATAGTTTTAGTATTTGATATCAACCGCAATTTTCTTAAAGCATTTGATAAATTTTTTATTTATTTTAATTTAAAATTTAGTTCTAGAATTACTTATGATATTAAATAAATATTTATCTTTAGTCTTTCATGCATGCTGTAAACCATTCTTATTAGTACATAGAAATGTGATTAATAAGTAATTAGAAGCCAACTCAGAGATTGAAATTTGTCTATATAAGACAAATGCTTTCTTTATAATAATCTCATCTCCTCCAACATTCTGTTACATGTAAGCACGCGAGAGATCGATATGGCAAAGTCTGCGATAATCAACAGAGCTCTGCTTGTCTTCACGATAAATTTGCTCGGCCTTTTAGTTCAGCCGAGCTCAGCCCAACTCCGTCAAAACTACTACGCCAACATCTGCCCCAACGTGGAAAGCATTGTCCGAAACGCCGTTACAGCAAAGCTCCAGCAGACCAGCGTCACCGTTCCCGGCACCCTCCGCCTCTTCTTCCATGACTGCTTTGTCAACGTAATCGATCAATTTATACTGCTTTGTTTAGCATTTTGTTCGATGTGATACTAAACTGATAAATCTCTTCTTGCGTTGCAGGGTTGCGACGCGTCGGTGATTGTGGCGTCTACGGCGAGCAACACTGCGGAAAAGGACAACTCCATCAACCTCTCCCTCGCCGGCGACGGCTTCGACACAGTGATAAAGGCGAAGGCTGCTGTGGATGCCGTCGAACAGTGCCGCAACAAGGTCTCCTGTGCTGATATCCTCGCCATGGCCGCCCGCGACGTCATCTCCCTGGTTTTATCGCCTCTTTTTTAATCTCTTTAATTTCTCTTCTCTGTCGCGCGCGCTCTTTTTCTGAAATGTTCTTCTGCGTTATTCTACTCACACAGTCCGGCGGACCATCGTATGCGGTGGAGCTGGGAAGGTTGGACGGGCTTAGCTCAACGTCCGCGAGCGTCGACGGTAAGCTACCTCTGCCGACATTCAACCTTAACCAGCTCACAGCCATCTTTGCGGCGAATGGGATATCTCAAACGGACATGATCGCGTTATCAGGTAGATGACGAACCACTTTAAGCTTTTTAGGATGTTCTTGGAATGCAGCGTACAGCCATATTTTGCTTCACCAAGCTGACTATGTCAGTTAGGACTTAGGACCGGGCTGGAGTTCCCGCGGCTGAATGTTGACGTATTGTTCGTTGCTTCGTCATGAAATTTAATTTAAAACAATAAAAAATAAATAAAGAAAAATAGAGTAAAAAAGAAATTGAAGAATTCAGATTTATTTTAAGATTTAATATTAATCATTTTTTATATTACATTTATTTTAAATATTTGAAAATTATTTAAAATTTATTATGACTATTTTTTTTGCTTTATTCTTATAAAATTCTAAGAAATTATTGCCTCGTTTTCTTAAATTGGAAAAATAATTTAAGACCTATTTGGGGTAATTTTCTTCCTGCTTTGCTTTTAAGATCATAGCTATAATTCTTTTTTATTATTACTTTCTTGTTGCTACGAAGAAGCTATTTTTTCTTCTTGCTTTGCTTTAGACTTCAATTACATTTACAAAAACTTACAGCCATCACAAGCTCAACATGAAGGTCATAATAATTACTTATCAATTAATTTGTTGTGAACTTAGGGCGTGTTAGGGGAGAAATTATTCTGTGCGGTCACCGAAAGGCTTAGATGTGAATCAGAACGCGTCACGTCACCCGGTATCGAGCGGTACACAGCAAGAAAAATGACACGGCGTATTCTCATTCGCCTCTAGATGCCGTTCGGTGGCCGTACATAATAATTTTTCATGTTAGGATAGCTTTCTAACTATTTTGCTTTTTCAAACCTCAAATACATTTCTTTTTTGCATATTGCTTTTTCACTTCATTATAGAAATTATGTTAGCAAGAAGTCACTTTTATAACTAGATTAAGGCTTCGTTTGGGTCGGCTTTCTTACTGCTTCTTAAAATAATTTTTTATTATAATAAATTTATTTTTTAAACTAAAAAGCTGTTTTAAGAAACAGTAAAAAAGCCGTCCCACAGCTATCTTACTACTTTTTAATGCAATTTTCTTTACAAGAATTTTTAGTTTAAAAATTTTTTGAACTAAAAAATAACTTTAAAAAGCAGTTAAAAAGCTATCCTAGACGAAACCTAAAAAGCTTCTATTCTACTTTTCAAATAGTAACATTTTTATAATAATAATAACAACTTTCAAAAAAACTATTTTACTTATAACAGCTCTATAACTATATTTAAAAAAATTGTAGCAATCCCAAAGAAATCCTAAATGATAATTTTTTTATTCAACTTTGAATATTTTTTTTTCTTATTATAGAGGGCATGAGTGCCACCTAATGTTACATAAAAATAAAATTTTTGTTGGTCACTTATTTTTTTTAACTTAATTTTCATATGGTATAATATTTAAATTTATATATTTAAAGAGGTAACATTACCTCTCCTATTTTAGAATCAGATCTTTTTTTGGTCGGTTGCATGCACTCATTCATTGCCAATAAAAAATTAAAAATGATCGAATCAATCAAATTAATTAATTAATTAAATTGAAATAACTTAATATATATGATTTAAATAAAAATTAAAAAATTTCTGACGTGAGCTTTTAGATTTTTTATGCCCCTACTTTTTTTTTTTTATCTTTTTATGAAAGAGAGAAGGGCTTGTATTATTTATTAAAATTTCCACATAGAATACAAAGAGAAGACGAATAAAGATAAGGCTTACTATTTTAAGTTTTTTACTACCTAAGAGCTGTTTGATTTGAAGTAAAGTGGCATAAATATTTCAAATATAGGAATTTTAAAAAATATTAATATTTGATCTGAAGTAAATGAAATATAGAGTAAAATTTTAAAATATTTATAATTCACATTTTAGTTCAATTTTGTTGTAATAAAAAGTTGTTAGATACTTAGATTTGATAGATTTTTAACTACATTATAAATTTTCTGTCATTATCACCAGATGCCATGGCCACTACTTGCCACTCTCTATTAGATGCCACCTGTCACCATCATTGTTCAATGTTGATCGCCGCCGCTCGCCAGCCATAGGCCACGACCATTGTTGATCTTTACGTTGTATTTATTTTACTTTAACCGGAACGAAAAAATAAAAATAAAGAAAATAATCACCTATATTTATTTTATACTAATCTAAACAATTCAAATATTTCAAATATATTGAAAGTTTTTTACATTGTGTTTTTATTTACTTTGCATTAATTTTTCATTGAACCATATAGTCCCTAAGCATTTCTACAACCAAATCACTAATCTTTTTGTGAATTTTAAACTGTTACTTAAATTATGGATGATATAATTAAAATTTTAGGATTTAGAAGATTTTTTGTGCAATTTTTATCTGAAAGGAGTGAGGGGAAACAAACAATACTGATATTATAGGCTTCGTTGACGTGTTTTTTAAAATAATTTTCATGTACAAAATTTTTTTGAACTAAATATTTTTTACTAAAAAGCTGCTTTAAAAAACAGTTCGAAAGTTGTTCCAAATGAATATGTGGAACAGCTTTATTATTGCTTTCTAAAACAGTTTTTTACTATAAAACTTTATAGTGTGAGAGCTTTTTGCTCCAAACTTCTTTCAAAAAGTAATAAAAAATTTATCCCAAAAGAAACAATAATTTAGGACAGGTTTTTTTATTGATTTATAAAGTAAAATTTTAATACAAAATATGGCCAAAAGTTGTTCTAGGCTTCGTTTGGGATAGCTTGCTTGTTGCTTTCTAAAATAACTTTCAAGTATAAAAATTTCTAATTCAAGAAATTTTAATACTAAAAAGTTGTTTTAAAAAGCAGCAAAAAAGCTATCATAATTAAAATTTTTGTACTAAAATTTTATTTTAAGAAGCAATAAAAAAGCCGTCGCAAACGAAGCCTTAATCACAATAATTACAAAAATGATTAACTATAACAACTAAACTCTGGCTCACCGATTGGGCTGGTTTATGTTTCATTGCAGCGGCCCACACAGTTGGTTTCTCACACTGCGATAAGTTCTCAAACCGGATCTACGATTTTGGGGGCCAGGCCGGTTCGATCGACCCTAGCTTGAACCGGACATACTCAACACAGCTACAGAGCCAGTGCCCGCGCAATGTAGATCCAACCATTGCTGTTGCCTTGGACCCAGTCAGCCCACGGGTCTTTGATAACCAGTATTACCAAAATTTGCAGCAAAGAATGGGCCTTTTGAGCTCCGACCAAGTTCTTGCTGAGGACAGCCGCAGCCGGCCTACAGTCAATAATTGGGCTGCAAACTCAGTTGCCTTCAATCAGGCCTTTGTGGCCGCCATAACCAATCTGGGCCGTGTTGGTGTGAAGACCAACCCATCGGAAGGCAACATTCGTCGGGATTGCGCCGTGCTCAACTAATTTGTACGAACGCCTTTGAGAGTTTGTTTTCTTATAAATTTTTAGTCTAAAAATTTAATATTTCTAGAAAGTTATTTTAAAAAATATTAAAAAAATTATCCCAAATAAAATCTTAATTATTAATTATTTAATTACTTATTTAAAATAATCTTATTTTCGAAGTTATCCCGAAGCTTTCAGAGAATTAGTTCATACTTGTTATTGTATGTTGTAATACATATATGTCAAATGATTGATTGATTGATGTTATTTCTAAGCGTATGATACTTCTTTTATAAAATTGACTTTACATATGAGAATAATTTATTAATATGATGAACTAACATTTAGCTAGTAATAGGGATGTGGATGGTAACTAGGATAGTAGTATAATAATGACAATGTGATGGGATAATGTCACCTAGATGATTTGACAAATGATAGTGTTGATAGTCAAGGAGTATACGAGGTGGTCTATTGGCTAATATTATCGTGGGGGCAATTAAGATTTTGTTTGGATAGTTTTTTTGCTTCTTTTGAAAATAGCTTTTTAATACAAAAATTTCGTGAATTAAGAACTTTTATACTAGAAAGCTTTTTTAGAAAGCAGCAAAAAAATTGCCCCAAACGAAACTTAAATCATGTACATCGTGGAGGAGGATGACGTACAGAATGAGATCCATCGAGAAGATGGACAAGGGGTTTGCCCTACGGCCACTCCATTCAAATAAGCCTGCATGGTAGTTCTCTCGGCAATCATTTAGCTCAAACCTTAAGAGAAAGGACAATCAACATTGTAAAATTAATGTTGATGAAATTTATTATTTTGTAATTCAATCAAATATTTGATGTCGATTGCAATGCTAGATTAGGACTTCGTTTGAGATAACTTTCTTACCGCTTTATAAAGTAGCTTTTTAAAGCAGATTTTAAGTACAAAAAATTTTCCTATTAAAAAGCAAGTAAGAAAGCTGTTCCAAATAAAATCCTAATCTAGCATGTAGGTTTGAAATCAAAATGAAATATTAATTTCCCACACTTAACGCTCTTCTCTTCATCTTCTGTCCACCACAACATTAACAACAGATTGCATGTCGCACTTGATTCTAACTAAATTTACTTTTGTGACAAGTAATACTGCAAATGTGTGCATCCAACTACGAATTTATGAAATAATACGACTGAGCGAGGTTCTTATATGAATGCCACATTGTTTTCTCAGTTGAGTATAGGTATTTAAGAAATCGATTTTAGAATCTTAATTCCCTTAATTTTTGTTAATAAACTAATTTAATAACAATTTTTTTTATTAGATGGATCTGAAATTAGAATCAACTAGATATACGTGAGGTGTAATTAAGTTAGTCAAGTCAACTCGTGAGCTAGTTTGAGCTCGACTTGATAAATGACTTGTGAGCCGAGCTTTGTTGAGCTAATGAGTCAAACTTAAGCAAAATTTAACTCAACTCATTAGCCCACGAGTCAATTTGTTTAAAAAATATTAATATAAAATGCACTTAAAATATATTAGAATACAGTATTAAAATTATTTTAAAATTATCACTTTCTTATATTAAATTATTTTTTATTATTTTCATTTTATTAGAATAATTATGTAAATCTTTTTTTTCATAGTAAAAAGTTGTCACAAAAGAAATATAAACATACTTAGAAGCCTGAAAATAGAAAGTGATCGACTTCCTCATTGGGCATTAGCACCAAGCAGAACTTCTAACATAATATAAAGCAGTAAATAATAATATAAATGCATAATAACATTTCTGAGTTCTTCAAACATATTTAAAAAAAAAAACTTTAATCATGTGATGCAGAAAAGTGATACAGTAAAATCATAACAGAACATAGAGAAAGAAAATAGATAATGGAATGAAATTAACCAAAAAATAATAAGTCAGAGGTAGCAAAAAAATTTTCTCGATCTGTTGAGGCGGCCGAAAAGCTTGGGTGAGTCGAAAATGGCGGAGAGGAAGAGGGAGGCCGTTGTAGAAGAGGGAAAAGTTTTCAAATTTTCGATTTTTTAAATGGAGTCTGAACCGTCCCTGAAAAATCTGCCTCAGAGCCCTCCGTTTCTCTTCACGGTTAGAATAGCGAGCGATTCATCAGCGAGCACTCCCTGTAGATCTATAAATAAACGGCATCCTTACCAGTCCAATTCACTAACCCAGCTGTTCTCTTCACAGTAGTAGAAGCAAATTAAAGCCTTTCAAACCCTCTTCCATTCCTCATCTCATGGAAAAGAAGAAGAACCACTCTGCCCCAGCAGCTGCTGGAAGTTCCGGAACTAAAGCTATTGATAAACTAAAAGACCTCAATGACCAACTCGTGAAGGAAGTGGCAAAGTGCCGCAAACAAATTGAACAACTCCAGTTTCAGCTAGCTACATTAGCCCCCCACCACAACATCCTCGCCGGGAGCGAGCACAACGTCTCTTCTATAGCTGAGAGACAGCGCGATGCCTCTTCTAGTCTTACTGAAGATGCTTCCGCACACGACACCACGGAGATGGCCGTGAAGGAGGCAGAGTCGGCTGCTGCTCAACTTGATGCGGCAGAAATGCGGCCGCTTGCTGTTGTTAGGGAGAAAGATGAGATTCAGAGCAATATGGGGGGCATTATAGCGGATAAGGATTGCTCTATTCGGTGTTTGGAGCCGTCCTTGGAGCAATCAAGGAAGAAATCAGTTGCCGGTGGAAGAAAATGGAATGGATGGATCTGTTCTGTCGTTGTTGCTACTGCTTCATTCTGTGTTGCCGCTGCTGTAGTGACCTTATGCTGCCATAAGAGTTCCAACCCTAAAAATTAGTTGTAGAATTTAGATTAATATGTAGCATAGTTTGATCTGTTTAATGTACTGTTATTTATTAATTTAATATTTTTTATCTGTTTTATTCTTCTAATTTTGAGTTTGATAGAGATATTTTATCATTTTAATTTAAAATTACGCAAAAATAATAATGGCTGTCTATTGATCCATTAAGTGTTGAAATTAATATTTTTTAAAAAATAAATTTTAAACGTGATGTTAAAATATAAATGATTTTGATTTTGATGTAAAAAATATGACATTTGAAAATTCATATTTTTATAATTTTGTGCTTAAAAGAATATTGTACTAAGAAATTAAAAAAATCATTTAATTCAACTGTTTAACTCAGCCAATGCATTTTAGCCACATATGATTTATTCTTACATTGAATGAAAGTTCAATTTAAGAAAGATTAATGATGATGATAATGGTGAAAAGAATTTAGGTTTCATGATGAATAGAAAAGAGATAAAGGCAAACAAAATTTCTCAGATTAAAAAGTGTTATATGAAGTAATCAAATATAGATATAAATTATTTATCATTAAAATTTTCTCATATATTATAGAAATATCTCTTATTTTTATTCTAAAATATATGTTGTGTGGTGGTTCGAAAATGATGATCAGATGGTCAGTTGATAATGACAATCGGGTGAATGTTTGACAATGGTGGTGGGGCGGTGCTCGATAATGTTGGTGCTCAAGTGTAGTTTCGAGATTCTTCAAGTCTTTGAGCTCCCTTGAATCTCTAGCCTAAAGTCTTCTTCATATAAAGAGTGAAAGTCTATTTATGCCTTTTTGAGAATTACATGCCTGATAAATTTTGAAAAAATTCAAAATATTCCATCAAATAACTCAGTATTGATTTTGTTGATCGTAGAGCATTTATTCTGTATTAAAGTGCCTTAATATTGCACAAATTAAGTCATATTAGGCTCGGTTGATTCATCTCGTTGAAGCGTTTGATTTGATTATAAGCATGACAATTTTTGATATCATTTAAATCTTCAATTAATATTCTAAAGTTTTCAACTAAATGACTGAAGCTCTTGATCTAGGCTTATTTGACTTTGATCATATCATTTTTTGTGTTGTTGGGTTTGTCTGATCCAGCCAGTCACTTTAACTATAAGTAGAAATCAGAGTTTAAGTGATACAAATTTAATTCTAAAATTCTAATATGCATCGATCTAGATACATGCTTGATTAAGCCAATTTTTAATGATGCATGAGTTACTCCCCTATTTTAAGATGTTATAATCTCATATGGCGTCTCCGAGAAAGGGAGGGTAAGGCGGAAGATAGGTTGCATAAATTAGGGTTAGATTTTATTAAAATTTAAGTTATTTTTAAATGGGTTTTTTATACGGGCAGATGTATTACAATTCGAGCTGTGCTTATGCCTCCAGAGCCCCCATTATAGCTTCATCTTTGCTCAACTAAATAGTTGCATATTTTCCTTAAATTTGAAAAATATCACTACCGTGATTGAAGACAATGTAGAAGGCTTCTTCATTGAAAATGTTATATCGTGACATACTAACTTCAAATAAAACACAAAAGTTAGTAGAATATTTAGGTTTAGTTTGAGACAGTTTTTTTGCTGCTTTCTAAATCAAGATTTTAGTATAAAAATTTATAATTCATAAAATTTTTATACTAAAAATTATTTTAGAAAGTAAAAAAAAACTATCCCAAATAAAATCTTAGAAGCCTAAATATAAAAATAGCTTCCTCATTAATACAAGACAAACTTCTACAGCATCGTAACGCATAATAGCAGCTCACAGTGCCTACACCATATAAAATAAAATCATATCATTATGTGATTTGGAACAAAATTATGCACTAAAATCATAACAGGGTGAGTATGCTGACCAAGTCAAGGCGGGAGGTGTGCTTATCCCGATCTGTTAGGCGGCCGAAAAGCTTGGGGAAGTTGGCGGAAACTCGCCGGAGAGGAAGCCGGAGGCCGTTGCAGAAGAGGGAAAAAAATTTAAATTTTTTATTTTTTAACGGGAGTCTAAGCCGTCCCTGTATAATCGGTCTCACAGCCGTCCGTTTCTCCTCTACGGTTAGAATACTGATTCATTAGCAAGCACTCTCTAAAGCTCTATAAATAAACCGCAACCTTATCAGTCCAAATCACTTAACCCAACTATTCTCTTTAGAAGAAGCAAATTAAAGCCTTTCAACCCCTCTTCCATTCCTCTTCTCATGGGAAAGAAGAACCGCTCTGCCTCAAGTTCCCAAACTAAAACTATGGATCAACTGAGAAACATCAATGACCAGCTGGTGAAGGAAGTGACGGAATGCCGTAAACAAATTGAACAACTACAGTTTCAAATAGCAATATTGGTCTCCCACCACAACATCGACGTTGCTGAGAGCGAGCGTGATGTCTCCTCTATTGTCAGGAGCGAGCACGGCGCCTCCCCTAGTTTCACTGAAGCCGCTGAACATGGCAACACGGAGATGGCCATGAATATGATAGAGTCAGATGCTGCTCAACTTGATGCAGCTGAAATGCAACTGCTTGCTGTGTATAAAGAGAAAGATGAGATTCAGAGCAATATGAACCACATCACCGAGGAGAATGATTGTACTATCCCGTGTTCGGAGCAGTATTTGGAGCAGTCGAGGAAGATTGAAGATGCGGAGCATGGTGGTGGAAGAAAATGGAAGAAATGGATCTGTTCTGCTGCTGTTGCTACGGCTTCATTCTGTGTTGTTGCTGCTGTAGTGACCTTGTGCTGCTCTAAGAGCTCTAATCCTAAAAATTAGTTGTGGAATTTAGATTAATGAGTAGCATGGTTTGATCTGTTTAATGCATGTACTGTTATTTTTTAATTTTATTATTGTTGATCTGTTTCCTTCTACTAATTTTTAGTTTGATAGAGATAATTCATCATTTTAGTTTAAAATTGAGCAAAAATAGTAATGGCTGTATATTCAATTTGTATTGGAAATAATTTTCTTAAAAAAATAATTTTTAAATATGATGTTAAAATTTAAACATATGATTATTATAAACTTTTAATATTATTTTACCTTCACAATGTATTTTAATGTATAAAATATGACATTAGAAAATTAATATTTTTATAATTAAAAAACATGAATTATATAAGGATGAGATGTATTTTAACATTTATGGTAATTATGAGTTAAAAAATACTCTAATTAATGAAGATGATTATAGAACTATTATGAAGAAAGTAATTTTTTTAAAAAGTTGCTCCATGAAACAATTTTTTAGGATAAAAATGTCCGGAAAAAAAAATAACTATCAAGTAAAAATTATGTTTGCATTCTAAAAAATAAAGCAGTAAAAAAACTATCTCAAATTAGGCGGTCAGACTCGAGCTTAGGATTATTAACCAAAACTCCTAACTAACAGATCAAGATGAGCTGTGTAATTTATTTCTAACTTTGGAGTAGTTAAATTTGAAAATAATAAGTATTTTCTTATTAATTAATAATATTAAAATAATCATATTAGCTTATTTTAACTCTTAGATATTATATGACTATCGCTAAAATCATCAAATTAAATTAAATAAATAAAAAATAGAATATCATATTAAAATAAAATCATGAGGCTTATTTATAATTGAAAATATAGATTTGATGGCTGCTGAATCTTTGCGTTATTCCCTCATAGTTATTGATTATATTTAGGACTAACTTACATTTCCCCTTCTTTGTTACTTTGCAAGTGGCAGTTTCTCAATGAATTTTTTATTTTCATTATTCTATGTATGTATGTTTGTTCATCACGTTCCACAATAAATCACACTGATTTGCTTATTGGCTCTATGGTCGGTAGAAGAAAATTTCTTCCGATCTCATCTGGGCTCGAATCCCCTAATATGTCAATGAAATGCGAGGTAACATAAAAGCAATCTTTCTTTGCAGAGTTTTGTTTGGAATAATTTTCTTAATATAATATAAAATAAATTTTTAATTAAAATTTTTTTTGCTAAAAATTTAGTTTAAAAAATAATAAGAAATTAGTCTCAGTTGAGACTAATTTACCTTAATTAATTTGGATTAGAGATTGAGTAGATTTAAGAAAAATGGTTGATGAAGCTCTTTTAAGATGGACTAATCCATTATATTAATTCCTTGGGTAGATTAATCAAAAGAAAATTTTAAGATCCTAATCAGAGAAACACTAACTTATTTGAACATTGCAGTGCTCCTTTTTTTGTTTTTTTCAGGAAGCAAATCCAAATGACAAAATAATCGTTTAAAACAAAATACATTGAATATGAATTAACAAATAGAATAGAGAATAATTTGCCAGGTATCATGTTGTGTATCAAAAGATTCATAGCGATAGTGAATATATTTAAAATTTTGTGCAAAGATATAATAGATACGGAGACAAAAGAGAATGGTAAGAGACCAAAATATTTGCATGAAAAATTGGGAAAATGAAAAACCATGAGGGCTAGGCTAGTTCAAATGATTTCACTATCGTAGGGTCGGAGGATTAAAGTCAGGCGTTAATGTTTGAAGGACCATAGTCAAGTGAAATTTGTTAGAGTGTTATAATCTAGCGATGGTGGTTAGAGAACTAAAGTCGGGCGAAGGTGGTCAGGGGACCAAAGTCATGCGAGGATGATCAAAAGATCATATTTGAACAATGTTGGTCGATGGACTGTGGTTTATCAGTTGTTGAATGATGGTAGTCTGATATCGTCGGTTGGGCAGTGGTCCAATGATAATGGTCGGGTATTCATCTCACAACAACAGTCCGGTGAATGGTTTGATGACGACAGTTAGGCAAAAGTTTGATAGCATCAATCAGGTGGTGGCCCATCGACAATAGTTTGGTGGTGGTTCAACTGCGATATTCGAGTGGTGGTCTGACAATCGAGCAATTTTTCGATGGTGGTTTGACGACAAAGGTCAGGCAGTGTCCAACAACAACAGTCAAATAGTGGTAGTAGTTGGGCAATGGTTTAATGATTATCCAATGACATCGATTAGGAAGTGGCTCGACAACAAAAAGCGGGAGGCGGTCTAACGGATATGGTTCAACGATGGCAATTGGGCAGTGTTCTAGGAATAGTGGTCGAGTGCCAGTTCAATGATGGTGGTTGGTTAGGTTTCGACTGTAGAGTAGATAGTGGTCTAATGGCTACGATCATGAGGAGATTTGAAATTCTTTAAACCTCTGATCTGTCACCAATCTCTTTTTCGAGGTCTCATTTCATGTAAAGATTGAGGGTCTATTTATAATTTTGAAAGTGATACTCTTTGTTAATCTAATCAAAATTCAAAATAGTCCATTAAATGTCTTGTATTGATTGTGCTGATTATATAGTATTCTTTTAGCATTTAAGTGTTTTAATGATATCCAAATTTAGATATCTTAGGTTCATTGGATTTGTCTAATTGATACACTCAATTTAACTATAAGCATATATAATTTGAATGTTATTTGATCTCTCAATTAGTATCATGAAGTTTCTTGTTAAATTTTGTGGAATCAAATTGTGTAGATCAATCGAGTTGCACTATTGACTCAAATCTCAATTTTGTCTTTCAAGCTGTAAATCCAGCGCTAAGGCATTGTGGACCTAATTCTGGGATAGAGAACTCAACGCCACAATGCTGTAATTCCAACACCACAACACAATGAACTCAATGTCGTGGTGTTGTAGACCCAACAATAAGGTGCTATGAAACAAAGAACTCAATGTCAAGGTGATGCGGACCCACTTTGATGGTTTTCTCTCCTTTTATCAGTTGTGACCAATTTAAGAGAGTTATTCTTCTATATCTAGATGTAGAGACAAGACTATAGACGTGAGAGAGAAGTGAAAAAAATAGTGCGAGTATGAAGATCTATACAATTTCACCCTTTTTCATGGTGAACATTTTGATGTGGTGTGGCTTCATAATTTTTTCACATTTTCAAATTTTTCCATGTTAATTCTGGTCTTCCTTTTCCACTGTTTTTGTTTTTGTTGGTTGTTTCAAATTTGTTTACTCCCAACATTTCTATTCGCGGTTCAAGTGTATGATTTGGGGCTCATTTGAGTTTGGATCAATTTTTTTTGTAATGTTTGGTTCAATTTTTACAAAAAAGGAAATTAATGTGTGGGCGAGAGAGAAGCCCATAGGAAGGCACAGAAGAGCTCACTTCGATTTTGTTGCTGCTCAGATCGGAAGAGCTCTCTTCAATGACGTTCCCTTCCTCTTGGATCGAAAGGCACGACAAAAATAATCGTTCACTTGGACGACGTTCCCTTCGTCTAAGATCGGAAGGCATAAAAGAGGAATCGACGATGTTCCCTTCCTTTTGGATCTAAAGGCATGGTTGCTCGCTTCGAAGTCGTTCCCTTCCTCTTGCACCGAAAGGCACGGAAGAGGAATTGCTGGCTTCGACGACGCTCCCTTCCTCTGCTTCAACGATGTTCCCTTCTTCTCGGATCGAAAGGCACAAAGAGCTCGCTTGCAATGAAGGTAAGTATCTTTCTCTAACAGCCCAAACTCTTAACTACCAATATATTGTTCGCTTAGGACTGAGGGCCTCACGATTTGTCCTGTTGGTCTAACTTCCCATGAGATCACCAATCCCAAAATTTCTCCCGGATGAGTATGCTTAATTATGGAGTTTCCTAAATAAAATTCCAACCATTACATCAAAAGATGCCTCAATTTTTAAGAGTTTAGCTTCTTTTACTTAAGGGTTTTTCACACTTTCTCCCTTCCGCATGCTTCTTTGGTGAAATCCCGTAATTCGCTCGCGTCTTCGGCCAAATCCCATAAATCCTCGCATCTTCTGTGTGCTTATTAGGTGAACTCCCATAACATCGCCATGGCTGTCAATGGAGGAGATAATGGAGCTCTGAATATAGTGATTTTACTTTACTCTACATACACCTAATCAAATAGAAAAAATAATTCACATGCATTCACTTTACAACCAATCAAACATCCCAATAATAACAAGCTTTATTTTTTTATCAGTTATTATATAATAATAAAATGAAGAATATATACTTATGATTATATTTCTATTTTTCCTAATTATATAAAATATTTCCTAAATGCGCAAAAAAGATCTTTAAAAAATTTACAGTTTTTTTTAAGGCTACCATATTATTCAAGAAAAAGAAACAAGTCCAACACAATCAAAGGGCTCGGTAATGCTCCCAAAAGCAGCAAAAGAGGAGGAAAGAGAATCCTAATGAGCCAAAAACCAAGCCACACAACAAAGCATGAGCCAAAAAACAAACGAAATAAATGAAAAGAATCGGACTCAGGAGGCAACGCATACCCAACCCAACCCAAGCAAGGGCCCTCCATTGGAGGTAGCAAACCAAGACCCAAACTGCAAAAGGACCATCAAGGTTGCCAACAAGCGAGGCCCAAGTTGCAACGAAGCTTCATCATCATTGCCCGGCAAAAATCAGCAGCCATCAAAAAACCGTCGGCAAAGCAGACCACAAAGAATGGGAAAGAGCACCATTGGAAAGAAGAGACATCAACAATTCACTTCTTCTTAGATTTATGATTTTGCCGCTTACTTTTTTTAACAAGAAGATCAATATTAGTAAATTGGAGAATACCCAGATCAAAATCTGAAGCATTCTTATCAAACTCCTCCGCAACAGTTGAAGAATGATCATCATTCAACCAATCACCATGCATGACCTCAAATTTTCTTGCATAACAAGTTAGGTGATCTCCCAAAGCATCATTAGAGAGAACAGAAATGGAAACATGAACCATTCTCGAATTTCTCGCCATATCATCACCTTTAAGAACTGAAGCACTAACACCCTCACAACAAATAGGAGTCAAATCCCACCTGCAGAAGGATCACATTCACGGTCTGTAGGGTCCAAAGGAACAAAATCATCAGAATACTTAGTTTCACCATTACTAATATCAACATTAGGTTCAGGGGATACAATAGGACTAGTTACCAAATTAAATAAGCAAGGGGTAGTGCATGTAGGTGCAACCGACTCAAGCACAACAACCGGAGCAACCAAAACCTCCACAGGAGCATCAACAACCTCCCTTCCAGCTACAACACCAACAACCAAGGGGCTTTGCGGCAGGTCAGAAACCTCCATATTACCCGAGTTATTGAACTCCACAACATTAAAAACTATCAAACCAACCTTATCCGCAGTAAGAAAGGAACAACCAGCATCTGCAAACAACCCCACATCCACAGGGGCAATAGTTTGGTCGCATAGACCAGAGCCCACCTTTTTAATCTCGCCAACAAGATGGGCCAAATGTTCCAAAACCGAACAAATTATAGGGGTGGGGACAACAGCAAGATGAGGATGCAACACACTACACTCAGCTTTCGAATGACCCAAAGCTTTACAATGGCCACAATAGAAGGGGAAAACTTCCATTTCCACAAATTGGACATAACCCATAGTTTCAGAACCAAGCAAAACTTGATCCGGATACCTCTTAGTAGCATCTAGCTCAACGAGGACACGAGTAACAGAGGGTCTAGTCGCATTGGCAATAGCGCTATCAGTCATTAAAGGCCGGCCAAAATGGACCCTAACCCTTGAAGAATTCGGGAAGAGAATAGATGAGGGCGAAGGTTAGGGAAAGAAATCCAAATCGAAATGATAGGAGATTCCACATTAACATCAAAATATGGAGACCATTTAAACAACTTCATGTAACAGTTGTTAACAAAATAGGAACTGTGAGCGAAAACCCGACAGTAATTTAAATCATTCCTAAGCTTGATTAAGACATTCTTGTTGTTGAGAACAATGACAGAGAACTCACAACTAACTCATTAAGCTTAAGTTGGAAGAAAAATTTTCATATAGCTTCAAGAGACGGACGACGACCGGGGAGTTTCTCGACTAAAGCAAACTCAAAAGGCGCAGCTAGGGCATTCAATTCTTCATCAGAAATCAACAAAGCAGGAAGACCATTACAAGCTGAAACTTTCAAAGCCGAAAAATACGACGACGAGGAGGTCCCAACAAAACCTCCTGAAAAGAACGAGATTGCAGAACCCCATCTAACAAATCAGGGTCAAGCAATAGATTACCAGCCATATAGAAGAAGAAGAAGAAGAAAACAAACCGGAAGAAAAGGGCTCCTAACCGGTGGAAGCGCCGAAGAGGCTGCTATGGCAAAGCCCTAACAGAGCGGGTGAAACATCGGGGAGGGCGAGCTTTTTCTTGTTCCCTTGATGATATGTACTACCTTTACTCCATTTTAAAAAAATTACAGTTAAGGCATAAATGCATAAAATTTAGGGTATGATTTAAGTTTTCTAATTATATAAAATCTTTATAATTCATAAATAAGGCTTATTAGCACAAATTTTAGGGATGAGAAATCATATCATCAAAACTATTAAAGCATCACAATATGAAAATTAATAAAAAAAGAAGTTTATACATATTTTCTTTTTAATCAACATTTTCTGATTTATTCAAATGTTTTGAAGCCCATCTAATATTATTTTCTCTGTTCAATAATTTACATATATTATTTGAATTAAAAAAATCATTTAATACAACTGTTTACCTCAGTGGTTAATAATAATGATTATGCTTAATGCAATAATGTACTTAGAAATTTCATATTTGTTAATATTAAGAGCTCCTCTACATCTGGATAACGATAAGTTGAGAAAAGAGACAGTGAAGATTAAATTGTAAATTAACTTTAATATAATATTGGACTAAAAATAATTTATATATTTTAATCTTATTTACAATATTTTATATTGACAAATGAAAAATGAACACCTAAGTAAAATTTCCTCCAAATAAGTGGTCCAAGTGGATGAATAAATTAACAAGCAAAAGTAAAATGTCTGCCAATGCATTTAGCCACATATGATATATCCTTACATTAAATGAAAGTTTAATTTAAGAAAGATTAATGATGATGATAATGGAGAAAAAAATTTAAGTTCCATGATGAATAGAAAGGATAAAGACAAACATAATTTCTCTTATTAAAAAGTGTCATATGAATTTATAAAATATAGATATAAATTATTTATCATTAAAATTTTCTCATATATGATAGAAATGTTTCTTATTTTTATTCTGAAATATATATTTCTACGGTCGTGTGGTGGTTCGAAAGTGATGATCCGGTGGTCGGCTGATAATGACAATAGAGCGAATGTTTGACAATGGTGGTCGAGTCGTGCTCCGATAGCAGTGTTGCTCAAGTGTAGCTTTGAGATTTTTCAAGTCTGTGAGCTCTCTTGAATCTCTAGCCCAAAGTCTTCTTCATATAGAGAGTGAGAGTCTATTTATACCTTTTTGAGAATTACATGCCCGATAAATTTTGAAAAAATGTAAAATATTCCGTCAAATAACTCAGTACTGATCTCGTTGATCATAGAGCATTTATTCAGTATTAAAGTGCCTTAGTCTTGCACAAATTAAGTCATCTTAGGCTCAGTTTATTCATCTTGTTGAAACGTTTGATTTGACTATAAGCATGCCAATTTTTTATATCATTTGAACCTGATCAATTAATATTCTAAAGTTTTCAACTATGACCAAAGCTCTTGATCTAGGCTTATTTGACTTTTGATCATATCATTTTTTGTGTTGTTAGGTTTGTCTGATCAAGCCGGTTCATTTTGACAATAAGTTGAAATCAGAGTTTAAATTATATAAATTTAATTCTAAAAATTTTCAATTCTAATATGCATCGATCTATATTCATGCTTGTTTAAGCCAATTTTTAATGATGCATGAACTACTCCCCTATTTTAAGATGTCATAATCTCATATGGCGTCACTGAGAAAAGGAGGTTAAGGCGGAAGGAAGGTTGCCTAAATAAGGGTTAGATTTTATTAAAATTTAAGTTATGTTTAAGTAGGCTTTTATACGGGCTGGTGTATTACAATTCAAGTTGTGCCTATGCCTCCAAAGCCCCCATTATAGCTTCATCTTTGCTTAATTAAATAGTTGCATATTTTCTTAAATTTGAAAAATATCACTACTGTGATTGAAGACAATGTAGAAGGCTTCTTTAATGAAAATATAATATCCTGATCACCAGGGGCGGATCTCCCTTTGGCTCACAGGGGGCAATTGCCCACCCCCCCCCCCCCCCCCCCCCAAAATTTTTTTTATTATTATATTATTCTTTAAATAATTTGTCCTCCTCCATCTATTTTTTAATCTTTATTACAAGAGTTTTTAAGCAATTCCCCCCTTAAAAGTTTTAAAATACTATAATCTTTAGGCAATTGCCCCCAGTATAATTAAACACATTGTGTGGATGTGTTATTATTAGGAAACGATGAACCAAATACAAAGAGAAATAGTAAAGAGAATTCATCATTTTATACAGGTCGATCTCCGCCAGGGGGTGTTCCACTCCTTTGAAAATTAAGGTTGATTCTGCCCCTCATCCTGACATATAATGGAGTTGCAAAGTTACATAAGTTTATTAACTTTAAATAAAACACAAAAATTAGTAGCATACTTAGAAGCCTAAATATAGAAAATAGCTTCCTCATTAATACAAGAAAAACTTTTGCAGCATAGTAACCCATAATAACAGCTCTCACTTTCTCCACCTTATTTTCCACCATATAAAATAAAATCATATAATTATGTGATGGAAGAAAATTATGCACTAAAATCATAATAGGATGAGTAGGCTGAACAAGTTAAGGCGGTAGGCGTGCATATCAAGATCTGTTAGGCGGCCGAAAAGCTTGGGGAAGTTGGCGGAAACTCGCCGGAGAGGAAGCCGGAGGCCGTTGCAGAAGAGGGAAAAATTTTAAATTTTCGATTTTTTTAACGGGAGTCTAAGCCGTCCCTGTATAATCGGTCTCAAAGCCGTCCGTTTCTCCTCTACGGTTAGAATACTGATTCATTAGCAAGCACTCTCTAAAGGTCTATAAATAAACGGCAACCTTATCAGTCCAAATCACTTAACCCAACTGTTCTCTTTAGAAGAAGCAAATTAAAGTCTTTCAACCCTTCTTCCATTCCTCTTCTCATGGGAAAGAAGAAATGCTCTGCCTCAAGTTCCCAAACAAAAACTAAGGATCACCTGAAAAACCTCAATGACCGGCTGGTGAAGGAAGTGACGGAGTGCCGTAAACAACTTGAACAACTACAGTTTCAAATAGCAATATTGGTCTCCCACCACAACACCGACGTTGCTGAGAGCAAGCGTGATGTCTCCTCTATTGTCAAGAGCGAGCGCGACGTCTCCCCTAGTTTCACTGAAGCCACGGCACATGGCAACACGGAGATGGCCATGAATATGGTAGAGTCGGATGCTGCTCAACTCGATGCAGCTGAAATGCAACTGCTTGCTGTGTATAAAGAGAAAGATGAGATTCAGAGCAATGTGAACCACATCATCGAGGGGAAGGATTGTACTATCCCGTGTTTGGAGCAGTCGAGGAAGATTGAAGATGCTGAGCATGGTGGTAGACGAAAATGTAAGAAATGGATTGCCTCTGCTGGTCCAACCCGGCCTGAAAAGCCGGCCACATATTTTGGGCCTCTTAATGTAACGGTCTGGTAATTTAGGTGGGATTGCTATTTGCTTTCCCATATTTACTAGTTCTTGGCTCTTTTTTCCATCTTTTCTAAGATTTTTAGTCATGAGGATTTGGGTCAATGTACGCTTCTCGTAGCTTATTTTGGTCTGTTGGTTTAGAGCTTAGGCTTCCAACTAAGAGATCTTGGGTTCGAGTCTTTGTGTATGCGATGTATGTGTGAGTTTGCCTTAATTAGTCTAAATATCCCAAATAAAAAAAAAATGTACTCTTCCAACTGTTTCATTTATTGTTTGCAATAGGTTTAGGAAGAAGACAGATATAATAGATTTTTTTTTTGGATATTTAGGGTAATGAAGATAAACTCACACACACATCACATACATAAAGATTCGAATCCAAAACCTTTTAATTGGTAGCCTATGCTCTTAACCAATAGACCAAAATGAGTGTATAGATGTAATAGATTTAGTCTGACCGTTTTTTATTCTGTAAATTATTTCAGCTAGTTCTATCATTTTTAATATTTTCCATCCACCCATAAATAGCTCAAGCCATTATCATTAGATTTTACAAATATATATTCCTTTTTTTACATACCTGTTTGTGTTAGTTTTCTTTTTTGCAACAGGAACCATCATAATTTACAGTCATATTATTTCAGCTGTAAGACATTTTCTTTGAACAATTTGATTTAGTAAATAACACTCACATCATTCAAATTTTCTTATTTGCACGACTAACCTTCTAAGAAAATTTGAATGTATGAGCTCTTGGTCTTTATTGTTCTCTTCTTTGGGAAATGCAGATAAAAATAGTTTTATGTTAATAGGAAAAAAAACTGCCATAATAATATGACTGTTTTAACTGCCACAACGCGGAGAATTGTGGTTGAAATCGCCACAGTACTGGAAATCAGATTAATTTTTCATTTTTGTGGCTATTTCAACTGGTGCAAATCTGTAACTTTGCAACAGTTATAACCGTTGCTAAAACTAGCACATCCTTTAATCTATCCCACCGGTCTTAAAACCGCTGCGAAATGTCGTTGCATCGCATTGCAATTACAGCGGGGGTACAACGGTTTTAGAACCGTCGCAAAGAAAAAGGTGATGGTTATAACCGCTGGGATAAGTCAAAAATTATATTGCGATAGCCCCATTTTTTTGTAGTGATATACTTTTAATATTATTTAACCTTGATATTTTATTTTAATGTATAAAATATGACATTAGAAAATTAATATTTTTATAATTTAATAGCATGAATTATATAAGGATGAGGTCTATTTTAACATTAATGATAATTATGAGTTAAATAATACTCTAATTAATAAATATGGTTATAAAACCATTATGAAAAAAATAAATTTTTTTAAAAGTAGCTCCATGAAGCAACTTTTTAGCATAAAAATATTTGAAAAATAACAAAAATATAACCATCAAATAAAACTAATATTTGCATTCTAAAAAACAAAGCGGTAAAAAAGCTATCCAAAATTAGGCGGCGAGACTTGAATCTAGGAATGTAAACCAAAGCTGTTAACCAACATATCAAGACGAGCTTCGTGTGATTTATTTGCTCATTAATTAATAATAATAAAATAACCATATTAGTTTATTTTAACTATTAGATATTATATGACTATCTTTAAAATCATCAAATAAAATAAAAAATAGAATATCATATTAAAAAAAAAATCACGAGGCATATTTATAATTGAAAATATAGATTTGATGGCTGCTGAATCTTTGCGTTATTCCCTCATAGTTCTTGGTTGCTTTGCAAGTGACAGTTTCACAATGTATTTTTTATTTTCATTATTTTATGTATGTATGTACGCATTAAGATCTGTTTGTTCATCACCGAAGAGATCGGGTTGCAGGTCAGTTGGTCGACAGATGAAAATTTTCTTTCAATCTCGTCGGTGCTCGAATCCCCTAATAGAAAGAAGAAGAAGAAAAAAAAAACTCTATGCATGAAATGCGAGGTAACATAAAAGCAATATTAACATTGAAGTTTTAAGGGAATTTTAAAAAATATCATCCTTTGTAGAGTTTCGTTTAGGGTTTAGTTTCTTAATGTAATATAACATAATTTTTTAATTTAAAAAATTTTAATTAAAAATGTTTTTTTTTTACTAAAAAATTAGTTTAAAAAATAATAAGAAAAGAGTCTCAAACGAAGCCTACATTGAGACTAATTTACCTTAATTAATTTGGATTAGAGTTTGACTAGATTTAAGAAAAAGGTTTGATGAAGCTCTTTTAACTTTTAAGATGGACTAATCCATTATACTAATTTCTTTGGGTACATTAATCAAAAGAAAATTTTAAGACCCTAAACAGAGGAACACTAACTTATTTGAACATTGTAGTGCTCCTTTTTTTTTTTTTCATGAAGCAAATCCAAATGACAAGGTAATCGTTTAAAGAAAAATACATTGAATGTGAATTAACAAATAGAAAATAGAATAATTTGCCAAGTATCATGTTGTGTATCAAAAGATTCATAGCGATAGAGAATACATTTAAAAAATTTTGTGCAAAGATATAATACATACAAAGACAAAAGAGAATGGTAAGAGACCAAAATATTTACATGAAAAATTGGGAAAATGAAAAATCATGAGGGCTAGGCTAGTTCAAATGATTTCACTATCGTAAGGTTGGAGGATCAAAGTCGGGCGATAATGTTTGAAGGACCATAGTCAAGCGACATTGGTTAGAGTATTCTAATCTGGCGATGGTGGTTAGAAGATTAAATTCGGACGAAGGTGGTTCAATTGTGATAGTCGAGTGGTGGTCTGATGGTGGCATTCATATAGTGGTCTTAAGGTGATGGCGTCAGGCGCTGTTGTGATGGTTGAGATCATGTTAATTTCTAATGTACTCAGTCAAGCAATGGCCTAGAATCAGTGGACAAATGGTGATCCAACAACGTGGTTGGGTGGTGTTTAGATGGTGGTGATTGGACAATTTTCTAATGGCGACAGTTGGGAGGTGGTCTAACAACGATGGCAATCAAGCAATTTTTCGATGGTGGTTTGACGACAAAGGTCAGGAAGTGTCCAACAACGACAGTCAAATAGTGGTAGTAGTTGGGCAATGATCTAATGATCGTCCAACGACATCAATTGGGAAGTGGCTCAACAACAAGCGGGAGGCGGCCTGATGGCTATGATTCAACGATGACAGTTGGGCATTGTTCTGGGGATAGTGGTCGAGTGCTAGTTCAATGATGGTGGTTGGTTAGTTTTTGACTGTAAATGTTAGAAAGTGGTCTAATGGCTACGATCAGGTGGAGATCTGAAATTCTTTAAACCTCTGATCTGTCACCAATCTCTTTTTCGAGGTCCCGTTTCATGTAAAGATTGAGGGTCTATTTATAATTTTTAAAGTGATACTCTTTGTTAATCTAATCAAAATTCAAAATACTCCATAAATGTCTTGTATTGATTATGTTGATCATATAGTATTCATTTCGCATTTAAGTGTTCTAATGATATCCAAATTTAGAGATCTTAGGTTCATTGGATTTGTCTCATCGATACACTCAATTTAACTATAAGCATATATAATTTGAATATTATTTAATCTCTCAATTAATATCATGAAATTTCTTATTAGTTTTTGTGAAATCCAATTGCGTCGATCAATCGGGTGCACTGTTGACTCAGATCTCAATTCCGTCTGTCGAGTTGTAAATCCAACGCTAAGGCATTGTGGACCTAATTCTAGGACAGAGAACTCAACACCACAATGCTGTAATTCCAACACCACAACGCTATGAACTCAATGTCGTGGTGTTGTAGACCCAACAAGGTGCTACAAAACAAAGAACTCAATGCCAAGGCGACGCCGACCCACTTTGATGGTTTTCTTTCCTTTCATCAATTGTGACCAACTTAAGAGAGTTATTCTTTTATATCTAGAAGTAGAGAGAAGATTGCATACGTGAGAGAGAAGTGAAGAAGATAGTGTGAGTATGAAGATCTATACAATTTCATCATTTTTCATAGTGAATTTCTCGGTGTAGTGTGGCTCCATAATTTTTTCCCATTTTCAAATTTGTCCACGTTAATTCTAGTCTTCCTTTCCTGCTATTCATGATTCAAGTGTATGATTTGGGGCTCATTTTAGTTTGGATCAGTGTTTTTTTGGTATTATTGGGTTCAATTTTGTCGAGATGTTCCATTCAGATATAATTGTGTTGATATTAAAGTTTAGATGATCCTAAATTTAAATTTGAAAATTTTCGCTGCGAACATGCAACAAGATTCATGCATGATATGAGAGTGGATTTTATTGTGCTTAATGATATGAGAGGGCTTAGTTATAAATTTGTCTAGAAAGAGAGGATAAAGTACATCTGTACCTAAAAACCAAACCTCTATTTTTTCATTTTGCACAGCATAAAAAAGCCTCCATGATAATTACAAGAGCATCTCTCCATTTTACCGCTAATATTAAATAAAGGTTACAGAAAAAATACAAAAATCAACATAATTTTACAAATGCATAGTAATTGTCATCTACTTTTTTTTTCATCAGCTATTTTGTTAAAAATCATAATGAGCACATTCCAAAGTTCGCTGGACCAATCAAAGCAAAGCAAAGATTACTACAATTTCCCATGCTGCACCGTTAGTTTTCTAAAAAGACTGTCAAAAAATTTAAATTCCCTAAAAAAATATATTATGGTTCAAGATTTGTCTATGGTTCACAATGTTTAATCAATTTTCAATGAGCTATAAGTAGCTTTACATAAGCTAGGAGCCCTTTTATAGCTTATACATGCTAGATACAAGGCCAAGATGTAATTCACTAGTCTGGGGACTTCTATCTTTCAAGGAATTTATATTAGAAGTTAGCATACTTATTAACATTAAAAAATTTATTAGCTCATCAATAGAACAAGCAGTGATTCTGCAACTTAGCTTTGAGATTCAGGCGCTTCATATCCCCAGGGGTTTTTACTAGCCCAGTTCCATTGATCACGGCACATCTCCTCAATTCCATACTTCGCTCTGCAAAACAGATGATTCCATGTGTATTTATGGAAAAATAACTATGTTTTTTTGGAGTAAATTTGAGTCAGCAAACTACTAATTCAGAAGTGATTTGGAAAATTTAACATCTATGTTTTGCTTCACACCTCCAATTTAACTCCTGCTTAGCCTTCTCCGTTGAGGCATAGACAATTTCGGCATCGCCAGGTCGCCTATCAGCCATGATCAAAGGGATTTTCTGCAAATGGAATATCAAGCATGAGTTGGTCAATAGCAGACAAACAAGTGCACTTAACCTCAAAGAATGTTTAAAACAACCTTTCCAGATGCCTTCTCAAATGCTGCCACCATTTCCAACACAGATGTTCCCTTTCCAGTTCCTAGATTGTAGACTTCACAGCCTGTGGAAAGCAGATCAAGCTCAAATCAGGAAATGATCACCCCATCCTAGTACAGAAACTAGATTGCTATTATGAAGGTGTAGGTTAGGTTACATGTGGCAGGCAGCTATAAATCCAAACAAGAAAAAATAAAATCTCAAATGCAATTTGTAAGGCTAGCTCAATGTTTGGTGTTAGTGGGAATGACTAAAAAACAAGGAAAAGAAGGTATTTACCGATACTGTGGTCTTGGAAAAGCTTGTTAAGAGCTGCAATATGCCCATCAGCCAGATCCACAATATGAATATAGTCACGAACCTGGAGCCAATGGAAAATTATATAAAAATAAATTTATATATGCAGGAGTGAAAGATTTTGATAGGCAGTAGAGCACATCATGCAGATAGAAGATATCAGTCAAGTTCGAAGATGTCATTTGGCCTATTAAACACTATTTGTGACAAGTTATTGAATCATCGTAGCTAGAGTATCCGTTGCTAATTCTGATGTTAACCTTGGCAGCCCTAGTATCACCAAGTACTCAAAATGGAAAAAGCCAATACTAATTGTACGCATCTGTGATTGAGCATTTTGAATTATGCAGAATATTGAGTCTTGGATCATGGTAGGAGTCGTACTAGAAATGGTGTAGGCGTGATTTTAGATAAGAGTTTGAAGGATAATGTTATAAATATTAATAGAATTGGAGATAGAATTATAGCTTTAAAGATTATTGTTGATACTAAGGTTGTTAACATTATAAGTGCTTATGCTCCTCAAGTGGGTTTGGATATGGATTCAAAATTAAAATTTTGGAATGACTTAGAAGAATTAATACAAAAGATACCTCTTGAAGAAAGAGTTTTTATTGGAGGAGATTTAAATGGACATGTTGGTAGAGAGGTGGATGATTTTAAAAGCATTCATGGTGGCCATGGTTTTGGAACGACAAATGAAGGTGGTAAGTCTATTTTAGATTTTTGTTTAGCTTATGATTTTTTAATTGCTAATACCTTATTTAAGAAAAGGAATGAGCATCTCATTACTTATAAAAATGGATATAGTACAACTCAGATTGATTATTTTCTTATAAGAAAATTAGATCGTTTAGATTGCAAAGATTGTAAAGTTATTCCGAGTGAAAACTTATGTACCCAACATCGTTTATTAGTTTTGGACTTGAAGATAATGGGGAAGAAAATAAAAAATAAAGTAAAACGATTTCCTAGGATTAGAGGGGGGCATTTAAAGAATATTAACAAAAATATTTTTGAGAGTAAGATTTTAGATCTTAAGATTTTGTCTGTGCATGAGGATGCTAATGTTATGTGGGAAAAAGTGGCTAGTTATATTAAGAATATTGCAAAAGATGTGCTTGGAGTTTCAAAGGGAAAAGCTCCTAATAGTAAAAATAGTTGGTGGTGGAATCCAAATGTGCAAGAAAAGATTAAAAATAAGAAGATTTGTTATAAAAATTGGTTTAATTATAAAAATTATGATAATTGGAAAATATATAAAGAGGCACGTAAGGAATCTAAGAAAGCAATATGCGATGCAAAGAGTTTAGCTTTTAGTGATTTATATAATAGATTAGATACTAAGGAGGGAGAAAGATATATGTATAAGCTAGCCAAACAAAGAGATAGGAGTAGTAAGGATTTAGTTCAAGTGAAGTGTATTAAGGATGAAGATCAAAAAGTACTTTTTTTAGAAGATGATATTCAACAAAGGTGGATGAGATATTTTGCTAAACTTTTTAATGAAGAATGTGAAAATAAAATTGACTGTAGTGATCTTAGCACCCTAAATGAAAATAAAGATTTATGTTTTTATCGGCGTATTAGTAAAACCGAAGTTAGAGAGGCTTTGAAGAAAATGAAGGGTGGAAAAGCTGTTGGACCTGATGATATTCCAATAGAGGTGTGGAAATGCTTAGGAGATGAAGGAATTTCTTGGCTTACTAAACTTTTTAATACTGTTTTGAAGACTAAAAAGATGCCAGATGAGTGGAGAATGAGTGTGTTAATCCTTATTTTTAAGAATAAAGGTGATGCACAAGATTGTGCGAATTATAGAGGAATTAAGTTAATGTGTCATACTTTAAAACTATGGGAACGAGTTATGGAGCATAGGTTGCGGCGTGATACTAATGTTTCTCAAAATCAATTTGGATTCATGCCGGGTAGGTCTACTATGGAAGCCATACATTTATTAAGAGGTTTGATGGAGAAATATAGAGAGAATAAGGAGGATTTACATATGATATTTATTGATTTAGAAAAAGCATATGATAAAGTTCCAAGAGAAGTGCTATGGAGAGTTCTTGAAAAGAAAAGAGTTAATAACGCTTATATTCAAATCATTAAAGATATGTATGCAGGAGCTATTACTTGTGTTCAAACACAAGGTGGTTTGACCAAGTATTTCCCTATTTCGGTTGGATTACATCAAGGATCAGCCTTAAGCCCATATCTTTTTGCTTTAGTCATGGATGTTCTCACTAGACATTTGCAAGAGGATGTACCTTGGTGTATGCTTTTTGCTGATGATATTCTTCTTGTTGATAAGACTAGAGAGGGAGTTGAAGGTAAACTAGAATTGTGGAGGTCAACTTTAGAGTCTAAAGGTTTTCGCTTGAGTAGATCTAAAACGGAATATATGGAGTGTAATTTTAGTAATAATAGACCTAGTGAGGGCATTGTGACTTTGGCCGATCAAGTCATTAATAAGAGTACACGTTTTAGATATCTTGGATCTATTATTCAGAGTGATGGTGATATAGATGGGGATATTATCAGCAGAATCCAAGTTGGATGGTTGAAGTGGAGGAATGCATCAGGCTTATTGTGTGATAGAAAAGTACCTCTCAAACTTAAGGGAAAATTCTATAAGATGGTGGTGAGACCTGCAATGCTTTATGGTGCCGAATGTTGGCCATTAAAAGAGAAGCATAATTCTAAGTTAAGTGTTGCAGAGATGAGGATGCTCAGGTGGATGAGTGGCTTTACCCTTAGAGATAGGATACGAAATGAGCATATTCGTGAAAAGGTTGGAGTAGCTCCAGTGGAAGATAAGATTAGAGAGAGTCGCCTTAGATGGTTTGGTCACGTAAAACGGCGGCCTCCCGATGACCCGGTTAGGAAAGTAGAGGTCTTAGATTTGACTTATGTTAAGAAAGGTAGAGGTAGACCTAAAAAGACTTGGTTAGAAAATATTAAAAATGATCTTTCTTTATTAGATTTAAACGAGAATTTGACTTTTAACAGGACACAATGGAGAAAAAGGATTCATGTAGCCGACCCCACGTAGTGGGATAAAGGCTTGATGTTGTTGTTGTTGTTGTTGTTGTATTGAGTCTTGGATCAAAGTTCTACAGCAATTGAAAATCAAGATAATTGTTCAGAAACTTTATGTACTTTCTGCCACTAATAGCTTTATAATTATTTTTATTTAAGGAAGCACTAAGGTAATCTGCATTAGGTTCACAAGAGCATTAGATTTTAACTGATGTGTAGACAGAGATGAGCACAAAATAAGGCTAGTATGTTCACTTCAAAAAAAAAAATCCAATACAAAAGATTTGCAATTTTTTTTTCCTGAAATGCTTTATGCTCCTTACTTTGGAGAACTGAGCCAAATAAACAAGTTGAAAGTGATGAACTTCCTAGAAACAAGTTCATGCTTTTCCGGCCTAATCATAGCAAATGACTAAAAAGATTCCACCTATCACTGAACAATCAAAAGAATGAAGTTACAAACTGAGCATTGTAATTTACTATAAGGCATCTTAAAATACAAGAACACAGGATTTTAACACAAGGAAAAAAAAAAGAACGTGAAAGTGCAAATACTGATGAGGGCACCCAATAAGAGGAATTCACTGAATTCGAATATTTTGAAAGGCCTAAAGAAAGTATTAACCATATTCTAATATTGTTAATCAATAGCTACTTCTGTCAAATGAAAAGGGAAATTGAACTCTGCATACCAGTGTTTATATCATTTAGCAGAAGAACTACAAACAACCAGCGTTGCAACTTGAAACTAAATTCTTAAAAATGAAAGAGGAGAAGCTCTGATTACCAATCAAAGTTCTTCCAATATTTTAAAAGGACAAAAGAATGAAAGAGGAAAAGCTCTAGACGAGAATAACAAGATTATCATGAAGTTGAATGAGTTTTGTTTTGTTGTTTTTCCTTTTGCATTCAAACATCTAACCTTCGCTTTACAGATCAAAGGCAATGGCATAAGAACATAATCAAAAGTATTACCCCAGTTCCATCCCTGGTATTATAATCGTTTCCATAAACACTAAGTGCAGGTCTCCTCCCAACAGCAACTTGTTGTATAAAAGGCATGAGGTTGTTAGGTATTCCACGAGGATCTTCACCAATATCTCCACTGGGATGAGCACCAACAGGATTGAAATATCTAAGCAATATTATCCTCCAATCAGAGTCTGATTTTTGTACGTCACGACAAATATCTTCAATGATAAGCTGTAATCATCTTAGTCTTGTTAGCAGAAATTATCAGCACATTTTATTATCAATATTAATGGTAAGAAACACGAGGGAATAACCTTGGTTCGTCCATAAACGTTTGCCGCACTAGGAGAGAACTCTTCCGTGCAGGGAACTTGCTTTGGCCATCCATAAACAGTTGCAGATGATGAAAAAATGAGCTGAAAACCATTAAGATTTAAGCATGGGATGAGTCGGTTTCATGAAAGAATGTTTCTTTCTAGAAAGAAAGAGATGGTGATTTCACAAAAGAACACCATTGTTTGCATAAGGTCCATGAGACCATACCCAAGGAAAAGAGGGAGAGAGGCAGGTGGATGAGAGCATAAAGGTATCTTTGGTGGGAGTATGGTTTGAATGTTTGATTTATGGCAAAGGAGTTCTGAACAAAGTTGTTTTTTCACATAACACCAAAAGCTAAATAACTACCAGAACTAGCATTAGTTAAATATTAGAAAAATCCTCCTCCCAAAATGACTATCCGAAGACTATTTGCTCATTAATACAAACAAAACATGCTTACTCAATGTGTCAATTAATCATCATATACTCTCAGTTTACCATGCCATATGTCAAATGATCAGTTCGGATTTTCCTACAACCCTCTGCAATATAATTAATCTAGTTAAACTTTGGAGTTCTTTTGCATGATGAAAAAACACTCCATTAATGTAATCTAAGTTCAAGCAGATGCAATCTTACCATCTATAATTCCCTAGATGAAAAGAGAATAAGAATTTCATAAATTCTCTAATTCTTGGTTTATCATACTTGCTATAAGAAAAAACGTCCTGCATGTAATTGAAACAAAAAACGGAGAGCATATTTTAGTTCAATAACACTAGTACTCCAAAGTTAGTGGAATAAGCTTCAGGATATTCAAACCTTATTTTATAGCTGGACAACAAATGATGAAAAGAAACGGCCAAATGAATAAAGAGCTTATTTAAGCTATTAAAGGAAGTTGCCTATCTTTTAAATCTCCAAACTAGCCTTATAACGAAACAAAGGAACTTCTAAATAATGCTCAGCAGGAACAGCTAACAAAGAAAAAATGAAAGATAATTAGATCTTAAAAAATAGTATTAACGACATAATCCAAGAGAAGGTATAATGCTTACATTTTTGCAGTCATGAGCAGCCATCACTTCTAAGAGAGTTATTGTACCAATAAGATTGTTGTTATAATAAAGCAAAGGCTTATGGACACTTTCTCCCACAGCTTTCAAGCCAGCAAAATGAATAACAGCATCAAACCTACAGGTTAAAAAGACATTAATACAGTAACTACAAGATCAAAACGATAAAATCCAAATTAGAATATTGAGAAATATTATCATCTATACCAATATTGCTACACCGACTAAGAATTTTAGCTTGATAAATGGTACAAGTATATAAGGATTGTTAATCTAGAACTACAACTAAAAGCTAAGCTAAATGTGCAATTCATGCAATTCCTCAAGCCTTTTAATGAAAACAAGCAATGCACCCACAAAATTAGCAAAGAAATGTTTATGGTAAAAGCAATTAAAAAGGCATAGCTTTTTTTTGGGGGGGAAATAAAAAGGCATAGCTCCACAACAACTCCATGAAAAAGCTGTACAAGGGGCTGGAGTATTTCAAAACTTTTAAGACGCGTATCAACCATTTTAAATAAACCATTTCAAAACTTCTAAAAAGTACATCATTAATTGTTTTAAATGCACGCACACAGAGGGAGATCTGAAAAGATAGAAAATATAGAATAAATGAATAAAAACTTACTTTGTAGAAGCAAAAATAGTGTCCAATGCTTCTCTATCTCGAAGATCAACCTGCAGAAAGAAACAAAATTTACCGTGAAATTGATATTGAAGCATAATGCAAGAAACAATCGTCCAAAGATATATAAATTATGCCAAGATGACAGTGGAGGTTATTCACCAGCTCAAATGACATGAAGCCAAGAACAATGCAATTAATCAAAGTAATCTAGCATACAACATTCCCTTAACAGTTTAAACAGTAGAAGCACGTGCAATATTAAATGAAAACAAGATCTACAAGTTCCCTACTTTTAACTGATGTGGAAGATGACAAATTACCTCCATTTTCAAACTGTTAATTGCATTCCAGAGGAATGATTAACTGATTGTTGGTTAGCCCACAAAAAATAAAAGGCGTAAAAACATACAGTCGGCCTAAAATAAAAATAGTATACTCACAAGATATTCAGTCCTTGAAAATTCCATAAAATACCGAAGTAATAAATGATTTGTGAGTTATAGAAATTAAAGTCTCATGTGTTGGTGAACCCCACAGTAAATTTTTCAACACTCTGCATCAGAGTTCATTAATTTCGATCCGTTTAATATGGAACGAAATCTCCAAAGAATTTCCCAAAAAAAAAAAATCTCCCAAGAAAAGGCACCGACAAGAAGAAGAAACGCCAGATGGAAAGCATACCTCACGCTTAAAGAAATTAGGGAAAAACGGGTCACGTTACATTATACTTCCAAAAATGATGGCTTGTACCAGAGAAAAGATTTCATTAATCTCAAATACAGCAAATCAACTCCTCCAGTATTTGTCGGAACCCGAAATTACCCGCCGCATCATTAGGGTTGCTTTCTTTTTCAGTAAAGACCCACTCTTTCAAATTTCGAGGGGAAGCATATGACGCATCGGAAAAATGTGAAGCAACACAAATGCATTAAAGCAGCTTTAACCAAACAAATTCGACTTCTTCAAAATTAGCAATTCATCACGTTTCCCGTCATCATCATAGCATTAAAGCAATTCCAATAAAAGGGGCGAGATAAAAAATAATAACATTTTGCATGAAATTGGATGTATCCGTCAATCCCATACAATAAAGATTTTTTTTTTCGTCGCCACCGTTTTACTAAGCTTTCCAATTTTCAAAGCAGCATGTGACGCATTAGAAAAGTAAGACAACACACATGCAATCCTAAAGCTGAATTCTCCTCAATTGAAGAAATCCATATTCTCAAATATTTGGAAAAAATTCCTGTTGCCGGCACCATCTTAAGCATAAAAACACCAACAACCAATCCGAGCAATGAAAATTAAACAAAAAAAAAAAACCGAAATCAACAGAGACAGACTATTCCAGACAGAAATTCAATAGAATTCAATAAAACGGGGAACTGGTCAAAAAAAAGTACGCGTATTAATCAATGAGACAAACCCGAACCCATCTTACCTGTTCAAACGCGAGATTCTTCTTCGCGTCACCAGCAAGCTCTGCAACCCTCTTGATGGCGACCTCGGAAGAATTGTAGAGGTTGTCGACAGCCACGACGCGGAACCCTTCCTGGAGGAGCTGCAACACCGTGTGGCTCCCTATGTAGCCCGCCCCTCCCGTCACCAATATGTTCTTATCCGCCATGAATCCGAGCAAAGAAGATATCTGCGAGACGGATAATAGAATGATGGAGGAGAGAGAAGGCGTGGAGGCAGACGAAGAGAATAAGGAGACGCAAAGGAAGACGAGTGAAGAAAAAAGAAGAAATCTTTCGACGAAAAGGAGATTTGGGAGAGTATTTCTATTTATAGCAGCCTGTTATGGTCTACATTCGAACAAAAAAGATTTGTTTATTTGAAGAATTTAACGGCCATTATGCAAATACCCTCCCAAAGATGTAACTAATTGCAAAGCATATATTCAGACAGTATGCTAGGCCACCATTCCGGTTCAATGCAGCTGTGGTCACTGGCCAGTAGGGGTAGGACCTCTGCAATTATCAATAAAATCTCAATTTTATTAAAATTTCTCGTACGTCCATTGATTCGTTATAATTATTAAGCTCTAATGTCATGGGCGGATTCATCCTTAGTTTTCATGGAGGATAAATTTATAAGTAAAAGTGTAAAATTTTTTTCATAAATATCCTTATAACCAAAATTTATTCTAAGGGCACTGCTTCTCAACCCCTATTTGTTCATCATTGTACGCTTTGCAGATATGTCGGATCCAAGAGAGCAGCGTTCCCTGGCCTGTGTTCGACTATTTTTTTATTCTCTTTATTATTTTAGTTGTAAGGATATTTTTGGGTTCGACAAATTTTAATTATAAGGATATTTTTGGATTCTCTTTATTATTTCTCTTCGTATTTGATTAATTGTTCCGTAACAATAACATCTCTGCACAAATTGTTTAATTATGTTGAGGCAATTGTCTAAAAATAATAGTATTTTAAAACTTTTAGGGGATATAATTACCTAAAAATCCTTATAGTAAAGACTAAAAAATACATTGAAGGAGACAAATTACCTAAATAATCATATAATAAAGAATTTTTTTATTTTTTAAGGGGGGCAATTGCCCCCCTAGCCATAAGGTGGATCCACCCATATCTGATATATATATATATATATATATATATATATATATATATATATATATGAGGCTAATAAGGATTTATTTATATGATATTTTCATACTGTGGTTTAAATCATTATTATGAAAATAATTATTTTAATTTTTAAGTTGAAACCAAGAAATAAATAAATAACATTTCTTTTTCACCATAAAATTACTTCTCAATACAAACGTTCTCCTTCAAATAATAAAATATAAGAAAGTTCAGGTACTGAAACGCAAATTAACCATAGAAGGTCTCGCAAAAGCGAAAAGATTTAATGTGTAAATCCAAAGATTTATAGGTCTACTTATGCAAGAAGGACCGAACCGAAACGATCAAGTTTCGATTTTTATTACACTGTTACACTGTTTCTTTATTTAATGGAATTATTAATAATTAGTTTATTTTTTATTTTTTAGATCAATAAAAAATAAAGATTATATCAAATATTGTTATTTAAAGAACATTCTAAATTATTTACCTAATAAAAATTATATGTTTTTAATTTAATTTTTTTAAAAAAATTGCATTTATACTTAACTTTACTTATTGAATCATAATTATACTAAACTATATTTTAAGAGAATAAATGTATTATATAATTTCTCATATTAAAAATTTATAATGTCTAACCATAAATTTTTATAATAATTTTGTAATTGAATTTTCTGCAGACAATTTTAGCCACCGCCATTGATTTTCTAATAAGAAGAATGTGAAAATAAAGTTGGAAGTTGAGGGAAACATTTCATTAAAATCTGACATGTGAAGAGCCTTTGGAGTTATTGGCCGCTGGTTTGTTTGTGAATCTCATAATTGCTGAGTGGTGCCGACTGCTGAGGTTGTTAATGGGCCCCTTCTTATTTCAAATATTTGATTAGTGAGTATCATAAATATAATATTTTGATATTCAAAATTTTTAAAAATATTTATATCAGGATAAGCTTAAAACATCTTAGATTTGTTTTGAGATTAGTGATGCATATTGATGAACTTAGGAATTTTGATACAGTTCTTGACAGAAAGATAAGAGTGACGAAACAAGACAGAGGTGTACAAAATAACTGAGAGGAATAGCTTTTCATGCCTTGGGCCGAAGCCCTGTACATTCAATATATAGACTTTCTTAAGAGGAGACAGACACGTGTACATAGCCACATAAGTACTGTAAATGTAATTAGTCTAAGCCGGTGTTAACAGCATTATTATTGTGCTCTAATACGCCCCCGCAAACTGATGGAGCTGGCGATACAGTAAGTTTGGTTCTAAGGCGTTGAAATCTCGGCGTGGATAGCGGCTTTGTGAGTATGTCAGCAATTTGATCTACGGTGCTGATGGGAAGAAGACGAATGATTTTGTTTTCAATGTGATCACGAATGAACCTTTTTTATTGCAGATTTGGCATATAATAGGAGAGCTGGATGAGGACCTGTTGCGATTATTAACCTGCTGCGGAAATCTGCCACGATTTCTCCTTCCTCTACCGCGATACGAGACAAGTGCCACATTTGGATCAGCAGTGGCGATCGCACGAGCAGCATCGGAGGCAATGTTGACTTCTTCACTTAGAAGGAGTGAGTAAAGATTGTCAAGACTTATCGGTGAGATATAATCAAGATGGTATAATAGGATACGATGGGGGAAGTCCGTTAAGAATGTATAATATGATATCTTCGCTGTCTATGGTTGATCCGGCGGCTGCAATTTGATCTACCAGGGATTTCACAGCGGTGAGATATTGGGTCATAGAATCAGTTTTCATAGAGATGTTGTGCAGCTCGTTCTTGAGCTGGATCACCTTGGATCTGTTGGAAGACTGAAATCGGCGTTCAAGAGTTTCCCACAGAGCAGCAGTTGATTCAAGATTCACAATGTAAGGTAGAACCGACGTAGAGATCGTCGAGCATATAGCTGCCGCCAGATTTTGGTCTGTGAGAATCCATTGATTGGGAATGGTAGACCCATCAGGTTGGTGAAGCAGGCGAGAGGGTTGAGGCACAGTCGGATCAAGAAAGGTTTCGAAACCATTTGCCCTAAGAAGCTTGATTATCTGAGATCTCCAAAGAGAGTAGTTGTCTGTGGATAGTTGAGTGGTGACAATATGCTTGAGGTTGGATACAACGAATTTCAGTGAGGAAGAGATGCTCGCAGCGTTGAATGCCATCGCCGTGTGATCAGAGTGATCGCCTAGACCAGACGTGGCCGAATCCGCCATTGTGCGATGCAATCCTCACACCCGCTCTGATACCATGATGAACTTAGGAATCTTGATACAGTTCTTGACAGAAAGATAAGAGTGACGAAACAAGACAGAGGTGTACAGAATAACTGAGAGGAATAGCTTTTCATGCCTTGGGCCGAAGCCCTGTACATTCAATATATAGACTTTCTTAAGAGGAGACAGACACGTGTACATAGCCACATAAGTACTGTAAATGTAATTAGTCTAAGCCGGTGTTAACAGCATTATTATTGTGCTCTAATACATATCAAGAGTTTGTATTATATTTAATACATCATCAAAAAATTAACTTGGTCGGGCACGAATCTCGAGGCAGAATCAAGTGAGACTTCCGAAATTAAAATTGGGACAATCCGAACTTCGATTTCAGCAAACTTACAGTCGAACTGAACGTCTCAAAAATACGAACCCAACGACACCAAATTCGACTCAATCTGAGCCCAAATGGGTCAAAATCAAGGACTTGAAGCGTTGTTGGAAGGTTCAAAATACAATTTGAATTACCAAACGGTTTTAAAATATGATATGCTTATAGTCGAATCGAGCAGCTCGACGAGACGAATCCAACAAGCCCAAGATTATTGAATTTTGATATCATTAAGAAATTCAAATGCCCAATAAACAATCCACAATCAAGAGATTCAACATCGACCGTCCATCCAAATCTCTCCCAACTTATCCCTAATCTTCCATCTATTTACAAGTCATGCCACTGTAGAAAATCTATAAATAGAGCCCCCCTTTCTCGTGAAAGGGAGGGGGGGACCCAATCAAGGAAATAAGGGGGAGATCAGAGATCGCTCTTGCCACCTAGCTCCTCCTCGACCACCGCCCGGATTTCTGCCGGACCACCACCTGACGCCCGAACTTCTGTCGGACCACCACCTGACACTAGGACTTCTCCCGAACCACCACCTGATGCCTGGACTTCTGCTGGACCACCACATAATCCCTAGACTTCTGTCGGATCACCACCTGATGGCCGGACTTCTGCCGGACTACCACCTGATGCCTAGAATTTTGCCGGATCAACACCTGAATCTCGGACTTCTGTCGGACCATCACCTGATGATGGACTTCTTTCAGACCACCACCTTACACCACACTTCTGCCGGACCACCTCCTATAGTTTGAACTTCTGTAGGACTTACAACCTGCCACCTACTGTCCTTCCTACCTCAATGGTCGGACTACGAACTTTTTGACCTCCAACGCCTGTCGACTACGATCTTTCCAACCTTTGTCGCTGACCAACTAAGGTCTTCTTGACCTCTATCACCATATTACGATCTTTCTGACCTCTAACGTTTGTCGACTATGGTCTTTCCGACCTCCGTCGCCCGACAACTAAGGTCCTCCCGACCTCTATCACCATACTACAATCTTTTTGACCTCCAACGCCTATCGACTGCGGTCTTTTCGACCTCCGCGTCTATCAAACAAACATGTCTATGTTGATTATTGTAATTCCCACCATGTAATGCGCTTTATATGATGTATATTTATGACATCAAGTCAAGGCCTTCTCCCAAGGAAGGGCCTCATTTGTAATCGACTGCAAATACTAGTGGATTCATTCAAACTGGGTTAGGCCCCGTAGGTTTTCCCCTTTTTAGGGGTTTCCACGTAAAAAACTCTAGTGCCTCGTACGAATGCAACACCCTCTCTGTTATGTGATTGCGAATATTCCAGAACACAACAACACCAATCTCAAAGAAAATCAACTGAATTTTAAACCCATTCTAATATAATTTTTTTCAAGATATCTGGACACAAAGTTATTCATTTTTAAGTTTATATTGACATAATTTGTAGCAGGATATCCTGACATAATTTTTCTATTCTTTTGTAGATAATTGGGATTAATTATGCATAATTTTTCAAAAATCTTATTATGTGCTAGAAATTTTATTATGAGAGAAAACGAGAAAGAGAATTTAACATCTTAACTTTGAAAATCCAATACACACATATAAAAAATAGAATGCATGTGACATTAGAGATTTTACGTTAAAAATCCAAGAAGGCAAAAAACCTCGGGCCAAGCCCAATATAAATCATTCAACAAATACTTGCGTTACAAAAGTTTACACTTATCTACAAATACAGGAGACGCTATTATAAAGTCGGAAGCTTTAGCTTGGTCTTCAATAGTTATAGCAGAGAGAATGAAAGAATTCATAGCTTTTGGGAGTAATATTTTGGTAAATTCAGCTAAAATTTTATAATGCTCTATTAGATGACTCATATTAAATCTTTGGTTATAATCATTAAGAAATTTCAATCTTCTCAACAATTGATGAAGATGGAGTTACGAAGTTTGAACTACTTGCTTGACTTTTTATAATTGTGATAGTATAGATTATGAGAGAAATAATAGAGAGATGATGATAGTCAGATGATACAATAGGTCAATGATAGTTAGATAATGACAAGTAGGCCAATGATGGTTGAGCGATAGTAGTTAGATAACAATAATTAGATAATGATGAATGTACTATTATGATTAGATGACAGTGGACAAATAATAATAGTCATGTGACAATGGTTGGAAGATGACAGATAGGCAATTGGGATCTAACGGTGTAAAATAAAAATTAGATATATATATTCAAATATTATTAAACATAATTACATTAATATATATACATATAAATACATTAAAATATAAATACTATCCTTACTATTATTAAAAAAACATCTTATCCTTTCACCGAAGTAAACCCTATTACACATAAAGAGAACTCTTATCATCCTAAAAAATTATCTAACAAGCTAAAAAGATAAGCCCAATGTCACACATAATAATAAGACAAACTCTAATTTAATTATTAACTTAATGGTGCTAATTGATTGTGTAATCAATTATCACATAAGATGGTGATATCAATAATTATGGTTTAAAAAATAATAATTAAGTTATACAACAAGTAATTATTTTTAATGATCATATTATTAAAATCACAATTCAACCTCATTAAAGTAATTTATTACTATTCATATTTGCTACTTCCATTATTATTGACATAATGAAGAATTTCATATTTCTTGATAAAATTTATATTTTATTTAGTTAATTTTTAAAATATTGCATAATTATCTGAAAAAAAAACTACCATAAAATAATGATGTAAACATTTACAAAATTTTAAAAATACATATAATTATTTGTATGCATAAAATTAATACTTAGTTTTTTTTAATCTTAAATTTGAATAATTCTTGAATTATGAAAAGTAATGTTCCTTTCAATAAAAAAGAATAAATATAAAAAAAATATTATAAATAAGAAATTTTTTGAAAATGAATGATCCATTGGTAATTGAGATAAAATAGATGATAGTTATTTTTACAATTATATAATATTAAAAAAAACCCTTGATTCAATTAATTAGATGGTTATCATAATTAAAAATCTAATATCTTTTATAAAGAATTGTTAAAGCCCAGGTCTAAAATGCTTATATAAGGCTTGGGCCAATGGACTTGGCTTCGCCCACATGACCTTCCATGATTTATCACGCACCCAACAGAGGGGTAGAAGTCCAACGTGGTAAAATGGGCCATTGAATTTTTAAAAGTACTGTTTCCTTTTATCATAAACATTTAGCAGTCCAAATACGCAAGCCCATCTAAAGTTAATTGGGCCTAATTGTGTGGCGGCCTAATAAGCCCAGTCTTTTTTTTTAAAGGACAATTTAATAAATAACAACAAATTCTAATATGATCTCTGTCTCCACGTGGTCGTTGAGGTGATGATTGTCGACAAATAACTTTACTTTTATCATGATTTGTAGATTTGTAAAATTGGAGAGATTATTATGTGCGGAACATAGAGAATCATTTAATTTTGATTTTGTGACTGTGAATAATAAAATAGCATGTGTGAACAGTAAAAACACAGTGGTGAACATTAACAGTGCTTTTACTGCAGAGTCAATAAGTGACCCTATCTGAATCCGACCTAAAAAATATAGGTTCAGGTTAACTCGTTTAATAAATAAGTCGGATTTAAGTTGGATTTTGTGACCCGTTTATTAAACGGGTCAGGTTCGAGTTACCTATGAACCCATTTTTTACTCAAACGATTCGTTTAATATATTTTCCCTTAATTTTTTTAATATGTGAATCTAATCTTATTTTTTTATCAAATATCCTGAATTTTATAGCTAATGAGCTTTAAATATTTTTTTTAATCAAAACGGGTTAACATGTCATATTCGAGTCATTCGAATTGCTAGTGAGCAGGTTTGGACACGGTGTTTTTAAACCATTTTTTAAATAAGTCAGATTCTGATCAGATTCTAACTGGACATATCAACCCATTTTGACACCTCTAAAATTTATTTTTAATTTTTTAAATTGTCATAACTCTGCTCAATTGCAACTTCATTTCTATTTTTTTATATTTTTATAATAAGAAATTATTTTTCACAATCATATTCCCAAGTATTTGATAACTCGCAAAAATATTATATATTTTTTTAAGATAAAGATATTATAATGATCATAAAAATTATAAAAAGATTCTTTTCCCATAAAAGATTCTTCAACCATTTTTAAAAACAGTTAAAATCGCCCTAATAAAATCTTAGATAATTAAAAATACTTATTTTGTTGCATTGGTAGTCGGCCTAATTATAATAACTTTATTGATACTATGGCTGATATTATTTAATCATTAGAGCGAAGAAATATTCGAATAAAAATAATATGAGAATAACTCTTCGTACAGTATAGATTCCCAACAACGAATATTCATTTCTATGATTAAGAGAAATAAACTTTGCAGTTTGTACTCGCTTTTGAAATGTTATTTTTCATTTATAATCTTTTATTTTAAATTAAAATTAATAAAATAAATATATTAGTCATCTCATTTAAAAATATTAATAATAAATATATTTAAATAGAGATAAATTAAATATAGGATACTATATATATTTCTCTTCATTATTTCAAATGATTTCTTATTTATTTATTTTTACTCTTTTTATTATATTATTATAATAATTGTTTAAATAATAATGATTTTTTTCTCGTTTATTATGAATGAATCAACTCATGAGTCGATTCAAACGCGTACAATTAAGTTCAAGTTCAAGCCTAAGTCGGGATGACTCGACCTCTCCTGGCTTCATTGTCAACCCTACATATAAATGTCCTACTTATCGCAAATGCTCGACCTCTGGCCGTCTCACTTTTACGTCTACATGCAAATGCTCGAACTCGTAAAATTATGTTCAAGTTTGAGCCTAAGTCGAGTGTGACTCGACTTTGCTCATCTCATTTTCACCCCTACATACAAATGCTCACATTATTTGAAATCCTCGCAATCATGGTAGAACCATATGCTCAAAAAGAACTTTTATTTTCCTTTTGCATATCTCTTTACAACAAATTAAGGCTCGTTTGGGACAACTTTTTTGCTACTTTCTAAAACAACTTTTTAATTAGAAAATTTTGTACTAGAATGCCGTTTTAGAAAGCAGCAAAAAGCTGTCTCAAACAAAGCCCAACTCTTTTCAAAAGAGAAAATCTACCTTCAAGACTACTGAAGCTATTGATACAATTGTAGAATCAAAATTTATCCGTAGGTATTACTCAGACCTCATAAGATTGGCTACGAAAAGTATAGAACTATAAATAAAGAGAGAGAATATATGGGTAGGAGCAGAGGCAATGGTACCTAAAAAAACTACACTAAAAGGTAAATACATAAATGACATTATACGACCTAATAAAATCTTACAACAAAAAAAAGATACAATAAATATATATCGTTAATTACATGAGATATACATTATAGCTTTCCAAATATAAGATAAGTCAATATATAATCACAGATTATTTTGATTAGATCTGATTGATCTATGGATCGACCTGATCTGTTAACCTGTTTATTTTACTTGAGCTCAGCACGAGCGATTTGGCGGACAAAATAATAATAATAATAATAATAATAATAATGATGATGATGAAGTATATAATATAAAATTAGCATATATAGGAAATGAATGGGTGTACTTTGGCGTTGGGGCATCGTTAATACATAACATATAAGTTGCTTAGAAACCGGTCGGTGTACTATGTAAGCAACTAAGCATTATTTAATAAAATTTTAATTTAATTAGTCCATCTAAGAATCTTTGATTAATGAACTGGAACTGTGAACTGGTGTGGAAAGGACTTGATTGACACGACAAGCTTATCTGTTAATTTGACTTATTAATGCTATTATTAGATGCGCATGACAGCTAATGCAAATTTAATTAAAATAATTAGCATGTGAAAAATTTTGAATATCAATTTAAATATTTTCTATTTATGTTGTGCTAAATTTTGAACGATAAAGCACAATTTTTTTATTTTCTATTTTAAATAAATAATTAAGTAACAAAAATTATTATCAAATTAGGTCATATTGTAAACGAGTCGAACCGAGCTCGAGTCATCTCTACTCTAAGCTTAAGCTTAACTAATCAATTTAGTTTGTGCTCAAGCTCCAATGAGTCGGCTCTTTATAACGAAAGAAATAAAATAATTATGATTCATGTAATTATAATAATAAAATTATAAGAAGAACGAGTAATTAGAAAATAAATAATAAAGAATTATATGATGCAAGAAGTGAGATATAATGCTTAAATTAAATATTTATAATATCTTCATATTTGAACTCCTGAATTCTAATATATTTTAAGTATATTTTAAATTAATTTTTTTTAAACTAGCTGGCTTACAACCTAACTAGTCGAGCCGATGTTGGCTCAAATTTGATTCATTAGCACATTGGACTAGGCTCATGAGTCATGTAGCTTGAGCTAGCTCATGACTCAGCTTGACTCACTTACACCTCAAATTTAATTTCACATCTTGTCAAATATTAATATAAAGAATTCATTAACAAAATAACTAGAAGAGCAATGTTATACTATTTATTTCATAGTAAAAATATTTAAATAAATAGTAAGTTTTTTATTATTTACTTCTCTTAGAACACTCAACAAATTAAACACACAAAGTAAAATAAAATAAAAAATAAAAACACAAAAACGTGTCATAATTTGAAGGGCTAGTAAGTCAATGGAATGGACAGGGATAACAAGATAGGGGTGATGGATGGATCTCCTGTCAGTCAATCAAAACAACTTTGTTGCTTTCTAATTGTGATTTTAGCTTCATTTGGGACCGTTCTCTTAATATTTTTATGACTTAAATTTTCAGTTCAATTTTTTGTTTTGAATTGAAAATTTTTGGGCTAAAAAATTGCTTTATGAAGCAGATAGAAAGCTGTCTCAAATAAAATCTTAGATTTTGTTTGGTACAGCTTTCTTACTGTTTCTTTAAACAGCTTTTTAATAAAAGAATGAAAATTTTTGTACTAGAAACTTATTTTAAAAAACAGTAAAAAATCGTCCAAAACGAAGCCTTAATATGCTTGATTTCACAATGTATTTTATAATTCTAGCTATGGCTACCTCATTTTATTTTCTCATCTCAATAAGTAAAGACTTAATAGCTAAGCTTTGTCTCTTTAGTATCTATGCTTTTTTGCTTGATAAAGAAGAGTGAAATGATCTAATCCCTGATTAAAAAATGGGAGAAAATTTATTTAAAATATTCTGATTAAAAAAATTTATCATGATAAATCTTCAAATTATTGATTTAATGGGAGATGAATACAAAATAAAATTTAATTTTTATTCTGATTATTTCAAATAAATACAATAATTTTAAAATTTATCACAATAAAAATAAAAATTTAGTTATAATATCCGAATTCAAAATTTCTCCTTAAAAAATACAGCAAATATTGACTTAAGAGTTAGACTTCATTTGGGACAGCTTTTTTACTATTTTCTAAAATAGCTTTATGTTCTAAAATTATTTTTTACTGAAAAGTTATTTTAAAGAATTGTAAAAATGCTGACCCAAACGAAGCCTTAATGTACTTCTCAAAAGCATATAAATGACATAATTTTTTCTGAGGAAAAGTTCTTTAATTGGAATTATTCTTAAAAGAAGATGAAGAGTGAATTACTTCCAATGAATTAATTAATTAAGAACATCACTCAAATTTGTCTATTAATACAAGAATAAATATACATTTAAAAGCCACATATAGAACTATTAGATTTAGAAGATATTAATATATAATATTATTCTAGTGCCTATAAATCTTAGAACTTAGCTTCCAATGAGTGGCTTCTTCCCTCTTGAAATTTTATCTCATCCGCAATACATCTCAAAAGATTTCAATGGTCAAAACCAACATCAGGGCTCACCATCACTCATATTGACACTAAATGCCAAAATTAACATTAAACTAATTAAACGTCATAAATGATGGTCACAATTAATCTAAATAGGCACAATCAACCCTACTTTAAGAGGAAGACTTAAGCTCTGCTACAGGGATTGCAAATTTTGGGTGATACAATACGGCCTTGGATGGCAATTTGTTACTCATCGTATAGACGCATTGGAGCCTTTAATAAGGGATAATATAACAGGCCTACACAAGATAGTGTGTAAGCTCGTTTAAGAGATAGAATGAAGTCCTACGAAGGAGAAATTAAGAGATGTGAACTTTTTCTGAACTCTACTAATGAAGGGCAACTCGTTACTCTTGTGAGAAAAGCACTAAAGCCTGTAAGGAGGAATGCAATATGCTTACATAGGGAAGTGGTTAATGTCTCTTAAGATATGAAATTAGGACCTACAAAGAGAGAATTATGGGGTATAAAATTTGTCCTCATTAAGGGAGGCATTTATACTTGAAAAGGGAAAAATGAGTCATATATTTTTTGTAAATTTCAAAATATTTTTGAGTTTTTTTGGGAAAAAATTTTAAGTTTAAAGCATATATTTAATAATTAAATTTATTTTATATTTTACTTTAAAGAAGGGATCATTACTACAATAGCACACACCAGCGTGCACGTTTGCTTGCACGCTAACGTGTACGTCCATAGTTGCCCGCACTTATATGCATACATGTGCATGCAACAGAGCGCACTGACGACACATTCCTGCGTGTGCATAGTGGTGCATAAACCTGCAATGGCGGCCGCTGATCAATCAGCCAATAAAAAAAATACATAGAAAATTCAAAAAGGGATAAACCACGGGGCCTTGTGTAGGTGAAAAGATTCCACTATATTTAAGTAATTTACAATGGTTAACCTCCTTAACTTGGAGACGGTGAAATTATAGTGGTATGGAGAATCGGACGAAGATCATGTGGATGTCCAGGAGTCTGGATGGCCGTGATCTGGTGATGGGGGTTGGAAGGACCATGGTCTGGCGACATCGGTGTTAGGACAGAGGCTGATAAAAGATGGAGGCCACAAGTTTGGTGGCAATGGCAAGGTGAAGGTTAGGTGGATGTTTGACAATGGGGTCGGCTAAGTGGAGGTCCGACGATGATTGTGGCCAGGCGGAGATTTGACAATGATCGGCGACTCGGTGAAGGTCCAACGATGGTCAGCGGGTGGGTGGAGGTCCTACCATGATCAACGACTGGATGGAGGCCTGGTGGTGATAAGTGGTCGAGCCGAGGTCCAGCGACGATTGGTTGCCCGACGGAAGTCCGATGAAATTTTGACGACGCTAATAGCTGAGTGGAGGTCTGGCAATGACCATATATAAGAGGAGGTCCAACAACGATTGGTGATTAAGCGGCGGTCCAACGCCAACCAAGCGAAGGTCCGATGACTGCCTGATAAAGGTTCGATAGTGATTAGGGACGGGTGGCAGTTCAGTGGTAGTCAGTGGTCATATATAAGTCCTGTGGTGGTCAGCGACCGAGAGTCCTATGGTGATCAACGACTGAGTGGAGCTCCGGGATACTTAAAGCCTTAGAGCTCTCTCCAATCTCTGGCCAAAGATCCCTTTCATTTAGAGTGTAGGGGCATATTTATAGATATTTGAGAGTGACATGTCCCATAAATATGACAAAAATCTAGCACAAATACGAAACATTTCATCGGATGGTCCATATTAATTCACTCGATCATAGATTATTTTTCATCATAGGTACCTAAATGATATCAGAATTAGGTGATCTTAGGCTCGTTGGATTTGACTCGTCAAGCTGCTCGATTGGACTATAAGCATGCATATTTAGAGATCATTTGATCTCCTAATATATGCCTTGAAGTTTTCAACTATGGTTCAAGTCATTGATTTTGGCTTAATTTGGCTCGGGTTGGATTAATTTTTGTGTGCATCAAGATTGTGCCCAATCATAAATTCCGTTGTGCATCGATATTTATGCCCGATCATGATAATTTCTTGGTGGCATATCAAGAATCATTCAAATTATAATTTCAGCAAACCTTTTTTTTTTTTAAATTTTTAAATTTAATTTCAGCAAACTTATAGCCACGTTGGGTGTCTTGATAAGACAAACCAAACGGCACCAAAAGTGATCCAATTCGAGTTCAAATGAGCTTAGATCAAGCTCTTTAAGTATAGTTAGAAACTTTGGATTATTGACTGAACGATTAAATGGTCCTCATATCTTGAATCCTTAAGTCAACTTGAGCGGCTCAATGAGCTTATGAGCCTAAGATCACTTGCTTTTGAGGTCAATGATGCACTTAAGTGTTGAAGGAATGATTTATGATTAATTGATTCAATATGGGATATCTAATAAAGAGCGATAAGAAATTTTGGCCACATATATCAACATGCTAACCCCAAAATACAATATAAAAAAAAAAAGACTCGAGTTTGGAGAGAATTTAGAGATATAAGGAACTCTAGAGATCTACCTAATATTTAATGACAAATGATCATCACCAACAATCATCATTACCCGATTATCATTGTTTCATCGTCATTGTCCGACTACTGTCGTCCAACTACTATTGCTGAATCATCATTGTTTGACATTAGTCACCTAACTATCACAATCCATTCATCATCGTCTGACTGTCATCATTTGCTTACTATTGTCTGAACATCATTGTCCAACTATAATCACCCGACCACCCTCATCCTATCACTATTGCCTGATCACTAACACCATTCACTGCATCTACAATATTCTCCCTCACATTCATAGGAAGAACTTGTGTTACATACTTTTTATTCTCATCTTTTTCAATTGAACAAAAAAGTGAACACTTGTAACAAATCTACATAGTATATCTCATCAGGTCAAGTCCCGTAATTTTTTTTTTTTTTGGATTTTTCACTTCAAAATTATGCTGTTTAGTGCTTTTTTGTTAGATTTATGTGTATTAGACGTTCACTAACAGCTAGGATGTAAGGAAATCTCCTTATTATCATGAATTCTCTAGCATACACTAAAATATATAACTGTAACAATTAAAATATCTAATATCAAGATAATACATTAAATATAATAAAAAAGCAAAAATATAAAATGCATTAAATTATGTATTGTTATTTATTAGCACAATATATTGATTAGATGGTGATTTTTTTTATTTTGTTTAAGTTTATTTATATATATGAATCTTCAACAAACATTTTTTTTAAGATTCATTTGTGATAGTTTTTTTACTATTTTGTAAAGTTGTTGTATATAAATTAATTTTTAAAGTTATTGGAAAACAGCTTTATAATACAAATTTTTTTTTTGAAAGTAACGAAAAAGCAGTGGTCAAACATAAATTGTAGTTGCAGTCTAAAAATAAAAGCAGTAAGAAAGCTGGTGTTTGGGAAAGCTCTTGATCACTAATTTTATGCTGCTTTTAAGAAATTTTTCTTGTAAAAAATTGCTTTAAACAATAATAAGAAAGCTGTCCCAAGCTAAGGCTTCGTTTGGGACAACTTTCTTATTGCTTTATAAAACGACCTTTTAGTATAAAAATTTCTTGAAGTACACATTTTTGTACTAAAAAATTGCTTTAAAAAACAGTAAGAAAGTCATTCAAAACGAATTCTAAGCCTAAATCTAATAATAAAAAACCAAACATATTTTAAAAAGCACTCTGATCGAATGGAATCATTAAAGAAAACAAAGCATAATTATGAAAGAAACAACTAAAAAGTTTCTTACCACATAATGACGCATGATTAAAAAATAATTTCTTGCAAGATTAAAAAATAAGTACAATAAACGATGTACTTTACCAGGGCTTTATTTGCTGAAATTAAAGAGGACAGCCAGTTTTATATAACTAAGCATGCTCACTTTGCAGTAAAATGATGTACTAAAAATGTTTTTTAATTAACTATTAAAACAGTTAACTAATTATGCCAATTTCAGCTTCCCAAGGCTAAGTGTGCTCTTCCCTTCACATATTCCAGTCAGGCCTGCAATTCTTAATGTATGTAGCTTGCTGATTAGGGAGCAAGCAAGATGAGAGTGGTCATTGGTTTCTTCAATTGTGATTCAATAGTACATCATTAATTTGATTGTGCTTACCTGAACTTACTTGTTAATACACATATGTATATGTAGTTGTATGTTACAATCGAAATGTGCATCACAATGAGATGAATCTAATGAATCTACGATTGCTTGATTCTGATGTTATTAAGAAAGTAAAATGCTCGAAGATATGAAATAGTCAACATAGATTATTCTAAATTGTTAGTTACGTGTGTTACGATGCTGAAAATTTTGATAAAAATAACTAAAATGCACTATAAAGATTCATAAATAGGGCTTCATTTGACTCATTAAGATAACCTGGAGTGCATAGAGTTCTCAAATTGGTAGAATCATAAATCTTTCTCAATCAATCAATGCTAACGAAACTCATTGCTCGCATATTGTAGATCAACACCAATGACCACTAACATCCATCATAGCCTTTTATCAATAAACATTTGTATTTATAGTCACCCTGCAAATATTATCCAATGTTAATTGATGCTGACAACCATAATCGCTTGAGCGTCTTCACCAATCATCGACCAACATTGATGATTATCACTCCCTCATTTTTTTCTTCTATATTTTACACTAGTTTAATAATAGGCCAAATTAGTAGTCCAAATTTTGCACCCCGCCTTTGTTGTAGTTAAGGAGAAGGGCAAATTTTTGTAAACTTCCCATTGGAAGCCTACTGCTCAAAATGCCTCTACCTTCCGGAAAAGGATTTCTAATTGTGCTATAAGCTCTGGAAGAAAATTTACTTTTACTGTTTCTCCTAAGTCCACTCCGTCTTTTTTTTTTTGTGGACCCCTAATGTGGAGATAATACCATTGTTGAAATGCTTAACTATTATATATCCCAATTTACCTTACCCCCCAATGTACCTATATCTGCTTTAATCCAAGACTATTTTTGAAGTTTATCCCCTGCTCTTCTTGTGTGTGCTAGTACGATTATTTTGGCAATTCAAATTGTTCCTGATTGTATGAACAACATATCCTGGAAAGAACTTGCTAGTCCTACTTTTCAAGATTTCATTCAGGGCTTTTACATTAATCATTAGTTGGTAGCTTGACACTCTTATCTTTGGCATAAATGCCATTCTATAAGGTTTTCTTGCTTCACTTAGTTGGCTCTAATGGACAGTTTCAAAACTGCAGATGCTCTGTTAAAATGAAACAACATGTGCATGTTAGTTGTTCCTTTTGTCATGTTCAAAAGGATAGTATTAACCATCTCTTATTTGAATGTGAACACACCAGTAGCATAATTACTTACAGGCTTCCTTGGGCATCTTCATTCTACTTAGACATAACATCTTACAACTACTTTCATATATCTCTGAAATGGATCAATGCAATTCTATGGCAAAAAACTTCTTTAACCCGGTGACTACTTGCTCCACTTACTTCATATGAAAGGAAAGAAATGCTAGGCGTTTTCTACACTCTATTAAAAGTTTATCTAGTACTTATGTTAAAATTAAAAGATTCATTCTCTGCAAGGTCTCAAATTGGAAGAGAATCAATACTATAAGGCATCTTATCACATAAACTTTGGGAACTGCTTCTTTCTCTTTTGGTCTTATTATATCCTGAAATATTCGCAGCGATAGAGAGTTATATAGTTTAGCGTCTTAACTTTGTATAAAGATCCAGCACACAAACAGAAAAGAAAGTATGGTTATAACGTTTATAAAAGACACCATAATTTTTACGTGGAAACCCCTGAAAATGAGAAAAACCACGGGGCTTAGCCCAGTTTGAATGAATCACTAGTATTTGCAATTGATTACAAATGAGGCCTTTCCTTAGGAGGAAGGTCTTGGCTCGATGTAGCATATATACATCATATAGAGTGTATTATATGATGGGAGTTGGAAGAATAATTGTTGATATATTCGTTTGGGCGGCATGACCATAGTCTACGAGCGATATAGGTCGGAAGGACCGTAGTTGGACGATGGAGGTTAAAAAAATTATAGTCAGGCGATGGTGGTTGGAAGGACCATAGTCAACAGGCGACGAAGGTCGAAAGAACCGTAGTTGGCGATAGTGGTTGGAAAGACCGTAGTCGGAGGGCGACGAAGGTCGGGAGGACTGTAGTAGACTGACGATGGAGGTAGAAAAGACCCTAGTTTGGCAACGGAGGTTGAAAAGACCGTAGTATGGCAACAGAGATCAGAAGGACTATAGTCGACGGGCAATAGTGGTCAGAAAGATCATAGTCGACGGGTGACAGAGGTAGGAAGGACCGTAGGCAGTGAGCGATGGAGGTCAGAAAGATCGTAGTTGGATGACGGTGGTCAGAAAGACTGTAGTCAGTTATGGTGGTCAGAAGGACCCTAGTTGGCGCACGATGGAGGTTAGTAAGACCGTAGTCAGCGGTCAAAGGAGGTCGAAAGGACCGTAGTCGACGACGGAGGTTCGAAGGATTGTATTTGCCGACGATGGTCGGAAGGACCGTATTCGACGACGGTGGTTGGAAGGACCATAGTTGGCAATGATGGTTAGAAGGACCATAGTCTGCGGGCGACAGAGGTCGAGAGAACCGTAGTCAGCGACGGAGGTCGGAAGGATCGTAATCGGCGATGGTGGTCATAAGGACTGTAGTTGGCAGACGACGAAGGTCAGTAAGATTGTAGTCGACGAGCTACGGAGGTTGGAAGGACCGTAGTTGAAGTCCGGCGGTGATCGTGAAGAACTCCGGCAGTGGTCGACGAACGGGAAGAAGTCCGGCGGTGGTCAACGAAAAGGCGAAAGTTTGGCAGTGGTCGAGAAGAACTCCAGTGGTGATCGACGAAATGGAGGAAGCCCGGAAGTTTGGCGGTGGTCGGGAAGAATTCCGATAGTGGTCAATAGAAGTTCGGCGGTGGTCAACGAACAGACGAAAGTCCGATAGTGATTGAAGAACCGACGGTGGTCGGGAAGAACTCCGGTGGTGGTCTGGAAGAACTCCGGTGGTGGTCGATGAAAGAGAGGAAGTCTGGCGGTGGTCGAACAGGCCAAAGTTTGGCGGTGGTCTTGAAGAACGCCGACAATGGTCGATAGAAGTCCGGCGGTGGTCGACGAACAGACAAAAGTCTGGCAATGATCGACGAACTGGCGGTGGTCAGGAAGAACTCTAACGGTGGTCAACAGAAGTCCGGCGGTGGTCCGCGGACAAGCAGAAGTTTTGCAGCGGTAGGGAAGAACACTAACGGTGGTCGACGAAAGGGAGGAAGTCTGACAATGATCAACAAACAGGAGAAAGTTTGGTAGTAGTTGGGAAGAACTCCGAGGGTGGTCGATAGAAGTCTGGTGGTGGTCGACGAACAGACGGAAGTCCGACAGTGATCGACGAACTTGCGGTGGTCGGGAAGAACTCTGACGATGGTCGACAATAGTCCGACGGTGATCGGCGGATAGGCGGAAGTTTGGCAATGGTCTGGAAGAACTCCAACGGTGGTCGACAGATGTCCGACGGTGGTCGACAAACAAACAGAAGTTTGACAGTGATCAACGAACCGGTGGTGGTCAAGAAGAACTCCGACGGTGGTCCACAGAAGTCTGGCAGTGGTCGATGGCAAGTCAGCTCCCAAATTCTTCCCTTCTCTTCTTTCTTCTTCCTCCCCTTCATGTGAAGAACGGTGGCCTATTTATAATTTTTTGAGAGTGGCATGGATTGTAAATATGTAGATGATTAAGGTCAAGATGGGAGTGGTTTAAATGGACGGCCGATATTGATTCCTTTGATCGTGGACTGTTTATTGAGCATTTGAATGTCTTAATGAAATCAGATTTTGGTGATCTTGGGCTCATTGGATTCGTCTTGTTGAGTCGCTCGATTCGACTATAAGCATATCACGTTTAGATTTCGTTTTGTAATCCAAATAATGCTTTGAACCTTTCAAATATGCTTTGGACCCTTGATTTGGACTCATTAGGGCTCGGATTGAACTGATTTTGGTGTTGTTGGATTCGTCTTTTCAAAACGTTGAGTTCAACTATAAGTTTGCTAAAATTGGAGTTTGGATGATCCCATGCTTAATTTTAGAAACTTTCAACTTAATTTTGCTTCGAGATTCGTTCTGGATCAAGATTATTTTTGATGATGTATCAAATCTGCTGTGATTTTCTTCATAATATTCCTACATTGCCCTCGGGTTGCCTTTTTTATTCTACCTATGTGAACAATGATGAATGACACTACTTTAATTTACTTTTGAGCAAAGCTACATTTTGTTGAAGTTCATACTTTCTTCTTTTATGATGAATTGTAATTTTTTTTACCTTGCTATAATTATTTTTCTATAATTAATGAAAATGATCTGAGCCCCTAAAATCCCCCCAAAAAAAAAAAATTTTATTTTATCAAGAAAAATAGCAATGATCTAATCATTTGTGTACTAAATTCCGAGAAATGAGGGGTCCCTCCAACGACCGCATGAAGCTCTCACAAAAATCAAGATATTAATTAATTGATGGGAAAAAATAAATAAATAAAAAATCTCCGTCACAATCGCGTCAATCAATCAAGTCAAATTCCTTCTACAGTGCAACGAGACAAGTACGAGTGCTTGGCACAGTGAAGCTGGTGGTGGGCGGGCCCACTCTCGTCAACAACAAATTCCCTTCAATTTTTGAAAGAATATCATTAATTCATTATAGCATTTTATAATAAATTAAAAATTAAATACAAAAATAGTTTCCTTGTTGTTGGCATGTGGTCTCTCAATTATTGAAGAATATACAAAATGGATAAATATGATATAATATATGTGTATTTACTAAGTTAATAACACTGGATTATTAATTCATAATTATAATGATTAATCATTATGAGTTTGATTAAGGTAAGAAATGCTTATTGAGATTTCATTATAATGTTTAATATTTTAGTAAAATTTTGATGAATGAAATATGAGAAAGAAGTTTTATTATAAAGTTGAATATTTGTATCAACATAGCTTTATAATATACGTTAAATTTTGTTAAATTTTTTTTATATAAGTTATGCATGCTTCAGGCAAATAAGAATGCAAATGCATAAGAAAAATATAAAATAGGCGTCGCTGCTTGCGTGGACCAGTGCATGGTTGACGCGTGTAAAGCGTCGCCGCCGTTTTTTTTTTTATAATTTAAAATTTGTTTTAATTCAAATAAATTGCTGTAATCCTTAAAAAATCATAAGAATTTCAAATTTTATCTAAATTTTACATATAAATATTCATTCTTTTCATAATTAAACCTTATTTTAAAATTAAAATTAAATTTATTTGATAAATATATTTTCTATTATTTCAATTATACTCTAAACTCATTTTATTTTTAAATAAAAAAATTATGAACCCCCTTAGCCTGAAATTTGGCAAAGATATTTTAGGATCTATCTCTGATGTTCTTTATTTTTTTTCAAAGCCATTTGATGCAATTATAATTGGTTTATGAATTTATAAAAATCTAAGCCTATATTTTTTACTTAAATTTTTGAAAATTCATAATTACCTCAATTCAAATTCAATTCAAGCATTATTAGAGTTGTATGTGATCAATGAAAGGTTACCTTTCATTGAAATTTAAGCTTAAGTCATGTTCATGTATTGCTAAGGGTAATATAGTTATTAATATGATAAATATTTATGTATTACCCTTAGACTACACATGATGATAACTTCCAATTGAATATGTGATTATTTAGAGATATTTCCTGCATCCTCAAATAATCTCAATTCATTTAGATGTATATCATTTTTTTTTATGATTGAATCTCTTAAGTTTATATGTTATGGTATGACTTATAACTTTGGTACTTCATCATAATCAACCCATAGAACATTAGGTCTTTTCATTATTCTTGATTGATGATTGATGTGAATTTAATTAGTGTTTGAGGGTGAGGAACATTGATTTACACCCACATAACTTAGTGACATTATTAAGAACAAAAATTAAGAACCTTGGTTAGAAAACTTAGAAAAATTATAATAATTAGGATTCATATCCTATTGACTTGAGACTTGAATCAATCAAACTTAGTAATATGCTCAGCCTATAGAAATTTCTCTACTAAATTTTGAATTCATTAAGCTCCTTAATTAACTTAATCAAAATTAAACCTTAATCAAGCCTTTAAAACTTCTAAAAAATTTAATAAATCAAAATTAAACCCAAAAATTACACATAAGACCTCTAACTGACCAGAATTGAATCCTTAATCCATGAAAATTAAAATCAACCAGATTTGATATCAATTTTAAGAATAATTTAATTTTAAGTGAAATTGAATATTTAATTAAATTAAATAATTAAAAATTCCAAAAATCTCTAAAACGCTTGATAATCACTCTTGATCATTCCTGATCTTTGAAGGTGATTTTAAGAGATTTGAAGGTCATTTGGATTCAAATCATCAAAAGCCTTCTAATTAAATAATTTAATAATTCAAGCTTAATCAAAATATCAACTTTTTAACCCCTTAATTAAATGATTAAAATAATCCAAAAAATTTTCAAAATTCAATAAACCTTCTAAAACTCCAGAAAACCTTAATTCAACTTTAAAATCAGTAACTATCAACTTTAATTAAAAATTAATCAACTTTCAAACCTTAATCAAAATCAAATTCACTTAATCATACCAGATACCACTGGTAACCCCGGCCTACGAGGCTATTAAATTAGAATTTTGAAGGTAAAATAAACTTCACGGCCTCGGTGAGCAACAAAGGTGGTGTCCAATAAATAATTAAAATCAATTTTAAAATCAAATTTTAAATCATTAAGATTTAAACTCTAATTAAAATCCTCCTTAAGCCTTTCAACTAACCAGAACCTCAAACAATTTTAATTAACTGCCCTATTTAGGGCATATCAAAGCCACACAGCCTACCCCACACACTTTAGATGGTTTGCTAGGACAACCAACTCTAGTTTTAGGCTAGGCCGGTGTTTACTTTTTTGCTACTTACGTGTGCCAAATTTTTCATGATTTTCATTGCATGCTGGTTGTTAGATTTAAGTAATTGAATTGATTATTTATTTACTTACTGTACTCTGTATTATGATTAATTGTACGTTAGATCTACTCCTAGGTTAGGGACGATTTGTACTAATTCAATCTTATGCATGTGGCCATGCTCATACAGGGTAAATTACGAATTAAAAGGGGGCAAAATAATTAAGCTTTAAAATTAACATGTTTTATATAGGTGTTAAGCATGCTAAGACCCCCTTTAAATTAAAAGAGCATGGCCAAGCGTGACTATGGATTTGAGCATTTTAAATTTTAAATATGTTAATTTGTTGAGATTGATTATAATTGCTTGGGATGTTTATATAACTGTTGATTATTAGGATATAACCCTACAGGTCGTTGAGTCTAGATTTTAATTTTGATTGATGTAATTTAATTTGAATTGAGTTATAAAATGTCAAATGACTTGAGAATGGAATGTTTAAACATCCAATTTGGAATCCAAAAATGAAGGGATATCCCTTAGGGGAGAGTTCCTCTCCATTTGGAGATCCAAATTTGAACGATTTCAAAGTATCCAAGAAGAAAAGATAACACCTCTTTCGAGGGAGAGTTTCTTTTCACTTGGATATTCAAACCCGATAATCCAAGGAGTTCGTGGAAGGATGAAGAAGTGAAGAATAAAGAGAAGACTCATTCTCAAAGTTAATTGAGTCTTAGGACTAAAATTTAGGTTGTAGTCAGTGGTACCCGGCCACTTTACTTTTCCTGCAAACCCTGAGTTGTACAATTAAGTGGCACTTGCCACAAGGACTTTCAATTTGAACTTTAAGTTTAATTGATTTAATTGTTTAATTAATTTAATTATTGTGTTAATAGTGATATTAGGATTGCAAGCTATTAATAGTTTTTTTAGCGCTTTTGTATGTCGATCTTTGTTTTAGCCTGGAATCCAATCAGAGGCTCATGAGGACACGATTAAACTATTTCTACTCAAACAAAATTAAAACATTTAAGCTCAGATAGTAACTCTAATATTTTAAGAAGTAAGCCCGGGACTGCCGGGAGTTTTTCATATATATAGTTGTTGCACTTTTCTCTTCCTTTGTTAGGCACCTCCCCGCCTACGAGTTTTGGCATACCACCTGACCTATGAGGGTGAAGTTCTATCCAAGGAGATTTGTGCATCTCTAAGATAAAATTATTTTTAAGCCTGATTTTAAAACTTATTCATCCTGATTTAAGCATTTAATCAAGTCAACTAGCATACATCGCATCAGCAACAAATTAAAATTGAGTCTAACCTTTAATTATAATTTTAGCTTAAGCATTTCACCCAATATAAGTCAAGGGGCCAATTAGGAATCTGCTCTAGATGTCAACCCCAACTCCTTAAACTAATCTTAATTAACATTCCTACCCACTCTTACATAAAAGACCGGACACATGATTTTGAAGCATTTAGGTGGTTTAGCTGGCTCCCCAATCCAGACCGGGGTAAGTCTAGGATTGCATTGCATTAGCTAAGATCCGGGTCACTAATTTTTAGTACCCAATTTTAGACTTATGTTGTGAGGCAGATTTTCAATCTTAAGACCTCGACCTCCAGGAATTTAATTCTTACTTTCTAATAAAATTGATCATTCAAACTAAATATCTCTTTCAATCAAATTCAAGCCCAACACTTAGGATATGTTTGGGTGTTTCTGAAGTGATTCAGAATCTCAAAATACTCCCTACCTTTTTTCCTTTGACTCCAAAAATATGTGTTCAATTTTGAATCAATCCCTATTAAAATTCTAACCCTTAACTCCTTTGATATCAATCTTTAAAAATTTTAAATGAAATTCTTATTGCTATTTTAATCGAGAGTTTTTGTAGAAAATTTCTGATTTTCTACGATGTAATTAACTACGAGGGCTTGCGCTCGTAGGAGATTTAAAAAACCCAGATCTAATTTATAAAATTAAGTTTTCAAAACCTTCAATTAATTATCTTTGGAAAAATCAACTTTATGATCATTATTGTCATTTTTAGACGATTGATATTGATTGATATTTTCTTTCTTCGGAGAGATATATCAATTTTCTATTGTAATTCTGATTATGAAATTAATGATCTTATCCAAATTATTATAGTCAAATACTTGATTGAACACTCATTTTGACCCTTCGGGTCATATATAGTTCCTTCTCAAATTCAACTATGATAATCAAGATAAATTCAAAGTTTTAAAATTTAAACCCATTATGGAACGATGTGTTCACCTTTCGAGGTGATTTATCATTCACAATGAGCATTCGATTCCAAAATTAAAATTCTAGAAATTTCAAGTTTCCCAAAGAAAATTAACTTTTTCAAAAATATATTTTTTAATCAAACAAAAAAATTGGCACTCGTAGGAGATTTAAAAAACCAGATCTAATTTTCAAAATTAAGTTTTCAAAATCCTCAATTAATTATCTTTGGGAAAATCAATTTTACGATCATTATTGTCATTTTCAAACGATCAATAGTGATTATTTTTTCTTTCTTTGGAGAGATATATCAATTTTCTATTGTAATTCTGATTATGAAATTAATGATCTTATTCAAATTATTATAGTCAAATACTTGATTGAACACTCATTTTGACCCTTCGGGTCATATGTAGTTCCTTCTCAAATTCGACTACGATAATCAGGATAAATTTAAAGTTTTGAAATTTGAACCCATTAAGGAACGATATGTTCACCTTTCGAGGTGATTTATCATTCACAATGAGCGTTCGATTTCAAAATTAAAATTCCAGAAATTTTAAATTTTCTAAAGAAAATTAACTTTTTTAAAAATATATTTTTCAATCAAACACCACCACAACGCCATAACATTGCATGCCGCCTCTAGAGTTACAATAGAACATAACCTTCAAATCCACGATGGCATTTTTCAGCATTACAGTGCTCTCAACGCTGTTGTGCTTGCAAGTACAGTAATGCTATGCTCAACCCAAAATTTTCATGTTTTTTTCAAATAAGTTTATTTTAAACTTTTTTTGGTTATTACAGTTGACTTGTCAAAAGTAATTTTATTATAAAAAATGCAGTAGTGGTTGCCTTTGTCCAAAAAAAATTCATCTTTCTTAAGATAATGGATGATTAAAGTCATAAGAATAATGAATCCATGGATAAATCTCTAATAAAAACTAGCTAATCCATGAAATTATGAGCCTCATGAATTATGGTTAGTATAGGCCACTATTAATGACCCTAATTGTCTTTGTGATGGTAGAGACATGACCACAAAAAAATCCTAAAAAGACTATTAAAATTGTCACAAAATGTGCACCTCTTCAAATAGATATGACTTTTCTTAGCAAACAACATCAGAGAATTATCAGAAGCGATGTTCATAATCATTTATAGTTTGAATAAAAATTAAAATATCATCAAAATATATTACTTTAAACTTTCTGATAAAGGGGCATAAGATATGAGTTATAAAGCACAAGAGTGTACTTGTGCTATTGATAAAGCTAAATATAGTTATTGATCATTCATGTAAGCCATCATTTATCTTAAAGGTGATTTTCCATTCATCGCTATCTCATATGCTAATTTGAGGAGGATGATATATATATACAAGTGGAGTTATGAAAATCCTATACTTGATAATAAATTTATTAATGGCATGATTTATCAATACACATACTCCAAGTATTGTCATTCTGTGGCCATCTCGAAAATAGTCTCTTGATAATAATTCATCAATATATCTTTTAAACTTTCTATGTTCATTTGGTTATATATGATAGTGGAAAAAATTGAAGAGTGATATACCAAGATTTAATGTTATGACATATTGAACACTCCTCAATCTGGAAGTTTATGGAGTTTTTCAAGACAAATCTGGTGAGTCTCAAAAGAAGCTTGTTGTTCATCTTAAGTGGGAGAGATTTGATAGTTGGTAGTCTTATAATAATTAAGACAAATATGGCAAATGTGATTTTTCCACCAGTCTTGTAACACCCTAAAAAGTTTGAAAACTATTTTAAAATGAAAAAAAAAAAATGAAAATTTGAATTTCGATTTGAATTAGAGCATGGTGCTGAGCATGTAAACGTTGTGGCGCTGTGACTATGAGAGCAATGGCGTTGTGCTTGTGAGCACTGCGATAATATACCTAAGAGCATAGTGGCGCCAAAAATTACCATTGTGGTATTGAAGGCTCAGTTCTACAATAATTCTAATTAAACATGCGGCGCTGCAGCACCGGGTAGGCGCGCCGCGATGTAAGACACTAAAAATAAATTTTTAATATATTTTTCTCTAAATATCTCTCACCACCACCCATCTCCTCCCTCACTTAAGTTGCTTGGTCGGTAAGTAAGAAAAAGAGGGAAAAGAGAAGGGAGAAGAAGAGGAGAAGAGAAGGGAGAGAAAGCTGCTTTGGGCCTTTTTTATCCATCATTTATATTATGAATTTTGTTCTACTTTAAGTTACTAAACTCTTACCCTTATTTTTGATAATTTTGATTTCTATAAAATTTATCTCTCTTAAATCTGTCAAAAAAAATTATCTCATAATCTTGTAAGCTTTTATAATATGACTTTTGATATGTTATTAATTTGATCCTGAATAATTTGATATAATCTTTGATGTATCATCAAAGAATTATCTTGATCAAGCACGAATCTTGAGGCAAAAACAAAGTTGGAAACTTCAAAAATTAATTCGGAGATCATTTAAACTCCGATTTCAACAAGCCTATAGCCGAACTGAGCGTCTTGGAAATACAAACCCAACGACACCAAATTCTACTCAATCCAAGCCCAAATGAGTCCAAATCAAGGACCCGAAGCGCTGTTGAAAAGTTCAAACCATAATTTGCATTACCAAACGGTCTCCAATTTTGATGAGACGAATCGAGCGGCTCGACGAGACGAATCCAACGAATCCAAGATCATCAAATTCTGAAATCACTAAGACCTTCAAATGCTCAATAAATAGTTCACAATCAAGGGATGCAATATCGGTCGTTCATCCGGATCACTCCTTATTTGCCCCTGATCCCTCATCTATTTACGGGCTATGCCACCCCAGAAAAACTATAAATAGCCCCTCATTTCTCTTAAGAGGGGACTTAAGCCAACAAGAGAAGAGAAGAGTAGGAGGGAATAGCTCCTCCTCGACCACCGCCGGAACACCGCCGGAACTCTGCCGGAATACCACCGGAACTCCGCCGGAACACCGCTGGGCGCCTGAAGTACGCCGAAGCTCTGCCCGACACCAAAGCAACGTCGTAATTTTGCCCAACTTCCAAGTGACGCCGGAATTCTGTCGGACACCCGAGTGACGTCGGAACTCTGCTTTGCATTGTAATCGACTTTCAATACTCATTGTAATCTGATCATCCTGAATTTCAAGGACGAATCAGCCTCCTGTATTTCAAACAACGCTAGTGAAACTCTTTCAACTAGGCGTGGCCCCGTGGTTTTTTCCCTTTCTAGGGGTTTTCATGTACAAATATTGGTGTTCTTTTATTTTCTATTTGTGTGCCGAATATCTGTGCAACACTAGGACGGAAATTTTCTAAATTCTATCGCCGCGTATATTCGAGTTCGCAACAGTTTGGCGTCATCTGTGGGAAACTCTATCCCACAACTTCACGTATTACTATAATGGTCAACAAGCACAGCAGTCGCATCATTGGAGCTTCTCGCTCCAACTCCCACCAGTCCAGAAATTAGTCTATGAATCATAGACGCCCGATATCTTCCTCTTTCTACCCCGGGGGGCAAAACACACCTGGAGAAGGGACCTCGGGACCCTCCCTAGAAGAGAGAATTTGAAAGATTGAAGAATCTCAAAATGAAATCCTACAACTCCCGCGAGAGACTCGACAACTGACCCTAGCACCTCAGGAGGAGGTTCTTCTCCCTCGAGATCCACCACGTGTCGAAGCTGTTCAAATTGAACATCTTCAAGCCGAGATTCCTCTTCCTCCATCTAGGAGGCGTTCGCAGTCACATCAAGATAACGAACTGGCTGATACAGCAAGTTCTACCCATCCTTTGTACACAGGTCGGCAGTCTCGCCTTCCTCAAGACCTCCATAAGGAGTTAGCCCGACCTCACATTACTGAGCTCCCTCGCAATGCCCTACACCAGGAACTGCGATGATTGGTCCGAGAGGAGTTCCCTACAGGAGGCGTAAGGCAACCTCTTCGTTAGTGGGAATTCCATGAGTCGTCACCCCTGACGGAAGCCATTCTTCAACACCCTATTCCGGCTGGCTTTAAGCTACCAAGCATAGAGTCCTATGATGGGACATCCGACCCGTACGAGCACATCGACCATTATAGGACCATCATGCATATTCAATGAGCCTCAGATGCACTCCTTTGCCAGGTTTTCCCTGCCACTCTTAAAGGACAAGCTCGAACATGGTTCTATTCACTTTCAGCCGGAACGATCCCCACATTCGTCAAATTGGCAAAAGTATTTGTCGAACAGTTCATAGCCAATCGAAGAATTGTTAAGGATTCTTCTCACCTTTTGGGGATCCATCAAAATGAGGGAGAATCATTGAAAGAGTACTTTCAACAATTTTCTATCGAGGCTCGACAGATTCCAGGAGTAGACCCAGAATTTCTCAGAGGGGTCTTTCTTGGAGGCCTTCGTCCTGGCCCCTTCTATTCGGCACTCATACGCGATACTGTTCATTCATATGCAGATCTGAGTCATCGTGTGGAGGTACAAATATCTGCGGATGAAGCTATAAATGCTCATAGAAAATAGTTTGAGCGAACCAACGGGAAGCACAAGGGAGCACCTGGGATGGATATTTCATCCTCACAACAGAAAAAGTAAGGGAAGAATAATCCATCTCCTAGACCTCCATTGCCATGACGAGAACCTCGACAGGAGAAGGAGTACACACTGCTCAACACATCCCGAATAAATATATTAATGGCAATTCAAGATTAAGATAAGGTGAAATGGTGTTGACCTCATTTTTGTATGAGCTCAGTAGGACCAATCCAGACCTTAGGATCTTTCCAATCCTTAGGATTAATCTTAACCCTAGGATCAATCTAATCCTAGATCAACCCAGATTCAAATCAATCCTGACCCCAGACCAACACAACTTAAGACCAATATAGATTCTAGGATTTCCCTAGATTTTAATCCCTAGGATCTGCTCTAGACCCTAGGATCTCTTCAAATTAATCCAAACCCTAGAATCTACTCTAGATCCTAGGATTTTGCCAGACTCTAGATCATATGATCTTCTTAGACCCTAGGATATATTCTAGACCGTAGGATCCCTCTAGATCCTCCTAGATCTTAGGATCACTCTAAACTTTAGGATCCTCCTAGAATCTAGGCTTTAGGATTTATTCTAGATCCTAAGATTCTTTTAGATCCTAAACCCTAGGACTTTTAGATTCCAGGATCTTCCTAGACTTCAGTCCTTAAGATCTATTCTAAACCTTAAGATCAATTCAAGTTCTAGATCAATCTACCCTCCAGATTATTCTAGATCTTGAGATTCTCCTAGATCTACAGCTTAAGACTTTCCTAGACCCTAGGATTCTCTTAGACTCTAGGTTCTTAGATCTACCTAGATTCTAGGATCAACATAGATCTTAGATCAATCTAGATCTAGGATTAATCCAAACCTTCATTCAATTCAAACTTCAATCAATCTAGACTTTAATCCATATCCTTAATTCAAACCTTGATCAAAATCCAGCTCAAAATCAGATTTCCAGATTCAAATCCAAGGCCAAAGGTCTAAGTCCTGAAAGCCTTTTCCAGCAAATTTTTGAACACCTCAAAACCCTATCAAATGACCTCTGATTCAAGATCTATCAATTCCACACTGATGTGACATGTCTCTAGAGGCAACTCTCCAAATTTGAGCTCATTCTGAGATCTCTAACCCCAGAAATTGAATTGAAATCCAAAGGCTGTAAAACCTTCAAATATTTACAGTCTATGCCACTGGACTTGCCACCCAGTGGATTTTGACCCTGGAGCTTTCTCCAAAGCTCCAAATCACTTCCAGACCCTTGATTATGACTCATTGAGTAATAAACTGCATTTTGTTGGACTCAATTTGACCCCTAGTTGACTAGGGGCCAAAATGACCAAAATACCCCTATGGGGTGTGAATAGTCACTTTGGTCAAATGAGCTCCAAATCAAATGCAGTCACTTCCAGCAAATTTGAAATATCAAACCAAATCCATTGAACCCAGAACCAGCCCCTGGGTCAACCTGGTTGACCAAGTCAACCTAGTTGACCTAGAAGGCCCCTTTAGGGTCAAAACAGGTCATTTTGACCAAATGACCTCCCCAGACCTTGAGACCACCACCATTGGTCTCCAAATATCATTTCAAGTTTGTTGAACCTATTTCTAGACCCTGGACCCACCTGGTTGACCAGGTCCACCATGTTTGACCTAAAGGCCCATTAAGGGCCCAAATAGGTCATTTTGACCAAACAACCTCTCCAGACCTTGAGACCACCACCCATAGACTCAGAATGTCATTCTGAACTGATTGGACACATTCCCTGACCCTGGGTCAACCTGGTTGACCAAGTCAACCTAGTTGACCCATTAGGCCCATTAAGGGCCTAAATAGATCATTTGATCTAGATGACCTATTTAAACCCTAAAACCACTTTCACCAGACTTCAAATACTAAAACAAACATGTTCAATCCTGTCTCATATCCTAGGCTAACCTAGTTGACTAAGTCAACCTAGGTTGACCCAATAACCTTTAAGGGTTCATATGGTTTAATCTAACCCATTTGAACCAATCAAGCTCATCAAATTCTTAAACCTATTCCATGGGGTGATTCCAAAATGTTCAAATTCATTTAGTGTCAAATCACATAGGTTTGACTTGGTCAAGCTTTGAGGATTTGGTCAAACTTCCTTTTATGCATGTAAATGCATTCAAATCTCTAACCCTTGAACATTAAATCCCCTTCAAAGCCTCCCCATCAGCTCAAGGCATCCTATCATGCCATCTCATCAGTCCACATGGTAGGTTGACCAATCAAACAGTCAGTAAAGAGGTGGGGAATGGTCAAAATGCTCAAATATTTGTGCTTAAGTTAGTCCCTTAAAACTCATTCCACTCCAGCAGTCCTAAGAGACTTCTAGGCCCTCCCCCATGCCACCTCAGCTGCCATGTGGCATGGGGACCAGTTAAACAGTCAAACCAAGGATTTCAAAGGGTCAAATTTGGTCAAAACCCCTCCTAAACCTAATTCATTCCATCTCTAACCCTTCTAGCTGTCCAAAATGACTTCTGGAAGCTTCTTAAGCCCCCTCTAATCCTTAGATTAAATCTTAATCAATTCAAGTGGTCCCAAACTCCATATGATGCCAAAATGACCTTTCCACCTCATTGTACTCCCTTGTCCTTTGATGCTCTGCTCCCAACCACTCCCTGGACAGGTGGCAACCATCCAAGGGTTCACTCGAGCAATCTCAGCCCTCTATTCAATCTGGAATGAATTGAATAGGGCAAAACCCCTTAGGGAGCATTCATTCAAACCTTGGCATTCTCTCACTCTTCAAGCTCCTCCAAACCCAGCCCCCAGGTTCCCTGAGCTCAAAACTCCTCCTTCATCTATTCCCGATCAAAACCCACCATTAAAGCTCCGCCGGCAGCGGCTCTCTGGTGAGTTCAAGCCTTAAATCCGTCCAAGGCATATATCTCCCCATCCAGACGTCAAAAGCTCGTGGTCTCTTCTGCAAAATCGAGCGTGGACAGACTACAAATTCAGAGGTTCAAAAATTTTCCAAAACGAGTGGTTAGATCTCTCAAAATCTCAAACCCTAGTCTAGGAACACTATGTTAAATAACTTTTGTTACAGTGCATATTAAACCTTTAAATTTTCTCCACATAATTTCTGTTCACTTTATCTATTTAGGTTTAAAATTTCATTATATTTGATCAATCGGATCGCTTGAACAAGCCAAAAAACGCTTTCTATGTTGTTTTCGTGGTTTGGTTCAGGCACACTTTTTTTGGACCGTTGATATTTTGATCAGCGGTCCCGATCAAGCCATTCCGCGGCTCTGATTAACCGCGGATTTGATCCGGCGGTTAATCTCTCTATCTGGCCGAATCATAGCCGTTGAATCATTACCACGGGCGATCGAACGGTGTATGATAACGCTTACGTGGATTAGTGAAACGCGGAGCGCGTTCTGCGGTTGACGCGTGGCTGACCGCCGCCGCAATGATTGCCCGCCGTCATCCATTGATTGCAATTATTAGCGTGGTTTGCTTCAGCCAACCGGGAAGCGCCACGTAATCCTCCTGCCGCCAATTAAGATTAATTAAGTTTAATTAATTTATTTTTAACAGAAAACTTTAAAAATTAATTAAAAATAAATATAAATCCAAAAAGTCAATATAATATATCAAATTGCTTGGATTTTCAAGACCTTTGATTTAAAATTAAAATTATTTTAAAATGTTTTCTGCATTTAAAGCAATTTTGAATATTATTTATTTGGCAATTTTAATTATTATTTAATTAAAATAAATCAAAATATTTTCAAATATATATATATATATATCTTAAAATGTTTTATTTTAAATATACCAATTAAATTTTAAAGTTATCTTAAATATTTTAAAATAAGAACTCTAATTTAAAATATCTAATACTATTTAAACAACTTATATTATTTAATTATTTAAATAATTATTTAATATTTAATTTAATAAATACTTTTAAAATTCATTAATTTATATTAAAATATTTTAAATAACTGAATCATTATTTTAAAGTATATATATATTTTTTAAATAGTTTAGTTTTAAATATTTAAATCTATAAGTTTATTTATTTATTTATTAACATTTAATCAAATTTAAATTTAAATATTTTAAAAATATAAATACTAAAGAAATTTGTTTTAAACTATTTAAAATTTTAAGGATATTTAAAACTTAATTTAACTTTATTTAAGAATTATTTTAATAATTAATTAATTTCAAATTGATTTAAATACCTTTAATTACTTTAGAAGTTTAAAATTCAAGTAAAATTCAAATTAAATCAATAAAATACACATAATACCTTAAAATTTCCAGAATTTAAAGTATTTATATTTAAAACTATTTTGAGATTTGAAATTTGAGTTATTTTAAGTAATTTGATTTATTTAACTATTTTAACATTCAATTAATATTTGTTTAAATATTAAATTCATCATTTTCAAAAATTAAGCGTTTATTTTCAAAATTTTCTAAAAAAAAAAATCAGAGGATCTCTCAAAGAAATATTTAAATTATTTTAAAAATACTTTGAAATTTTAATATTAAAATTATGTTTTCTATATAGGTTTATATATATCTATATATATATCTATATTTCAAAATTATTTTAAAATTATATATAAATATATGTATATATTTAAATATTTGAACTTTGAGAGGTCACATGAGATTTTAAACATGGATTAGGCATGACTGAATGGAATTTATGTGGTTTAGTAACTAATTAATGTATAATCACTTCATTGATTATTCATTGATTAGTTGTTCAATTAATCAAGCTTTAATTTGACTTGCATGTTTAGGACATACACACACCACCTAGGTTTAAGGCTCTCCTAGATCTAGGATTGATTGTTTGATGTATGTATTTGCAAGTATTTGTTTAAGGGTTAGTTGAAACCTTGATTCAAACCCATTTAAATTTAGTGACATCATTAAGGACAATAATTAAGGACTTGTTTAGATAACTTAGAATATTTCCAATAATTAGGATTCACATCATTTTGACTTGAAATTTTGAACATTCAAACTTAGTGACACTCTAAGCCCTAGGAAAAATTTTCACTGGATTTTGAAATCATTAAGACCTTTAATTAACCTAATCAAGTTTAAACCTTAATTAAGCTTTTAAGCCTTCCAAAAATTATAATAAATCAAGATTAAATTCAAAAATTACAAATAATACCTCAAATTGACCAAAATTGAACCCTTAATCAATTAAAAATAAAAGCCTCTTGACTGGACTTCAAAATTAAGTTTAATTTAAGTTTAATTAAAATTCAATATTTAATCAATTTAATTAATTAAAAATAATTAAAAATTCCAGAAACTTTCAAAACACTTGGAAATCATTCCTTAGGTCATTCCTGACCTTTGGAGTTGATTTCAAGAAGTTTGGAGGTCATTTGGATCCAAATCACAAAAAGGGTCTCTAATTAAACAATTTAAATAATTCAAATAATTGTCAAAACTTCAAAAATTCATAACTAATTCAAATGAACTCCAAATTGAGCAAACTCAAAGGCATACAACTTATCTCAAGGTCTAATATTTATCAAAAATGTTAAGTTTCCAGAAATTAATCAATTTTGAAAAAGTCAACTTTTGGTCAAACTTAGTTCAAATTCAAGTCAAAACTTCAAACCTTCATAGTAAAATCTAGAAAAATCCAATTTCAGTGTACTTACTGTCTAACTGATTGTATTAAGGTCTAATATTTTAATAAAATATTAAATTTCCAGAAAACATTTTAAATCAAAAAGTTAATTTTTAACCCCTTAATTAAATGATTAAAATAATCCAGAAAATTCCAAAATTCAACATATCATTCAAAATTCCAGAAAACATTAATTTGAACTTAAAACTAGCAACCAACTAATTCTAATTAAAATTTATCAACCCTCAAATCCTTAATCAAACTCAAATCACTTAATTATATCGGGTACCACTGGGTAACCCAGGCCTACGAGGCTATTAAATTAGCCCCAAGGAATGTGAAATAAAATTCACGGCCTCGGTGTGCAACAAAGGTGATATCCAACAAACAATTAAAATCAAGTTTAAAATCAATTTCAAGTCATTAATATCTAAATTCAAATTAAATCCCCCTTAAGCCTTTCAACCAACTAGAACTTTAAACAACTTCAATCAATTGCTTATTTAGGACATATCAAAGCCACACAGCCTACCTCACACACTTTAGATGGTTTGCTAGGACAACCAACTCTAGTCTTAGGCTAGGCCGGTGTTTACTTTTCTACTATGTGCCGAGTTTTCGAGCTTTTACTGCATGCTGTTTGCTAGTAGTAGAATTGATGTGTTTGCTTACTTATTTACTGCACTCTGTGATGTGATTGATTGTACGATTAGATCTACCCCTATGCTAGGGATGATTTGTACTAATTCAATCTTATGCAGGTGGCCATGCTCATACAGGGCATAAATTAAAGGGGGCAAAATTATAATTATTAAATTACACAGGTGCTCCAGAAAATTGCTTAAGTCCCCCTTTAAATCAAAAAGAGCATGGCCAAGTGTGGCTGTGATTGAGTATTTTAATTTTAAATATATAACTGCTTGGGATGTCAAATATAAACTGCTGATTATTAGGATAACCCTGCAGGTTGTTGAGTCTAGATTTTTTTAATTTTTAATTGATGTAATTTGAATGTAAATTGAGTTGTAAATTTAAAGCACTTTGAGATTGAGATGTTTAAACATCCAATTTGGAATCCAAAGAGGAAGGAACATCCCTTAGGGGAGAGTTCCTATCCATTTGGAGATCCAAATTAGGATGAAGTTTAAATATCCAAAGAGAATAGATAACACCCATATTCGGGGGAAGTTTCTTTTCTTTTGGATATCCAGACCCGACGATCCAAGGAGTTCTAAGGAGACAAAGAAGTGAAGAACGAGAAGAATCTCAAATCTCAAAGTCACTTGAGTCTTAGGAGTAGAATCCGGGTTGTAGTCAGTGGTACCCGGCCACTTTACTTTACTGCAGACCCTGGGTTGTATAATTTAAAGGCACTTGCCTATGGACTTTCATTTTGAATATTTATTTAATTGATTTAATTATTTAATTGATTTGATTGATGTATTGATTGGGATTAAGGACCCGCATGCTTTTAGTAGTTTATTTGGCGCTTATTGCATGTCGATTTTATTTTAGCCTGGAACCCGATTGGAGGCTCGTGAGGGTACGGTCATAAACCTTTTCTACTTAAACAAAATTTAAAATTTTTAAGCTCAGATAGAAACTCTAACGCTCTTAAGAAGTAAGCCCGGACTCACTGGGAGTTTTTCATGCATCATATTGAACTTTTCTCTACCTTGTTAGGCACCTCCCCGCCTGCGGGTTCTGGCAGACCACCTGACCTATTAGGGTGCAGTTCTGTCTAAGGGGATGTTGTGCAATCTCTAGGATAAAATCTATTTTTTAAGCCTGATTTTAAAATTGCTACATTCTGATTTAAGCATTTTATCGAGTCAACTAGCATGCATTGCATTAGATATAAATTAAAAATTGAGTCTAAATCTTAATTGCATTTTTAGCTTAAGCATTTCACCCAACATAAGTTGAGGGGTCAATTAGGAATCTGCTCTAGATGTCGACCCCAACTCCTCAAACTCAATCTTAAATAACATCCCTAACCACTCTACATTTAAAAGACTTGACTCATGGTTTTAAAGCGTTTAGGTGGTTTAGCTTTTGGATGAGTCCAGATTGCATTGCATTAGCTAGGTTCTGGGTCACTGATTTTCAGTACCCAATTTTAGACTTAGGTTCTGAGACAGATCTCTAATCTTAAGACCTCAACCTTCCGGGAATCTAATTCCCCGTTTCTAATAAAATTGATCACTCAAACATTAAAAATCTCTTTCAATCTAATTCGAGCCCAACACTTAGAATAGATTGGGGTGTTTCTGAAGCAATTCAGAATCTCAAAACACCTCCTACTCTTTTTCCTTTGACTCCAGAAAGAACTGCTCAACCTTGAACCATTCCCACTCGAAATTCCAACCCTTAACCTCCTTTGACATCTAGCTTTGAAATTCTTAAATAAAATTCGTATCGCTATTTTAATCGAGAGTGTTCGTAGGAAATTTTCTGGTTTCCTACGATGTAATTAACTACGAGGGCTTGCGCTCGTAGGAGATTTAGAAACCCAGACCAGATTTTCAAAATCAAGCTTTTCAAAATTTTAATTAATTATCTTTGGGAAATTCAAGAGTTGACGATCATTATCGTCATTTTCAAACGATCGATAACAGATAATATCCTCTTTCCTTGGAAAGATATATCGTACTATTATCGTGATCTTGATTATGAAATTAATGATCTCTTTACTAGATTATTGTAGTTAAATATTGGATTTAACATCATTTTGATCCTTTGAGATCATATGTTGTTTCTCCTTGAGTTTGATTGTGATAATCAGGATAAATCAAGATTTATAATCTGAACCTATTAGGGAACGATATGTTCTCCTTTCGAGGTGATATATCATTCATAATAAGTGTTCGATTATAAAATTTAAAATTCCAGAAATCAAATATTTCTCAAAGAAAATTAAACATTTTCAAAACTATATTTTTCAATCAAACAAAACAAATGGCCGCATCCTTTGAAGCCGAATACAGGAAACCAAGATCAGTATTGCCACTTTCATCGTAGTCGTAGCCATACTACTGAAGCCTGTAGGCAACTTGAGGAGATTGAAAGACTCATCCGTCAGGGATATCTTCGACAGTTTATTGGGAATCCACCTACCCTAGAAGAAGCTCGTCCCATTGGGGGAAAAAATCAACCACAAAGACAACCAGTGAATAATCGGATAACGGTTAGTAAAATTAAAATAATCGCTGGAGGCCCCTTACTATCCGACCAAGTCTTTTTGGTTGTAGAAGAAAACCCAACTCCAAAAGAGGCTCGTATCGATCATTCCATCACATTTGATGATTCTGACCTGGAAGGAGTAAAAAACCCCCATCAAGATCTGCTTGTCATTAACGCAGGCATAGGTGACCCGTGTTACAATGTCAAAAGAATTATTGTGGACAACGGAAGCTCCGTAGATGTCCTGTTCTACTCTACTTTTCTCAACATGGGTCTCTCAAGAAAAAAACTTTAACCTGCTGCAGGTCCTTTATATGGATTTGATAATCGACATGTACGAGCGGAAGGTATAATCAATCTTCCAGTAGTACTTGGAGAATTTTCTCGACAGACTACACACTCCATTCAATTTATTGTGGTGAAGTCATAATCGGCTTATAACGCTATCTTCTAGAGGCCGCTCCAGTCAATTTTTTGGATCATAGCCTCCATCCCTCACCTCAAGCTGAAGTTCCATACCCCATCAGGAGTCGATGTAGTATGTGGAGATCAGCAAATAGCACAAACCTGCTATCTTAGGCAGGTCAAGCCTCGTCTAACGGTTACCCTGAGCATCGAGGACTTTGATCTACGGAACGAAGATATCCCTTAGAGAGCTTCCCCTGTAGAAGACCTTACTACTATATCTATATCTGAAGAGCATCCTTCAAAGACAGTGCAGATTGGGTCACTTCTCTCAGATGATGAGAAGAAAAACTTTACAGATTTTCTATGAGAAAATCAGGATATTTTTGCATGGAGTCCAGCAGATATGCCCGGAATTGACCCTGAAGTGATCGTACACTCTCTTAAAATCAATCTAACGTGTAAACCCATTATCCAGAAGAAGCAAAACTTTGCACCTAATCGTCAGCAAGCAATCGAGCAAGAAGTGGATAAGCTTTTAGAAGCCGGATTTATACGAGAGGTGCACTATCCTACTTGGTTAGCTAATGTTGTCATGGTTCGGAAGGGAAGTGGAGCTTAGAGAATGTGTATAGATTATACAGATCTTAACAAAGCTTGCCCAAAAGATAGTTTTCCATTCCCTCACATCGACCAGTTAGTTGATACCACCTCTGGTCATCAGATATTGAGCTTTATGGATGCCTACTCTTGCTATAATCAAATAAAAATGAATCCTGCTGATGAAGAAGCAACAGCTTTTCGAACAGATAAAGGATTGTACTGCTACCGAGTGATGCCCTTCAGGCTCAAAAATGCTAGAGCAACTTATCAGCGCCTCATGAATAAGGTGTTCAAAAGGCTTATTGGAAGTACTATGGAGGTGTATGTGGATGATATGTTGGTAAAAAGTCTTGAAAAATCTCAACATATCTCTGACCTGAAACAATATTTCCACTTATTGAGACATTACAATATACGACTCAACCCTGCTAAATGTGCTTTTGGAGTCTCTTCTGGAAAGTTTTTGGGGTTTATGGTAACCCATAGAGAAATCGAAGCTAATCTAGAGAAGATCAATGCACTAAGAGACATGGTGCCACCAAAGAATATCAAGGAGGTCCAAAGGCTGAATGGTAGAATTGCGGCACTATCTCGTTTCCTGGCATGTTCAGGAGACAAATATTTACCCTTCTTCAAGATACTTAGAGGCGCTCGTAGCTCTGGGTTCCAATGGATAGATGAATGTTAAGAAGCCTTCGAACAATTGCGAAAGTATTTGGCATCCCCGCCACTACTTTCTAAACCAATACTATGAGAGAGATTATATTTGTATATGGTTGTATCTGTCTAAGCTATTAGTTCGGTCCTGGTTCGCGAAGAAAATGTTGTACAACGTCCTATCTACTATGTCAGCAAGATTTTATCTGAAATAGAGGGATGTTATCCTTTAGCAGATAAGACATCATTGACGTTAGTTTATTCTGCCAGAAAACTACGCCCTTATTTTCAAGCCCATTTAATTGAGGTTTACACAAATTTGCCACTAAAGAGTATTCTGCAAAAGCCAGAAGCATCGGGTAGGCTCGTTAAGTGGTTTGTAGAACTGAGAGAATTTGATATCCACTACTTGCCTAGGCTCGATATTAAATCTCAAGCACTAGCAGATTTCGTAGTTGAATGCACCATCCCAGTATCTGATGTACAACCGAGTGCTTCACTTTGCTGGACGTTGTATGTCGATGGAGCGTCAGAAAGTTTCGGGGCTGGGTTGGAATTTTATTAATCTCTCCACAGAAAGTTACCCTTGAGTACGGGCTCCGACTCAAATTTTTGGCAACCAATAATATAGCAGAATACGAGGCCCTTTTTGCCGGATTAAGACTAGTAATTGACTGTGAGGTTCAGAACTTAATAGTCCACATTGATTTCCAACTAGTCGCTTCTCAAGTGGAGGGGGAGTTTGATATTCACAATCCTCATCTGGCCCAGTATTATAGTATTGTGAAGTTACTCTTGGCCCGCATAAAAGAGTATCATATCATACATATTCCCCGAGAGCAAAATGTGAGAGCGGATGCTCTTTCAAAACTTGCTACATCAACAACAGGAGACATCTATAAGAGAAGATGTATCGTGGAGATCCACTTTCCAAGCATTCAGGGTCCGTGGGTCATACAATCAATTGACGAGCCAAGAGAGATGTCTTGGATCGAACCCATCTTATCTTTTCTAAAAGATGGGGTGCTACCTGAAGAACCCATGGTTGTATTACGACTTCGGAGATAAGCCGCAAATTTTACCATTATTGGAAACGAGTTGTATAAGCGCTCATTCACTGGGCCGAACCTCAAGTGTCTCCCACCATCAAAAGCTGATTACGCACTTCGAGAAGTTCATTTAGGAGTATGTGGAGAATATTTAGGAGGAAGAGCGTTGGATTACAAGATTATGAGATAGGGATTCTATTGGCCTACAATGAAATAGGACGCACTTGAGTTTACACAAAAGTGCAAAAACTATCTACTGCATTCCAACCTCACCCATACACCCGCTTTGGAGCTTGTATCACTTCAAAGCCCCTGGCCTTTTGCCCAATGGGGAATTAATTTAATGGGATATTTTCTTATAGCTACTGGACAACGAAAATTTATTATTTTGGCTGTAGATTACTTCTCCAAATGGGTGGAGACAGAAACTTTGGCAAAGATTACTGAAGCAAATGCCATGCAATTCCTATGGAAGAACATAATATGTCGCTTTGGCATTCCTGCAAGAGTCGTCACTGATAACAGTACGTAATTCACCGGGAAGATCTTTACATCTTTTTGTAAGGATTTTCATATTCAGCTCGTTCACACAGCTGTTGCCCATCCTCAAGCTAATGGGCAAACAGAGGTTACAAATCGAACAATTCTGAAAGGGCTGAAGATACGCCTGGGGAAGGCTGGGGTGCAATGGGCCGAAGAACTCCCCAATGTCCTCTAGGCTTATCAGACCACCGCTAGAACTCCTACAGGGGAAACCCTGTATAACCTTTACTTTGGTACAGAAGCAGTCATACCGATTGATATCAAATTTCCTAGCCACAGAGTTCAGACTTTTGACTCAATAACAACGAGGAGAGGCTCAGAGCAAATTTGGATCTCCTCCCAGAAGTAAGGGATGAAGCCTCACTCAGAACCGCTACATACCACCAAAGGATCGCCGACACTACAATCGAAGAGTGAAACCTCGCCCTATCTCCATTGGGACTTAGTTCTACGAAGCATCGAAGCTGCTGGAAAAGGCCCTCAATGTAATAAGCTCTCCCCCCTCTAGAGGGTCCTTATTTGGTAGTGGCTATGGTCAAGCCTGGAACCTTCAAACTGAAGGACGCTGGTGGAAAAATGCTTCCCCAAACTTGAAACGTGGGCAACCTTTGTAAGTACTATCAGTAGGAGTTGATACTACTATCTGTCTATGTGTTATATTATTAGTAATATTTATCTTACATTTTGTCTTCTCCAGTAGTCGTGCTATGTATCTTTAAAGTTTTTTGTACATCCCTTGTGTGTTGATAATAGAAGAACTTTTTTCTTGTATCCCTAAGTTATTCTAGGGAGCTACTATCTTATATTGTGCAGTAATATGATATTCACTTTATCGTGATATTATCACTTCTCCCCAAACTCTTTTTCTGTGATTCAAAAAATACACACTCTATATTGTATCTCAATCACTGAATGATCAATTCCAGGGGGATTTGATCCTACCTCTTCCACACAGGTTAATGTCATCAAGCAAAGACTTTGACTAATAACCTCGGATAGGTCGAATATCCTAGGAGGATGTCTTGGATATCAAAATTATTTGATGATCAATCCCAAGGGGACTTAATCTGACCTTTTTTAGACAGGTTAATGTCACTCAGCAAATGCTTTCACTAATAGCCCCGGATAGGCCAAAACCTTAAAAAAAAGGATATCTCATATTTGCTCAAGTCAAAAAGAGTTCATTAAAATATTCTCATCCAAATTGAAGTAAAATTAAGTAAATTTCTTTTGCATGTGAGAAAAGAACATCAACGACTTCTTTATATATCACAGAATATCAAGTACATCAAGTGGAAACATTAACATCTAGCACACATACAATCACTAGAAAGAAAGCAAAGTGATACAAAATAACATCAAAGTCATCTTACAAAATCTCAACATCATCCTCGTCTTCCTCCAAGGCAAAAGCTACTGCAACTCACTCTCTAGCTATTCACCACCAGAGTCTGAAGAAGTGTCACCAGAAGCCTGGCTAGGAGTCAACCCCTCGATCTCCACTCCAGTCTTACGATGTACTGCACGTACACCCTTCATAAAGCCCCTGATGAAGCCATCCTCTATGCACTCTGCCTCCAAGGCCTTCACCTCCACATCATAAATATGATTGCGAGCTTCTTGAATGTGGTCCTCAATGATTATCTTGAAGGCATAAGACTTCTTGAACTCCTCAATGACTGTAGACGGCAACTGCTGGGCCTCCTTCTCAGATAGCACACTCTGGAGCCTCTTATTCTCAGCCTTAAGGATTTGCTGATTCTTCTCCTGCTGCTTGATCGTCGCCTATGCCTCCACCAACTCTATATGCAAATGATCCATCCGTTCATTCTGAGAAGAGGCTGAAGTGATCTTATTGGCCAACTCTGATCTACACCCTGTAAGCTGATCCTCCATCACCTTCATCTCCTTCACTTTGCTGTCATATTTTCTCTTGTACTCTCCCTAAAGGTATTTTACCTTCACAAACTCATTGTTCCAGTCATTCAAGGTCTTGGTAATCTCAAGCTTGAAATCAGAATGCTGTTTTAACTGAAGCATTTAAAACGAGAGTATATCAGAAATATATTCCTTAAAAAATATAAAAAAAGGAAGAAGTAAAGGAGAACTCACCAACTCCTCAGCTCACCGACGGCCAATGCACTGATGGTTCAACACATCTTCTGGAATGTATGACTTGAATGGAGAAACTCGAGGATCTTTGCCAACAACTATCAAAACCTAATCTTCCTTCTTCCTCGGAGTCTGCAAACCTTCCTCACTCCCTGGTCGCTTGGAGTGGCTCTTTTGGGGAACCACTTCTAAAACTCTAACAGACTATTTCAACATTTGAGCATGTGACCTCCCTGCTTGAGTAGATAATCCAACCCTAAACAAATACTCTTCATCTATGTATCTACTCAAGTAATGCACCTCGTAGTATAGAGCGTCTAAATCAGGGAGCTTGAGTATCCTCAACAAATCTTCTGCTCCAATGTGAAAGGGGACGGGTAACTCTTTCAACTTCCCCTATATCTCCTGAAGACTCCAATCATTCTGCACATAAAAAAATTACTGATCCAACCTTTTGATGGGTCTCGAGTGTGGATATCCAACCACTTGGACCTGAAAGAAATGCGTCCCTGCGCGTCGCTAAAGAGACGCCCCATCTGAGAAAGGCACTCTGAGGAAAGTACCACTCCACGGTCTCTAAAAAGTACGATCAGGCCCATCACGATCGATATGACTCTGTAGGAAAATTGAGATAAACACACCCCACAAATCTTCAGAATATCGATCAGTTCAGAAGCAGGAGGAAACCGCAGCCCCGCTCGCAAACTAAATTTGTACACCGTCACATATCCCGGGGGAGGGAAGCAGGCACGATCAGATCTGGCCGGCACTTTCATCACCAAATCATTAGGAAAATGAAACTTTTTTCTAAACGAGATGAAAGAATCCTCAGTGATGGTGGAAATCACATCGTTAGTCTTCAGCGCCTTTTGAATCCTCTTTGAAACTTCAGATCGTTGCACAGGGCGATCTTCTGAAGGATTTTTGGAGGATGTAGGATCACCCATTTTGCATCCCTTACTAAAGAGGGGCGCAAATCTAAGTAGGAAAAATCACCTATGAATGACTGCGGAAAGCCTTTAGAGTAGGAAGAAAAAGAGGGGAAACATAGGGAGGTAGAGGGGAAGCCTCTAACTTCTGCGCAAAGGGAGGGGTGCTAAGTCAAGTAGGGAAAGTCACCTACTCAAAAATGACGGAAGGCCTCAAAATACCAAAAGCTAGAGGGAGAGGGAGAAATGGTGCATTTTTCCCTTGCCCCAAGGGGGGTATTTATAGGATGAAAAGGGGGGGAAATTTAAAAAATTGAAGAGAATTTCACCTCCAAATAGTTTAAAAATCCTTCTAGAAATATTTTCTAGATTAATTCTAGAAAAATTTGGAGTCCAAATATGACATTTTCGGAATAAAAAAAAATTTTTTTGTAGGGAAAACGGGACCCACCACGAAAAAAGATTAAAAAAAAATTTGTGAGTGGCGGCTCGCTGCCCCCTACGCGTTCCCGGGCTCCGATTTCGAGCCCGGACAGTTCAAATCGGATGTTTTTGGGGTCCACGGTCATGTTTTTCGAAGTTTCGGACTCAATTTTGACACTTTCAGAGCTCAACGGGGCCTTTATGATCAAGTTTGAGCAAGCATTTAATTTTTAGAACATAATTTTTTGCGATTTGGCTAAAGCGAAAAGCAGATAAATATATTTTCGGACTCCTGTAGCTTCAACGTCCAAAAATAGGGGGGCAACTGATGTATCATCAAAGAATTATCTTGATCAAGCACGAATCTCGAGGCAAAAACCAAGTTAGAAACTTCAAAAATTAATTCATAGACCATTTAAACTCTTTCAGCAAGCATATAGCCGAACTGAGCGTCTTGGAAATACGAACCCAAGGACACCAAATTTGACTCAATCCGAGCCCAATTGAGTCCAAATCAAGGACCCTAAGCGCTATTGGAAAGTTCAAACCACAATCTACATTACCAAACGGTCTCCGATTTTGATGAGCTTATAGTCAAATCGAGCGCCTCGACGAGACGAATCCAATGAGCCCAAGGTCATCAAATTCTGAAATCATTAAGACCTTCAAATGCTTAATAAACAGTTTACGATCAAGGGATTCAATATCGGCCGTTCATCCGGATCACTCCTTATTTGCCCCTGATCCCTCATCTATTTACGGGCTATGCCACTCCAGAAAAACTATAAATAGCCCCTCATTTCTCTTAAAAGAGTACCTAAGCCAAGAAGAGAAGAAGAGAAGAGAAGAGTAGAAGGGAATAGCTCCACCTCGACCACCGCCGGAACACTACCGAAACTCTACCGGAACACCGTCGGAACTCCGCAGGAACACCGTCGGAACTCTGCCGAAACACCACTGGAACTACGCCGGAATACCACCGGAACACCGCTGGGCGCCCGAAGTACACCGGAGCTCTGCCCAACGCGAGAGTAACGTCGTAATTCTGCCCAACTTCCAAGTGATGCCGAAATTCTGCCAGACACCTGAGTGATGTCGGAACTCTGCTTGGCCTTGTAATCGACTTTCAATACTCATTATAATATGATCATCCTAAATTTCAAGGACGAATCAGCCTCCTGTATTTGAAACAACGCTAGTGGAACTCTTTCAACTGGGCGTGGCCCCATGGTTTTTTCCCTTTCCAGGGTTTTCCATGTACAAATACTGGTGTTCTTTTATTTTCTGTTTGTGTGCCGAATATCCGTGCAACGCTAGGATGGAAATTTTCTAAATTCTATCGCCGCGTATATTCGAGCCAGCAATAATCTTATTACTTTTTCGTCGGTTAAAATTGTGTATAAGAATTTCTATGTGAAATGAGTAGGAAAAATATATATTGAGAATGGTTGAAAAGTGAAGTACTATACTGAAATGATTTATATGCTTAATATGTACTAGAATATAATACTGATACTAGTATGAACTTGATAAGATAAAATGAAATATTTGGTATATAAGTATAGAATTGTGAAACTGAAATGATAATATGAAATACCATAAGGTGTGGTGAAATGATGTTTTGATTAATACCTGATATATATGATAACCTCACATGATACCCTCAAGATCCATGCGATTCACTAATTGAGAGTCATAATGAGCTGGAGACAGATCGGGAGTTAGAAGAAGCTAGGGCAAGTGATCCACATAATTCATTGTCTGGGAGTCATAAGAAACTAGAGACTGGTCATGAGTAAAAAAGGCAGGAGCAAGATCATTCATCTGAATATCTAATAAATAATAAGAGTACTTATATATGATATATAATATTGATACATAATAAGAATATTGAAATAACAATCTTACAGATAACTGATTGACTGATGTGATAATGACTATTGTATATATTATTTTAGACTTTGGACCTTATAGAAGAATGTACATATTGATTATTATAGCAATACACTTTTGTATTTAGTTGTTTATATTTATTTGTATTTTTTCTAAATGAAATTAGTTAGCTAGTTTAGTTCTATTTTCAAAAGTAATATAGTATGAGATGAATACAATTAGATGATTATTTTCATAATTCTTAAAATACTTTTTTGTGAATAATGATAAACATGTAATTATTATTGAGTGCAAGTATAATTATAAAAATTTGGTGATGGTGAGGTGATTCAAGCCATTATTATATTGAACACATTAGTTGTATAATTCTTATAAAAGTGAAAAAAAAGAAAGCTATGAATAAGCTAACTTATGATGAATTTAATATAATTGATGGCAAAGTAGGGAATAAGTTGAAGTCAATCTCTATAAATGTTACATCATTGTGAAGATTTCTCTCCTTTTTTTCCTTTTGAGTCGTTCTATAAATGTTGTGAACTCACACATTTAAATAGTCCTACACATTTGAGCAAAAGCACACAAGAATACACTACATGAAATTTATTAAATACCAGCGGCATTTTCGGTGGCCAAGTGATTGTCGGAATTACCGGTGGTTATTTCAACGGCATGACTGCCGATAATAAGCGACGGTTATTCCAGCAATCATTTGGCCGCCAGCAATGCCGTCGAAATTTTTTATGTAAGACGCAATTATCGACGGCTTTACTGCCAGAAAATTTCGTCAGTATTGAACAATTTTCCTGTAGTGATAGTAAATTTTAATTAATGTCTTGAAGTCTCTAATTATACTTCATGTGCTTAATTTGAGCTCACTTCAAGTCAGATTGAAGCACCCTTTGTGTCATTGGATTTGTCTTGTCAAGATATTCAGTTTAATTATATATTTATTGAAATCGGGTTCAAATGATCCTAATTTAATTCTAATTTTTTTTTCAATATGATATAATACATAGAGATTGATGTCAATCTTAGTTTTTTTTAAATGATAAATAATCATCAAATTTGAATTAGAACATTCTCACTTTTTTTAACACATGCGCTCAAAAATAGGTTGAATCAAAATATATGGACTATGCAGCTCTTTTTGGTCAATTGGTTGGGTGCTTTGGCTATCAACTAAGAGGTCTTGGGTTCGAGAAGACATTATTATGTGCAGTCATCTAATTCCTAAGAAATTTATGTAGCATTGGCTGATGTAAGGACTTTGACATGAATAACCTTTTGAGATGGGAGCAAAAGTTGCCCCCCTCCCAATTAGGAACGACGTTCCTACAGATGACGCTAAACTGTTACGTCCTGAAATATTTACGATAGTAGAGAGATATAAATTTATCGTCCAAGCTTTATATAAAAATCCAGCACACAAATAGGTAGAAAAGATGAGTGCATCAGTCACAAGAGACACCATAATTTTTACATAGAAACCCCTAAAAAGGAGAAAAACCACGGGGCCTAGCCTAGTTTGAATGAATCCACTAATGTTTGTAATTGATTACAAATGAGGCCCTTCCTTAGAAGGAAGGTCTTGGCTCGATGTAGCAAATATATATTATACAGAGTGCATTATCTGGTGGGAGTTGGAAGAATCAGTGTTAATATGATCGTTTGGGCGGCAAGACCATAATTGGCGAGCGATGTTGGTTGGAAGGACCGTAGTCGACGATGATAGTGGTCAGAAGGACCGTACTCACTAGGCGATGGGGGTCAGGAGGACCATAGTTGGGCGATGGTGGTTGGAATGACCGTACTCAGTGGGCGGCTGTGGTCAAAAGGACCGTAGTCGAGGGGCGACGAAGATCAGAAGGATCGTAGTCGGTGATGGCGGTCAGAAGGACCGTAGTCAAGGGGCGACAGAGGTCAGAAGGACTGTAGTTGGGCGATGGTGGTCAGAAGGACTGTAATCGGCAGGCGACGAAGGTCAGAAGGATCGTAGTCGGTGGCGGAGGTCGAAAGGATCGTAATCGGCATCGGTGGTCAGAAAGATCGTAGTTGGTGGACGACGGAGGTCAATAAGACCGTAGTCAGTGTGCGATAGAGGTCAGATGGACCGTAGTCAGTGACAGTGGTCGGAAGGACCGTAATTGGTGGGTGACGATGGTCGAAAGGATCGTAGTCGAAGGGAGATGGAGGTCAGAAGGACCGTAGTTGAAGTCCAACGGTGATCGGGAAGAACTCTGGAAGTAGTCAGCAGACGGGCAGAAGTCTAGCGATGGTCGGCAGACTGACGGAAGTCCGTCGATGGTCGGGAAGAACTCCGGTGGTGGTTGAGAAGAAGTCCGGCGGTGGTCGATAAACTAGCGGAAGTTCGGCGGCAAGCATGCTCCTAAATCCTTCCATTCTCCTCCTCCCCCTCTCATGAGAAGAATAGGGGCTATTTATAGTTTTTTTAGAGTAGCATGGCTTATAAATATGTGGAGGATCAAGGTCAAAATGAGAGTGATTTGAATGGACGGCCGATATTGATCTTCTTGATTTTGGACCGTTTAATGGTCATTTGAATGCCTTAATGATATCAGAATTTAGTGATCTTAGGCTCGTTGGATTTGTCTCTTCAAGCCGCTCAATTCAACTATAAGCATGTCACGTTTGGAAGCTATTTGGTAATCAAATTATGGTTTAAACCTTTTAAATGTGCTTTGGGTCTTTAATTTGGACTAATTTGGGCTCGGATTGAGTCGAATTTGGTGTCGTTGGGTTCAAATTTTTGAGATGTTCAGTTCGACTATAAGTTTTCTGAAATCGGAATTCAAATGGTCTCTGATTTAATTTTTGAAATTTCTAACTTAATTTTGCCTCAAGAGATAATTTTTTTATGATTGTTGCGTCTTGGAGTATTCACGGCGGTAGAGATATATAAGGCTTAACGTCTTAGCATTGTACGAAGATCCGGCACGCAATCAGATAAGAGAGAGGGTGTTACATTCATATAAGACACTAGAATTTTTACGTGGAAACCTCTAAAAGGGGGAAAAATCATGGGGCCTGGCCCAGTTTGAATGAATCCACTAGTATTTGCAGTTGATCAAAAATGAGGCCCTCCATTTGGGGGAAGGACTTGGCTTGATATAGCCATTATATAGAGTGCATTACATGGTGGGAATTAATATATACATGTTTGCTGGGTCGGCTAACCATAGTTGGCAGGCGACGGAGGTCGGAAGGATCGTAGTTGGCGGGAGACAGGGGTCAGAAAGACTGTTGTCTGGTGTTGGAGGTCGGAAGGATCGTAGTTGATAGATGTTGCAGGTCAGGAAGATCGTAGTCAGCTGGAGACGGGGGTCAGAAAGACCATAAACGTAAGGTGGTGGTCTGGCGGAAGTTCGAGCCTTAGGTGGTGGTTAGGCAGATGTTCGGGCCTCAGGTAGTGGTCCGGCAGATATTCAAGCCTTAGGTGGTGGTCTGGCAGAAGTCTGGGCCTTTGGTGGAGGTCTGGCGGGACTCAGAGCGTCAAGCGGTGGTCCGACGGAGCTCAAGACGCCAGATGGTGGTCCGGCGGGACTCAGGACGTCAAGCAGTGGTTCGGCAGAACTTCGACAGTGGTCGAGGAGGAGCAAGGAGGAAAGAGCGATCTTCTTTCTCTTCCTTCTTCTATCTTGGCTTCGATCCCCCCTTTCAAGAGGAAATGTGATACTATTTATAGAATTCTTCAGTGGTATGGCTTGTAAATAAGTGGAAGATCAAGGGTAAATTGGGAGTGGTTCGGATGGACGGCCGATCTTGATTCCTGTGATCATGCACCATTCAAGGGACCTTTGACTGTCTTAATGATATCAAAATTTGATGATCTTGGGCACGTTGGATTCGTCTTGTCGAGCCGCTCGATTCGATTATAAGCATGTCACGATTAGAGACTGTTTAGTAACCCAAATTATGGTTTGATCCTTCCAAAAGTGCTTCGAGTCGTTGACTTGGACTCATTTGGGCTCAGATTGGGTCGATTTTGGTATCGTCGGGTTTGTATTTTCGAGACGCTCAGTTCGACTGCAAATTTGTAGAAATTGGAGTTCATATTGTCACCAAATTAATTTTTGAAGTTTCCAACTTGATTTTACTTCGAGATTCGTGTCTGACCAAGATAATTTTTTGATGATATATCAATTGCCCCCCTATTTTTTGACGTCAAATCTTACAAAGTCCAAAAATATGTAATATAGCCTCTGAGGAATTTTTTGTGCGATCCGGATAAAGAAAATAATCCACTTACTGATGCCCTTTTGAATTCTAAAAATTAATGAATTTTCATTCATTTGAAGTGGCTCTTCATTTCTCCCTCATCATTGTTCCAATTGATGATGCTCTTTTAAATTATAAAAATTAATAATTTTTCATTAATTCGTAGTGACTATTCATCTCTCCCTCATCATTATTCCACTTAATGATGTCCTTTAGAATTCTAAAAATTAATGAATTTTTATTAATTTGAAGTGGCTCTTCATTTCTTCTCATCATTATTCCAGTTAATGATGCCCGCTTGAATTCTAAAAGTTAATGAATTTTAATTAATTTGAAGTTGCTATTCATTTTTTCTCATCATTATTCCACTTAATGATGTTCTTTTGAATTCTAAAAATTAATGAATTTTTATTAATTTGAAGTGGCCATTCATCTCTCCTTATCATTATTCCACTTAATGATGCCCTTTTGAATTTTAAATATTAATGAATTTTTATTAATTTGAAATGGCTCTTCATCTCTCCCTCACATAATTATATATATCCCCCTTTGGGGTATGCAAATTTGCACCTCCCCCTCTCTTCTCTTCTTTCTCAAGCTGAGGCTTTCCCCTAGCTCTGTTCAGATGGGTATCCCTTGTTCAGTCCAAGGGCCCCTCACTGAGTAAAAGGAAGGTGTGAGGTTGGAGGCCGGGCGGAAGACTGGTATCACTTGAAAGCCGGGCAGAAGGCCAACATCACTTAGAAAGTCGGGTGTAAGACCGACGTCATATAGAGGCTGGGCAGAAGGCCGACGTCACTCAAAAGTCAGGTGCAAGATCGGTGTCACATGGTGGCCAGGCAGAAGACCGACGTCATTTGGAGGTCGGGTAGAAGACTGGCGTCACTTGGAGGCCGGGAAGAAGACCGACGCCACTCGGAAGTCGGGTGCAAGATCAGCGTCACATGGAGGCCGGGTAGAAGGCCGACATCACTTGGAGGTCGGGCAGAAGACCGACGTGACTTGGAGTTTGGGCAGAAGACTGACGTCACTCAGAAGTTGGGCACATGACCAGCGTCACATGGAGGTCGGATAAAAGATCGACGTCACTTGGAGGTCGGGCAGAAGACCGACGTCACTTAGAGCCTGGGCAGAAGACCGACGTCACTTAGAGCCTGGGCAGAAGACCGACGTCACTGGGAAGTCAGGCACAAGACTGGCGTCACATGGAGGTCAGATAGAAGGTCGACGTCACTTGGAGGTCGGGCAGAAGACCAGTGTCACTTGGAGGTCGGGCAGAAGACCAGTGTCACTTGGACCCTAGGAAGAAGACTGACGTCACTCAGAAGTCGGGTGTAAGACTAACGTCACATGGAGGCCGAATAGAAGGCCGACGTCACTTGGAGGTAGAGCAGAAGACTGGCGTCACTTGGAGGCCGGGAAGAAGATCGACGTCACTTAAATGTTAGGTGCAAGACCGACATCACATGGAGGCCGGGTAGAAGGCCAATGTCACTCGGAAGTCGGGCAGAAGATTGGCGTCACTTGGAGGACGGGAAGAAGACCGACGTCACTCAAAAGTCAGGTGCAATACCGACGTCACATGGAGGCCGGGAAAAAGACCAATGTCACTCTGAAGTCGGGCGCAAGACCGGCATCATATGGAGGCTGGGCAGAAGGCCGACGTCACTCGGAAGTCGGGTGCAAACCAACGTCACATGGAGGCCGAGCAGAAGACCGACGTCACTCGAAAGTCGGGTGCAAGACCGACGTCATATGGAAGCCGGGCAGAAGGCCGATGTCACTTGAAAGTCGGGTAGAAGAACGACGTCACTCGGAAGTCAGGTGTAAGTCTGACGTCACATAAAGGCACGGCAGAAAACCGACGTCACTCGGAAGTCAGGTAGAAGACTGGCGTCACTTGGAGGCCGGGAAGAAGACCGACGTCACTCGGAAGTCAAGTGTAAGACCGGATTCACATGGAGGCCGGGCAGAAGGCCGACATCACTTGGAGGTCGGGCAGAAGACCAGCGTCACTTGGAGGCCGGGTAGAAACCGACGTCACTTGGAGGTCGGGCAGAAGACCGACGTCACTCAAAAGTCAGGTGCAAGACCGGTGTCACATGGAGGTCGGGCAGAAGTCTAATAATGGGAGGATGTTCAACGTCGGGTAGAAGTCCGACGAAAGTCCCGCGACTGGCAGAAGTTCAATGACGGGAGGACGTTCAGCGTCGGGTAAAAGTCCGATGAAATACCCGCGACAGGCAGAAGTTCAGCGATGGGAGGAAGCTCAGGGTCGGGTAGAATTTCGACGAAGGTCCCGCAATAGGCAGAAGTCCAGCAACTGGAGGAAGTTTGACATCGGGTAGAATTCTGATGAAAGTCCCGTAATGGGCAGACGTCCAGCAGCAGGAGGAAGCTCAGTGCCGGGTAGAATTATGATAAAAGTCCTACAATGGGCAGAAGTACAACATCCGGTAGAAATTTAATGAAAGTTCGTCGGCGGGCAGAAGTCTGATGACGGGTAGAAGCTCAATGTCGGGTAGAAGTCCGACAAAAGTCTCGCGACGGGCAGAAGTCCCGCAATAGGAGGAAGCTTGGCGTCGGGCAGAAGTTCAACGAAAGTCCCATGACAGACATAAGTCCAACGACGACAGGAAGTTTATCTTTGGGGGCTTCTTGATGGCGTGATCCTGTATGTAAGAGGTTGAGAGAATCCACCAATGATGTATGATATATCCGAGGTTGTATGTCAGAGCACTGCTCAATGATGTTAACTTATATAAAAGAGGTCGATAGAATCCACCAATGATGTATGACCTATCCGAGGTTATATGTCAGAGACTTACTCGATGACGTTAACCTATATGGAAGAGGTCGAAAGAATCCACCAAGTATGTGTATAACATATCCGAGGTTATATGTTAGAGACATGCTCGATGACGTTAACCTATATGAAAGAGATTGAGAGAATCCACCAAGAATGTAAGACCTATCCGAGGTTATATGTCAGAGTTCTTGCTCGATGACATTAACCTGTGTGGAAGAGATCGAGAGTATCCACCAATGATGTAAGAACTATCCGAGGTTATATGTCTGAGCGTTTGCTCGACGACATTAACCTGTGTGAAAGAGGTCAAGAGTATTCACCAAGGATGTCAGGCCTATCCGAGGTTGTATGTTAGAGTATTTGCTCGATGACGTTAACCTGTGTGAAAGAGGTCGAGAGTATCCACCAAGGATGTAAGACCTATCCGAGGTTGTATGTCAGAGCCTTTGCTCGATGATGTTAACCTGTGTGGAAGAGGTCGAGAGTATCCACCAAGGATGTAAGACCTATCCGAGGTTGTATGTAAGAGCATTTGCTCAATGACGTTAACCTGTGTGGAAGAGGTCGAGTCGAATCCCCATAGGATTAATTTTACCTTGATTGGGAGGGGGTGAATGCCGCGTGTATCCCGAATCAAGGGTGCAGAATGATATATATATAGACCATTACTGCCTTTTTGAGGTCGAGATTAAGACCTTGCCCAAGGAGTAGAAGTCTAGTAAAGGACTGTATAATGCTTAAAATTTATTGGAAGCATCTTTGCATTTGCTGGAAGTTTCTTAAAATATCATCTTGATATTAAAAATATTGGAGGAATCTTCTTGGAGTCAAGTTTGCCCCCTAGTCCACATTTGATTCCCATGAAAATGGAAGCAGCGATATCTGATATAAGGAAGTTGGCATGAATGACCTTTTGAGGTTGGAGCAAAAATTGCCCCCCAGTCGGGAACTATGTTCCCACAGACGGCGCCAAACTGTTACGTCTTGGAGTATTCACGATGGTAGAGAAATATAAGGCTTAACGTCTTAGCATTGTGCGAAGATATGACACGCAATCAGATAAGAGAGAGGGTGTTGCATTCATATAAGACACCATGATTTTTACGTGGAAACCCCTGAAAGGGGGAAAAACCATGGGGCATGGCCCAGTTTAAATGAATCCACTAGTATTTGCAGTTGATCAAAAATGAGGCCCTCCATTTGGGGGAAGGACTTAGCTTGATATAGCCATCATATAGAGTGCATTACATGGTGAGAATTAATATATACTTGTTTGTTGGGTCGGCTAACCATAGTTGGCAGACGACAGAGGTCGGAAGGATCGTAGTTAGCGGGAGACAGGGGTCAAAAAGACTGTTGTCTGGTGATGGAGGTCGGAAGGATCGTAGTTGATAGACGTTGCAGGTCAGGAAGATCGTAGTCAGCTGGAGACGGGAGTCAGAAAGACCATAGATGTAAGGCGGTGGTTTGATGGAAGTTCGAGCCGTAGGTGGTGGTTACGCAGATGTCCGGGCCTCAGGCGGTGGTCTGGCAGATATCCGAGCCTTAGATGGTGGTCCGGCAGAAGTCTGGGCCTTAGGTGGAGGTCCGGCGGGACTCAGAGCGTCAAGCGGTGGTCCGACGGAGCTCAGGACGCCAGGTGGTGGTCCGGCGGGACTCAGGACATCAAGCGGTGGTTCGGCTGAACTTCGGCAGTGGTCGAGGAGGAGCAAGGAGGTAAGAGCGATCTTCTTTTTCTTCCTTCTTCTCTCTTGGCTTCGATCCCCCCTTTCAAGAGGAAATGGGGTACTATTTATAGAATTCTTCAGTGGCATGGCTTGTAAGTAAGTGGAAGATCAAGGGTAAATTGGGAGTGGTTCGGATGGACGGCCGATCTTGATTCCTGCGATCATGCACCGTTCAAGGGACCTTTGACTGTCTTAATGATATCAGAATTTGATGATCTTAGGCTCGTTGGATTCATCTTGTTGAGCCGCTCAATTCGATTATAAGCATGTCATGATTGGAGACTATTTAATAACCCAAATTATGGTTTGATCCTTCCAAAAGTGCTTCGAGTCGTTGACTTGGACTCATTTGGGCTCGGATTGGGTCGATTTTGGTGTCGTCGGGTTTGTATTTTTGAGACGCTCAGTTCGATTGCAAGTTTATAGAAATTGGAGTTCAGATGGTCACCAAATTAATTTTTGAAGTTTCCAACTTGATTTTGCTTCGAGATTCGTGCCTAACCAAGATAATTTTTTGATGATATATCAATGATATATCAAAGCTCATACTAAAGCATACAAACTATTACATAGATAATTTTGTGAATATATAAATATAGGGACGTAAAGTCTGCTGGGAAATAAAATTAATTATATTTTTTATCATTATTCATTTATTAACTTTGGAGTAAAAATAAAATAAACTTTCCGCAAAGCAAAAATAAACTTTTCTTCAATAATTGAACGTCAAATTTCAACAGCATAGCTCCAAGACTTTAAATAATGAGCCGCCCTATACATATTTTAGCTAATTGTGGGACCAGTACCGAGTCCTTGATTGTGAGCAACGACCATTAATCGTAATGAAAATAAGAATTTATTAAATTGCATAGAAATAGGTACTTTGTACTAAGTTCCACATTAAAATTTTAACAATTAATTGTTTTTTTTAATTATACATCAAAATCATCATAAAATAAAGGGTCAATTTGAAAATGTTGTCTCGTTGCTTTGCTTTTCGGGCATCAATAACATTCTCATTTGGCAACTACTTTCTATAAATTTTCTATGGTAAGAAACAACTTTTCATAACTAGAGTTTGGGTCTGTTTGCATGGGCGGATCTACCTAGAGCCTAGGGGGGGCAATTGCCCCCCCTCAAAAAATTAAAAAAAAATTATTATAGGATTTTTTAGGTAATTTATGCCCCGCTATTTATTTTTTAGTCATTATTATCAAGGTTTTTAGGCAATTGCCCCCCCTAAAAAATTTAAAATACTATGATCTTTAGGTAATTGCCCCAAACATAATTAAACATGTTATGTAGAGGTATTATTATTTTAGGGTTTAGGGCAAAAACATCCTTACAATCAAAATTTGTTTAGGGCAAAATTATTATTTTAGGGTTTAGGGCAAAAACATCCTCTAAGGTCGAACCCCGCCAGGGGGCGCTGCCCCCTTAGACCCCCGATATATCTGTGAAATCTCTATACTTTTACTTATAAGTTTGCCCCCCCTGAAAATTAAGGCTGGTTCCGCCCCTGTCTGTTTGGAAAGGCTATAGCATTTTGTAAAGTTGGTTGTGAAATTGATGTTGAGAAACCAACTTAGAGTTTGTTTGCGATAGCTTTCTCTATGCTTTTATTTTTAGACATCCAGTATAATTTTATTTGGCTACTACATTCTTACTATTTTCTCATATTTCGGTTGGATTACATCAAGGATCAGCCTTAAGCCCCTATCTTTTTGCTTTAGTCATGGATGTTATCACTAGACATTTGCAAGAGGATATACCTTGGTGTATGCTTTTTGCTGATGATATTCTTCTTGTTGATAAGACTAAAGAGGGAGTTGAAAATAAACTTGAATTATGGAAGTCAACCTTAGAGTCTAAAGGTTTTCACTTGAGTAGATCTTAAACTGAATATATGGAGTGTACGTAATTTTAGTAGTAATAGACCTAGTGATGGGATTGTGACTTTGGGCGATCAAGTCATTAATAAGAGTACACATTTTAGAGATCTTGGATCTATTATTCAAAGTGATGGTGAAATAGAAGGAGATATTATCAGTAGAATTCAAGTTGGATGGTTGAAGTCGAGGAATGTTTTGGGCTTCTTGTGTGATAGAAAAGTCCCCCTCAAACTTAAAGGAAAATTCTATAAGATGGTAGTGAGACCTGCAATGCTTTATGATGCCGAATGTTGGCCATTAAAAGATAAGCATAATACTAAGTTAAGTGTTGCAGAGATGAGGATGCTCAGGTGGATGAGTGGCTTTACCCTAGAGATAGGATACTAAATGCGCATATAAGTGAAAAGGTTGGAGTAGCTCGAATGGAAGATAAGATTAGAAAGAGTCGCCTTAGATGGCTTGGTCACATAAAACGGCGGCCTTCCAATGACCCGGTTAGTAAAGTTGAGGTATTAGATTTGACTTATGTTAAGAATGGTAGAGGTATACCTAAAAAGATTTGGTTAGAAAATATTAGAAATGATCTTTCTTTATTAGATTTAAATGAGAATTTGACTTTTAACATGACACAATGGAGAAAAAAAGGATTCATGTAGCAGACCCCACGTAGTGGGACAAAGGCTTGTTGTTGTTGTTGTTGTTGTTGTTATTCTTACTATTTTCCCACCATCACTATAGGAAAGTTACATTTCTGCGGCAGACAAATCCACCACAAAATAAGAAAAATCCGTCGCAAAATACAATTTGCGACTGAATATAATCCAACATAAAAAGTTGCGTCGTAAGATTATTTGCGGTGGAAAAAATCCACCGCAAATATTTCTTGCAAATTCGCAACAAATTTTCAACAAAAAAATGCCACAAATTTTGCCCAGCTAGGTCTGCCTGCGTCTAACCGGACTGCCCACTGCCCGCTCTCGCCTGATCGGCTGCCTGTGCCTGACCGGCCTGCCCGAGATTTGAACCTACTCCACTCATGAATAATCTCCCTTTTCCACTTGCCTGCAAAGACAAAACACATTTAAAAACTTTTTTTAAAATTTATATTACAACTCAGCTTGTGGCAGATCTGCGGCAGCAATTTCAACCGCAAATTAGTGGCGAAAATTCCTCTGCAAAAAAAAAACATCGAAAATTTTTGTTGCAAATCCATCAGCATTCTTGACAAAAAATAATCTGCCATAAGTCCACTACAAACTGCTGACTTTCCTGTAGTGTGTGATTCAAAATTTCATGTGATGGAAAATTAACTACTTCTTAAAAAGATAATAGTTAATGTATTTTTCCTAGGGCAGCTTCACAACAACCTTTATATAATATTGCATCCGTCCCAATCCAACCCTTAGTTGCTTTCGTTGCAAAAAAATAGTTTTACCGTATGACAAATACACATATAGATATTGATAGACATATTGATATAATATAGTAGTATGACGTATTGATAGACAAGTATACTTGGCACATCATTGATAAGAATATATGATGAAATCATTAGCATGAATATAATCGATAAACAATTGACATATGCTTTACTCTACGAGACCAGACATTTCTTTATAGACTTTTATTGAATTTCTGATGAATTTCTATGCTTCTTAATATGTTTTTATTTTACTAATCATATTACATTTTTATAGATATATTGATATTGATCGTTAATTTCATGCTGATGACTAGTGATTTTAAATTGATAAAGTTGTGCATGCATATTGATTCTTGAGGCATTGCATTGAATGCAGTGGTGGGTTTTAGTTGATTGCTCGGTTTTGTACTCATTATGTGAATTTGATCGATTTTCAAGTTCATAAAGGAGACCAGCTAAGTGAGATTGATTAGTTTCCATCACTGAATAACTTTATGAGTTCTACGGATGAGTAAGGCTTCATTAGTGACAACTTTTGATCACTATTTTTTCATTGCTTTCAAGAAATTTTTGCATAAGAAAACTGCTTCAAAAAGCAGAAAAAAAAAGTATTCCAAACAAAACTAAACAATATGATTGAAACACTTATTGATTGCATTGTGAGCATATGATAATTGATCAGCACTATAGTTTGACTAAATAATTATCTTCTTTCCAGTGTCGGTAAGATAGCATAGTTCAGAATCCACATTATATACAATATTGTGGGTGCCACCTAACCTATTTGCAAGTTCATTTTGCCCAAAAACAAAAAAACAAAAAAGAAAACTAAAGGCAACAATTATTAGCACATATTCAATTCTAACCCAAATCAGAATCCTCCACCACTTTTAAAAAAAGGACGGTTGAGATGATTGAGTTGACATTATTAAGGAGACATAAGTCATGACTTTAGGGATCTTGTTTAAAATATGATATCATTAATCTCCTCCCATCATATTTTTCTATATTTAGTTGGGTATAATAGTGGTAAAGGAAGCCAGCTCAAAGATACGAGACAAGGATGTGACTTGTTAATCTAGAGTGCATTGTTGTTTGAGTTTTATTAGTTAAGTGCAGTGCATTAGGACAGGTACCATGTGAATGGGATATAGAGAGAATATATATAAGTTTATTGATTTAAAGGGTGTAAGCACATGGATGTGGATTAGAAGAAGAATATTAAGCATGGATTAATTAAGGATTTGGTTATGTTTAATTAGATTTTGTTTAGGATTTGATGATAGTCATTAATGATTAATATGGGCTTAATTAAGAAGTGATTATATTCTATACTAAATGATTTAGTCATTCTACTTTGTCTTAAATGATTGGGTCAATTTGATAATCTCATGCTAATTTTGACTTAGTTGGTCTTAATTTGATTTGTGTTTCGATATTCTACGAATATATATATATCTTCAATTAGAAGTAGAGATAATATTTACATGTATATAAATTGATATATTTTTAACATCAATTTTTTTTCACCAATGTTAAAAGAGAAGGAGAATAGAGTGTGAGTGTTCAAGATTATAATCTTCAATTGTTCATATTAAGATACATATCAACCCTTTTATTGATAAACCTAGATAAAACGGATATCAATGGCATTAATCTCAAGATTTTAGTATAGATTTGGTAGTTCAAATCAAATTATCATTAGGACAAACTAAAAACCATCATAATATATCCTTCAATTCATTTAAGATCATTGTTAGCACTAATATCAGTACATCAGGCCTTCATTAAGCACTATATCATCACTAGATGCATGTTGATATAATATAAAACTAAAAGGTTTCATAGCTTGGTTCTGAACTTTTCAATATACTAGTTGATCGAAATGCCCCTCTTAGCACTAATATTGGATGTGACATGACTCATATATCCGCCATATACTTTATGAATGCATTGAACTTTCTTTCCTTAAAAATTTTAGAGATACCCATATTTGAAAGACTTGTAAAAAATTCACTCTAAATTCATCCCTTGCCTTGATGTTCTAGCTCACTTATGCTATGTGCTAGAAAATTTACAACAATAAAGTGAGAGTTTAATGTCTTAGCATTATATAAAAATCTAACATGTACAGAAATACTTGTAGGAGACTGGTAATTTTTTGCATGAAAAAAATGAAAAGACGAAAATCCACAAAGACAAGCCCAGTTGCAATAATCAACTATAGAATAAGAGATACAAAAAATCGCCCCTTCCTCATAAGTGAAGAAGAAGGAATTATGTTGGAACAATTGATTGATTCCCATTATAGGGATTACAAAATCTAGCTATCCATAAGTGGAAAGTTAAAAAACTAAATAACAAGGTTAAATCTTGACATGAGTCTGGAGAAGGTGGTAGAGATCACTCGTGATGATTATCAATGGTGATAGCTGTAGAAAATATAAGGAGAGCTCTTTAATTTTCTCAGTTCTTGAACATCCCTTTCTGTAGAGAATGAGAATCTATTTACAGCCCTTTTTGAAATGTAATAATTCATATTTTGACCCAATCAAATAATTTTTTTAAGGACTCATTATAAGTCTAAATTACAAACAATCTTCGCCATAACATAAATATTATTGTGTTCTAATTATAAATTTTTTTCTTAATTTTTGGATATTTGTGCAATTCCTTAAGAAATTACACCTGTTGGTAAAAGTAAAGATTTTGAGATCGTTAGGTATCCATTTTGCAAATCGATTTCATCAAAGTTTTCTAAACATTATGAATTATTTTATGAATATTTTTATATAATTTTTTAGACTCGATTTAAAAATATAAAAGAATTTATATTGATTTTTTACTAAAATTAAATAATTATGTAATTACATTTATATACTATTATTATTTTAATCTAAATATCCTAATCCATTAAAAGCCTTTTTAATCCCTTCATTCGACTACCAGAGAATGAAATTAAAGAAATAAGAGAGAAAAGCGAGGAGAGAAATGAAAGTTACTATATTTTGTATTGTTTCTACTGATTAAATACTTGATATTTTTACTGTCAACATATTATTAATACTAGCATTGTAAATGAATGTGAGTATGTGATTGAGTAATAGCTAGTTGTTATTGCTATTATAGTATTGTGATAATAATATGTGTGTAGAGAAAAAATAAGTAAATATTGGCTATTCACTAACATTGGCTGGATACTAATTGACTTATATAAGATGGTGGGCCGATAAGCTTTCTTTTAAATACTTTAGTTTTTTTCTATCATCTACTGATTCACGTGATTTGATTGGGAGTTATAAGGAGATGATTACTATGTCGACGGATAAAAAGTGATGACTCTATTTACTAAGTCAATGGTTTACTAATACTGATACTAATTACTGGAAAAACACCAATTTAACCAGGATTTCGTACTTGTTTTCAAGTACTGCCCGTTGATGACAGGCATAGGGTGAACGCCATTGACATCAACGAGTATGTAGGCACCACCTTCATAAATTTGCTCTACAGCGAAAGGGCCTTCCTAAATAGGCTCAAACTTATCACTTCGGTGACGGCACGAAATGATAGGCCTACGCAAAATAAGGACCAACTCGCCAACCCAGAAAGCACGAGGTCTGACAAGGCGATCATGTGATCAAGCCGTACGGGCCTGGTATAGTTTGAGGTTCTGATAAGCTTGCAGACAGAGCTCTTATAAACCATCAAGCTCTTCCATTCGTAGTCGGGCATTATCTTCGTGAGAAAGATGGTGACTGACTGCCACATGCAACGAGGGGAACTCGACCTCGAGTGGGAGGACTGCTTCAACCCCGAAAGCCAGAGCATATGGAGTAAATTTATCAACCCTAATTATGGGTTTGTTTGAAGCAACTTTCTCGCCGTTCTGTTTTTTATTTTGTTACTTTCTTTTTTGTTGCTTTCTCACTATTTAACAGATTTTTGTTGTTGTGGAAAACTGTTTATTTAAATCAGAGTAGCTATGTTGTTTTCCTCACATCAATTTTACAACAAATGTTATAAAAAATTGTAGCCATCCCAAATAGACTTTCAGACTCTGTTTGGAATAGCTTCTTTACTGTTTTCTAAAACAGCTTTCGAGTACAAATATTTCTTGAACTTGAAATTTTTATAGTAAAAAGCTGCTTTAGAAAGTAGTTAAAAAGTTGTCTCAAACGAAACCTAAATCATTAAAATTTAAAATGAGCCTATTTTATAACCTAAGTACGTCATTATTAAAATTTAAAGAAAGAAAAGCGTGCGCATTCTTTTCTAGAAACTCTACTCATGTCATTCCACAGTAATTACTATCAAATTAGCAGATTAATCAAATCAAACCTAGATTACTTAAACTAATCCAACGCTTAAACCTTCCTTCTTTTCCGAGAAGAAAAAGTTTGGCTTTTCTTCTTCAGGAGTTAAAAAAGTACTTTATTTAAAAAAAAAGAAGAAGAAAAAGTAAATTATGACGATGAGCTCACTTGCCTTTTAGCCGCAGAGGGGAAAGAGGAGTTGTGGGGCCCGAGATGGGTGAGCCCAGAAATCAAGCCCGTGGCTCGTGCTTTTAGCTCGCCCGCGGGGGCCCACCACCCAATACGGCTGCGCCTCATCGGCCCAACAACGCGTGCGTTCGTGTCGGCCCTTCCGCCCGATAAAGAAAACAAATTACTCTCGTTATTTTTTTTTTTTCTGGAAGAATGAGAGAGAGAGAGAGAGAGAGAAGAAGAAAATGGCTATTGAAGCTTATCCATATAGATCACTACATGTGAATCCCACCAATGGGATGTAAGAGGATCTCTATCTCTCTCTCTCTCTCTCTCTCTCTCTCTCTCTCTCTCTTCAAAAGGTTTCCTTCTCTTTCTTTTTTCTCTCTCTTCTCTCAAAGCTAGTATGATTGATTTGATTTTCTTACTGTTGAGTGCATTCTTAGGCAACTACTCAAAATTATTTAGACATGGACTGACAAAATAAGAATGAAAGAGCATATACTAAACTTTAAAAAGATGATTTTTTGTAGAAGGGAGTATCTATCCACTGTCATCTCTTAGAGAAAGTATTTGGTGGAGTAACTAATTCATCGGTTGATCTAGCGGCAACCAGCTCCACAAGTGCTAGATCATGCACTTATTTTCTCCCCACTTAAGAAGTCGTGCCGCTTAAGAGGGGAATCGAACATGAGTTGGGGGTTTCAAACCACACTCACCCACCAACCAAGCTAAGCCCGGTGCAGTATGAAACTTTCATATTCTATAAAATTTTAAGAGATTTTATCGCATGGGAATGATTAGATTGATTTGGATTTGGATTTGTCAATTTGTTAGAATTAAATTATTATTTTTATCATAAAAATCAAATTAAATTATTATATTCTAAAATATAATTTTTATTTCAATTATATTTGAATTTTTATTGACTTGTAGGGGTTATTTGGTTGGATGTAATGTATGTTGTAATGTATTTCAAATGCATATATTTTAAGAATTAATGTATTTGATTGGGCGAATTTTAAATGCAATGTAATTCATTGGTGAATTTAGACTTTTCCATTTAGTTCAATTTGATGTATTTCAAATTTATTAGATTTGATTGATTTTCAAATACACCATAATTTCTATATCATTGCTGCCACATGTTACCACCAGCCAAGATCTTTGTTGTAGGCTACCATCCACTTGTCACTAACAACCGACGATGCTCTTTGCTAACTATTGTCCACCACCGCTATAGCTCTCTCTAGCCACCACCTTCCACTCACCCCACCTTTGTGAGAGAAATTATTCTGTGCGATCACCGGACCGTCCGGAGGCGAATCAGAATGCGTCACGTCACCTGGTGACGTGGCGCGTCCTGATTTATCTCCTGATGGCGTTCGATGACCGCATAAAATAATTAATCCTTTTACGAAGTTGCCCACTGTAGTCGTTGCATGTCAGCCACCACTATTGTTCAGCTTTGCATTAAGTTAGTAGCTTCATATCAAATGATAAAAAATAATCAAATAAATTTATTTTACACATCTAAATAATTTTAAATATTTCAAATATAATTCCTTTTATGTTATATTCTCTTTTAGTTAGTTTTTTCTTAGCAAACCAAATAGTTCTTTAGTTTTGAAACTCAAGGAAAAAAAAGTACCTTTAAAACCAATAGCTAGATATATACGTATAATAATTTATTGGAATAATTAACAAATAATAAAAATATAAAAATAGTTTTACATTTATGAACAAAAACAAATTATTGATATAAACACTTTAAATTCTCTCAGCCATTTTAGAATGGATGCGAATAAATAAAATAAAATAGAGCACTTACATCGAAAATTATCTATGATTGAATGTAATTTTTTTTTATTAGCTGTAAAAGGTACAAAATAATTAAAAAAAATATTAAAAATTTGATAATTATACCGACATATCTTCTAACAATTAAAAGCCCCTCAGTACCTAAATAATGCCTTCACATTTAATGTTCAAATTAATGCCCCCCGGTTCGATTAGACCGCCATCTGCAATGACCAATTAAAAATTTGAACCGCAGAGACTGGCTTAGTGGTTAAAATATATTATTTATAAAATAATACTACACTTAAAATATATATTTCATTTTTTTGGGGAATATATATTTAGCAATTACGAATATTTCTTATTTGTCTGCCTTATACTTTTCTCATTGGTCTACATAAGTTTTGATAATAAAAAATAAAAATAATAAATGTAAATTTTTTTAAAAATTTTATATATTAATACATACTTTTCATGTATTTACAGATCTACCATTTAAAATACTTATATAAATATTATATATATATATATATATATATATATATATATATATATATATATATATATATATATATATAAGTAAATATAAAATTTTATGTGTTATGTAAATAAATCAAAATTCTAAGGCATGTATTTAAATCCCCCAATAACAAAATTAGGTCAGCTAATTGTGCGCTAGCTAGCATGATAAAAAGCTCATTGGCTACGTCCAATGAGCTAACGAGGTAAATTTGAGGAAGCGTCAATTCGACTTATTAGGTCGCGAGTTTATTGATTTAAAAATTACTAATAGAAAATATAGTTAAAATATATTAAAGTTCAAGAGTTTAAATATAAAATTATTTTTAATCATTTTATTATAATAAATGTTTTAATAAAAAATACATAATCTCTTTTATAATGCATGAATCAACTTGAGCTAATGGAGCTCAATTTCGAACTTAAATTTGGTTAATTAGTCAAATTCAAACATAAAACAAAGATAATTAAGGGCTTATTTGAGACAGCTTTTTGGTTACTTTGTATTTAGACAACAATAATAATTTTGTTTGGGTAATATTTTTTTATTACTTTTAGAAATTTCTGTAGTGAAAAGCTATTTTCTGTCATAATAATAATAAAATTATTTTCTCTATAATAACTTCACAATCAATTTTATAAAATACTGTAACTTTTCTTAGTAGATCCACTACAGGAAAATCGTCCCATTCCGACGATAATTTCCGACGGGATTGCTTATTGTCATAAATTCTAGCGATTAACCCTATTTTTACCGACAATTTAAGCGCTGATTGTTGCAGGTGATCTGACCGCCGGTAATTTCGGCGATCAAAAGATCGGTGGAAAAATCATCGATATTAAGTGAATTTAGTGTAATGATCCTAATTATGTAAGCTAATATATTGAAATAGAGATATCCAAAATTGTATAATGAGTTGCCAACAAACATTTTCCTAAAAGCACTTATTGCCAATTCCAAATTTCTGAATCAAAATTGTGCCATGATGACTTTTTTTGTCAAGTAGCAGTAAAATAATTAGTGTAGCATTCTGTCCCATGTATCTAGCCCTGCTCATAAAAGTGAGTAGATGTGGTCTCATATAAATAATTAAGTGGTAGATGCCGTCACATCTCAATGCGTCACCATACAATACAACAATCTAACAGTTTTCTTCCGAAGTTTACAAAGATAAATGAACAGAACTGTACAGTTTAGTTCAAATCAGATTAGTTAACATATGTGTGGAGCTCAATTTTCTTAGAATTTTTAAATAAAGCTGATATTAAATTTATTTTGAATTTTTATAAATATTAGATATTTTTTGGTAGCGAGAATTATTTTAGGGCAAGAGGAAGAGATCAATAGTCAGTCAATGAGCTCATCGATCGAGAGTCGTAAATCAAATATTGATTGCAGTGTGTTTTTTTTACTTGTGAGAAGGTGGTAGGCATCATGAACATGTTAATTGAGGAGAAATTATTACGTGAGATCACCGGACAGTTCAGAGGTCAACAGGATGTGCCACATCACCCGATGCATAGCGGTACACAGTAATGATGCACAGTAAATTTGTGACGTGGCATGCACGTCTTAATTGACCTCCTGACGGCGTCCGGTGATTGCACATAATAATTTCGCTTAATTGGGAAGATGTTGAGTTTTTTTATGGATGACTAACTAGATCAATTAAGTAGAGTAATGGGAGATTAAGATTTCGTTTGGGACAACTTTCTTACTGCTTTGCTTTTTAGATCGACATAATAGTCTTTATTTGGCCACTGTTTTCACTATTTTTAGATAAGTTTATGTGCTAGGAAGCTGATCTCTATAGTAGCTTTCAAAAAAAATTTATTTTTTTCATAACAGCTTTGTATATAATCACCTTTTCAAAAAATTATAACCTTCCCAAATGAATCCTAAGTAGCAGTGGCAAATGAACAAGAGGTGACTAATGGCTTTTGAAGAGATGGTAACACCCAAATGTTAGGGATTGCAACCATAATAACTTAGAAAAATAAGGGAACTAATGCACTATACCATCACATAAAAGTTGAGAAAAAGTTATATATATATATATATAATCTTTTTAAAGATATTTTTTCTATTTTTACTTTGAAAGCTATTATTTTAATAATCAAGAGTGAAATAAGAAAAAATATGTAAGATGTGTAAATATATTATACATATTTTTTTTCTAATAAAAATAATTTATTTTTCCTATATGATTATGAATGAAATAATTTTTTTAAAATATTCTCTTATAATCTTCATTAAATGAGATCTTATATTTATTTTTTCAAAGATGATGGGCTGCCACAGATTTTTTTTTCTCTTTTTCAAAGGTGATGGAATCTTCTAGTTTTAATAATTCAAGACTCTTAACAGAATAATACATTGTACTATGTCATGCTACTGGAGCCCACATCCACATATCCAATGCAATAATTACAACACTGGTAAAAAAAAAAAGATTCAGCAGTGTTCTGAGGTAAAAACTTGAACCAGGACTTGTTCTGTAACCCTAAATTTTAAGCATAAACGTGATTAGGTTGGTATTTTCACATCATTTATATGAAGTGTGATTAAGGTTTCGTTTGGGACAGCTTTCTTACTGCTTTTTTAAAGCGGTTTTTTAGTATAAAAATTTCTAGTTCATGATATTTTGTACTAAGAAACCGCTTTAAAAAACAGTAAGAAAACTATCCCAAATGAAACCTAAATGAAATACTCATAATCTTTAAGGAAATGAAGTATTGAGGAATTTAATCTAATAGGTAAAGGTCATATTGTGCTCTTTGGCTTTCGCTTATTCTTGATATAAGAAACTAAGACTCATGGGAGGTAGTTAATATTAATTTATAAAGTCTATTTTTTTGTCCTATGAATGAAATGTGATATGTATGCTTAGATGTGAATCGACCTTTATGATAAGGATGTCAGAAGGGTTGAATGGGGGCAAGGAGCCCCCTACAAAGGAGTTTAGAGGCATAGCCCTTAAAAGATATTCAATATCTATAATTATTTCATTAAGAGTGTTTAAGAATTTTTTTCATATTTTTTTCACTGCCATAATTTTTTTCTTTATGAAGAAAGTACGAAGAGTTTCATCTTCTATCATAAAGGAGAGATTAGGATTGTATTTTCATCATAGTGAAACCTATAGCAACGTCAACAGAGATGGGCCTGCACTTTTATATTACCCACAAGATGAGATGATGCTTTTAACGCCTTTGCTCATAAATATATTAATTTATATAAGAATACATATATCCTCTCAGAAAGATAAATATTTCAGCATTTTTTCTCAGAAAGATAAATATAAGAAAGTGAATAAATGAGATCAGATGGTGAGTTACGTTATGATCACATATTTGTCATAATTATAATGTATTTCAAAAGTAAAGAGTTTTTTTAATAATAAAACATCATGCTTGATCTTTATCAATGATGTGTCACATCTCTTATTCATGTCCCATCTAAATTCTCACATTCATATTTGTGCATCAACATCCCCCCTTCCCCCTCCCCCCCCCCCCCCCCCCCCCCCCCCCCCCCTCTCACTCATATCTAGATTTACAATCCTATCATAATTATTTTAATGATGTATATGACAAACTTAGTGCGTGATTTAAATGCTATTTTGGACATAAGACAATAATATATGGCTGAACCAACTGATAATGATCATAAGAATTTCAGGGCACATGTGATGTACCATGGCAGGTTTAGCTGTCTCCTTGATGATTCTTTTGTAGTATTACTCTAAATTTTTTCTGAATTCATAGAATAAGTGGCTCCCCTTATTTTAACACTGTCCTTGGCTGTCACTCTCCATTGTCATCTTTGCCCTTCCATCCTATGCCTAAGCTGTGCAATTGCCAAGGGACTGAGATTTGTTTGATATGGCTGAGGAGCCCACTAAAATATTTTTCTAATGAAATAGAGACTCCTATGAGGAGAATCTTAAATCCTCTCCTCCCTTGCCTCTTTAGATTGAGAGAATAAGGAGGTTGGCTCCTGTTTTTGTCCAAAGACTTGAGCTTGAGAAGGGGATCAAATTTCCTTGTAAGGATGCAACTCTGATCTTCTCTTCTCTCTTCTCTCTTCTCTCTCTTGCTAAATAAAGGGATTTGAGCTAGAAGAGGAATTATAGAGTTTTAAAGGTGAGAGTTGTTTTAGCAGATTAAGCTCTCTCTTTGTCTTGCTAATTTCAGTCATATTGCTTGAAAAGAATTATGCTTCTCTTTGGTTTTTGGGGCTTATATGTGGTTTATATGAGCTTTATTAGAGTTTCAAGCTAACAAACAACTGCTTTGGAACCTTTGTCTTGTCTCTTAAATTTCTGCAACAAATCTTTTCTTGCAGGGTTGTTAGTTGCATTTCCTTTGATCTCAAATACCTGAACCAGGAAAGTTTTTGCCTTATTTCTTCGTGTGAGCTGACTGTCCGATCCCTTTGCTTGGCTAATTTCAAGTCGCAATAAAAATTTTTAAGGCTTGGTGTTTTCCTTGATCTGATTCCTTCAATCATAAGTCATAGAACTCTTACTCCTAGAGAGCCACAGGGTGAACTCATACTTCCACACGAAGTCATTTCACCCCCTTAAAATTTTCTCTTTCCTTTATCTGCTCAGAAGTTTAGAGACAGTAACTTACCTTGATGTTTATTACAAATCAAATATGAGATATGATCCTATCTGAGAGCGAGCTTGGAACGATGCTCAAGTTGTCTCTAATATGATCTGAAAGTCATGAATTTGGGTCATAAAAATAGTCTCTAATTCAGACCTGTATTGTCAGGAGCTTCCTGCACTGAATTAAGCCCTTTTGTCTGCAATCACATCTGAGAGCGAGCCTAGAATAGAGCCAAGTTGCCTCCAATAGACCTGAAGTTATGAATTCGAGTCACAAAAATAGCCTCACCAAAACCTGTATTATCAGCATCTTCATGCACTAGGTTAAGCCCTTTTATCAGTGATTGTACCAAGGGTATAGTTTGCATAGACTTCCATCTTATTAGATCAATTTTGCACTGCAATAATCTATATTAATAGCCAATTTATAGCAATGAACACTAAAAATTCATCAATAATTGTACCTAACTTGAAACAAATGCAGGTGTTTAATCTTTATCCAATCATATGCAAGAATCAAGGAATTGATAAACAGAATAAGGCCATGTTCTGAAGTGAAGGAGTTGATAAAAAGAACAAAGTTCAATGGGGCAGTTTCTGAAACAATACGACAGAGAATACATGAAAATGGCTATGTTAAAGCATGAAGAGACCTTCAAACACCAGGTACACTGCACTTTATAAATTTTTATTCAAATATATTTTCTCAAAAGCCTCAAAATTCCCAATTATGCTTCTTATAACTCATATAGGTCCATGAATTACATCGACTTTATCGAATTCAGAAGATTTTGATGAATGATATGAAGGCAGAACTGAAGAAGCAGCAGGCATCATTCAATTCAGAAAATAAAACATACAAGAACTGCACAGAAAAGAGAAGAGTGAATCAAACACTTGACCTTGAACTAAATGCAGAAGAATATATTGGAAAAGAAAGCAAAGATGGGAATCCAAAAGCTGAAGAAGAGGGAGAACTTGAGCTGACTCTGGCTACTGGAAGCAGGAGGCCGAAGAAAGAAGAAACATCTTTCACTTCAGATTCTGGAGTAAGTTTCTCATGGTCTTCAGCTGATTCAAGTGGTGTGAAATTAAAAGGGAAAGAATGGGGATTGTTTCAGGTGAACAGCTTTCAAAGTGAGAGGAAGAGTTCTTTTGATGTTGAAGAACAAGTGAGGCAGAATAGTATGAATCAGCCACCTTGGCTCATGCAGTGTTTGAGTTTGAACATGACATGATTACCCTTTTTTTATGATCATTTTCAATATAAATATGCTTGTTTAATCTTAGGGATCATATTTTTCTTGAGTGAACAAAAGTAAGTATTGCTATTTGAGATGAAACTAACCTACATATTTATGAGCTAATCTATTGGATCAGTTGAGTTTGAGCTGAGCTTCAACATGTTTTAGAGCTTCAAAATTTTGCTCAAGCTTTTTTTTTCATAATTTTAAAATGTTAATAAAAAATAAATAGAACTAAATGCACACAAGGGAAGAAAATAAGACAGACTAATCATTAAAAGAAAATTTTATCAAACTTCTATAATGTGTTACTTGTTAAATTCAGCTATTTCATTTGTCAAGCATCAAAGAAAATTGGATTCCTTTTTTAATGTTATTAAACTACTAATAAAAGAAGACCATAGAACCCAAAGACTAAATGAAAGATATTTTTTTTTGCAATCAAAGAACATTTAAAACTTATGGCGGGCCTTAGTTATAATTTCATGTCATATTCTACTTAATTTGATAATGAAATATTGATAGCTATGCATGCGATGCTCTAACTTCAAAGCAAAAGCTAAAGATAGATAAAGACTAACTTTATTTGATGTGAAAGTCAACGGCCATAATCTAATGAGAGAATCTTTCAGCAGTTTATACTTCATGATGCTGATAGGTATAGATGCTCTCAAAAATAAATGAAAGCTGTCTCCAATCTAAGCTGGTTGATAGCTTTAATTTTATTTATGAGATCTAAAAGTTGAGATTGATCTAAATAATTTTTTTCCTGATGTCATTTTGATTCTTATAAGCTATAGATATTGAGATAAAGCACAAATCCTGATGACAGAGAGGTGAGACAATGATTGTTGTTTTACAGATAAATACAATGATCTCACTATGCTAAATCCATCAACAAAATAGAAGAAAAATTAATAAGATTGAAAGTGGAACATAGGCATCTTGATGAAGTCATCAAACCTTCAATATTAAATCCAATTTTTTTGAAGCTCGATGTGCTCATCCAAATCAAAAATATTTTATGTAAAATGAAATAGGAAGAAGTAGACCATTTCTGGTCTAGATTCATGAATGATGAAGTTGATAGCCTTAGAAAGAAGCAATGCATAGAAGAAGATTTGACTGGACATTAATAATATATGAGTACTATTAATGTTGCTTTAATAATCCAATTTGAGTACATAGTCCTCACTGAGAAGATTTACCACAATAAGCAAATAATTCTTCTAGGAAGGGCTGCAAGTTCAGCTTTAAAGTTGAAAATCAGTTCAGATAAATTTTGGTTTCTGTTGGCCTCAAATTGCACCGAGAGAAAGAACCTATAAATTATGCTGAATTCTGAGATTATTTAAAATTCAAGCCAACTCCTAATCATACTGAGAGAGAGAGAGAGAGAGAGAGAGAGAGAGAGAGAGAGAGAGAGAGAGAGAGAGAGAGAGAGAGAGAGAGAGAGAGAGAGAGAGATATGTTGATGCGTACATATAAACTTTATATGTTAATTTACTTGAATTATGTGTATTTGTTACGTCCTAGGACATTCACGGTGGAAGAGATAAGGAGCTTAGCGTCTTAGCTTTAAGCGAAGATCCAACACACATACAGATAAAGAGAGAGGGGTGCAACATTCATAAGAGACACCAGAATTTTTACGTGGAAAATCCTTAGAAGAGGAAAAATCACGGGTTGAAAAAAATCCACTAGAGTTTGTAGTTGATTACAAATGAGGCTCTTCCTCGAGGGAAGACCTTAGCTCAATGTAGCAAATATACATCATAACGAGCAAATTACATTATTGGAGTTGGAAGAATCCAATGACATGAGAGTTATTCTCAAGAGAATGTTGGTATGTTCGTTTGGTCATTAAGATAGTGGTCGAAGGGACTGTAGTTGGCTGGCAATGATGGTCGGAGGGACCATAATTGACAAGCGATGGTGGTCGGCGGGCTGTCGGAGGGACCGTAGTCGGCGGGCGATGGTGGTCGGAGGGACTGTATTCGATGGGCGACGGTGGTCGGAGGGACCATAGTCGAGGGGCGACAAAGGTCAGAAAGTTTATAGTCGACAATGCGGGCAACCGTGGTCGGAGGGACCATAGTCGGAGGGTAACCGAGGTCGGAGGGACCATAGTTGGTGACATACGGAGGTCGAAGGGACCATAGTCGGTGGCTGACGGAGGTCAGAGAGACTATAGTCGGCTGGCGATGGTGGTGAAGGGACCATAGTCGGTGGCCGACGGAGGTCAGAGGGACTATAGTCGATTGGCGATGGTGGCGAAGGGACAATAGTTGACTAGAGACGGAGGTCGGAGGGATCGTAGTCGGTTGGAGATGCTGGTCGAAGGGATCGTAATCGGTTGGCGATGATCGTCGGAGAAACCATAGTCGGCGGGCGACGGAGGTCGGAGGGACCCTATTACGACGGTGGTTGGAGGGACCATCGTCGGCGTGCAATGGTGGTCAGAGGGACTGTAGTCGACAAGCGACGATAGTAAGAGTGACCGTAGTCGGTGGGAGATGGTGATCAAAGTGACCGTAGTTGGTGGGAGACTGAGGTAGGAGGGACCGTAGTCGGCGGGCGACGGTGGTCAGATGGACCATAGTCGGTGGGCAATGGTGGTCGGAGTGGTGTATCCAGGGCAGCTGGCTGAGGTCCAACAGTTGTCGGCTGACTAGCAGTGGTCCGACTATGATCAGCGATCGGGTGGTGGCCCGATGATGGTGAGGCAAAAGTCCAGTGGAGATTGGTGGCCAGGAGATGGTCCGACGATCAATTGGAGGTTGGGTGGTGGTCTAGCAACATTTAGAGATCGGGCAGAGGTTCGATGGAGATCAGTGGACGGGCGGTGGTTTGAGGATGGTCGAGCGGAAGTCTGGTGGAGATTGGCGAATGGACGGTGGAGATTGGTGAACGAACGGTGGTCCGGCGGTGGTCTGGCAGTTGTCGGCGGCCAGGCAATGGCCTGATCAACCGACGGAAGTTCGCCTGTGGTGGTGCTTGGGCGGAGCGTTGTGATCCTCGAAGCTTCAGAGCTTTTTTCAATCTCTAGCCCCAGGGTCCAAGTCCCCCTTCGTGTGGAAAGTAGAGGTCTATTTATAGATTTTTGATAGTGGCATGCCCCGTAAATATGGAGAAGATCTTGGGCAAGTTTAGATTGCTCCATTGGACTGCCCATGTTTATCCTATCGATCATAAAGTGTTTATCAAGCATTTCTGAGCCCAAATGATGCTAGAATTAAGCAATCTTGGACTCGTTGGATTCATCTCGTCAAGCGGCTCAATTCGATTATAAGCATGCCTTATTTTGATATCATTCAGTCATCTAATTAATGTTTCAAAACTTTCAAATATACTTTAGTCCCTTGATTTGGACCCATTTGGGCTCCGATTGAACCGATCTTGGTGTTGTTGGGTTCGTCTCCTGGAGATGTTCAATTTGACCATAAGTTTATTGGAATTATAGTTCGGACGGTCCCAATTTTAATTTCAAAAGTTTACAAATTAGACATGCCTCGAGATTTGTGCCCAATCAAGGTAATTTCCGGTGACATATCAATATTAATAAACATAGCGAGCATGTTTAGGTGTATGCATATACCAGAACCTATACAGCAAATTTACACAGAAACCTCTCAGATGACTAACTAGTTTTGAAATTAATTTAAGCTGTTTTGGCTCTAACTCAATTGGATTTAAATAGAAAGAAGTTCTTTAGTGGTCATTAATAAACTCAAGCTGTTTCAGGCTGAATCAGGTTGTTCTTTTCTGTTATCTGTAATAAGTTGGAATCAAATAACATGTCTCAACAAAATTTTACAATTGAAATTTGACTGAAAGATCTTTTCAAACTCACTGTTTAACATATATTACCAAATAAATCAGACTAAATGCTTTGAGTCATACTGTTTTTTTTTTCCAAAGAGTTGAAGATAAGGCTTCAGACTTGGCCTATTTTTTACTATGTTTGATTACATTTTTGTTGAAGAAGAAGGAAATCTCCTAGACCAACTCAAAGCATCCACTGTAACTCTCAAGATAATATGGAAAATGTTTTTATGCTAAATTGGAAAAAAAATACTTCTACTAGAAAAAAGCTCTTCCATATCTGGAAGAGCTTATGGGGAAGTGTTGCAGCAAAAATGCAAGATTGTGAAATGAGAAAGTGCACTGTGCTAAGATTATAGATCATCGTCATCGCCAAAAATCCATATCTTAAAGCAAAGACATGATCCATGCAAAGGCCAACCCCTTTATGAAGACAATCAAGCATTTGCCCCCATTCCAAGACCACTACACTTTCCTATCTTCCACGATCAACCCTCAGCTTATAAAAGAACAAATGATGCAACTTAAAACTCAAGTATTCAATCAAAAAATCTCTTGTTTGGCCACTCCTAAGGGAATTATTTTCAAGATCATTCTTCTTTATTATTTAGATGGTCGATTCATAAACTACTACTCCATGAATTTTATTTTACATGCTGATTAGATGAGTACCCTTGCGTTCTCTTTCATACTCATTTAATATTAATAAGATAAAGCTTACTATTGCACATTAGTGGAGAAACTTAATGGCTAATCCCTTATCTTTGGGAGAAGATTGATGGCTAATCTCGATCCTTGAACTTTCAAGAGTTCAAGATATTGTTTTGCACTTGCATTTTGGTTTGCCTTCGCCATTAACCTAGCTACCATATACAAGATTCCTCTCAGCCCCAAGAATGTACCATATCATCCCCCTCAAGCTTTGTGCATGCCTTTCCCCTCTTTCATGTCCCCTCTCCCTCCACACACGATATTGCCCATTGGAGTTTAGGCTCCCTCCACAACTTGAGCCAATTTGCAAGCCCTACACCACTGTCCTAACTTCCCTCCAAACCTCAGCCCTATTAATACATTCCCCTCTCTCTCAAGCACAACCAAAATCAACTATACTCTGGTGTACAAAAACCCAAAAGTACCAAAACTAATTCACTCCTTTAAATTACCGTCCTCTTGAACAACCTTAAGAATCCAAAAGTGTGTTGAAGTCGAGTTGATAAGCTAAAACCATGTAGAGTAGCACCTATGTGGTTGCATGATACAAAAATTTCATGAAGAGCATCAAATCCACATTGAGCCCATAAAGCAAGAATTCAAAGAGTTGGAGAATAATAATTTATAACTTAAAGTGAAAATTTAATTAATTATATATATATCATCATATTTATTTATAAATAATATACCAAAATTTATTATTTAAATGATATTATATTTTTGTTAAATTTATTTTAATTGAAATATCCTCATTTTATTATGATATAAATCAACAAAGTTTGAGGCTCTTAAAAATGAATAAATAAATCATTTCATAATCTCATGTATCTTCAGTCATTTTAATCACTTGGAATATCTTATTTATGGTCTGCACATCTGAAGGAGATTGAAGAGGGTAACCTTTCATTGAAGGAGTTAAATGAGTGTAATTTATTAAAAGTTTGTGATCATTTCCGAAATAATCACAAATCAGTAGCACAAAAATATGACAAATATGGTCTGATCACCAAGCCCTCTAAAAGAAAAATTTACAAACATACCCACAGTCAATGGTTATTACCTCCTCATCACTATCATTACAAGTATTCACATTAATAAAAATAAAAAAATAAACTTAAGTTTCGTTTGGAACAGCTTTTTTATTGCTTCTTAAAACAGCTTTCTAGCACAAAAATTAAAATTTTTATACTAAAAAACTATTTTAAGAAGCAGTAAGAAAATCATCCCAAATAAAGCCTTAGTGAATGAAAAAATGTCCAAATATTGCTTCCATATTCATACATTAAGCTCCATATCAATAAAAAATTGTTGACTGAGAAGAGGTATTTGAGAGGTAGCTTTAAAGTTACAGTTCTTGGCCTGCATCAACAATGGAGGAATGAAGAATCTCAGCTTTATAGGAAGCATATATTTTCCATGCTCCATTTTCTTGATCTCTAATGGCAAAGTATATGATTCGACTTATTAAAGATTGTATTTTGGCATATATTCATATTAAGTTCCTTTTCTTTCCTTTTAGAGGTAGAATTAGCAAAAGCATTAATAAATATATTAGATGAGCACATCAAAGTTCAAAAAAAAAAAAAAAGCTAGCTAGCTCAAAAAGCTCAAGGTAATCATTTGAATAACAGCAAGAGACAAGAGTATAATTAGTAAATTATTTGTGTAATGCTTCTATGAAGTATCATTTTTTTTCTATGATAAAATTGTTATAAGAAAGTTCTTTATTTTTTTCTACATTTTTATTTTATTTTGGAAGTATTGAATATGGGAAGACTTAAAATATTTTTTTATTCTTCTAATGCATGTCTATAGCACTCGCATGCTAAGGAGAGTAATGTGTTGATGGGATAGTTTCTTCATTAGCTTGAGGCAGGTAGTGAGTGGCGGAATCATAATTCTAAAGAGCATTAGATATAAAGGTAGGTGATCGAGGCAGAACAATGTAAAAACTATTTGCATGCTAATTACTTGGACTTAATATTTCTTGTGGTTGTAACTTTATATAACATATTTAAATTTATAGTTTGCAATAAATAATTTACCCCCTCATGATGTATCATCCCTTGAAAGTCTTTTATTCTGTAGAAGCTATCTTTGTAAAATGTTTGCTTGTAGATGCTACCACCTATGAAAATATCTAGACCTTCAACTACTAAAGTATAAGTTGAAATTGATATTATCGAGAATTTATATAATAAGGTATGAATGTGTCATGATGTTGAAAGCTATTGTAAAGATGTTGTCTTTGAGGAAGTTCTCCTATATTTCCAAAAGAAAATTAAAGCTGTAAGATTATAACTAGCAATTGTATTGCATCTTGCACCCAAATCTTAACTGAGGCCCTTCTATTAAGATTTCTAAGGTTTTTTCCCTTAAATATCCCACCAACATGAGCTTAACTGAGGCAAACCATCAGCATGCCCACTGCACAAGTGAATTACTAGCTCAAATTAAGATTACAAAGGTGCATATGGGTCTCAGGGAAACTATCATTGAACCCTCTACTAATCACACTTCTAACATTGGGAAGTGCAACTCAATACCTATTTCGACCGAGTGTAAGGTCAAACTTACTATCAGTGTTTTTACCAAGCCTTCTTCTTTTGGAGAATTATTGCGCACCCTTCTAATACTAATATAAAAGTTGTCAATTCTTTAGAAGATATATAGGATAGACCCCCCTTGCTGGTGATTTTATCCTCAAATGCTCCTTTCTTGTTAATTTTGAGGAGATAGAGTTGAACGCTTTGGTTGCTTCTTCTTTGTATCATCTTATTATATGCCAATGGTGGTGGCTCCTTGGATGTCTTATCAAATCTTTTCATCTTAATCAAGCCCCATTACATTTTTGTGGGGGCTCCTCATAAATAGTTTTGATTGTTGTTAGTATCTCTAGGACTATAAATGAATTGAGTCAATTCCTATATTGCCTTGTTCAAGTTCCTTTATTTATTTTATTAAAACGACAAGAGTTTTAAGATATTGTTCAATTTACTTTATTAGTTTTCTTATTAATTTCAAGTCATAATTGAGATTTAATCATGCCTAACTAATTATATTTTTGATGTTAATGATTTAAACATGCAGTCTAACTATTAAATATAATTTGATTTATGGATTTTAAAATTGACATAATTCATTAGTATTATTCAAATTGCTAGGCGATATTTAATTATTAATAAGAATATTAAATCTACACAAGATATTTATTTGATATTTTCATTGTACCCATGCCTTTAATAATTTACATGATTTTTAAAGTTATAAGGTATAGAAAAATTGACACATAAGTATAGAATGAACATTAAGTTAATTTGAAAAAAATGATTCTCCTAGAATGTTTTTATCCATTCTATTTCAGACCTTTCTACTTTTTCTCTATAGTTCTATGCTATTGACTAGGTTTGAGACATGCCTTCTATTATTTTCTCCTTTAATAAGTAATCAAATAAATAATTGATTTATTCTTTAAATGAGCATTTTATCGAGTTCTTAAGAAGCTGCTTGTTAAATAAAAAGAGCATATTCACAAACATAAATAAACAAACAAGTCAGTGTTTAGATTTGTTCATTTGTATAATGAGATTTTAATATTTTGTCTAAATTTGTTTAATTATGTGGAGAAATGAACATAAATGAGTCTCATACAGAATATCAAGTTGTCCATTAAGAGTATTTATTCACTTACAATCAAAATACCTCGAAAGAGATAATGTTGATGGTCCTTAAACTTGCGTTGATTTTGATTATTTGGTCAAGTCTAATAATTTATGTTATCATCCTTGGTCTTGTCAAGGAAAATATCTTTAGATGACTTTACTTTGGCTTAGTGCTTGGAGTTTGAAGAAAGGAATGTAGCAAAAATAGGAAATATTTCTGTTGTTGAAGCATAGTTTATCTACAATATAAGATTAGGTATGTTGGCTCTGAAATATTTCTCTTGTTGATTCAAATTTGAGTAATTATCAAATGACTTTTGAACATAATTACCAGCCCTAATTTGGTTATAGACAGAAGCTTTGTTCTAAGTTTTTATATCATGGATCTACTTCTGAGAAAAAAATGCATCTTCTTTCTTGGAAGACTACCTGTCTTCCTACTTATGCTGGAGGCCTTGGGATTCCTGACATCAATTCCATCTCTTTTGCTTTTGGATGCACCTTCATCTGGCATTTTTTCTTATCCAACTCTCTGTTCATTGACTGGTTTAAATTCCACTACATCTCGCCTTGGAAGCCCCCTTCCCCTAGGGCTTCCAAATTTTGGAAGGCTATTTGTGGCATTGCTGATCGTATTAAAGAGAGCATTATTTTTAACATAGAGCGCTTTAACTGCCATCTGGATATGTTTTGGGACCCTTGGGCTAAGGGAAAGGCTATATCTGAGTTCATGCCGCCACCTGATGGTGGTTCACATTTTGTACAGGACTTCATCCATAATGGCCTTTGGAAACTTCCCCTCTATTTCCCTTCCACTGCTACACAACTCATCCTCTCTATTCCTATTCAGGATGAACAGCGGGGGTGTATTGCTTGGGCTGGTAAGGAGAAAACGTGCTTTAAGACATTTAAGAAGTTCTTCTTCTCAGATCTTCCCACCGTTAACTGGAGCAATTATATATGGCACAAACGTTATTCTATTAGATATTCTTCTTTTACATGGCTGGCTGTTGCTAAGGGGCTTAAAACTGCTGATGTCTTACGTAGGAGAAATATTGACATTCATGGAGTTTGCTATTTGTGCTGGAAAGATGAGGAATCTGCTTTGCATCTCTTGTTCCTTTGTGATTTCTCCTTTGATGTGATCTCCACTCTTTTCCCTTGTCTGGGGTGTTTCCTCTTTAGACCTTCTTTGCTCCAGCTTTTCGAATTCTTTGACGACATGCAGGGGAATAATCTGGTTGAGAAGAACTTCTGTTTTCTTGTTATCTGCTGCTCGGTTTACTTTTTGTGGAGGGCAAGAAATGACAGTCGGTATGGGGGAAATTTGTGTTCCTCCCACTCCATCTACAGTAAGATCACCCATGTGATCGCGGCTAAAACTAGATACTGGAAACATAGTATACAATTACAAGAAAAATTTCCTAACTGCTTCCCTGTGCAGTAATTGTTTTGGTTGGCTCTTAATTTTTGGGCAATGATGTGTGGAACCGACTGCATTGTTGGATTTTTTCAGTTTTGTGCCCCTGCCCCTGGATGGCCGTTCATCCTGCCTGCCACCGTTTGGCTGTTTGGCTGTTTGGCTGTTTTGATTTGCAGCTTTCCTATTAAATGGTGCTCTAGCAACCGGGGTGTACTCCTTTTGTTGCTCGATGAGCTCTGTGCTTCTGCTTCTGGGACTGCGTATGACTGGTAGATCTGTTGGATTTCTCGTTCTTTGCCTCTGGTCGGCTGAGCACCCCTTTTTTGGCACATCGAACTGCTGCTTCTATTTTCTGTGATGCTATGGCAACCGGGGCGTGCGGCTTGCAGGCTTTGAGCTGTTATTGCCTTGATTTGTATTGCCTGCTGTGGTCGGTTCTGATTTTTCCTGAGCCTTTTTGTTGTTTTGACCAATTTTTGGCTGATCTTGTGATCTTTCATTTTTGTGCTTGTTTTTCTTGTTTTTTCTTATAGGTTTTTTATTGTTATTTTGTAACCTTTTTTCATCAATATACGGGCTTTGCCCCAAATTTTCCCAAAAAAAAAAAAATTTCTTATGAACTCATAATCATTACCCTTATCACAATACTGGAAGCCAGATTTATGAACTTCCTTTCTCTGTTCATTCTTATCCAGTGAAGCTTTAGATTTTAGTTCTATTTTGAGCACCTTAATTTCATGCTTATGTAAGATATCTCTAATCCCATCAAGTCATTCATGGGAATGACAGACAGCAACATCATAGCCTAATTTAAGGCTCTAGAGAACAACTGGCTTTCTCACTACCTCATAGCTTCTTTAAACATGCTGTTTTTGAAGGCCCTAGGAAACAAATTAATGCCTCTATGGACCTAGGACTGGGAAAAGACAAGTCAACTATAGAACATGTAGACATCTGTTTCACAATTTTTGACTTTGAATAGACCATTCAGAAGCATAATTAATATAATTTAGGCTTCATTTGGGACAGCTCTCTTATTACTTCTTAAAACAATTTTTTTATTAAAAAAATAATAAAAAAGCCATCCCAAATGAAGCCTTAGTCTTCATATAAGAAATTTACTGCATATTGATGCATATTCTATAATCCTTACTGAAAAACTACATGAGAATTTATGGTGGAAAGGCCCACATTACCTTTCCAGCTGATTAGAGATGTTTCTTATGTTTGGTTTGATGTTGATGAAGCAAATTTATTTATATTTCATTCATAAATTTGTTGTAAAATAAACACAAACATGATCTCACTTTACATTGTATTACATAGCAGCAAATTTTGAAGGAATTAGAAAAAAAATTATAGCGATATTGAATATGAAATTTTTGCATGATTTTACTTTACATTGTATTAAGTAGCAGCAAATTTTGATTGAATTAGGGAAAATTATAACGATATTTAACATGAAAATTCAACACTTAGATTCTTCTACAACTATATATATTATAGAAGTTTTGTCCCAATTAACTTTAGGATAAGTACTTTCATCTCATCTCACTTATGTTTCATTTGGACAGTTTTTTTATTGCTTTTTAAATCAGCTTTTCTAATATAAAAATTTATAGTTTAAATTTTTGTTGTACTTATAAGTTACTTTAAAAAGCAGTAAGAATGTTATCCCAAACGAAACCTTAAACACTAATTTCATCTCATCTCACTTAAACAAAACTACAGCACAAGATGACTGAAACTAATTTAGTCATGAATTTGCTGACATATTGACTTAACAAATATGTAGCAGTTTCAAAAACACTGAAGAAAACTATATTCTTACTTTTTACAACATATTAAAAATAAAATAAAATAAAAAATGTAATGATTTGCTAATTTAAACAAGAATCATTGGCAACACAGAAAAAAAAAGTTCAAATGCAGGCCAGCGAATGTAAGGTGTGAGGTGTAAGGTGTAAGGTGTAAGGTGAGAGCTGGAGGTGAGTGAAACAAGTTCACTTTGATGACATCCCAATATGGTTCAACTCAATACAATCATCTTTATATACAAAGGAAACAACCCTTCAAAAAACAGATATGAATCTACCAGAATGCCTTCCTTGTTCTCTCTGCCATTAGATCTAGAGGGAGCTGCACATAATCAAACTTACATAATAATTGCATTGATAATTTGAGAAAAGTGCAGAGAAATAAATCTCACTCGTCATATATATAGCTAGCCTTGGATTCAGCTAAATGCAGACAGCACTTGGTACCAACTTGCTTAAACTCTTCAAAATAGTAACTTTTTCAAGAGATTGAATGTCTCCGGTTTTTTGGAGGTTTCTTCTTTGTTTTCTCACTGAGCTCTTTTACAGTATCTGATCGAATGAAGGGATAAAGCCGGCTGAGCTTTTTCGATACTGAGTTCATGAATGATTTCTTAGGCAATGGTGGTTTATCTGCAGAAGACATTTTGTTTCCAGAAACTGGTTGTCCTGTTTCCTTTATCTGCATTCTCATCTTTACCAGTTCAAGTTTAAGATTATCATTTTCTCTCTTCAACTGTACGAGCTCATCAGCTGAATCATGGAAATTGGTGCTATAACCTGATTTGAGTGATGGGGCAGGAGAATCTCCTCCAATGAAGTTTGAACTAGTAGAATCTCTAATGCGTTGCTGTTCATAGAAAAGAACCTGAACAACAGTTTGAACAGGAAGCCTGTCATTCTGAGCTGCATGCGCACATGCCTCTCTTGATAGTCTCTGGCAATACATCAAGCTACATATCTTTTTCCTCTCGGCTTCAGTTAGTAATTGATGAGCCTGAAAGTTGAAATAGCAACGGTCATTTTGTTAAAATCTTTCTCTCAACAATTTAATTGATATGGAAGAAGATTAATTATCTATCCATTTGCCTAAAGAAGTTACTAGCATAAAACGATCTTGACTACAGAAATTAGGTACTTAAGGCTGGCTTCAACAATATAAGTGGCTCAATGTGAGAATTGTCAGTATAATTGGCTCATTTCTTAAGAAAGATCATGGGGAAATAACCTCTTTTTTGTTGAGAGAAAAGGTTGTACATACATCAATTCTCCCAAAATACAGCTATAATGATGGCTTATGGTGCACCCATTTACTTACTTTAGGGTATTCAAATGGACTGAGTACACCCATAGCTTATAAGTCTGACCCTTTAAAAACCCTAATGAGCTGATACCACTAGGTATGGGTTTAAACAGGTCAGTCTTAATGGGTTGAAGAGCCAATCTAGTAGACTTTTTTTTTTTTTTGAAATTTTCAGTGAGCTTGATAACAAAATCATGCACAGTCATATACACATGCCTCAAGTTTATTTTGATTAAACTAAAACAAAAAAAATCAAATGAGATTCTATATTATTTTTTTACATATTTTATTTAAAAAGCTTTAAATAGGTCTAAATGAGTAGTTTACTAAAGAAGTTACTGAATTCAGTGCACAAACAGGTGCACTGAAAGTTTGTTAATCAAGAAATCAACTCGTGGAATAACATAGTTTTAAGAATTACCTTCAAGTATATATCTATTGCTCTGTACATGTCATCCTCAGTTACCTTTGCTTGTTCTGGAATCAACTCAGCAAAGCTCACAAATTTAGCAATTCCAAGATTGGGATCTGAAGCAATTTCAGCTAAGTAACTCTCCATAAGCCTTCCCACTCGCTCAATATCACCATGAGGTGGAGACAAGTAGTCTTCATCAGTGTTGTATCCCAACCGACTCATATCATTCTCATGTTGAAGGTAGTTTATAAAAATTCTTTGGATCGTATCAATATCAAACAAGATATCACCATCAAAGGAGAAGGAAGGTATCAGAAGATCATCAAGAGCTGCATGTGTTAGTTGCAGGCTTATCCTTTTCTCCAGATCAAGCCTGCAAGCTACTGTTGTTTCCAGATATATAGCTGCTCTTAAGAGCATTGAGAGAAAGCTAACAGATATTGTGTTCGTCTCTGTCGGTAAAAGACTCACAATTGTTTCCAATACCACTCTCTTTTCATGTTCTTGTTTAGGCTCAATCTTCTGTCTTCCTCTCCCAAAAATATCCTGAAGTAAACTGACAAGTTAAATTTGCAGTGGCATGAGGAAATCAGTAAATTAGATTAAGCTAAGAACATTCATATGTTATGATTCATCCATGGATATGCTAGATGAGCTAATTATGTATTTTTCTTCGCAATGATCAATATTGAGCTTAGTGGAACACACATACAAAAATTTATGAGCTTGGTGGAGCCTAACCACACAAAATTTGGATTAGCATTAAAGCTAGCTCATGGACTTTTCGACTCACCAAGTTATTTTTTATATTTTAGGGGATCATATGAATACAGATTTCAATTATGGAAACAAATTTTTGCAATGTAGTAGTAGTGGTAAGATTGCTTACACTACTCTTTCAAATTTTGCATTAAGTGGAGGCTCTTGCACTCCACCAATCATTTGATGCTAGCCTTAGTTCATATATTCAAGTTTCGTGCAATTTGATCCATTAACATACAGGATCATATCATAGTTATTGGGGATATATCTAGATCATAGGTTCTCTGATCTATCAATTAGGGCTCCAACGGAAATTCAATATTTGAATGATAAGGCTATAAGCATCAAGGTCATTTTCTACCCAAAGGCTTAAAGGTTGTAGGAGAAGTGCAACCACTTGATATTTTTACATCCATATATTTTTCATCTATTCTATATTAGGCTAAGGCTTCATTTGGGAATGTCTTCTTACTACTTCTTAAAGCAGCTTTTTAATAAAAAAAATTGAATTTTTGTACTAAAAAGTTGCTTTAAGAAGCAATAAGAAAGCCGTCCCAAATGAAGTCTAAGTCTTCGTTTGGAACAACTTTCTTATTGCTTCTTAAAGTAGCTTTTTAGTTAAAAAATTAATTTTTTTTTACTAGAAATCTGTTTTAAGAAGCAGTAAGAAAGTCATCCCAAATGAAGCTTAAATCTAATACTCCCATGTATCTTAATATATCCAACCCTAAATTATAGGAGATAATTATAGGTATTAGGCAAAATCTAGATAATTACCAGGGGGGACAAGAAGTAGAAAACAAAAAAGAAGACCGACAAATAAAAACACAGAATTGTATAGTTGTTCACACAATTGAAAACTGTGAAATATTGTCTCTGTTATATATTTTATTATAATTTGATTGTTTAGGATTTTAACTCTAATTCATTTGATGCCACACACTCTCTTTATAAAGCAAAAAATAGAGTAGCCGAAGATATAAATGAACTTCATAATGCCCTTATCAAATAACTCATAAATGTTGGATGCTTTTCAAGGCCGGGAGCTAGACTCCCTGCCCCCTTCCAGCCCCCACAACAACCTTAACATAAAGTTCAACCCTTGACAAAAATATGGTTAGCGTGTTCTTTTGGTAAAACAATTAGACTACAGAACTTAACAATAATATATTTCAATGAATATCTTATCAGACAGTAATGAATTACAAGAATGGGAACCCACCAAACCTCGAAGTGAGTTTTGAGCATAGAGCATGATAACTGGTCCAAGGGCTTGCTGTTTGAACCCCCTCGACTTCAAGGCCATAAGAAGCCTTTGAAAGGTGTCAATCCTGAGAACAATTAGCTCCTCTGCCCACCAATCCATAATAGCTCTTGGTTGAGAAACTGAGGAACTCGAGTTTTCATGACTACTATCAGTCTTTGAAGATGTTGAAAATTGACTATTACTGCAAGCCAAATAAGCTATTGCATCAATGCATCTGCTCACTAATTTTACCTTCTCAGCCATGGGAAGATGCTCCTCAGATTTATGAAGAACTGTGACTGAACCTGAAAGGCTAATCAGTACAACTTCTTCTAAATAAGCTTCTGTTCTGCTCAATAGATTTCCAGCTGAAACTTCTTCTGTCATCTCAAGGAACTCAGATGCACATCGAAGCATCGCAATATTTTCAGTGTTGATTTCAAAATTTATTCCATAACAGAACTTGGCAACAAGCTGAAAAGCTTCGGAACCACCAGGAATGTCAGGTAGATCAATGGATGATGTTTTGTCATTGAGTTCAGATAGCAGTTTCTTTATAAATCCACATTTGGATGTGAGAGGAAACTGCAGTTATAGGGTTGTAAGTGTCAAGAAGGGAAGATTTGATTACAAGAAAATTTATAGAAATTTTGATAATAACGAAGATCTTTTTGGGTGGCTGCAGTTTTCTATAAAAATAATTGTAGAATTAGTGAGAGGAAACTAAAGTTTTAAGAAACCGTTGTGAGTGTTATAGATATTTTACTTCTTGAAGAAATTCTAGGTTTGATCATAGGAAGCTATGCAACAGGTATATGAAAAGTATATGAAAAAGTCGCTCCTAATGGACTCTAAAGCTATTATTCTCTCTATTTAATCTGAAAACTTTGTGGTTGAATTGTTGAACAACTTTAGTTGCCAAAAAGAAGAGAATTATCTAGAAATTCTTTATTTTTAATAGAGTTTCTTCTGCAACTTCATATGATTTTAGCTGAGAGGGCGTTGGAGAATTACCTTGTGCAAGGAGAAAGCTGAACCTCCTGCCCGAACATTGATGTCAGTGGGTGTATCTTGTGCAAAAATCCTGCATATTTATATAATACCGTTAACAGTACTGGAGACACAAAATAAGATCAAATAAGAATAATATTAAAATGGACATTTTTCAGAGAATTCAAGGAAATATAGGGAGAATGGAAAGGAAGAAGGTTGATACCAATCGCTTGTCCTCTTCATGGCAGTGGAGAGGAGGTACTGCTTCTTAGAGATAGAAGTGAGTGATGTTGGATCGCCTTGATCAAAACTCAGCATTGTTGTGGTTCCTAAGGCTTATCTATTCTTCTTCTTCTTCTTATTTTTTTATCTTTCCCGTCTCTATCAAGTGGAAAGAACAAAAGTGAGAGAGAGACGGAAGAGTTGGCTTAAGAATCTAAATATGTGATGACGGCTTGACGCTAATTTCCACCAATAACTAATCAAGTTTCCTTTTTTTTTTCTTTCTTATTGGTTCTGCTTTTATTTCTCTTTCAGTTTGTTTGGATGGAGGAGCCTTGCACACGTTGCTGTTCCTCTCAGTACAGACTACGAGTTGCCCAGTAAAGTTGCTCAAATTCTGTAACATGCTGGTTAATTAAAATTAACTTTAAATTAAGCTGGGATTTTTTATCAAACATGATGGAAGGCACCAAAATCCTAGCAAAACTATAAACCACTTGATCTAAATAGAACATTCAGCTCTGATTCTAAAGTTATTTAGCACCAACAAACCCGGCTTACTATTTCAATATTTTATTTAGATCAATGATAACATTATCACCACGAGTTCTTGTTGTAAAAAATATATAAAAGCTGTAAGATAATTGTAATTAGAATATTTATCAAATAAATAGACCGAGTCGTATGAAGCACTGTTCTTAAAGTTAGATTTCAGTTCCTCCCAGGCACAAAGGTACACAACAATCTAACTTCCAGAATTCAACGGACTCTTCGCGGTGATCTGCACTAATCACAGCGGGAAGCAAGAACAATGATGTAGACATTTGCTCTGAATATATGTATGGTGGAGTGAATGATGAAGAGAAAAAATTGATGTTCTTCTTTCATCATAACCAAAAAGATCTTATACAGACCAGAAAAAGAAAATCATTTTGATTACAAACTTTATGATAATTAATTCAAACATTTTCAAATCATGTCATAAAATAGCAATAAGTATTTCCATTACAATAATAATTATTTCCGTTACAACAACAATAAATATTTCAGCTACAACAGTAATAATTGTTTCAATTACAACAATAATAATTATGTCTGTTATAACAGTAATGATTATTTCAGTTACAACAATAATAATTATTTTCGTTATAAATTTTTTCTTTTGAAAAACATAAAATATAACAGGTCTGACCCTTATTTGTGTAAACAAATCTTAATGATTTTTATTTGAACAAGAACATTTGTTAACTGGCATGACAGTGGGGAAAGCTTCACCTTAAATCACAGTGAAAAGCAAAAGAGAATCAGTCGTTCTAGTACAGCAAAAAGCTTATCTGCTTCCCTAAGATTAGCGTTTACTCGTATCTTTCTAAACATTTTAGCCCAGGAAACAAGCCAGCAGCACAATATCATTGTACTATGAGACCAAATCTGGTTCATCATAGAATAGTTTTGAACCTAGAAGAGCTGGAGGAATGAAATGGGCTGTCTTCCGGACACTGAAAAGATAGCAGTGGAACCCATCTGATCTGGCAAGCCATTTCATTATTGCAGTGCTGAGCACCTAGCTAGACTTCACCGGATAGCCACAGTTTTCACATGTTCTTCGATTCTGATCAGCAGACTCTGAAACCCCTTATTTTCTTTCAGAAATCAAACAATATAACCAAAATCAAATAACAGTGATTTCTCTCCTGATGCAATCAAGCCACAGATGTACAATCATAAAATGTTATTTTATTTTAATTAATTAAGATAGTAAGAGGCAACAGTCATATGAAAGAAATCAGGTGATGATAGCGGCAATTATTGATGATGATAAACAACAATGATCATCATAAAATGTATAGACTTCATTAACTCTTTCAACACTTGAATCTCTTTTACATAAAAAATTAGACACTCTTAATAGTTCTTTGAATGAATCTGAAACACTCCGTATAACTGTTTATGTTGATCCTTATGATCATAGATCATTTATCTAGACTTTAAGTATCTTAATAATATCATCAAATGATCTTAATCTCGTTGGATTCATCTCGTCGAGCTGCTCGATCTGAATGTTATCACACAAGATATGTAGACCGTCTAATCCTTTCATTAACATCCTAAAGCTTCCAAATACTTCATTCGCACTCAGATTCGATCACTTGTCGTGCTTATAATATCATAATTTGGATGGTTAAATATTTTTAATTCAGATATTGCCTCAATATTCTTGCTGATGAAATGAAATTTTTAGATAAAAATAAATATATATAATACAGTTATCTTGTCTTGTTGTTATATATTTAATTCTTGGTTGAATGGCTATCATGCCAACGACGTAGCCTACAGAAAAATTGTATTATCTACATAATGGTTACGTCGCCCGGCCATCAAGTCAAGCAGCATAATAGACAACTTCAATCGATGATACTTTGTCGCATGCAAATTCATGCAAGCTGTTATGTGTGATCATTCTATCGTCGCTTGTAATATGGAAAATACCCAAAATTAACGGTGGCTTTAATCAATATCAATTAGGCATAATCACAATTTTAATCGCTGCAAATGAGGCTTAACTATGGGTTTAAAGACAATAGGTTTATATGTAGACAATAGGTTAAGCTTTGATTATAACTATGGCCTCATTGGGATAGTTATCTTTATGTTTTATAAAGTTTTCGTAGAAAAAAATAATTATTTAAGACTTTGTTTGGGACGGTTTCCTTATTGCTTCTTAAAGCAGCTTTTTATTTAATTTTTATATTAAAAAGCTGCTTTAAGAAGCAATAAGGAAGCCGTCCCAAACGAAGCCTAAAAGTATTGTAAAAAATAGTTTTCTAATATTTTTTTTGAAAGCTGTGAAAAAGTTGTAGTTAAATAGTAATCGTGATTGCGGTCTGAAAACAAAGCAATACGGAAACTGTTCCAAATGGAACCTATATAGATAACATGCTATTACTGCTATTTTATGATAGTTTTTAAATAATTTAATAGCAATTGAAATCACTATTATGCTAATTATAAACCATTTAAACAACCCATTGTAATGGCTCTTAATACAAAGGTCCACTCTTCGAGCTCTAACACTTTTTTCTTTTGGAAGAAGAAATTTTAGAATTAGGATAAGAGCTATTTGGTTTGCTCAAAAAATGAATGCAGAGTAAAAAAAATACAGTAAAAGGAATGTAATATATTTAAAATATTTGAAGTTATTTGGATGAATATAAAATAAATGCAAGTACTTATTTCTTTTTATTTGGCTTGAAGTAAAATGAATGTAATGGCGAGCTTAATAATGGCGGCAAATGAATATTGGTGCAACGGGCGATGCGTGGCGGTGTAGGACCAATAATTGAGGCGGGTGGAGGCCGGTGGTTGGTGGCAGCAATGGTTGGAGGGAGTTGTGACCGGTGGCAGAAATGCAAATTTAAACCCAATGAAATTAAAATAGATGATGAATTCCAAATATTTTAAAATTTTGATTGAAACCAAATATTAATATTTTCAAAAATTCTATGTTTTAAATAATTTATTTATCGCAATAGAGAGTGCTTCATGTTTTAACTTTGTTTGAAAATCCAACACATAAATAAAATTAAGTTTCAAGAGACTAGAATTTTTTACATTAAAATTTAAAAAAAAAAAAAAAAACTTACAAGGTTTAGTCCAATTGAAATGATCTATTATATAAGTAAGATTATGAAAGTATGTTCTTCGCTCTAATTGGAGAAGACAAGATTATAAAGTTATGAATAATAATTTGGTCTCTTGTATCCATAAAAGGATTATTGGAGAAGTAGTAGAAGGTGATGACAGCTGTTAAGAGATAACAATCGGGCAATGAAGGTAGGACAACAATGTTAAGGAGATGGTGATCAGGCAATGATAATTGGGTGACGAAGGTCAAGAGATGGTGATTGGATGATGGTATCAAATGATGAAGGTTGGAGGATGGTGATCGGGTAATGATGGCCGGGTGATGACAATTGTTAATGGTAGTCGTTAGGTTAACCACAAATAGGGCTCCATAATCCTTTATACATCCCATCTTTCTCCAAATTCAAATCAAAGTCTAAGATCTCTTTTATGTAAAGAATGAGAGTTTATTTGTAATTTTTTAAGTGATATTTTAATAATTTTATCCAAAATCCAAAAACACTCTATCAAATCGCTAGTATTGATTGCTTTGATCATATATTGTGCTTCTAACATTTAAGTGTCTTAATAGTGTCAAAATTGAAAATGCTCATTAGATTCCTCTTATGTAGATGTTTATTTTTACTAAAAACATGAAAGATTCAAAGATCATTTGATCTTTCAATTAATATCATAAAGCTTCTAACCATACTGTAAGTGCTTCATTTGGATTTATTTGGAGTGGATGTGATCACTTTTAATATCCTTAGATTTATCTTATCAAGATATTTAGTTCATCTATAAATTTGTTGGAATTAAAGTTAGATAGTTCTAAATTTAATTTTAAAATTCGTTACTCAAAGATAACATTGAGATTAATATTTTTGAACGTCGAAGTACGTGTCATCTGAAAATATATATTGAGTTGGAAAAAATTATGATGCAAAATTATAATTTTAAGAAAATTATAATGCGTGATTACTCTATGTACAATAACGTGGACCTCCTACTGAAGTTGTAAATTTAATAAAATATCATTAATCGTAATTTCACTATTATCAGAAGTTTGTATATCAATTGAAATAAAAATTATTTAAAAAATTTGCTCCAAACTTTTTAAATTTATTCAAAATTGATTGCAGAGATATTCTTGATCACAAAAATATAAAAATTGAGTCTATAATATCAAAAAATGATCCAATGAACACCAAAAATACTAAAAAGTACCATCACCGTTGCCACTATCACTTGGTAGTAGACATAAGGCTTAGTGATGCGCACAAGAGGGTCGTACAAACTTGAATAATTATTTGTCTTTTTATTAATGGTCCCCATTTTTTTATTTTTTTAAATGAAAAAATAAAATGTTTGTAAGATTAAATAAATACATTAAATAGTGAAATCATTGCCAAAAATTTTGCAAATAACTCCAAATTTTTTTTTAAAAATTTTGCAACAAAAATTTTTGTATCTCCTCTACTCCCTATCAAGTATAAATTCCCTAATAGATGTGGGGAAGAACTTGTGCAAACCAAGTTCTTCTTTTGTAAGCTTCAATTCTTTCTCTTAAAAGAGGCTTGATGAGATGATGGTTCAGATCCTTTAACCATCATCACCCTCATATTATCCTCCGATCATAATCATCTTATTATGTTCCTCTATCAACTGTCATCCAACAATAATCCTCTGACCACCCTAGCCTAGCTATGGACATCCAATCACCAACACCCTTCGACCCTTGCCACCTTACTATGATCTTACGGCCATCGTCGCTCGCATACTACTCTATAAACACTGTCGCCTGACAATTGTCTTCAAATTTTGCATACTTATAGTCAAATCATATGGCTCGATGAGATAAATTCAACAAGCCCAAGATCATTGGATTTTGATATTACTAAAGCACTTGAATGCTAGTTGGATGATCTATAATCAAAGGATTCAATATGAGCCATCTAATAATGTCATAAAAAATTGGCTAAATTTATCAAAATGCTACTTCCCAAATATAATAAATGACCTTATTTCTTCACATGAAATGGACCTAAACTTGACTTTAGAGAGAACTTGGATATCTAAAAAAACTCTAGAGCTCTAGTTAATGTTTGGTGTCGACAACTACCACCAACCACCATCAATGCTTGATTGTCACCATCGCTCGATCATCATAATTCATTCATCATTATTAGATCGTTATTATCTAACTACCATTTCAGACCATCATCACCAAACTATCGATACTCTACCATTGTCATCCAAACATTATTGCTTTACCAACACCATCTAATTGTTACATCTCCAACATTCTCTCTCACATCCACAAAATTACAAACTTGTGTTATATTCTTTATAATTTTGTCTTCTCCAATTGAGAGGAATAACAAACTCTTATAAATTATATATAAAGCGAATCATTTCATCCTAGTCATGCCTCTTATTTTTTCCTTTTACATTTTTTCATGTAAAAATTATGATGTCTATTGTATTTTTTTTATTTATGTGTGTTTGTTAGATCTTCGTGAAAGCTAACATATAAAAATTCTATCTCTATTATAGTGAACTTTCTAGCATGCAATAGATCTCAAGAGTTCTTTTTTTATATATAAATTAGTCCAAAAAGTAGTTATCAACAAATTAGGATTCAATCAACAGATGAATAAAAACTACTTATAAAACTTTTAGTTAACTCTACAAATGGTTGGTGATGCCATTTAAACGTTCACATACCCCTAACACATTTAATAAGGCCTTAGATAAGTCTTTGAATCCCTTAAGAAAGAATAGGTGCACATCAACCGAGAGAAGTATTTTGTTTTATAAATTGAGGTGATTTTCTTTGGATTCATTCTTTTCACCACTGGAATCAAACCTGTCTATCCTAATGTTCAAGCTATCATAGATTGATCCTCACCCAAGAGTTTCATTAAAGTGTAAAGTTTTCATAGTCTTATTACTTTCTATAGAAGATTAATTAAGGTCTTTAGTATCTTACCCTAATCAATAGTATTCTAGAACTAGCTAAATTTTCTTTGATCCCTACAACATAAAAAGCCTTATACCATATTACTATTTTGATTGCATATAACCTCATCTCTAGACAGCCTAGTTTTTCAAAAGCTTTCAGAGTAATCTATTTTTTTTTAAATTAGAATTGGTGCTATCTAATTAAATCAAAATATCATATGGTATCATTTTTAGTGATAAATTGAATGAGGCGAAGCAACGATATTTAGCCTATAAAAGATAATTTTATACTGTTATCAAATCTTTAAGAAAATGGTAACATTATCTTCTATATAAAGAGTTTATTCTTAACCGAGGCTATTACACCCTCAATTTTATCAATACCAATAAAAATTAAGTCATAGACATATCAAATGGATCAAATTCCAACAGGACCATTCTCTTAAACTCAAATATAAACTCGGAGTCAAAAACAAATACATTGATGCCTTATCTAGGGCAACTTTGACCATCACTGTTCTAAAACTTAAAATTTTATAATTTGAATGAATACCTAGATAAACCTTTGAGCATACAAGCAACATTCTCTTTAATCAATGGATACTTGAATCGAGGAAAATATCTCTATTCATAAAACTTCACCAAGGGAACTTATTTCCGAATAACATTATGGGGGAATAGTTGGATATTTTAGAAATGATAAAATTATTTATTTAATAAAAAAGTCACTTTTTTTACCTTCACATAAACAAGATGTTCAAAAACCGACAGCTCAATGTTTGACCTATAAATAAGACAAAGCCAACAAATAAAATTCTCATCAATATATTGTCTTACACATTCCCTATAAGCCTTGGGAAGATCCCTCTATGAATTTTATTTTAGGATTATTCCGAGCAGCTTAAGGTCATGATGACATATTTTCATGCTCCAAAACCATTGACATATCTCACATTGCTAAGTTATTTTTTAAGAAAATTATGCATTTATATGGCCTGTCTTTGACCATTATGTTTGATCGATATGTTAGATATATTTTATATTTTTGAAAGAATTTGTAGAAATTATTAGTAAAAATTTTAAAACTTTTCTTTGCTTTTCACCATCAATATGAATGACAAATTGATATAGTAAACTTTAGTAAACCTGTTGCGATGACTTATAGACAAAAGTTTAGAAAATTGAGACTTATATTTATCCATCTCTAAATTTAAATACAATTTTATGATTTCTAGAACAACCAAGGCCTCACCATTCGAAATAATATATAGCTAGATCCCCAGATGATCTATAGTCAACTTCCCATCCCATATATTATTTGATTATGTTTCTTTATTTGCTAAAGATTTTTAAAGCAAATGAATCATCCACTTGCAAATGACACATAACTGACATGTTCTAGTTTCGAGATCATCATCCCTCAACTCAACTGGTATTGGATTTCAACTCTATGAAGCAGATTTTAACTAAGGCTTTGTTTGGGGCGGCTTTCTTACTGCTTCTTAAAATAGTTTTTTAGTACAAAAATTAAATTTTTTGTACTAAAAAACTGCTTTAAGAAGCAATAAGAAAGCCGTCCCAAACGAAGCCTAAGCCTGAGGGAGTTGCTCATCAAGTGAATAATTCAAATCAGCTGACAAGACCCAATATAACTATATAAGAGTAAGAATAAAGGCCCATGCTAACAAAAGTTCATAAATAAGAGTGTGTTTCATAGCCCATGTCATGGCCCAATGATAAAATTCTTTAAATATAATTTTATTTGTATATATTTTAAAATTTTAAAATGGTCTTGGAATCATTTATGGTTAGCCATCTTAGTAAAGGAGCATAAAAATTGAAAATCTTTAATGGCAGAAATCTCATCCTTCATTATCTGGCTAATCCATCTCCCTTTTCACCAAAAAATTTCTCTATAATGAGGAAGCTCATTTTTTTTTATTATAAATAGGATATACTATTTAATAAAATCTCAAGTGTTGAGTGAAATCATTTTAGTGCATGGTGCTTCTTCTTCGCTGGTGACTTGATGGCTTTTAAGGATGTCTTTTCTTTGATGAGATAATATAGTTATTGTTTTTTTTTTTAGTTTAGTTTCTCATCACTTTCAAACACCTATTCCCAAAACTTCCTAACATCTTTCCCATGTCATAAGCTTCCTCTAAGATCAACCACCACCCAACCCATGCCTCACAACCACAAACCCACCTATAACTATTGACTAAACTAAGCTAGGGTAGGGCCTAATGATTTTTCCTCCTCCTCGCCACCTACTTAAAGTCCATCAAATCTCAACATTTAATCAAAAGTATTGGTTTACATACCAAGCTAACTTTTCTAAATCATTTCTAACCATTTATATCACCTCATATTCAATCATTAAAGCGATCTATCAAATCCACCCAAATTAGTCCAAAATGGACTAGTCTTGGAATTCCCACCACTATTCCCCTTCAAATCTCTCATCATTCCACTATAAACTCTAGAACACTTTCTTAGATACTAACCTGGACACAGATCCATAACCTTTCCTTGCTAGTCTTCCTACCAAAAGGGCAACCATCACTATTAATAAGCCTCAAAGTTGGGTTACTTCATTGATTGAGGGCCGAGTTGCATGAAGAAAATGTTTAGATTAAAAAATAATAATAAATGATGAACAACACGAAAAATTTAAATATTTAAACTAATTAGCCTACATCTACTATGTGTGTGTGTGTGTGTGTGTGTGTGTGTGTGTGAGAGAGAGAGAGAGAGAGAGAGAGAGAGAGAGAGAGAGAGAGAGAGAGAGAGAGGGTAAAGGCTTTAATATGATGGAGAAAGAAAGAAGATGAAGAGTATGAGCTCTTAGGATCTCTCTATTCTTGGAATCTTTTCATTACAATGAAATGAGTTAAATCTTAACAAGTATAAATGCATAATCCATAATTTGGAGTCCTTATTAGAGGCCAAAATGGAGATATTTATAGTAGAAGTATTAGTGTGAAGTGGTTGAAGCGTAAGGGACATGCAAATCACATGCAAACAATCCCACAGAGGCAGAGATTGTGATGCACACAACAAGATGAGAGGCATCCATGCACCAAGTGGGATCCTGTTAACAATCAAACGACAAGAAATATGAGAGTTGTGGCTAACACGTTCAAATAGTACATAAGTAATAGATCATTGTTCCCTTTTAGAGTGGGCATAACACAAATTATCTTATTGGAGCATAAAGATCAAGATTCATATGCCAAAAAATGTAGCACATATGTTACTTTGTACTTGAAATGGCCATTTATATTATTGATCTAACTAGGGGGTTGTATGCATATAATAGCCAAAACAAGTCTTTCATGATTCATAGAGTGAATTCATTTGAGGAGTGAATCTATTAAGAGTGGAGAAAATTGGACTAATATGTTGGGAGATGATTTAGTTGTTTTTTTTTGTTTTTTGGATAAAACCCACAAAGGGGCCTATATGTTAAAATAAAAAAAGGATTACAAGTACTTGAAGAATAATCAGCTCTCTAAAAATATAACATTTAAAGCAAAACCTATGAGCCAATGATTCAATCTAATACAAGAAAAAAGCAATGAAAGCAGCAAAAACAAGAAATTTCACCAAGAGAACCAAAGAGCCACCCAAAAGAGGGACCTCAGGAGGAAGGCAAGAGAAACATAACAACAACAATTAGCCCCAGCCAATAGAAATAGCAAAAGGCCACAACAACATGCAAAAAATAAGGAACAAGCAAAAAAAAGGAAAAGGAAACACCAAGCCTCCAACAACCAACATGAACAAGGAGCAACCATCCACAACCAACCACGGCACACAATCTGCCTCAGCCAAAAAGTCACAAAGATGACAACCACCCCTCCACCAAAGAGAGACGAACAAAACAGGAAAGCCCCAATAGCCCAAACAGACAGGAAATACAAAGCTAGAAAATTAAAATCCACGAACACGAGGTTTAGTTTTATTCTTTTTTTTTTTCCTTCCAAACTTTCCAGAAAACCCCTTAGCATTCACTTTAACAACATTTAGATTACAATCATCAGTCAGATAATTAGATAAATCAACATGTGTTCCCTCAGAGCCCTAGTCTTCGCTAGATTGAGAACAAATCCAATCTGCTTGGCCAACATGAATGTCAACCAAGAAATCCCCACCACTCAAAGCAGTAGCATCAACGTTAGAAATAGGAGTAGGAGGTAAGCCAATTAAGGGAACTTTATCAAAAACCACCAAACCATTATAAACAGCCAAAGTCGCATTGAAAGAACTAGGAGGAGATACATTCCCTATAGGCCTCACATCCACATCAATAGTGAGGTCATTCATATTATTGTGCTCATCCTGAAAAAATCATAGCTTTCAATTAAGACGTCTTAGCTAACTGATTGCTAAGACTACATGAAATAGGAATAAGCAAAGCATTATCAGCCATAGGCTTGTTACCACCCTCACAAACCACAGGGGTGATAGTTGGAAAGATAGGATTCAAAGAATTCTCAACCACATTATTCAAGTTATCCAAAGCATTAACAGTATCAATGCTAGTATCCCCATTAATCACTAACTCAATAACTGGTGGAACAGAAGTCAAAGTATTGATAACTATATTATCCAAAGTTTTCATAACACCAGTTGTATTCCCATCAGTGATAATAGGATTAGCATCATTGGCAGTATCAATCACCGAGACAAAGGATGGCTGGGGGCGACAATCACCCTTCGAATTCTTGAGAGATTTATAGAGAACACAAAAGGGAGGGAAAACCTTCATCTTGATATGTTGTATGTACCCAATTTTTTCAGGACCTAGCCACACTCTATCGGAATAGTGTTTGATAATGCAAGCTCAACCAAAACATGTGCAACCGAAGGCCGAGAGCTTATAAAGGTAGCATTTTTTATTTTTAATGGACGACCAAACAAAGATCCCAGACCGTGAAGGATACCGGGGGGGGAGAAGAGATGTGGCCGCAAGTTTAGAAATGAGATCCAAATGGGGATAATAGGAGATTCCACACCAATGTCAAATAAAGGTGACCATTTGGTCAATTTCATATAACAGTTGTTAACAAAGTAAGATATGTGGGAAAAAACTCTACTATAGCCCAGATCATTCACTAACTTAATCAATACATGTGAAGGATTCAAAAGAGTAACCGAAAAATCGCCACTGAGCTTGAGATTGAAAAAGAACTTTCAGATAGAATCAAGACTAGAACGGTGATTAGGAAATTTGCCAACCAACGCATATTCAAGAGGTGCCGCAAGAGCAAGGATCTCCTCCTCCGAGATCCATAATGAAGGTAAACCACATAAGGTAATATATTTCCAAGAGATTCTGGTTTGAGTCTTACGTATGTGATATATATGTTATTTTATCTTGATTAATCTAAATGTCTTGTTGCGGGCTAGAATATACATGGTGATAGAGTTAGAATTTTTCGTCTTAGCATTACATGAATATCCAGCTCACACACTGAGGACACAAGATTTTTACGTGGAAAATCCTAGAAAAGGGAAAAACCACGGGGCCTGGCCCACTTGAAATGATTCAACTAGAACTTGAGTAGGTTATAGTGGGCTGACTCGCCTCCAAGGGCGATCAGATTACAAGTATCAACCGTAGGGTTGAAGTTGGGGGTATGTAAAAGTCTGAAGTCACACTGGCGAAACTTCGGGGTCACTCAGAGATCTGGCAGAATTCTGGGCCCTAGGTGGTGGTCTGGTAGAACTCAGGGGGTCAGGCGGTGGTCCGACAGAGTTGAGGACGTCATGTGGTGGTCCAGCGGAGCCCAGGGCGTCAGGCTGTGGTCCGACAGAGCTCAGGGCGTCAGGCAGTGGTTTGGCAGAGCTCAGTGCGTCAGGCGGTGGTCCAGCGGAGCTCAGGCCCTCAGGTGGTGGTCCGGCGGAGCTCAGGGTGTCAGGTTGTGGTCCGGCGGAACTCCGGCAGTGGTCGAGGAGGAGCAAGGAGGCAAGAGCGATCTCCGATCTCTCTCTTTTCTCCTCAGGATTAGGTGCCCCTTTCCAAGAGGAGAGGGGCTCTATTTATAGATTTCTGAAAGTGGCATGGCCCGTAAATAGGTGGAAGAACAAGGGTAAATGGGGAGTGGTTCGTATGGACGGCTGATGTTGAATCTCTGGATCGCAGACCGTTCAATGGGCATTTGAAGGTCTTAGAGATATCAGAATTTGGCAATCTTGGGCTTGTTGGATTCGTCTCGTCGAGTTCGTATTTCCGATTGGGTTGAGTTTGGTTTCGTCGGGTTCGTATTTCCGAGACGTTCAATTCGACTATAAGTTCGCCGAAATCGGAGTTTGGATGGTCCCAATTTTAATTTCGAAAGTTTTCAACTTGATTTTGCCTCGAGATTTGTGCCCGATCATGATAATTTTTTGATGATGTATCATGTCTCAAAAAAAAAAATCCAATCATTTATTGACATTCCTATACGTGCGTTTCAATTAGAACCAAACTAAGTGGAATTAGGAGTCTTCTCGAATCCGACCTTGAATCGAGTTGGTGAGGGGTTTTCGGGCCTAAATGGCTTTGCATCGACGTCATAGAAGCTTCCTCTAAATTTGGTCAGGATCCAGTCCAAAATTTTCAATTTCTACTGGTCATTAAAATAATAAAAAAAAACTCTTGAGATGGCAATAACTGTTAAAAGCCGAGAAAATCCGACTCCGTGGTTTGCTCCGATTCCAACGCACCTGCGATGTCTTGAGATGGCCAATGCACCTGCGATGTCACCCACGCTTTTGCCCCGCTCGTGCTAGCGATGGCCGTGCTATACGCGCTGCTCTCACCTCTTCCCTCCTCCACCGCCATCCATTTATTATAGCATCTCCATCCATACCTGCAATTATATCGAAATCGACATCAATCATAGTTTCAGCTTTATCGAAGCTACTGTATCTATCGCAATCCATTTGCTCTGATCACTGAGATCCAGAAGTCGCCCGCAATGTCCAAAGCCCGTGTCTACGCCGATATCAACGTGCTCCGTCAAAAGGATTACTGGGACTACGAATCTTTCATCGTGCAGTGGGGGTAACTTTGCGTAACCCTATGCCCAATTGCCTCTTTCTTTGGGATCTATACTTGATTTGGCTTATGCTTTTGGGGTTTGTTTGAGGGTTCAATTTGCCGATAGATGGAAGTTCGCCCGACTTTATGGTTTTGTTCTCGTTTCTATCCTGTTTGTAATCTGTGCCTTATGTTCCCGCTAGTACTCCTAGGTGAATTTTTTTGTTAATATTTAGTTTCATTCAATTCTAGTGATCAGCTGGTTATCCGAGGTGGTTCCCATGATTTTGATGGGAGTTACGGAAAAAACAACCTGACCAATATGGGTCCGGCAATGGTTAAATCACTTTTCTTGCTTCCTATGAATGTTCGACATCACGATCGCTCTTTCAAGTGAAATTTTTTTAAGATGAAGGCATTGGAGTGGTCAACTTTGGCAAGACATATTTTAGATATTTGATTGTATATGTAGAAAGTAGAATCTAATGATTTGAGGCTTCAAGTTTATGCAGCTTGGGTGTCATTTCATTATAGGAAGGGTTGATCTGAATCATCTGTCATCTCATTACATTCTGAATTCAAAGGATGATTGTGTATTTGTGTTGATGAGCATGACCATGAAGTTGATTTTTTGTTTGGTTATTGTGACTCATATATAGTCATATTTGTGCAATCTGCAATGAGAATGAAGCTTTAACTTTGAAGAGACAGTTTACATAAGTTGGTAGCTTAATTAGGTTTCAGAAATGTGATTCCTGGAAATAAGTAGGCTGTAGGTCTCTTATTTTAGATGCAAGATGCTATCTTGGCCATGGAACTTTTGTTCTTCTAATTCTTGGAATATTGGATAGAATTTCCAGCTTCAGTCCGGGTTTGATTTTCAGATTTTCTAAAACTTAGACATAGAAGCCTATAACTATTGGGAGCTCTGCAAAATTGTACTTTTGACATGCACGAAAATTTCAAAAGCTATTTATTAATTTTTTTATATAATTGATCATTCATTTTTTTTTTCTTACTTGTTGAAGTTTTTTCAAGATATGGTTAACCTTCTTAGTTCTATGTCCGTCATAGTGTATCTGTGCTTCATTCATTTATGTCTTATAGCCTGTAATAAATCCGTGTTGGGGAAATGGGTACGTTGTTTTATGCAGTGCTCGGATTATTTTAAAAAAGAAAGAAAAAAGAGGCTCTTGGATTGTTGATGATTTCCATTTTTTTGTCAATTACTGGAAAAAAAGGGGATTGCTAACTAAGTTTAACTTTGTGCAATTTGAAATATAGAGAGATTAAGCTTTCCAATGTTATTTGTTTAGCTTCACGTAAAACCCCTTTAGAATATTCAAATGGATATCTGATACGTCTAGACTGGTCCAGCCGGCCACATACAGCAGGTGGAAGCCTGCAGTGCAGCAGGTTCCAAATCCCGCCCCCTTGGGTGTGGGGTCCATTGCCTAGGGAAGAGAGAAGGGGGGATGTTTAGTCCTTTTGGGTTATTTTTATGTTTTGCTTTAAATAGGAGTTTTGGTTTAAGGTTAGCGTATCTTGAATATTGCTGAATTTTCTATTTGGTGCTTGGCGTCTTGGGCTGTAGCAGTGTCTAGAGATTTTAGAGAGATAGATCCTCCTCTCGAATAGAGGATCACTTGTATCTTGTTATTTTCCTTCCGTTTCCATCGTTTCTACAATAGAATTACTGTTCTTCCTGGTTTGGAGGGAGATTTTGGGTGACTTTTTGCTGTTTTCTTCCGATATTGATAGGTTTCAGTGAATTCTTCAAGCGTTACCTATCAAATTGGTATCAGAGCAGTTTTTGGGACTGTTTTTGGGCTATTTTGTGAAAACGGCGGCTGATTTTTGTCTGAAGAGGGACTGTTTTGCTGTTTTTGAGGCCAATATCTTGATTTTTGAGTCCAACAAAAATCTGGGTATCGATGGAGGCCAAAAAAGTGGACGTGTTGGAAGAACATCTTGAGGGGGAGATGAGCCAAATGAAAGCAACGAGGGAGGATAGAATTTTCTGCATGGAAGGCAAAGTTTCAAATCTTCATGAGATGATGAAGAAGATACTGGACAATCAAAATCAAATGGCGGCATTGGAAGCAAGAGGTCTGGTAGAGAGAAATACGAATTCTGAAATTCGTAAGAGTGAAAACAATGTGGAGATCATAGAGGAGAGTGGTGGAAGGAATGGAGATAGGCGTGTTTATGTGGGGCATGAACCAAGGGGTGTTGATTGGGAAAGAAAAGAGGGGGATTATGGTAGGAGGGGTGCTGATTTGAAAGGAAGGAGGGGAGAAAGTGAAGATGGGTATGAGTATGAGCGTGGAAGGGAGAATCGGGACATTTGGGGAGGACCAAATACTTGGGGAATGGGATATTATGTAGGAATCAGGGGAAATGGGGGAGATCCGAAGGTCTGGAAGCTGAAGATGCCCATGTTTGAAGGGGGGATGCACATGGGTGGATCTACAAAGTAGAGAGATATTTCATTGTCAATGTGTTGACGAAAGAGGAGAAATTGACGGTAGCTGGCTTATATTTTTAAGGGAAGGCGTTGGCTTGGTACTAGTGGAGAGATATGAGGAGGCCCATACGGAGTTGGAGAAAGTTCAAGGAATGCTCATTGGAATGTTTTCGAACCGGCAGGGGAGGGGACTTCTATGAGCAGTTCTTTACACTAGTACAGGAAGACTCGGTAGAATATTATCGTGAGAGATTTGAGTACCCGGCGAGTCGATTGGATCGATTATCGGAGGCTGTTCTGGAGCAAAATTTATGAAGGGACTCAAATCAAAATTCGATCAGCAATGAGGGTCATGAGGCCTCGTGACTTGGGAGAGGCTATGGAGCTGACACAACTGGTGGAGGATCAGAAGTACCAGTAGAGAGGAGCCATAGACAGCAATTCAGGAGGCTCTTACAGGATGACTACCACTCTCTTAGCACCCAGGGGGCCCGCATTAGGCAACATTCGGGAGAAGCCAGAAGGAGGAAGTGGGGGGAACTTCAAAAGATTGACGGAGAGGGAGATGCAGGAGAAGAGGGCGAATGGACTATGCTTCAGATGTGATGAGAAGTATACTTCAGGGCACAGGTGCATGGACCAAACTCTTCAAGTTCTCACTGTCTGTGATGACGAGGAAACTGAGGAGGGAGATAAGATTGAGACAGGGAGAGATGAGGAGGACAAGCTGCATCTGGATATGGCAGATGTCTCCCTGAACTCAGTAGTAGGATTCACTCCGAGTCATACCATAAAGGTAAAGGGGAAAATATTAGACAACGAGGTGGTGATGTTGATTAACAGTGGGGCTACTCATAATTTCATCTCCAATTAGGTCGTGGACTAATTAGGGGTGACCTGGTGGATACAGGGTGTTATTGAGTGATGATGAGTACAGGGAGCGTGAAGATGGGCCAAGGGATATGTCGGGGAGTAGTGTTGACCATATAGAGGGTTCTGGTGAGGGAGTATTTTCTCCCATTAGAGTTAGGGAACACTGACGTCATCATGGGAATGAAGTGGCTGCAGACCTTGGGGGACACTAAGGTCAATTGGGGAGCATTGATGATGGAGATGATGGTAGAAGAGAGAAAGGTAGTGATCAGGGGAGATGCAGGGCTCTCTAAAGCCATGATATCACTTAAAATCATGGTGAGGAGCATACAGGAGGTGGGGGAAGGATATTTGGTAGAGCTACGTAGGCTGGAGGGGATCAGATTAGAGGAGTGTGGGAACATTCCTCTTTCATTACAACCATTAATTCCTCAGTTCAGTGAGATTTTTCAGCCACCTCAGGGATTGCCACCGCTAAGGGAGCAGGAGCATGCTATCACCTTGAGGGAATATGTGTCACCTATCAGTGTCAGACCCTACTGCTATCCTCAATTTTAGAAGGATAAAATTGAGAAGTTGATCAGAGAGATGCTGGCAGCAAGGATTATCAGGCCCAATGTGAGTTCTTTTTCTAGCACTGTGTTACTTGTTAAGAAAAAGGATGGGAGCTGGAGGTTCTGCATGGACTGCATGGCGATGAATAAGGAAACTGTGCCAGACAAGTTTCCTATTCAATGATAAATGATTGGATGAGCTGAGTGAGGCAGTTATTTTCACCAAAATAGATTTGAAGTCAGGGTACCATTAGATCAGAATGAAAAGGGAGGATGTGCCTAAGACTGCTTTTAAAACTCATGAGGGGCATTATAAATTCCTAGTGATGCCTTTTGGCCTCACTAATGCCCCAGCCACTTTCCAGTCCCTCATGAACAAGGTTTTTTGATCCTATCTCAGGCGATTTGTGCTGGTATTTTTTTGATGATATTGTATTTTACAGCAGGTCAGATGGGGAGCATTGGGAGCACTTGAGGAAGGTTTTAGAGGTGTTACAGCAGCATCAGCTGAGGGCTAATCTGAAGAAATATTGCCTTGCCCATGCCAATGTGGAGTATTTGAGATATGTAGTCTCTCATGAGGGTGTAGCTGTGGATCAAGCCAAAATTGAGGCTATGTTGGGATGGCCACTGTCTAAGAATCTCAGGGAGCTAAGGGGATTTCTAGGGCTGACTGGCTATCACAGGAGGTTGGTGAAGGGCTATAGCACCATCGCATGGCCATTGACAGAAAAATTGAAGAAGGATGGTTTCTTGTGGGGGGAGGTGGCCACAACATCTTTTGAGAGATTGAAGAAGGCCATGACCATCGTGCCGGTCTTGGCCCTACCAGATTTCACTCAGGTCTTCATAGTGGAGATAGATGCCTCAAAGTATGGATTTAGAGCAGTACTCATGTAGAGTCATTGACCCATCGCCTACTTTAGCCAGATGTTGATAGTTAGAGCCAGGTTGAAGTCAATCTATGAGAGAGAGTTGATGACTATTGTGCTAACCATCCAGAAGTGACGACCCTACTTGTTGGGTCGACATTTCATTGTTAGGACGGACCAGCGGAGCCTGAAGTATTTGTTGAAGCAGAGGATAGTGACAGAGGAGCACCAGAGATGGCTGTCAAAGTTATTAGGATATGACTTTGGAATCCAGTATAGGCCGGGGATAGAGAACAAGATAGCGGATGCCTTGTCCAAATGTATGGGGGAGTTACAGATGATAGCAGTGTCGATACCACTGATGTTGGATTATAGGGCCATTAAGGAGGAGAGTGCACGGGATGAGGAGTTGGGGAGAATTAGGGTAAATTTATTGAAGGATGGGAGTAGCCACCCGGGTTATTCTTTAGAAGGGGAAAGGCTTCTGTACTAGGGGAGATTTGTGATGCCTAGGACATCAGTCCATATTCCACACCTGCTCTAGGAGTTTCATGGGAGCGTTGTTGGGGGTCATTCAGGGGTGCAGAAGACATACATTAGACTAGCCTCAGAATTGTACTGGAAGGGGATACACAAGAATGTGGAGGAGTTGGTAGCCAGATGTGAGATTTGTCAGAGAAATAAGTACATGGTCATGGCTCCAAGCGAATTACTGTAGCCCTTAGCTCTACCAGATCGGGTGTGGGAGGAGGTATCCATGGACTTCATCGATGGATTACCCCGATCGGAAGGGTTCACAATGATTTTAGTGGTAGTAAACAAACTAAGCAAGTATGCTCATTTTATTCCCTTATGACTCCCCTACACGGCAGTGATAGTGGCATCAGCTTTCATCAAGGAGGTGGTCAGACTGCATGGGATACCATAGTCTATAGTATTCGACAGGGATAAGGTATTCCTCAGTCACTATTGAAGGGAGTTATTCAGGCTACATGGGATAGTACTGAAGAGGAGCACCGCCTACCACCCTCAGAGAGATGAGTAGATAGAGGTGGTCAATAGGAGCTTGGAGACATACCTACGATGCTTCGTGTCGGAGACACTTCGGCTATGGGCCAAGTGGTTAGCATGGGCAGAGTACTAGTACAACACTTCATATCATTCGACTTCTCAGATGACCCCATTCAAAGTGTTGTGCGGATGTGATCCACCTCACCTAGTGCATTTTGGGCATAGTAGCTCCTCGATTTCTTCTGTAGAGGAGTATTTGGAGGAGAGGGACAGGGTGTTGGAAGAATTGAAGAGGCATCTGTTGAGGGCTCAACAAATTATGAAGAAACAAGCGGATGGGCATAGGAAGGACATTCAGTTTGAAGCAGGGGATAGGGTGTTCTTGAAGCTTTGACCTTACAGACAGAGGACGGTTGCTAACAGGAGGAACGAGAAGTTGGATTCAAGATATTTTGGTCCTAATGAGATATTAGAGAAAATTGTAGCAGTGGTGTATCGTTTGAGGTTGCCCCCCACCGCCATCATACATCCTGTATTTCATGTATGATAGTTGAGGAGAGCTGTAGGGGATCACACAGTGAGTTCAGAGTTGCCAACAACATTGACTAAAGATTTGGAAATGGTATTGGAATGCCTTGAGCTACAAGGGGTGCGCCAGGAAGAAGAAGGGATAAAGGAGGTGTTGATCAAGTGGATGGACCTTCCAAATTGTGATGCTATATGGGAGCCTTACGAGAGGGTGCAACATCAATTCCCGTCTTTCCACCTTGAGGACAAGGTTGTTCTTTAGGAGAGGAGTATTGATACGCCTAGACCAGTCCAAGGAGGGACCCGTCCAGCCAACCCAACCCTTGGGCTAGCTCATCACATACTATAGGCGGAAGCCTACAGTGACGCAGGCTCCAAATCCCGCCCCCTTGGGGGTGTGGTCCACTGCCTAGGGAAGAGAGAGAGAGAGAGAGAGAGAGAGAGAGAGAGAGAGAGAGAGAGAGAGAGAGAGAGAGAGGGGTGTTGTTTAGTCCTTTTGGGTTATTTTTATGTTTTTGCCATAAATAGGAGTTTTGGTTTAAGGTTAGGGCATCTTGAATATTGCTGAATTTTCTGTTTGGTGCTTGGCGTCTTGGACTCTAGCGGCGTCTAGAGATTTTGGAGAGATAGATCCTCCTCTCAAATAGAGGATCATTTGTATCTTGTTATTTTCCTTTCATTTCCATCGTTTCTACAAGAGAATTACTGTTTTTCCTAGTTTGGAGGGAGATTTTGGGTGACTTTTCGCTGTTTTCTTCCGATATTGATAGGTTTCATGTGAATTCTTCAAGCGTTACCTATCAATATCTGGTGAAACTACTAAGATGAGTTGCTAAATGACTTCAGTAGAGAGAGTATATTAGTAACATATATGGAAAATACAACAAAACTAGAGACTTGGGTGGGAAAGAGATAGAAATAATGTGAAATGAATGACTAAGTAATATAATACCAGATGAAACACTTGACAAGAATGAACAAATAACAATAATTAATTAAGCCTAACACAAAATAGTTGGTATAAGGCTAGTTTGAATGATGATTATGATGATCACATAAAAGCTTAGTAGGCAATTCGTAATATGTTTGTTTTCATAATTTTTTTGCATAGAAGCTTTCATTTAGAGTAGCTACTAAAAAAATCATTTAGCTACATCTTCTCATAGAACATGTTGGTTTAGTATTTAGCTACTTGAAAGTTCATTTTTACATAAAGGAGGGTATAATTTGCATGATTCGGTGAATATTGTTGTTGTTATACTATGTTTATCAAAGCTACTTTTGGTATAATTCATGATAGCTCGAGTTTGGTTCTATTTTTTTTTTGTTATGCAGGGATCAGGATGATTATGAGGTTGTTAGGAAAGTTGGAAGAGGTAAATATAGCGAGGTCTTTGAAGGCATTAATGTTTCCAATGATGAGCGCTGCGTCATTAAAATCCTTAAACCTGTCAAGAAAAAGAAGGTACTGTCTGCTGATATTAATGCAGATCATATTTATGTTATGGACTCCTACAAACTGAACCAATATTCCACTATTTGAATTTATATCTATTTCAATTTATTTTTGCATGATGGGAACTTCCTTTCAAGTTGCTTATTTGTAACTGTAGAAGCAGATGTCTACCAGTTAGCGAAATTCAACAACATCATGGAAATTAGAATTTTGCTGCATTGTGTTAAACTTACCTAGTTTAATAAACATATAAATTGTTAATCTGATACCCCCTTGTCACCATCGTCTGAACAATTTACTAATAGATAAGAAACTTCTGCTGCTTTTTTATTTGTTAATGGTAGAAACCATCTTTAAGTACCAAACCATCCAATACGAGTAGTTAATTGAATCACGCATAACTTAAACCAATCATTATTCAAAATGCTAATTTTTTTTGTCGGCTTCCACTGAAAGATTTCATTTTCCTTGTAAGCTGGCCAAGTTGTTTACTTTCACCGTCATACATTTCGTGGCAGAGTGGACGTCATAATTTGTGTTGTGGTTATTCCAATGAGAAAGTTTCAAGAGATAAACAACACAAGCTTATCTTATATAAAGTCTTTTTTTGCAGATGCAAAAGTAATTCACTTGAACGTTGGTATAAACATAAAAATTAATAGGAACTATGGCCTGTCTACTCCTCGGTGAGGGAGTTTAGTTTTTGGGCATAAATTTCAATTATATAGTCTTTTATTTGCAAATGCAACAGTACTTCACTTGAAATTGTTATAAACTTCAAAATTAATAGGAACTATGGCGTGCATCCTGTAATTAGTAATCCATATTTTTTTTTTCTATAAGGATGTACAATTTTTGGGCATAAATTTCAATTGTAATAATTTTAGTTAAGTATGTTGGCCTCAAGGACAGAAGCAGGCTACTGAATGCAGCTACATAACTGATGTGGATTTGAGCTTGCTGCTCAGTGATGTTAATGACATTGTGAATGTCATCGAAGAAAAACTCTTTATTCAATGTGTTTTCTATTGTGAACGAACTTGATCAATGCCACCCCTCCTATAACAGTATAAAGGCTCAAAACTTAAACATGCAAATATCATCTTATCATACTTGCTAAACATTTATGTAATGATAATCTGTAATATTTATTATTATAACATGTTCTTGTTATTGAGAATATATATTTTATTGTATTTTTTTATTGCTCTATTCTCTTACCTTTATGTAAACATGTTTGAACTTTGCTTGAATCAAGTAAATAGAATGTTACTCTATGATTTCTATCACTGTCTGCCCACTCCAAATTTTCAATCACTTTCTTGAATTGATGATTAAATTTGATTGCTTAATTATTTTTTGTTGCCTATTTTGCAGATAAAGAGGGAGATTAAAATACTTCAAAATCTTTGTGGTGGTCCCAATATTGTAAAGCTTCTTGATATTGTCAGAGACCAGCATTCTAAAACTCCTAGCCTGATATTTGAATATGTGAACAGCACAGATTTCAAAATCTTGTATCCGACGCTGACAGATTATGACATACGCTACTATATTTATGAGCTGCTTAAGGTTTTCTCTCAGCCTTTTTATTTAATCGAGGCCATTATGTTTTTAATGTATTCCTATTGTAAGGACAATGATTAATAACTCTCTCTCTAAATAAGAATCTTTCCAAATGAAACGAAGGTATTCTTAAAATCTGATGACATTTCACTTCATGTATTGCATATGTTATCATCTTAAGATAGGTTATTGGTATATGTTTTATTTGGACAGTAGGTTTAAGTTTCTAAAGTAATTTCTGATTTTTGTGACTTAATTAGACTTAAAAAAACATTGCTTTTTTGGAATAAAGATACTCCAATGTTGCATTGCGCCCGATAGCACCAAAGTGCATGCTGAATAATTTAACAGAAGGTTCTTAAGTGGGTCTTTGGCCTTTATTACCTTAGCATTGACGGCTTTAGACAATCCTTAAATATTGGCTCAAAACATTTCAACAGTACTTTTTGTTATTGATCTTGGAAAATATCAGCTAGTTTAGCTGAAGTAACTAGGTCCTACTGTTGTGCTCACATCTTGCGGTGAAACCAATAATACATTCAGAAATACCTAAAGAGTATCATCCAATCTCTCCCCCAAACAAAACAACGAGTAAATTGGCTTGCGGAATTGGCATTGTTCGCTCGGGGAAATTGATATCTGTATATTTCTTTAAAAGCTTTAGTCAACCTCTAAATAAGCCAATGAATCTGTCTTCACCGTAATTCTACCTCTAGCAATTGCTAGGCTTTTATTCCTATATATTATATTTGTATTATTTTGCAGCAGCTTATTGCTTTAAAGAATCAAATGCCATTATTTTAATTTTTTTGGTTTGTAAAATATTTTATCACAAGTTGTCTTTTAATTTGATTATACTTTGTATTACTATAAATCTAAATGACAAAGCTGTATATAAAATTGCACAAACTACAGAGAATGCTGAAGCAAATCACTATCTAATGAGTTATAAGTGAAATTGAAGCCAACTTAATTCATGATTTTTCATGTGGGTAATGGAACCAATATTAGGTAAGTGAATGTTGATCAAAATAACCTAATTCTACAAATTTTAGATCTTAATCCATGGAAGACAGAAGAAATTGCATGCTGCTGTCAGATTGCTAATTAACATATTGTAATTATCTAGGGCACTTTTTTCTGCATACAAATTTTATATGTTGTTCTTATAAGCAAGGTGGCTCCTCATCTTCTTCTAGAAAATAAATTTCAGTTACATATGTTTATTAAGTGTAGTTTTGGCATTGATGTTTTTTTCTTAATATTCTGTTTTATTTTTCAACATTTATGGTTGTAGGCATTAGATTACTGCCATTCACAAGGAATCATGCACCGAGATGTTAAGCCTCACAATGTTATGATAGATCATGAGCTTCGAAAACTGCGCTTGATAGACTGGGGTCTTGCTGAATTCTATCACCCCGGAAAGGAGTACAATGTTCGTGTAGCTTCGAGGTAAATGCATTGTTTGTATTGATCACATTGGTGCATCCCTTTGCTGTTTCCTTTTGCACTTTAGATGTTTCTTTCTAAGCTATTTGAAATGTTCAACAATATAAGAAGGGTTTTCCTGTTGTTTTTTGTAAATGTCTTTGGATCATCCGTAATATGTGTTGCAGCATCTTTAATTCCAAGTAAAATGCTTACGGTAATGATGATGATAATTCCAAAAAGAATGCTTATGATAATTATGATGACTAGAAAGTTCCATATCACAGATCTAGTAGCTTGTCCGTTTGTATCTTAGTAGCTATTTTGGTTATTTATCATAAGAATATATGTTTGGACCCAAAATTTTCCTTAGGCAATGCTGGAATTCACTCATAAGAATGACCAACAAGAGAGATGTAGAGAAATAAGCTCTAAGATTTCTTATTGTATTGCCAAAAAGTATAAGATTTATTGCAATGATTGCATGTGTCCCGGGCTTGTTCTCTGATCCCTTTTGTATAGGTGGAGACCCCACTCCTTATTTATAGGCAGGGTTGAGGCATAAGTTTATAGGAAAGATTGCATTTATGGCAAATAAATTACATGGCTAGCCTTCATAAATACTTGCTACAAAATGAATATTATTAGCCTGTAACCATTTAATTTCATTAAATGTACATGGTGATTTCCTAATAAGGAATTAATCCTCATGAAGTTTTCAACTGACTTCACCAAGGTATACTAAGGTTGTAAGTGAGCCGAGCGGCTCTAACTCGTCTTGTTAACAATATAATGAGGCGAGCTTACAGAGCCACGAGTTCGAGCTTGAGCCTATACTTGAGCTCATATATTATAAAAGCTCGAGCTCAACCTTGCCTGACTCATAAGCTTGTTGAGTCGTTTGATTAATTTAAAATATATTTAAAAAATAATTTTAAATTTGCACTATATAATATATTTTAACTTTTTAAAATTATCTCTATATAATTTCATTATTTTATTTGTATATTAAAAGTAAAAATTCCTTAAAAAATTGAAAATTTTAATTTAAAACTTAGAAATCGAGCTCAACAATCGAGTTAAGCTCGATCTTTCCAAACAAGCTCAAGCCTAAAAGTTTTTTAACGAGTCAAATTTGAGATGAGTAAGAATTAAATAAGCTCAGTTTGGTTGGGTAGATACTTGTGGGCTCCGAAAATTTGCACCCCGGCCTCTCTGCGGCCCGTTTCTATTTTTCAGATCGTCGAGGAGAGTTTTTACATTTATGTTCCGAGGCAAATTTTCAGAAGGCAGATTGGCTTTTTAATAAAGCATTACCCAGATATTTATCCCTCATTTTGCAAGGACTTTATGATCTGAGTTCAGGTTTTCTATAGGCGCAAGCTCCTATAGTTAATTACCCCTCTCGATAACGAGGCAGAACTTTCGATTGAGGCTAGTCATCAAACATATGCATAGTATCCGGTGTATAGTAGCAGCATGATTTTAGGTATTTGAAAATTTAATATTTAAAATTAGAAATTTATCACTGTACTTAAAGCGAATGGTTGGGGGAGTGATGATAGACTTGACCAAGATCCCATGGTTCTGTCTTCCCAGGTCATCTTGATCCCTGGTCTACTTAGTCAGAGGAGGTAGTCGACCCAACCTGACAGAATGATCTTTGTCGGTAGCCATGAGTTGCTTCGTCCAAAGGTATCTTGTAGACTTAGGGTGAATATTTATCTAAAGAGACATTTGAATTCACCTTAGCTAACAGATGGCTTTCTGCCCTATTGGTCATATCCTATTGATTCATTACTTAATGATTTAACGCCGTGGAGGAACATACGGGCTCTAACTATGATCGTAATTTAATGGTGTCATTTAGCGGTAAAACCACCCGGTCAGTGGGTCCCGGTCATAATCGTTTACCTATGGTGTCATTTGGCGGCGAAACCACCAGTTAGAAGACATGTACCATGTCCTTACTGGCAAGAGACGGATTGAGAATGAATCCTAGCGATATTCCAGACCAGACATTTGCTCTTTGTTAGCTGAAGTGATTTTTAGATTTGTCAACCTTGGCAAATTATTGTGAATGGTGTACAAGTATTTTTGCATGATGCATTTTGTGACATCATTTCACATAGAAGGATTGGGCTGCAACTTAGGCTCATTTCTTGACCAGCCCAGCATCCTCAGACATCACGTATGTACAACACGCTCGTCGGGGCCCATGTGGGTGTATGCATTTGCATGTATTTTGCATGATGCATTTTGTGTATTACAACATGTATATGCATAATATAAATGCATCATTGCACATTTCAGTGTGTGGGGGGTATTTTGTGATTAGCAGTTGTGCAAATGACCATCGTTGACGAGCATGCAAAGTCTCATTTTGGAATCTCAAAATGTCTTCTGTTCATTTGTATGAGTGTTGCGGATTCAGTGGCGTGGCGTTACACTTCATTCATTGCGCATTGGCAGTGTAGTTTAGCTCTCTTCCTCTTCTGCATGTTGCATTTTCCTTCAGTATTTAGCTTGCGGGAGTATACTTCAGCCTGTAAACAAGCTGTGCGGTGCATCATGGATCTCCTACCTGTCTCATGCAAGTAAGATGGTATCTGATATGACGACCTGATTATGCAAATTTGCCACCTTAGTTTACCAATGGCTTGCAGTGTTTACTATGAATTCCCTACTTCTACTTACAAGTGAATTGTAGCATTGTGCTGAATGTCATTTGCTGCTTTATATAGGTAGATTGATGTATTTGCCTGACAATTGCTTATTGTTGACTGTAAGGATGATCAAGCATCTACTGCACATTATTCGTCATCACCCATAGATGGACTATTGTATGCATGTTGAGTCTCCTTCATTTGCTTGTGGATACTTGCACTTGTCGCAGTCCTTCTGCAGCATATCTATTATCATTGCTTACACGTGAATTTATGTGTTCATTTGTAAGCTGATACTGATTGTTGGGTAAGTCGTGTTCATTGTAGATTTCCCCACATACGTTCATCAGCAACTTATTACGCTCATTGTATGTTTACTTTCAAGGTTTATAAGGAGTTGCCATGTTTATTCACAAGCAGGCTGACATTGATTGAAGGGATGTTATAGTATTTGTCGCATGTCTATTGTTTCCATGCTCTGTTGTGTAAATTACAGGTTCTTTGTCATCCTTGAAGGTGATCTGCAGCATGCATAATGAACCTTACAATGTTGCTTGTTGATATTTGCATTCCAATTGGCATGATGGCTTTCAACATTTATTGAAAATTTCATGCTATTGATTGTAAGCACATTGTATATTTTTCATTTGATATTTGCCTCGCAAGTTGTATTTAGAGTTTTGTCCATCGCAAGTCCACTATTCATGTTCATAGGCGTATTATATATTTCATTGCAATTCTCTTATACACACCCGTAGGTGAATTGTCGCATTTATTGTATATTCCTTATAACTGCCCGTAGGTGGACTATACGTTGCAAGTCTCTTGGTCGTTAGCGAGCTATCATGTTCATTACATGTCCTCTGCTAGCGTTCATTTTCAAGCTGATATATTCACTACAGGTCCCTTGTTTACTCATTTATATTCAATTTGAATCAAGTTATATCTTCGTATTCATTTTCGAGCTGATATATTCACTACAGGTCCCCTATTTACCATTTATGTTCAATTTGAATCAAGTTATATCTTCGTATTGTAAATTTTCATTTGATTACATCTTTAATTCAAGTATGCATTTAAGTCCAGTTCCCTGTAATTTGTTCAAGCCCAGGTTCTCTGTCAGTTCAAATTTCGGCAGCCTCTTGGCGTCTCCTTTGGGAGCTCGGCCTTCCCTACCATGCTATGAGAGCGCGTAGGGTAGGCATAGTTTAAAATTGCGCAATTAGAGGCACGCCTCTGTGCAATTTATCTACCTGGCGCCTCATTGCTTAAGCAATTTCAGGTCCAGAAGAGGCGTACGCCTCGGTGAGCTTGAGGCGCACCTCAGAGGCGCAATTGTGCAATTTTGGGAGAGGCGTACGCCTCAAGATTACGGGTATTTTAATAGAGGAACCAATCCTACCACAAGCAGACCCGCCTGGATGAAGCCGCAGTTCGCCTAGTTCGCACGATCCGCCTCCGCCTGGGGACTCTCGGCCGATTTTTCTCCACCACTCCCACCGGCGCCGCCTCTCATCGGTGTGGTATATCTGTCCGATACAACACTGATACGTGTCGTACCGAATAGAAGTTGCCCCTCACAATAAAAACTACTTTTAAAATAAAAATTTGTTCCGGAGGCGCTGCCCCTTTACCCCATGACCTGACCAGTCAGGTCGAACCCTGGCAGGGGGCAGCGCCCCCTGGGACCCCCGTCATATCTGCCCCTTAAATAACAATCTTTTCTTATGTGCTATTACATTTAAAATATATGCAATTAACAACATACTAATCATTCTTATTGAACAGGGAAGAGAAAAGTGGGTAGGATTGAGGATGATGAAGATTTGGCATTCATAGATTCAATTGGAGATGAAGATGCCTCCACTGAAGACCCATTTAGTGATGGGACATGATTGGATTTTAGACGTTCTTTCTTATTTGTACTTTGGGAGTTCTGATAGACTTCAATTTATAGTTTTGTATTTTGAATTATACTATGAGATGCATATATTGCATCTATTTTATTGTTTTTCACTAAGTTCACTTCTCATTTAGATGTTTTAATTGTATCATAGGCTCTTACTGTTTTTTACCTGCTAGAATTCTTAAATTCGCATTTATGCAATTCTTTGTCCTTGAGGCTTACGCCTCACAACGCCTCGAGGCTTACGCCTCGCCTCACGGATAAAAAATGCCTTGAGGCTTATTTACGCAATTTTAAACTTTGAGGGTAGGTGTCCGGTGACACCGCGGTCGTAGTCTTCAATCCCACCACGACACGAGAGCGTGTAGGGGTCTTCGAGGTACCTGTGTAAAAGACTTGCAATTTTTCTTGCAAGCACTATAGCTCATATACGAGTACTTAAGATTGTTCTCATCATGATACGAGAGTGCTTAAAGGCCTACCCGTCTCGCTGCAAGCGTCGCACTGGGTTCCTTCTCACTATGCTACGAGAGTATGTAGGGTGGTCCCTTGGCGCGCCGCGAGCGCCAAAAGTGGGGTTTTGAGACTTTTTGAAGTTAAGAGGCATTATACCTTGGCGATAGGAGGTCGACGGCGATGTCGGTGTCGAAGGCATAAAGATCGAGGCACAAAAGCAAAAGAATTTTTCTCGTCTATTTTTTTTTCTTTTTTTCTTATAAACTAATAATAATAATAGAAAGGGAAAGGGAGTGCTTAGAGAGGGATTTTCTCTTTGTTTAAGAGGATGAAGTGTATAATGGGCTGCAAAGTGGGCTTGAGCTATGGAAGGGCTCTTTTTGGGTTGGATTCAAGTGTGAAGGAATTGTTTGGGCCGAATGAATTCAGTAGGTGGGATGTTGGAGGGGTTGTTGTGGGCTGTAGGTGGGCTTGGGCTATTGTTTGGGTGTAAAGGAGCTGTTGGCGGTGAAATGGATTGATTGGTGGGTTGTTTGAGTGGAGGAATATGCTGAATAGTAGAAGAGAGAATAAGAAGTGGGTGTAGGGGCTTGCTGTGGTTCAGATAGGAATAGAGATTCAAGTGGAGCCTCATTGGAGGAGTTAGCATAGTGAGGGCTGGATTTCGAACAACAAGCAAAAAGAGGCTAGAAATTGAGGTTGCTGCAGTGGAGTGGAGCTGACTGAAGGTTAATCGGAGGGTTAGGGTGTTGGAGTCGGATTGGCCAGGCTGCTAAAGTCTTCAATCAAGCAAATTAGTTTGGCGGGATCGGGCGTTGGCTGGAAGGTTTGATTCAGGCTTCAGGGATCGAACAGGGCATGTGTTGGGAACGAAAGTGCTAGACTAGCTCGGTCGCAAATTTGGAGTCCGGGTATTTCGGCTGGGTGGAAGTTTTCGGCCTAGGGAGTGGATGGATGGATCGAGTGTGAGGCTGGACGAGTGAAGCAGTTGAAGGCGACTGGAGCAGGGTTGGCGGGTAGAAGTGTCGGAGCAGAAAGGTGTTTAGGGTGTTGGCTTCGGTGCAGGCCTTGTGAAATGGATGCTGTCGACGGGTGTCCGACTGTGTGTGTGTGGGAGATCGGACTCATGAAAGGGGTTGAAGGCGTTTTGCGGTTGGGAGATGTGTTCGGCACGATCAGGCTTTGTTTAGGGCTTCTCGGCTATGGAGATCGGCTGGAGGTTTGGAGATCGGATGTGGAGGATTCGACAGCAGGAGTTGCGATTGGCTGGAGTTCAGTGGTGTGCGATTGGATCGACAAAATCGAGTGGCTGGAGGAGGTTCGACGTGCAGGGAAAACAGAGAAATGAATGAGGTTCGTTCTCCTCTCGTTTTAACAACGAATCCAGAGAGATTGTCAAGGCGAGCTGAGCAGAAATCCCGCGAGGAGACGCGAAGCAGTTCCGACAATGGGATTTACGGGGGATTTCAGCTAGATATACAGGATTTCTTCGACAGATATGAGGTTAGATTTTGATTATTTTAATTTATTAATTATTATTATTATTATTAAACGCCAAAAATGAAATAGAGATTTTTTCTTAATTTTCGTGCCTTTTCTCGAAATTCATCGTTGTCTCAAAACTCGCGAATTTGCCCGCGTGATTTTTATTTGGTAGAATTACAGTCCATCTTAGGTATTTTCGATATTCTGAACGCAATGGCTAAGTCTGTTTTGCGGTCGGGTGTCGTTTAGGCATTGTTGCACGTCAATTTTAGGTATTGGTTGTCAATTTCAACCGTTTTCTATCCGATTTGTCTGAAAATGAGAGAAAATAAAATGATCATCAATATTCATAAGTGAATTTGTCGACTCAAAGTAATCAACTTGGTTAGCGATATCCATTTTTTCTTTATACAAATCCAAGTGTGAAATTTTAAATTTTGTTGAAGGCTATACCTTAACAATTTCTCATCAGAATGCATTCGCCAGGTGTGGTCGATGCATCTCGGCCCTTTGAAGTGGGGTGGTCTCACTCTCAGCACTAGTCTTCACACACACACACACACACACACACACATATATATATATATGATTAATTTTTCATTTCCCATGCGTCTCGATTTACATGTAGCCTCATGCCTAGACAAATTTTGAATTTCAACTTGTGCGATAACTCATAAAATATGGTGTCCATTCTAGGTAATTTCACATTACGGACAGGTTAGCATAGTTCTTTTTGCAAACAAAGGACGTTCGGGACTTCGCAAAGCGTCACACTCATAGTTTAGCATTTTCGATCACGTTTGCTTGAAGCAAATGTAGGGGTCTTTCTTTGGTAATTTAATCGTTTAAAACATAATGTCTGTTTCGCAAATAGATGTCCTTTGAATGATTTTGCACGATGTTGCGTCCGTAGAACGCCATTTTTCGCCTTTGTTCGTTTGAGTTGCATACGAGTAGTTCATCTTGGATAAATTTGACATCTTGGGTGAATCGATGTCATATGTTTCAAGGATTAAAATTACGCAATTGGATATTGAGACGTTTTTTGTCCGTGAGGCAAGGCGTAAGCTTCAAAATTAAAACATTACTTGAAGTAAAAATAAAAGTTAAAAGTATTTTTTAATTTAATAATCAAATAATATGTTAAAGGATGATATATTAACTTTCTATTGAACTATGAAGTAACAAATAGACATAAATATAAAACAAAAAATATACAAAATGTAAAGTGACAAATGATAAATTGTATGAAATATAATTGAAATACAAACACCACAAGAGCAAAACAACATAAAATATAAGAATTATATAAAAGTATCATATAACATCAAGTTCAACTCCAAATTCTTTCTTTCCCGATTGCTTGCTCACTGCATTTAATTCCTAAAGAAAGCTGAAATTGTATGGAAACAACTCAGAAATCATTTGTACTATCATCATTGAGGGGGTGTTCATTTGAGTCATTGTCATACAAATTGCTCTCTCCTTTGTCTCATTATGTGAATTATAATGACTCCCATTATATTTCTTCTTCATCTATTTCAGTCATTTTCCTCATCCATAAATATTTGTCATCAACATAAAAATGAGATTATCATAAATGGAAGACGTTTGAATAGTTTTGCGCAACAGTGTGTTTGTACACTGTCGTCTTCATCGTGCTCATCAACCGTGGAATACGTACACAGGTCAACAGACGAGTTCAGGTTTCAGTTGTTTCAAGCTTGAGAAGAGTTGAGCACCGCATTTTTAACTTGATTAATCTAATCTGGTTAATCATGAGTGTACAATATACTAATTTTGTTTTGAAAGTTGTTGTGTTTGCAAGAAATGATGGCAATTGAAAAAGTTCCCTTTTGTACAGATATTTTAAGGGACCTGAACTCCTTGTTGATTTGCAAGATTACGACTACTCGCTGGACTTGTGGAGCCTTGGTTGCATGTTTGCTTCAATGGTGAGTGACATTTCGGTTTGTAACCAATTTAATTTAAAGATGCTTGAAGTTCCGCAATCACTCTTATGTTTATTTTATGGCTTGTGAAGGATTTCTCCACTACAAGTTAGTGAGGCAATTTTCTACTGTTTGCTTGCAGATATTTCACAAGGATCCATTTTTCTATGGACATGACAATCATGACCAGCTTGTCAAAATTGCCAAGGTAGCAACCAATTTCAACATGAAGCTTTCTTCTTTGTACTTTTGGACATCTTTCTTTCATTTTTAACTAGATTTACATCTTATAGGTATATTGCTGAACCTTTATTTCTGATATCCTTATTCATTTTTGACCTTAAGGCATTAGATGTTAGTGATTTTCTTAACCACAAAACCCTTGTTATGGTTAGCTATAAAACAGAAGCAAGGTGAAAATTCCTTCCGTCATCAGGGAAAAAAAATTCAATTTGGCTAATCATCCTTTTTGACTGACATTTTTTATCTGCTAGTAGTTTATCTTATACTCTTTTGAAAGCATACATCTAGTTGCAAGCATTCCTCGCTCTTTGCCTTTTTGATTTCGAGAGCTCCTATGGTTAATAGTTTCAGGCCTACATGTTCTTCAACTGACTTTTACAACATAGAGTATGCTGCTGAAGTCAGACGCCACTTTTTTTTCCCCTGGAGAGGAGAGGGGACGAGGGAGGGATGAGTACTTTGAAATGAAAAAGTTGTTTAGAAAAGGGGTAGTGTTGACCACCGGATATCCAAAAAAAAAAAGGGGTTGAAAACCTTACCTCCTATCCATTGGATCCGCGAATCCCGCCGATATCCCACTGAAGCGGCGCCGTTGCAGTAGTACCTCGCGTACAAAGCCCCCTCGATCACATCCTGGCTCTCATCTTTAAAATGAGACGGAAATCCTTCCTCCTCTTCCATTCGCGATTCCAACCCCGCTTCCACGCACAGTGCCGAACTCCCTGTCTCCTCCTCACTCCACGAACCCCTAGCCGAAGTCGAGCTCCCATCGCTACCTCCGACTCCACACTCTGCCGAGACCCACAAACCCCAAGCCGAAGCCATCCGACCCCCACGACGCTTGCCGATCTCCCTCTGACCCGAAGCTTCCTCTCTGGTTCACAAGCCTCTACACCCGACCTCTTCTCTTGCTGCTCTAGCTAAGCCTCAAAGCCTCCTCCCGCTGAGCCTCAACCGTCATCTTCCCTACCCGATTCCTTCATTTCGCAGAGAGAGAGAGAGAGAGAGAGAGAACGAGTGAGGGAGCTCCCCTACCTGGCCGAATCCCCTTTACTGCCGCTCCTCATACCCGACCACTTCCTCTATTAGGGATTTAACCTAGTTGCCTAAACCCAACTCAGCTCACCCACACTTTCAACTCAAACTCAGCTCACTCACTCTTTCTATTCAACCCACTTAACTCAATTCACTCAACTGAGTCCACTCAGCCTACCCAACACTAAGGTATAAATTTTTTAAACCTTTTTGTATTCATTTTAGCATGATTATTATTAATCTTGATACTAATAATAATAATATTTGTTATTATCATTATTAATTTTAATGATAATTATGTTTATTATTATTATTAATGTTAATTATTATTAGTGTAAATATTAATATTAGTATTATATTATTATTTATCATAATATTTTATTATCATCATTAATAAGATCATTAATGTTGTATAATAATAATAATATTATGATGATATAATATAATTATAATATTAATATTAACATTATTATCATTAACATTATTAATATTAATATCATTATTATTATTATAATTATTATAATAGTAGTTAGTATTATTAGTATACTTTATATATGTTTCAAAAAAAAAAGAAAAAAAAAAGAAGAAAGAAAAAGAAAGAAAAAAAAAAGAAAGAAAAAGAAAGAAAAAGAAAAAGAAAATACTTTTGCAAATTTGAGAAAATCTGGTTTCGACGCTTGCAGCGCGGCAAATAACTACTCATGCGCGCTTTTCTTAGCATGGTGGAAGGAAGTTCGTTGCGGTGCCTGCGGCAAAACGGGTAATCTCCTAAAAATCCTATTTTCGGCGCTCGCAGCGCGGCGAACAACAACCCATGCGCACTTTTCTTAGCACGGTGGGAGGAAGTTCGTCGCGGTGCTAGCGATGAGGTAGGTAACCCTTTTAAGTCTTGATTTTGGTGTTTGCAGCGCGTCGGGGGACCCCCATGCACGCTTTTCTTAGCGTGGTGGGAGGGAATTCTATGTGATGCCTACGACGAAGAAGGCAATTCCTGTGCGCGCTTTTCTTAGCACGGTGGGGCAAAATATAAGTACCCGTACACGGGGAAAAACTTCTCTTTCACAAACTTGCTTTCGAAGACCCATGCACGCCTTTCTTGGCGTGGTGGATGACAAAGACTACGGCCGCGGTGTCCCACGACACCGACCGTGCACGTCTTTCTTGACGTGGCGGGCAGGCTATGACTCTTGGTTTTTCTCCTAAATAGGGGAGTCGCCGGGAGGCTGCCAAAATTTTAGGTAAATCAAAGACAAGGACTTGGATATTTGCACTCAAGCCAGAACAAATTTTGGGCAACAGGGGACTACACTTGAACTCAAAATAATTGAGACCTCAGTGGATATGACTTAAATCAAATTCGAACAACGAAAGACTCGTGAGCTTAGACTCAAAATGAATTACAATAAACTTAGTGTGAACAAATTCGATCTCAAATGAATGATGATGCAAGGCTTTCAAAGGGATATCAACGAACTGAACAACAAAAGACTCATGAGAATTAAGTCTCAAGTGCATACTAATGATGAGTAGATGCACATGATACAGCATATGATGTCCATTCCAATGGTGTGATCAATCAATATATGAAGACTATAACTCTCTACAAATGCTAAAGATTTTCAAGAATGCAAATACCAACATACAACGTGTTATTTATCAATAAACACGACAGATCTATAATACATGCGAGCAGGAATCAAGTGAAAATACAATGAATATGAACTTGAACTCAAGCTGGACCACAGAAGGATTTGAATGAATCATAAAGGATCTAATTTGAAGGGATTAGAAGAAAACAAGCTCAAGTACTTAGTCTGGCGCACATTCAAATGATTATCAAATGAATGAACAAGGGACTCATATATTTCAACTTAGCATATTTATAGTTGATTCATATATCTACCCCAGTCATGTAGGTGGGTGCTTTGGAGTAATTATAATGACTACAAGGGCATGAATGCAATGATATGCTTACACTCAATAATACAAGGTCTTCAATGGATAGTAAAGAATCACTATTTCAGTTGGGAGACAAATATAATTCAATAACCTCATGTGAGCAATGATGATTGTCATGTGATGAATCTGAAAGGGTCCTTGTAAGCACTAATAATAAAAAAAAGTGTAACAAACGCAATGACATTCACAAGGAAAGCAAAGGAGGCCTAGAAGTAGTCCCTTAGTCATTAATGCAAACTAATGTGCAAGTGAGGGCATAATAGTCCACATGTGAATGAGAGTAATGCATATGCTACATGACACTTGATTTGTATATGATCAACAAGACATCTGCAGTGTTCATATCAATCAATCAACGAGTTTGTATGTTGAAGATCAGAGGTCTTGATGAAGAGAACTATTAATAGAGGCAACGAATGCTACGACGCTATTACAATCAATCATCCATCAATGTTGAATGGATACATCAATCCCTTGCGAGCAAAGGGTGATCTGTTGACGATGAATGTAAATGTCTATAAGCCACTGAAAAGGACTCCTTGTGCACTCTATATGTCATCTACATGGCAAATATAAAAGAGAAAGGCGGCAGATATGAGCTCCTACAAGTTGTTATAGAAGACCCGTTGTACACTCAACCTATTGTCCACAAGCAAAATACAAAATGAATACATCTACCTACAGCAGTAGTGGATGTACTATAGGGACCAAAACCACAACAAAATGCATAAGGAATGCAGTGAATGCAAGCTTCTACGAGCTTCTGTAAAAGCAGGAGATTCGTTAGTGTACTACAATCTACCTGCGTAAATCATGCAAGTAGTGCACAACAGTCTACCTGTACAATGTAGCAAACAACTCAATCCCGAAGCTGCTGCAAAATGCCACAGGATCTGCAACATCCGTATAAGCAGACAGAAGGCGTTTACAAATATTTTAAAAGTACCCCCGCAGATGCACAGTAATTTGTATACACTTAGGTACACAAAAAGGGGGGTATGCAATCAAGAACCCGCATGAGCCCCGGCGAGCGTGTAGTAAGAACACACGTGACATCTAGGGATGCTGCGTGGGTCAATAAATTTGAACCTGATCCTCCTAGGCAGGTAAATAGGAGTCGACAAGGTTCAATAAATATTTATAAAATGCCCCCAAACACCCGCATGGGCCTCGGCAAGCGTGTTATTAGTACACACGTGACGTCTAGGGATGTTACGTGGGTTAATAAGTGAATTCCAGTTTGAGCCCGATCCTTCTATACGGGTAGATAGGAGTCGACGGCTCGGACCATTAAATAAATATGCGGTCGCGAGATCGACCGGGATATTTATTTTATAGTTCATATTAAGTCTTCAAGGCCTATAATCAAGAGAATTCACTTACAAAGGCATAAAACCTACAGAACCCGATCCTCTATCGACAGCTCAACAGAGCCGATAAGGTTCAATCAATGAAATGAAAATGACCCCAAACACCCCGATGATGGCCGTGTTGAACGCAAATCTCAATCGGAGGGGTCCATTTTAAATATTTCAAAATGCCACCCAAATACCCTACAAAATCCAAAACTCTACAAAAATTCTGAAGATCTCAATACTCCAAAAATATTTAAAAATTGAAATAAATCTATCAAATGCTTAAAGCAAAATCCATCCATCCTCCACAACAGTTTGCCAAGGTTGACAAATTAAAATTTACTTCAGCTCACATGGAACTAATGCCTAGTCGAAAATATCACTAGGATCCATTCTCAAATAATCTCCTATTAGTAAGGACGTGGTACGTGTCCTCTAACCGGCAGTTTCACCGCCAAATAGCACTGCAGGATAAACGGTTATGACCCGGGGCCCTCTGAACCGAATGGTTTTGCCGCCAAATGGCACCACGTGATACCGGTTATGGCCAGAGCCAATACGTCCCTTATTGACATCAAATCCTTGAGATATGAATCAATAGGATATGATCGATAGGGCACAAAGCCCTCTGTTAGCTAAGGTGGATTCAAATTTATCCCCTTAGACAAATACCCACCCCAGGTCTATAAGGTATCCTTGGATGAAGCAACCCATGGTTGCCGACAAGGATCCTTCTGTCAGGTTGGGTCGACTACCTCCTCTAACTAAGTAGACCAGGGTTCACGATGGCCCGGGATGACGGAACCATGGGATCTTGATCGGGTCCATCATTCATTCCCCCATCATCCGCTTTAAGTGCAAGATGGTGAAATTTCTGATTTTAAATATCAAATCTCCAAATTTTCAAATCTTCAACCCGTGCTGCTACTATATGCCAGATAATGCATATCTCTGTCTGATTGACGACTAGCCTTAATCGAAAGTTCTCTCCCGTTACCGGGAGGGGTAATTAACTATAGGGGCTCGCGCCTATAGGAAACCATAACTCAGATCATAAAGTCCTCGCAAAATGAGGGCGAAATTTCTGGGTAGTGTCTTATCTACAAACCCATCTGCCTTCCAAAATTTATCCCGGAACTTAATTCCGTTAAAACTCCCTCCGAAGAAAGCAAAATGGACGGAGGCCGGGGACGAATTTTCGGAGCCCACAGGTAGATTGAAGGATAGAGGAGCTTGGGGTGGGGCATGCGATCCCGCAGGCAGTGATTCAGGATCAATATGGGAAGAAGGGAGAGGGAGAGGTTGGTGGGGAAGTGAAAGAGAGTTATTAAACTATGCTGGTGCCAATTCAGTGACTTTGGAAGGACAATGATGGGCTTGATGCTCTGATACTTCATCACAGAAGATCAGTACAAAAACTGAAGAGTAAAGACATCCAACAAAAACAAACATAAGTTTAAGTAGTTCAACATCTAATACATGCATTTATGGGACATGCACAACAACTGTTATATTGAGTGAGATTTATTAGAAAATTCAATATCGGATTCCATATTGAAGCCAGAATTCACATGTAGACCTTATCCAGCATGTCACATTGTAATAGTTTCATATTTTTCTTTTGCCATTTAATAATGTGACCTCCACTGTCAGCAGCCTCTACACCCACTGTGTAGACTTTTTGCTATATATTTCACATTCATGCTATGACAACCTTCTCATTGCTCGGGAACCTCTACCATTGTGATCAACCGCCGTTGTCCTTGCCTGTCTGGTTTCACCACTCTCTATGCTTAACCTAGGAAATCTAGAACCTTCAGGTTATTTATAGAACCTCGCCCTCAATTATAGGCTTTGCTTATTCGATCAGTTTGCTTTTCTATTAAGCCTTACAATTAAAAATTACAATGCCAATTTATTGACTAATTACAATGCCAATTTATTGACCTTACTATCTAAATTAATTATTCATCAGGCAAGTTCTAGAATCATGCAAATATCACTTGATTTTCACCATCAGCATAAGCTTTATCATAATTATTTGGGGTTGGCATATGAATTAACTCGTCTGACCTAACCTAATAGAAGCAAGATACAGTATGTATTTTACCTAAAATAGACATATCTATAGAAATATAAGTCAAATCTTAACAATCTCTATATTGAGAGTGTTTCTGCATACCCTTGACCTTCTGCATTCTCCATTTGACACCTCCAGCTACGAGGGTTCCCCCTCACCCAAAGGATTGCATCAGCTTATCTAAAACTTCTTTGTTGACCCTCCAGTCTCCATGTTCCACATTTTTAGCATTATCAATCAACTATAATGGCTCCACCAACTTATAACCTCCCTGTTCCAGACCAAAGGTTCATGGCTTTGAGAGGACTCTTAAATTTGCATTTATCGCACTTCTGCATCAGCACCACTAAGATAGGAATTATGATTACCTTTCTGCTGATCTACCCTCAAATGGCTTTGAGCACCACAATCTTTGATAAAGTAGATGATGGGCCAAACCCTATGTGCTTGCCATGAGGGATCAATGCAAGATTGCAAGATCCATGCAAAGAATCTAAAGAAAACTTAAAACCAAAAAGGGAACTCAAGTTGCGGAATTCTTCATACAGCACTATAACCAAAAAATGAACTAATGGACTTGTACAACTCTTCCAATAAAAGTACATATAATAATATAATTTTGTATCTTCACACCTATAATGAAAACTAACACTGTCATTGACAGGTCCCAAGTCCTGAATGAGAAAAGTGGAGGGTTGCATTAGGTAGTCGATAGCCTGCGTAAAATTTATCGAATAATCATGACATGAATCTTTTAATACACCTATAACGAAAACTTTATCTCTATCCCAACAAGATCCTATCATATATCACTACAATACAAGTGTGCAACATTCATTTGTATCTTCACGCCAAATATTATTGTTAATGATTGTGACCTCTATTGCTTCTGTAGATGCCACAAACATTATTGTAGAATCAAATTATTAGCCTCTGCGGTTGTGCCATCATGGGCCTCTCTTCCATTTTAGTTTTCAATGTTGCATCCACCACGGCCTCTATTGTTGCAGCATTTTGTAGCCTCAGCATAATGCCCACTTTACCAATGAAATTCAAATCATTCATCAAATTTATGCAACCGCTCACTCAATTAGACGACTGATAGGAAATACTTGAGTTCGCAAGCAACCCTAACATTGAATTGGTAAAAACAGTGAGAAAATACACAAAAATACTATTGCAATCAACTCAAAAAAGTAAATTTTATTATATTGATCAAAGCAAACAAACATAAAGAAAAGGTACAATTAATCCTCAATTTGAGAGGAGAATCGTTCTCTCTCAATCTCTAGACAATAAGTCTAGAGCCCAAGACCCCAAAGACTCCAAGAGAAAACACTGATCCAGCATGCCCTAACCCTCCCTTCTTATGCCTATTTATAGCCTTAGCCGCCCACCTCCTTTCCCAAAATAGATTAATTCAAACCTCCTTTCCCAAAATAGATTAAATTAAATAGTGGACCCCACTTCTTTTTGGCGGCAACCAAATAGGGGGCATGGGCCCCTATGGCTTAGGTGGCAACATTGGAGGCAGTTTGACCCGCCTCCTGTAGACTAGGGCCGGCCCATGTGGGGCCGGCTGGGTTGGTTTAGTAACCGACCTAACGAAGACTTAATCCTTTGCTTTAGTCCAGTTAATGTTTATGATTAATAAATATAATTAACTTGATTTCTCAAAAAGCTTACTGGTTCATCAACTAAACTTTACAATTGATATAAAATTGCATGAATTTATTCGTCTAACAAATGAAATAAAGCAAGAATCCATACATTAAGAAATATAAGCCAAATTTTACCAGACTACGGGGAGGGAGGATTTTTCTAATTTGCTTGTTAACTTTAAGAGTTTACATGACTGCTTGACCTATTGCAGATTATTTAGTGCTAATACCTTTTTTTTTTTCAAGGTTCTTGGAACAGATGAATTAAATGCTTATTTGAACAAATATAAATTGGAACTTGATCCTCAACTAGAAGCAATGGTTGGAAGGTATTTATCGGGAAATGCAGGCACAATTGTTTTCTCTTGATGCACTAGCATATCTTGTTATCATTTGACATGCATAGTTTGAGATGCTCATGTTTGTTTTTTTGCATGCAGACACAGCAGGAAGCCGTGGTCAAAGTTTATAAATTCTGAGAACGAGCATCTTGTTTCTCCTGAGGTTATATTCTCTACACTTTGGAACAGTTCCATTGGAAAGGAGACCAATATCTCCACTTTTTTTTGTTGTATTTAATGATCTACTTCCATTAGTTCTTTAAGGTTCAAATTATGTCATTCAGGCCATAGATTTTCTTGACAAGCTTCTTCGATATGATCATCAGGATCGGCTAACGGCGCGAGAAGCAATGGTAATTTATTTTTCTTCTCTAAAATGTATTTTAAATAATTTTATTGTTGTCAATATCATATGATCATCAGGATATCCATCCAAATAAAACCCAAACACCACCGCCATTCACTATCAATAAATAGCTACCAGGATAAATCCAAATAAGAACACCCCATGCAATTCAGTTTTGCATCAATCTGCATGGCTTGTCAATGAATTTAACTCTTTAATATTCAGAGTAAATCTGAATATAAATTGTGTGATTCCTATGAATTTAAATTTTTAAAAAGAGTACAGGTTTTAGATATCTCAGGTCTATTTTTCAAAATTATGGTGAAATAGATGGATGGTTGAAGTAGAGGAATGCATTGGGTCTGTTGTGTGACAAAAAAGTATCCTCAAACTTAAGGGAAAATTTTATAAGATGGTGGTGAGATCTGTAATGCTTTATGATGTAAAATGTTTGTCATTAAAAGAAAAGCATAAAATTTAGTGTTATAGAGATGAGGATGCTCAGTTGGATAAATGGCTTCGCTCGTAGAGACGGCATGTGAAACAAATATATACGTGAAAAGGTTGGAGTAGCTCTAATGGTAGATAAGATTAGAGAGATTTTCCTTAGATGGTTTGGTCACATAAAATGTCAGCCTTCCACTAACCCGATTTTGGAGAGTAGATGTATTAGATTTGGCTATGTTAATAAATGTAGAGATAGCCCTAAAAAGATTTGGTTAGAAAGCATTAGAAACGACATTTTTTTATTAGATGTAAATGAGAATCTAACAGTCAACAAGATATAATGGAAAAAAATGATTCATATAGTTGAACCCACGTAGTGGGATAAAGGCTTGTTGTTGTTGTCGTTGTAGTATAAGATAATATGTCAATCAGTGCAATAGTTGTCACTGAAATCCATAATCATCCAAAATTTCTTGAGGAGCAAGTTGTAATATCTGATAGTGGAAAAGAGAAGAATCACTAGGAAGAAGTGGAAAAAAAAGAAGAATCCATGGAATTAACAGTAGGCTCATGAAAGAGGTCAAATAAGATGTTGAAAATTGGATGAATGCCAGAATTTTCTAAAATTTTAAAATCATAGGAGCTAGTTTCAATTTGTTGCAAAATTTTAAATGATCATGCTTTCCTTGCATTCCATTTCTTAAGGGTTTGTCAAGGGAGCTTTTTGGAGTTAAACGTGCAGTAACATTATCAGTAGATTAAAATTTCCTGTACCTCCTGTTCATACTAGAGGAAAGCTATGAGAATGAGTTGCTAAATTTACATGTACCTCGTAGTAAGATGAATATTCGTGAATTATTATTTTTTCAATTGAATCAACTTCAACCATACAAGATTCTAGCATGATATAAATTTAAACCTTGTGGTGGTTGGCTAGAACCATAACCTGCTCAAATTTATTTGAATTGCATTATTTGACATGATGTAATCGTTAATTTTGATATGAATTTGATGTAGGATGACTGAGGTTTAGGGGTTTTGTAATGCAACTAATATGATGTGTAGTTTGAGTTCGTACAAAGGAACTTTATGTTTATAATTCACAAGCCACCAATTAATTTAACAACGGTCTTTAAAAGGTAAACAATCAATAGTAGAATTATAACTTATACAAAAATATTGCAAACTAAATAATTCGAAATCGAGAGTTGGTGTAACAAAACAATAAAAGCCATATTGCATCAATACACGCACCCTCCACCCAGATAAAATACAACATTGCCCTTCACAACCAACTAATAACTACTGGAATATATCCAAATAACAACACCCAAAGCAATTCAGTTTGACGTCATGAACTTTAAAAAAGTCTAGCATTAAATGAACTTTTGAAATTAGGGAAATATCATATAATATGCTTTTCAAATGGACTGCTTGGCCAGCGAGAATTCTCATTATTGTATAGAAAAATAATAGTCATTACACAACAAAAAAAAAATTTGAATGGTTCAAATAATCAGATCTAGTCTAATCAAGAATCTACAGTTGTGTTCCTAAAAACAAATATTTACAATTATCGTGTGTGAGAAAATTCACGGTAGTAATGAATTTACGTATTAACATTTGATGAAGATCTCAGACACAAATAAAATAAATCGAGAGTACCTTGTAGGAGATACAAGATTTTTTCATCTGGAAATCCATAAAGGAGAAAAATTACGAGGTCTAGATCAATTGAAATGATTTCACTATATGTCGTAAGTAATAGAGATTGCCTATCATCGCATCCAACAAGGACATTGATATAATATAGTAGGTATGAATTGTGGATATGTTGAATAAGCTTTGAGCCTTTGAGGCATTGAAGTTATCTTCAAGAGATTATTAGTGATTTATTCGGTCATTCTCCTTAGAGAAGGATAGATCAGAGATCAAAAAGTCCACATAAATCTTATTATCAACATTGAGCGTTGGTAATAAAAATTTTGTACCTTATGAACCATTGGCATATGTTAGTTGAAAAGAACAAATTAAAGCTAGTTGACCACTAAGATATCGAATGATACAACAAACAACTGCTAAGCAAAAGTGCGGTTAAAATAAAAACTTGGCTTTCTTCTTGCTACAAATCATCATTAATTGTTCTTCCAGAAACATTTTTCAATGATTATACCATATAAATTGCAGGCACACCCCTATTTCCTTCAGGTAAGAGCTGCTGAGAATTGTAGGATGCGCAACTAATAATGGAGTTGGGAGTTAAGTCAATAAGTTTCTTTATACCACCTTATTATATTTGTGGTTCTATCGAGTCAGTTCTTCCTTCATTTTATATTTATTTGTTGTTGTTTGGGCATACCTAATTTGGAAAAACATTGTATTCTAATTGAGAGCTTCTTTGCTTTGACTGGGCCTCACTCTCATTCTATACTGTGCTTTATTCACATTTTAGTTTTATTTGAGGAGAAATTATTCTATGCGGTCACCGAACGGCATCCAGAGGCCAATGAGAACACGCCACGTCTTTTTTTTCTGTGTACCGCTCGATACTGGGTGACGTGTCACGTTCCAATTCGCCTCTGGACCGTTCGGTGACCACACATAATAATTTTTTTTATTTGAGACAATTTTATTACTGTTTTTTAAAGTAGCTTTTAAACAAAATTATACTAGAAAACTGTTTTAGAAATCTGCAAGAAATTTGTCTCAAATGAAGCCTTCATTTTAAAAAAAATAGCTCAAAATATTTCAATTAAATTTTAATCATAATAAATTTAAAAGTTATTGCTTTTATTTCAAAAATGTAATATAAATTTGGTTTATTTTTCTGTGTTATTCTCATCTCAATGTAAATCTAATAATTTAAATGTTGATTTTAATTCCAATTAATTAGAAGTGTTAAATAGTTTTTTTTTTTGTTAGGAGTTGAGGCTCAAAGAATTTGATTTGTATTTGCTTGATTTGGTTTAAATTGATTTTAAAAGGTTGATCTATTTTTCAAATATTATAATAGAAAAAAAAAGTTTAAGACAAAAAGTTGGTGAATTTTTTTTTCTCCAATTAATTTGTACTTGATTGATGATTCTGCTTGCATGAAATTAATTTGTGTTTTTAAGCTTAAGGCTTTTTAAGAGTCCAAAATTTTTATTTTAAGAAGCAATAAAAAAGTCATTCTAAATGAAACCTTAATCTCATTTTAACTAGAAAATGTTTATTTTTTAATAAATTTATTTTCAAGGTTTTAACACAATTTTTTAAAAAAAAATATGAAATTTAAAAAATAATATAGATATTTAATTAAATAATTAATTTTATAAACTATTTTTAAGTAACAAAAATGACTTCATAATAAAGATGAGAGAAAAAAGCAAATGGACTTAGAGCAGCTTTATCTTAGATTGATTATCTTTATTTTTTACAAAAATAAGTATAATTTCTGGAAAAAATAATAATTTTGACCATCCAATCCTTACTAAACCGTAGACATTCTATTTTCAGTGCAGTCACTATATAAATGAAATTTTTATTTCAACCCATTTCATGAATGCATTCCATTGTACCAATGAGATAAATAGCTAATAGATATACAATAATATTTAATATTTGTTACACTATATTAGGATCAGTAACCTAATAATGTTTCATAGAAAATCAATGCACAATTAACAGTTAAAATCATAACTTATCATACTAACATTAAAATTTTTGTACCACACACACACACATAGCTTAAATCTCAACTTATGATACTTAGGTGCACTCTCTGCTAGGGTTCCGCCCTAGCAACTGTTTCTGGCGCTCTTCGCCTCTCCATGGCCCACGATCTCCTGGATTCTCTTCTCCTGGTGGTTTTTGCTCACTTTCTCTATTTCCTTCTTGGTTTCTCGCCTTCGATCAGCTCTCTGTCGTACGTTCGCCTAAATGGCTTTGATTCGTTTGAGTGACCAAGGCTTTCTCAATGGTAAAAGCAAACCTCGTTCTTTTCTTGAAGCTTTGTCTGGAGCTTCTCTCGCGATTGCTTTTCCCAACCTCAAATCTACGACCCATCGCGGGCTTCCTTCCCTGTGGATTTCCAAAGAGGAAATCCTTGCTTTGGCTCAACCCTTCTAGTATGCATTGGTTGGTAAATTTTCGAACCGCTGCCCTCCTCTAGAGTTGATTCATAAGTTTTTCTTTAATCTGAAGTTAATCGGTGAATGTTCGATCACAGTTTTGGATCCAATGCATGTTTTAATTAAGTTGGCGAACGATCTGGATTATAGCAGAGTTTTCTCTCATCGTTCTTATTTCGTTTCAAATTGCTACATGAAATTGTTTAAATGGACGCCATTTTTTTATGTCTCTGTAGAATCTCCAATCATTCCTATCTGGGTCTCTTTCCCTAATCTTAGGGCTCATCTTTTCTCACCACGTATTCTTCATGGTTTGGGTTCATTTTTTGGCCGCCCTTTGAAAACTGATAATGCAACTACAGTTGGTTCTCGGCCGTCTGTAGCTAGGGTGCTTGTTGAACTTGATATTACCAAAAGTTATTCTGAGGCTATTTGGATTGGTCATAATAACTTAGGGTACATTCAAAAGGTTGTCATGGAAGATTTTCCTCCATTTTTGAACATTGCAAATTGTTGTGGCATAGCAAAATTGATTGTTGTATTCTACACTCTCATTTTGATAGGGTTCCTCCCAAACATGTGGGATATGACTTTGAGGATCTTCGGGTTATCCCTAATGATTCTGTTGTTGATGTTAAGCTACCTTTGCAAAATAAGGTGGTTCATTTAGATGCTAGCCTTTTGCAACATCCGGTTTGTGATTCGGTTCCCTTGATTGTGGCTAAGCCGGTTGATGGGAATGGCATTATGTCTCTGGAAGTTGTGGAACCTTCTGTTGTTCCTGTTGCACTTCCCCCTGTTGACTCTTCTTTGGTGGATGGTGGTATTGGCAATTTTAATATGGTTTGTTTAGATCTTAATGCTCCTGCTGTAAATAATTCTGTTTTGCAAGTTAATTCTTCTTTAAGGGAGTTGGCTTTTTCTGTTCAAGATGCTTCTGAGGATATTATGTTGTGGTTAACAATATACCGGTAACACTTGTTTCTGATATCCAGACGATTGTCGGCGTGATGGTGCCGAAGGAAGTTTCTGATTTAAACCTTGAGGATAAGGTGGTTTTTAAGGAGCCTTCTTGTGCCTTGGTCATAGCTTGTGATGATTCTTCAATGACTTCATCAGATACGATTGTCTCACCTACTATTGTGTCTTTTATCGATGTCCCGATTAATCTTATTTCAAATGATGATTTGAAAGCTCATTTGGAGCTAAAAGGGAAAGATTCTTGTGCGGTGCAATCGGATTGGCTTAATGACTCCTTTTCCTCGCCTTCTGGGGGTGTTGGGGAAGGATTTGATGGGTTTGATGATAAAATTCAGGCGTTATATAATTTGAATGTGGGTGTTGTTGATAAAGATTCTTCCATTGGAGTCGGTAAACGTCGAAGGTGTAAATCTAGAAAGTAGTTCTGGTATTTGGTTTTTCCTTCATTGATTGTTACCATTCTTTTATGATGTGTTCCCTTGGCTGTGGAATCTGTGTGGCTGTATGGTATTCGTTGTGCTTGATGGGTTTTGCTCTCTTGTTTGTGAGTTTGGTTGGATTAGTGGCTGTTTGTGGGTGTTATATCTTGTGGTGGCTATGCTTCTCAGTTTGGAGCATTATTTTTGTGATCTGGACAATTATGAGGCAGCATTCTACATGCTTCCTAGTTGGCCTTGACTTGCTGGCAACCTTGGTGGTTCAACTTGCGGGATGGTGCTTGTTTCATTTGTGATTTGTGTCTGGTTGCCTTGTGACTTGATGTCTCCAATGGATGGCCCTTGCCAGCCGACTAGGTGGTTGCAGGATGAGCCATCTCCCGAGTCCGACAGTTAACTATGCGGCCTTCATAATGGCTTATTTTAGCTCCTTTCTTTGGAAGTTACTTTCTATAGCGTTGTATTTTTTTTCTGCTTTTTTGGGCCTTTGATGTAATCTCTTTATTATTGAATGAAATTTGGGCTTGCCCTTTTTATTTAAAAAAAATTAAAATTAAAATTTTTGTACTAGAAAACTATTTGAAAAAACAGTAAGAAAGCCGTTCCAAATGAAGCCTAATTTTGTACTAAAAAATAACTTTTTAGTTAAAAAAAAATTTGAATTAGAAATTTTTATGGTAAAAAACTGTTTTAAAAAGTAATAAAAAAAACTATCCCAAACAAAACCTAACTTTACTAATCAACACAAAATACCATAAAACTCTATCTTTTTTCAATATATCTATCACATTTGCATGCAGCTAATAAATAGATTTCATAAAACAAACATAACAGTAGAAAATTTTCCAAATACATATGAAGTCTTAATCCATAATTCAGAGCTTAAAGTTGAAATTTCTTCAGCATCCGAAATCATAGGGGGCAAGTCCTTGCAACTCAGGTCCATTGAGCTTCTTGTTGTTCTCGTAGCTGAGTAGAGATAGAAACACACACAGATTATTCAGTTGTCTGCATTGCATGCTTAAGGATGCGGTTCATTTATGTAGAATCCATTCTTTTTATTGCAAATTCAAGAGCGAACAGCTCCTACGCAAACTTTACGCTATTAAATAAGATCTTGATGCATAATATTTGATGGTGTTGAAAAGCTTCTGTTTGGAAGGAAGTTATGATCAATACAGAGGACTCTGGCGTGAGGGAGGAGAAATTATTACGTGCGGTCAATGGATGCTGTCCGGAGGCAAATCAGGACACGCCACATCAATATTTTGCTGTGTACCGGGTGATATGGCGCATCCTGATTCACCTACGAACAGTCTGGTGACTGTACGTAATCATTTTTCGTGAGGGAGATTATAAAAATAAATATGAAAGCGAAGAATAATCTCAAATTGAATGCAAATTGAATTCTTAACATACTAAAAGTGATCCTAACTACTCAAGCTTTTGGATTGTCGGTGTTCACCCACAAACCTAAATTTCTTAAAAAAATGAAATGTTCATTATGTCTTGCAACCTAAAGATCTAATTGCTATGTAATGAACTTATTGCTGCATAAGATTTTTACATGAAATTTCTTTAGAAATAAAAACTTACCTTCAATAGGGTATGTCCAAATCTTAGTGTGACATTACAGTCTTAATGAGACATAACATATGGTTTTATGGTTATCTATTTCAGACAAAATTGTTTAGCTTCAATGACCCGACATATTTGTTTTTTTTTTTTTTTTTTGGAAACCATCACATTGATGACAATGGTTGAGCATGCGAGGGTAGCGATAAACTAGAATCACTAGTCCTCTAACTTTGTGGAAGAACTTAGCAAGTTAATGCAGATGACTCTCGTATGAGAAGGAGATTACAAATAATCTGTTTGGAATGACTACAATTTTTTTTAAAGTTGTTGTAAAGAATGTAATTTCTTTTAAAACTATTGTAAAAATCAGCTTCTTAGCACAAAAATTTGCTGAAAGCACTGAAAAAACAATGAACAAACAGAAACTATGATTGCAACCTGAAAAATAAAGCAATACAAAAATTGTCCCAAATGAGGCCTAAGATACATAAGAAAGTGATGGCTAATCCTAATACAAAAGCAAGAGTTGAATTTTTAATGTACTAGTAGTAACCCTTCTCTCTCTCTCTCTCTCTCTCTCTCTCTCTCTCAAATCTGCCCTTGCAACCACCCACCAATATTTCAACTTGCTAAAAGTTCATTGTGTCTTGCAACATAAAACATCCCATTTGTACAACATTTGTCTCATTCAATCAGCAATAAAAGAATAAACATCTCAGGAGTTGTAAAAGAAGCTCTGCCAGTTCTCTACATGAGAAAGTATAGCCACCCTTAACTAAAAACGAAGTGAGCACCTTTATTCCACAAATTAAACAATAAAAAGGTTTCTCCATAGTAAACTGAAAATATCAATATGTCCACATAAGGAATTGGAATATTTTCTTTATTATTATTATTATTTTCATCCATTAAAATATGATGAATCCGTACCTTTGGAGAGGGAAATGTGCAAAAGGTCCATCAATTGGAATGGTTCCGCAGAGATCATTGTTGGAAACATCACTGTGAAATAACAGTTCATAAATTATTTCCAATATTAAAAAAAAAAAAAAAAGATATTACATATTCGATTAATCCAAACAGTTTTCTTTCTTACAAGACAATGAGATTTGGAAGAGTGGTAAGCTCTTTTGGAATAGAACCAGTCAGTCTGTTATTATTTAATCTCCTTCAGATTTAGCAAAAAAAGGGCAAATTTTCATCAGATTTAGCTGTAAAAAGCAATTAACGAAGATTTAGAAAGTATAAAAATGGCTAATTTGCTTACAAAAACCGGAGTTTCTTCAGCTTGGCAAAGGATTTAGGGATCTCGCCCTCGAGTTTGTTTCCGAACAAATCCAAACTAACCAAGTTCTCTAAATTCCCCAAAGCCTCTGGAATCTTTCCATCAAAGTTGTTCCTGTAAAGCTCTCTGCAATTTCCCAGTACCAAAGCTTCGAAATTTCAAGGGAAAAACCAGAATCAAACAAAAAAGACAAAATTTTGATCGGAAAAATCGCACTTACAGGTACCGGAGATGCTTGAGGCGGCCGAGCTCGGGACCTAGCGGGCCGGAGATGTTGGAATTTCCCAAGTCACTGCATTAAACCTCCAAAGATGAGATTTTTATGGCTTGGGTAGAGCAGAAGAAGAAGAAGAGGAGGAAGAGGAAGAACGGTACTTACAGTCGTATTACGCGATTTTGATTGTCGCAAGTGACGTGGAACCAAGTGCAGGGGTTGACGAGAGTTGGGTCCCAGCTCTGTAGAACGTTGGTGGGATCGGAGAGATGGGTTCTGAAAGAGTGCAGCGCTTCCCCTGTTTGTGGCAAAGACAAGAGGATAAGAGAGAGAGAGAGGGAGAGAGAGAGAGAGAGAGAGAGAGACGAATGGAGTAATGGGTTTGGTTGATGTAAAGAGAATACCTTCGGAGTTGGTGGCGAGGGAAGGAGATGTAACGGCGGCGATGAGGAGAAGGAGAGAGAGGAGAGGATGGAGAGCCATGAGTGTGAGAGAGAGTAGAAATTGGGAGGAAATGGGGTAAAGGTTTGAGCTTTAGAAGAAGAAGGTGGAGTTTAATTGATTACCAGTCAAAAAGAGGATTTTTGAGTGTTGGGTCATCGGTCAATAACTTAACCGTCAGAAGAGAAAAGAGAGTTTTTGGGAAATGCACGCTATAGGCATGCCGCCAGGGTGGGTGGACTAGGCTTGGGGAAAGCCGGGAAGGCAGGAGGGTGGGCCCCATAAGCAGCTAGGTAAGTCAAATAAATATTTATTATTAGAATTTAATATGTTTTTTAAAAAAATCATTTAATCTCAATGAAACTTGATATATTATTTATATTACAAAATTTTTAAATTACACTATTAACTTTTTTATTTTAGATTTCAATAAATTTATAATTGAAATGAACATTTTGATAAGATAAAATTAATAACATAAAAAATGATCTAATCTGAATCTGAATGAGTCTAAATAAAATGCATTTAATATGGATGAAAATTTGAAAACATTAATTAAATAACTAAATAAATAATGAACTAGAAGATGCTATCTAAAACTTAGCAAAATAATAATAATAATATTTTAAAATATAAAATATACCTTGTCAACTTTCTCACTAATATTATGAATACATGTAGGAGTAATATACTCCATTGAATATATCTCATGCTAACAGTTTGAAAGAAATATGAGATGAGTAAACTGTTAAATGCTTAATTCATTAAGATCAAATACAGAAAATCAAAAGGAATATTGTCACTTCAATCACTATCATGGTCATATTATTGGAGCTTACAAGTAGTTGAAAAAAATATTTGAGAGATTGATTCACCGGGACAATTTTCGTCAATTCATTTAGAATCATTTTACTCTGAGATAAAGCTTAACCTATTTGGTGGGCTTAGGTTCTCCTCAGCATCCTGAAGAACAAGCATCAAGAAATCTCATATTGATCGCTCTATTATATTTGATAATTCTAACTTGGAAGGGATCTGACTCCTAACTAAGACCCATTTTATCATCAATGTTGAGATTAGCAATCCTTACTATAATGTTATAAGAATTCATATTAATAATAGAAGTTCAACTGATGTCTTATTCTAATTCATATTTCTCGGCTTAGGCCAAATTAGTGAAAAGCTCCAGGCACCAACAGAACTATTATATGGATTTGATGATCAACTAATGAGAGAGTAAGGAATAATCACTCTTCTTGTTAAATTTAATAAATTTGCCCAACAAACGACTTGCTTGATTCATTTCATAGTTGCCAAGTCAGGGTTAGCTAAAATGCTATTTTGGGATACCTTTAAAGTTAAATCTTTAACATCATCACTTATTTGCCACATTTTAAAAAGAAGTTCTCAACTTCTATTGGGGTTGGTAATGTACACAAAAATTAATAAATAGCACAAACATTTTATCTCAAGTAAGCTCAACCATAACTCTTTGTAATCTTAAGCATTAAGAACTTCAATCTTTAAAATGAAGATATGTTATAGAGGGCCCAATAGAGAAATTAGTTCAAATTCTACTATCAAATGAGCAACCCATGTATACAATATAAATAAGCACTTTATTCTCTGAGAATGAGAGATTAGAATATGTAAAATTTTATGATGAAATTTGGGTATCTTTGCTTAGAGTCAGATATATTTGCAAGGGATTTATATGATGTAATACGCAGTCCCTCCAATTAGATTTAATATTCAAACTCATTATTCATAAGAAAATGAATTTATGCCAGATCTTTTATAAACTATCAAGATATAAGTTAATAAACTTTTAGATGCTAGATTCATCAGACAAGTTTATTATCTCGCTTGACTGATGAATGTGGTTATAGTGAAGAAGACTACTAGAGCCTGAAAAATGTATATAGATTATATTACTATAAAAAAAGCTTGCCCGATGAATAACTTCCACCTTCCCTGCATAGATCAATTGATGGATGCAATTTATGACCATTAGATGCTTAGTTTCATAGACACCTATTTTGAGTACAATCAGATAAAGATGAATCCTATTGATAAAAAAGCAATATCATTTCAAACAATCAAATGATTGTATTGTATGAGTTATGTCATTTAGTGTTGATGTAGGGATCATGTTTATCGCAAATATGGACTTCATCGTCTAACATGGCCCTTTAAATATAGACTTCACCTAACATTTGTCGCAACCAGCAATATTGTCAACTATGAAGCCCTCATTACAGGGCTAAAAATTTTCATTGACTGTAGAGCCAGAAATCTAATAATTCATGTTGACTCGCACCTCATGACTTCACAAGTAGAGGGATATTTTAACGCTCACAATCCACAATTGATACAATACCTCAACTTAGCGATATAGCTTCTTTCTACACATCAGATTATTCACATATCTTAGGTGTAGAATACATGAGGTGATGCCATTTCAAAGCTCACAACTTCATCAATTGGAGATTTGCATAGGAGAAGGTGCATTGAGAATATTCACTTTTCCAATATTCAAGGTCCATGAGAGATACATCCCATTGAAAAAGCAAGAGAGATCTCAGAATAGACCCCATATTCTTATCTCCATATACCATGACATTACCAAAAGACTAAATAATTGATATCCATCTCCGATGACAAGTTGCAAAGTTCATAATTATTGAAGATGACATGTATAATAGAGCATTTATGGGATCATATCTCAAGTGTCTTCCTCCATCAAAGGCTAAGTATGCACTTCGAGAAGTCTATTCAGGGATATATGAGGCAATGCACTTCCTCAAAAAATCTTAACAAAGGGATTTTACTAGCTTGCAATAAATTTGATGCAGTAGACATTATTCAAGAATGTAATAATTATTAAATGCATTGTAAACTTACTCATATTTCACAAGTAGAACTTACCTCTCTCCAAAGCTGTAGCTCTTCGCTCAATTGGGAATCAAAATCATGAGATATTTTTCATAGCCCCTAAATAGAAAAAGTTCATAATTTGGTAATTGACTATCACTAAGTGGATGGAAGTTAAGCCACTCATAAAAATTATTGAGGCAAATACAAAACAATTTATTTGGAAGAACATTATTTATCATTTTGGTCACCCCGCAAAAAAACCATCATTGATAATGAGACCAAATGCACTGAAAAACACATTTACGTCATTACTAAATGGGCGGAAGTTAAGCCACTCGTAAAAAATATTGAGGCAAATGCAAAATAGTTTATTAGGAAGAACATCATTTATCATTTTGGCCTCCCCTAAAAACTCATCACTGATAATGAGACCAAATTCACTGAAAAGATGTTTACATCTTTACTAAATGGGTGGAAGACATGCCTCTCATAAAAGTTATTGAGATAAATGCAAAACAGTTTGTTGGAAGAACATCACTTTTCATTTTGGCCTCCCCACAAAAAAATCATCACTGATAACAAAACCAAATTCATCAAAAAGATGTTTACTTCTTTTGTAAAGATCTACATATCCAACCGGTCCACACAACACAACTATCATATGTCCTCAAATAAATGGACAAAATGAAGTCACAAATAGAACTAGTCTCATATGATTAAATATATGCCTTTAAATGGCTAGGGGGGATAATGAGCTGAAGAGCTTTCACACTACATTGAGAATTCTAATAGGAATACCATATAATCTATGTTTTAGCACATAAGTAATTATTCATGTTGATATCATTGTCTCAATTCCTTAAGGTCCAAACTTTTGATGTTTCTAGTAATGAGAACAAGCTCTGTTATCATATTGATCTTCTTCTATAAACACGTAATACAGTTTTACTAAAAAATACTTCCTACTACTAATGAGTGACTAGTCCATTTAATAGAATAATGAGAGCTCGACATATCTCTATTGGAGATCTAGTTTTGTGAAGTCATGGAGTAGCTGAAAATGGACCCCAACGCAATAAACTTTCATCTATCTAGGGGTGACCCTATGGGAAAATCTAAATTATTTCATGGTCAAGGTGGGAATTTTCAAACTTAAAGATTAAATTACTACCTTAAATTTTTAATGTTGACAATCTTATGATCAGATCAATGACTCCAAGTCATTCTTATTTGCAATAACTTCTTGTAAATATGAGAAAATTTATATCTTAAGAGAATTGCAAAATCTTACATAAGTTCTCAGTTGGATTTTAAATCCCTAGACAAGATTATAGCAAATACTTCAAAAGGGTACCAATGGTCAAAAGACATCATATTTTACTTTGTATTTGGGGTATGCTTAGCATTTGCACCATCCCAATCAAGATACAATATGTATAGAGTGATTTGATTCAACTAGTTGACATTGTCACACCCCAGAATCTATATTGAAAGAAACCTATCTTTCATTTTAGCATTTAATTAGAGATTATTAATTTCTTGTGAATGGCAAAAAGAATTATATATGTTGTATGGAGCCTCATATCGTAGGATTTTTATATTTACCTGAAATTATTTGTGCAACCACGTAATGAGCATATAGTCCAGCAAGTAACCAAAATCTTATAACTGAAATTAATGCAAGCTAAAGGAGAATAATATGCAGTAAATCATATAAAGAAATATATACATCAATGTATATATATCGATTATCTGTATCAATAATCAGTCTATAACATATCACATCTCAATCAGTTTTATTTTATTCTTCCATTATAAACTCTAATCAATTAGTTAGTTAGTCTATATTTATCACTCAATCAATTCCATTCAGCTCACATCAATCTATCAATTATAATCACAATATCAATAATAGTATTGGGTATCAGTAATAGAACTTTAACAGTAACAGTATCACTATTCTCAGTGTCAATCAGTGTTATAACTCAAAATTTTAAAAAATACATTTTCACCTACAACAGTTAAAAATAGATTCATGAGTCATTATAAGCCTAAATCATAAATCATCTTCTCCATAATATCTTTATTGTTGTGTTTTAGTTTTCCAAATAATTTCATAATTTTTGAGCACTGGTGAAATTCCTTAAGGAATTGGCACATGTCGATACATGCGAGGGTTTTGGGACCATCAGGTATCGACATGTCCATTTTGCAAACTGATTTTACCAAAAAAATTTAAATTAAATAAGTTATTTTATAGATATTTTTCTATAATTTTTGAATCCCTAAAAGAATTTATATAAATTTTATACTGAAAATTTATTATAATAATATTATTATATTATTATTTTATCATAAATATCTAAATCCACTTATATATATATAAGCCTCATTTTCTAAGCTTAATTCATTTAACAGAGAAGGTTTGGGAGAAAATGAGAAGAAAGAGAGGAGAGAGAAGAAAAATGTTTGATTTTGGTGATCATAGAGCAATTTTTATCTGTTGGCCCAATTGAAAATTTTGCTCATCTCGATATAAGTTACGTTTTGTCTATTTCAGTTTTTAATAATTTAATATTTTTGATATTTTTCTGATCAAATTTGTATTTTTGTTATCAAAAAATGTGGATAACTTTATTTTGATAAAACTTTTACTACTTAATTTTTTATATGTTATAGAGATTATGATTACAAATATTTTGAGCATATTTTGAAAATTTTTCTAGGTTATTTTAAAATAACAGCAATTTTTGCCTCTCAAAATTTATTTTGGAATCTAAAAACAGTACTTCAGTTCAATTAAAGCTTTAAAATAATATTTTACACAATCTTTAATAATTTGGTTATGTTTGAAAATTGTGAATTTTTGCTCAGTAGTATTTTTATTGTCTACCATTATAGTATTTTAGTAATTTCTAAATTCAGTCCAATAAGGCTTTAATTAATGAAATGCATCAAAAAATATGAAAGAAATGTGTTGTAATGTGATATGATGTGATGTAATGTGATATTATACCGGCATCAGTGGGTGACCGAGGTAGGATTCTGTTATGCCGATGTCAGTGGGCGACCGAGGTAAGATTTTATTATGCCGGCACCAATGGACGACCGATGTGGGATTCTGTTACCAAAGTGTTGTGATATCGGGGCCAGTGGGCGATCGAGGTGGGATTCTGGTCACAAAGATATATGAAAATTTGGGCTTAAGAGTTATTTTGATAATTATTATGAAGTGTTTGTTTATAATTTAATTAATTTTGTATTTATTTAATTGTATTCAATTTCATTATATGATTCAGATCAAATTTTAATTTTTTTTATTTTGATTATTAATTTCTATTTTAGGATATGATAGCCTACTGAGTCGTATTAGTTCATCCCTACTTTTGCTTTTATTTTCAGGCCCGTAGAAGGGTAAGGAGCGAGCTGAGCAGCTCGGATAGCAGGCTCTAATCTGTGTTATAGTTATATTTTAGTTAGTTTTGATTTTTGTAGGCTTGACTTTTATTTTTGTTATGCTCTCTGTTGCTAAGCGTTGTTATAGATAGCCTTCATATTATATATTTTTGGATGATATATAAAAAATAATGTTGAGATTCGATAGTCTTCCGCTTTATTTTGTATTTAATAGTTGCTCTGTGTAGTATATAAATTGAAAGTTTTATTTCAATACTTCTCCAACCAGATCTTGAGGTCAATCTTGTCAGAATCTGACATAATATGACATGTGCAGTTTCGGTTCATATTAGGTCCGGTTGTGACACATAGTAACATTAATCAGTAATAGTAATCGGTAACAATGTCATGTTTGTAATATTAATATCCATACAGTATCAGTATTAGTAATAATATTTAGATATTCAGAAGAGGGTATCTTACTGTTGCACTTATAACTCTTAATCAGTCGCCCCTTATGACTCCAAATCAGTATGCTCCTTATAACTCTTCTTGAATCACGTGAATCAATCACGTCGACTTCTTATAACTCATAATTAATCTCTAGATCCTTATGATTTCCATCCACTGACTCCATTTAGTGGACCACGTGAATTTTAAAGATATCAGATGACATTATCATATCATATATTTGGTATCAATTAGTACATCATATCAATACATCATATCAGATTCAGGCTAGTAGCATACATTCTTGTATAGCATAAACATATCAATCATTTCAATACATATTAACTTGTAGTCTTATCATGTCAAATCATGGTATAGTAGTTTTTAACCCATTTTCAGTCTATCTTTTTCCCTACTTATTTTACCAAAAAATTCTTATACACATATTTAACCAGCAAAAATTACAATAAAATCATATCATATTATTCATAATGATTAAATCTATAACATATCAAAAGTTATATGGAGAAAGCTTATAAAATCATGATATAATATATTTTTGACAAATTTAGGAGTGAAAAATCTGTAGAAATTAAAATCAACGAAAACAAAAATAAGAAGATAGTTACTTACAATGAATTAAATAAAATTCGTAACAGAAATAATGGGCAAATATGATCCAAAGACCTTTCTCTCTCCTTTCTCTTTTTTTCCTCCTTTAATTTCTTCATCACCAAGCAACCAAGTGAGGGAGGCAATTCGATGAGGCAGGGATATTTATAATAATAATAATAATAATAATATATATATATATATATATATATATATATATATATATATATATATATATATATATATATATATATATATATATACTGTTAGTGGTCTAGCACAATGGCACTTTACTTCAAATTTTTAATGTTTTTCAAATAAATTCATTTCAAACTTTTGTGTTATTACAATCTCTTCACCTTTGAAAAATATCATCCTCGACATTTCTATATTGATCAGAGAGAGAGAGAGCATACTCAAAATAAAATTTCATACTCAAATCACCTAATTAAAAATAAAAAATCACATCAAATCACTGCAAAAAATTTATGTCGAAAACCTTAACTTAGAGAAGGATAATAGAGCACAAAAATCATACCAGTATATTCATTTTCTTATGCCTGAACTGTTAAACAAATCGTTTAAATGAAATGCATAGAAAATCATGATATAATACATTTTTGACAGATTTAGAAGAGAGAAATATGTAGAAATCAAAATCATCTAAAACAGAAGTAAAAAGATAGTTACTTACAATAACTTGAACAAAATTCGTAACATAAACGACGGGCAAATACAATCCAAAGACCTTTCTCTCTCCTTTCTATTCTTCTCCTCCAATTTCTTCATGGCCAAGCAACCAAGTGAGGGAGGCAGTTCGGCGAGGCAAGGATATTTATAATAAAAAATATATAAAAATATTGTTAGTAGCCTAGCACCACAGCGATCTACTTCAAAATTTTCATATTTTAAAAATAAATTCATCCCATACTTTTGAGTTATTACAGACATAGCATTTTGAGTACAATTTTGGGCCTAAGCATGACTATTTCAATTTTTTTTATATATTTCAAACTTAATTTTGATATTTATAATGCACAATGATGCCTCTGCAATCAAGTTCAAGTAAATTTAAAGAGTTGGAGTAATTTTTTTAAAAAATATTTGCTATAATTGATGCATCAACTTAAGTAAAGATTAAAATTCTAAATTTAGAGAATTTCTATGATTCAGGGTCCTAAAGTGAGGTCCATGTTAATGTCCAAAAAAATTATTACGACTCTTTAAAATAAAATTTCAAATTATATCATGGACCCCATAATTATGAAAGAACCCAATTGAGTTTAAAAACAAAATTGTTAAATTGTCAATTGTGAAAGAACCCAATAATTGTGATTGATGAAAATAAATATTACAAGTATAGATTGACAAAAACTTCAGCAAAAGAAGAAAAAGTTACTATAATTTGGATTAATTTAAATGTATAAAAACAAATTTGGGCTCGGAATGTGTAGTCAAGAGATTTGTTGGTTGAAAGCTTAAGCTCCCAACTAAGAAATTTTGAATTCAAAGTTTATATATGTGATATGTGTGAGTTTACTTTTAATTCGTTTAAAAGTATAAAAAAAAAGCCATCGAAGGTGATAATGTGTTCACTGAAAAGCAATGAACTGAACGAATGAGAAAGAGATCATCAGTCCACCTACCAAAATAGAAAAGCCAAGAAAGTGGAGCTAAAAAATTTATTTTAAGTCAAGTGCCCAGTTTTGCAGGATGAAGAGCTTACTAAAAAAATCATGAACCACCCATCCACACCATCTTATAATCTTCCTAAACGAAGAAATTTTAAAGAGGAAGAAGCCATCATTTAATGAAATAAATTGGAGACTACCTTTTAGCATACAAGGATTTCTTGATTGTTTCTGATATAGCACCATAATATGAACTCTTTCCCAGCTAATAGCCAACTACAGAGAGCTCCCATTCTTTAAACCCTTCAAAAAGTTTTGCTTTCGAGGAGACAAAGTCATCTTGGCAAAGAACATAATTGAGTTGGGAGCCGATGGAGGTAAAGGAAATACAAAGGAGGTGGGGGGAAGTGCAAATAAGAGAGGTCCCGATTAGGGGTGTAAAATGAGTCGAGTCGAGCTCAAGTCATGCTTAACTCGAGCTCAACTCATCGGCCAAGTCGCGAGCTCAAATTGCTTGCTCAAGCTCGGCTCGTGGAAAGGATGCGGGCTCGTGAGCCAGCTCACGAGGCGTAGGTTCCACCTTTTGCAATTTCACATCCGAAATTTAGCTTACGACATTATAGTTTCCACCTTTCGTGATTTCATGTACGCATCCGCACTTCCTCCTTCCATGATTCCTCCTTCCGCTTTAGCGCTCTCAATTCTGCCTTCTACATTCGCAGTTCCACCTTCAGAGCTCGATCCGTTGACGAGTCAGCAAGTCAAGTAGCTTCTCAATCAAGCTCGATCTCGAATACCTACAAGACCGTAAATCTACTCGAGCTCAAGCTTAAAACTCAATTAGCTCAACTCATAAGCTTGTTATCAAGCCGAGTTCAAACAGGCTCATGAGGGAAGAGAGCTTATGAAGAGTAGGGGCCTAAAACCCTGGCCAAACCCAAAAGGGGTGAATGCCAATGGAGTAGAAGGGAGCAGCCCTGGTAAGGAGAAAAACTTAGCACTGGAGAGGGTTAAGAGTTCAACTTCTTAACTTACAAGTGCTATCTATGTGCAAATTAAACATCTGATATTTGTACCAAGTCACCTTGAACTAAAAATGGATTAGTACCCATTTCACATTATAATTATTAAAATGATCAACCACTCTAAACACTATGGTTTATTGAATTCACCAAACCCAAATTTAGAAATTAGATTCAAATAAATCCACTCAAAGGCTACCAAAATATCATTTTAGCAGAGTTATTAAGTATTTCAAAGCACTTAATAAAAAAAATAAAAATATATATATAAAGGATTTAAAAGCACTTCCAAGCCAAAGTGATTGCCAAACAACCTCAATCAGGTACTGCGTTCACTCCTAGAACAAAACTGGATTTTATTTGAACTATAGTACAGTTTATGTACATTACTATAGGAGAGAGAAAAAAAAGAATCAAATGGGCCTTAGGAGAAAATCTTAAACAAGTTCTACGCAATGTGCAATAAGTACTTTATTTCCTTGTTGATGTCATAGCTACGAGTATCGTTAACATTGTAGCTTCTGTAATGTAAAATTTTATCAAGTATTCATTCTGTTGATGCATCCACGAAGACCTCTTATTCCGTTTGATCTCTCAGCCACTTTGTTGCTACCCATTTTTCCCCTTTGATGACTGGGCAGCTTCCATGAAGTGATGTCTGCATAAAGAAGGAAAGACCAAAATATAAGGGAAAATCTCACAATTTCCGAGTCATAACTGTTAGCAGATGTCCCCTAACTTATTTTGACATAAAGATTAGCCTAGGTCATCAAGGAGATTTTTTTGCTAGGGAACTAAGTGCCTAATCTAAGTCTGGTTTGCTCTTCACCAGTCTTATTCCTAAAAGACTATGAATAGAAAAAATAATGTTAAAATTGCTAGATGATTAGAAAATGAAAATAAGGTTGTGTTGAAGCACCATTCAAAATAGGAAAACTAAATGCACACAAACATAAGAATATACAATTTAGTAATTTGTTTATATCTTGGGAGATGGCAAACTTGCTATAAATTTAGACCAAAAAACCCTCAGAACTTTTCTCAAGATCCTAATGTTAGCACTATTGAATAGGCTTATATTCCACGTGGCACGTTCTTGTATAGTTCTTGTATTCCGTTTATTATTCACCTCGTATTTCTCCTTTATATATAGGAGCCTGCTCTAATAATAAGAATAATCCCTTTTCCGCTATTCTGCGTTATGTGATCGTATCTGTTCTCACTTCTAACATGGTATCAGAGACCAAATCTTCTTCCTCCTTTATTTCTTTTTCTTGTTTCTTTCTTCTTCATCACCGGTACTCTCATGCCTCCTTCGTCGGAAATGTCCTCCTCAAATATCTCCGACACACATCCACCAGCATCTTCCTCGTCTGCCCCGCAAATTCCTACATCCCTCAAATTTTTAATGAGCAATATCAAGAACATTATTGCTCAACCGTTGTCCGCAGAGAATCACCCCCTCTGGAGATCTCAAGTTCTTAAACTATTTCGGGCAAACAGCTATGAAGAGTTCTTGGATGGATCAACGCCCCCGCTGCCAAAGACCGTCACTACCGACTCCGATACGATCATTACCAACCCCAACTACATCACCTGGCATCTGCTGGATCAAAATCTCACGGCATCTCTGTACTCTGTCATTTCCCCAACTATTCTACCGTATGTTCCCTCGGTAGAACATTGCGCCGAAATCTGGGCGACCCTAGATCGCAGACTTCAGTCGAGCACCAGATCAAGAATTATCCAACTCAAACATGAGTTGCATTACCTCTCCATGAAAGATAAAACCATGGCGCAATATCTTCTTGAAGTCAAAACCAAAGCTGATTCCCTAGCTGCCGCAGGCGCACCTCTGGATATCGAAGACATCATCCATTACACGCTCGATGGCCTCTTGCCCGCTTACCAGGCCTTCAAAACTTCAATTCGAACCAATCTCCAACCATTAAGCCTGGACGATCCTTATACACTACTATGCAGTGAAGAACTCAACCTAGCACATGAAACATCCAAGGAACTCCAATCACTGCAGATCTCGGGCACGAACATGGCTCTAACTGCGTCTCGAAGCCGCAGCAGGGGTCGGTACAACACAAATCGAGGACGCTCGTCGAACTCAAACCAATCACAGTACAACTCTAACAATAACAACAACACCAATCGCGGCGGACGAAACTCCATACCACAAATCACTTGTCAAATCTGCGGCAAACTCGGCCACTCTGCCATAAAATGCTGGCATCGGCATGATGATCAGTACACCACCGATCCGCCCAATACAGCCCTCTTCACATCTTCTGCACCCTCTCAGCAATCTGATTGGTACCTGGATAGCGGCGCTTCCTCCCATTTAACCTCAGATCCTACTCACTTCACATCCTCTCAACCATACACCGGAACCACCCAGGTCGTCATCGGCAACGGCCAATCTCTTCCTATACACACTACGGGTAAAGGATTATTACCAACCCCTCAAGGTAGTCTTCAATTATCCCAACTAAACTTAGTTCCCAACTTATCTTTCAATCTCTTATCTGTTCATCGTCTCACGGCTGACAACAACTGCCTTATCACATTTTCTTCTCATGGCTACGCTATAAAGGATCAGAAGACCAACAGGCTTCTTCTCACGGGTCCATGTATTAATGGGCTCTACCCCTTTCAAGCTCGATCCTCCACCGTCACCGCCAACTCCAACCTCGCTCTCATATCTGTTCAAACGGTTCCCGACCTGTGGCACAGAAGACTGGGCCATCCATCGTCTCAAATGCTGACTACTTTAGCCAAAAACAGTCTTAACATTTGTATTCCCTCTCATCTTTCTACTTGTAATGCTTGTCATATGGCTAAAAGTCTTCGATTATTTCTGTCGAATTCTCCAACTATTAGCTCTACTCCATTATTCTTAGTGTATTTTGACGTTTGGGGCCCCTCCCCAGCTCCTTCAAATCAAGGATACCGCTACTATGTCTCCTTTATTGACGATTTTAGTCGATATACGTGGATATTTCCCATAGCACAAAAATCTGATGTTTTTTATAAATTTCTTACATTTCAAAGAATGGTTGAACGTCAGTTTAATACCAAAATTCGCATTCTTCGCACAGATGGCGGTGGCGAATTCATTAACAACAAATTTAAAATCTACCTCGCACAACTTGGCATCATACACCAATTCACCTGCCCCCACTCTCCATCTCAAAATGGAGTCGCCGAGCGCAAACATCGCCACATAATCGAGACCCTCCGTACCTTACTTCTCGAAGCCTCTCTCCCCCAACATTTGTGGGTGGACTCCCTCCTAACCGCCATTTATTTAATCAATCATCTACCCTCATCTAACACCTCTCACAAATCACCATACGAGCTACTATACAACAAGGTGCCCTCATACAATCATCTAAAGGTTTTCGGATGTCTATGCTACCCATAGCTCAAACCGTACTCCCAACATAAACTTTCTCCTCTATCGTATCCCTGCGTCTTCATCGGCTACGCTCACTCTCAAAAAGGATACCGATGCTTGGATCCAACAACTAACAGAATCTACACGTCCTGCCATGTCATCTTCAACGAAGCTGTTTTCCCCTTTAAGCAGCTCTCGTCAAACTTCAACAACACCAATTCTATCTCCTCGGAAATTCCACCTTTACTCCTAGTTCCTACAGCTGGCTTACCCAACTCTGTCAAGACATCTCCTCCTATTCATTTCCCTTCCCTCACAACTACTCATTCCAATTCATCTATCTGCCCGTCAACCTCATCTACTCCAATCATAGAACAGCCAACTAACCCCACCACTCACCTTCCCGAGCCCCAACAGAACCACAGCTCTCATAATTCCAATAATTCTTGTCTACCATCCACTCACTCTATGATCACTCGATCCAAAAGTGGGCACTCTAAACCAAAACATATCTTCAATCTCTCTCACAATCTTCAACCATCAGATCCTATCACATTCACTCAAGCCCTTAAAAATGAACACTGGCGAGCCACAATGTCACAAGAATTCCAAGCACTGCAAACACAAGGCACCTGAGATCTGGTTCCACCTATATCTGGTCAAAATGTCCTAGGATGCAAATGGACGTTTCAAACTAAATTTAAATCGGATGGATCTATTGCCCGATACAAAGCACAGCTTGTCGCTAAGGGATTCAATCAAGAACACGGAATAGACTACATGAAAACATTTAGTCCAGTAGCCAAAATACCCACTATCCGTGTCTTCATTCTTATAGCGCTTCACTACAACTGGAGCATCCAACAATTAGACGTTTCAAACGCCTTCTTACATGGTAACCTAAGTGAAACAGTCTATATGCAACAACCACCCGGATTTCAAGACTCACTACACCCCAACTATGTCTGCAAATTAAAGAAAGCTCTTTACGGACTCAAGCAGTCTCCGCGTGAATGGTACGCTACACTTTCTACCCATCTACAACAGTTCGGGTTTCGTATCAGTGCTGCTGACCCCTCGCTCCTCACCTACCACAAGAGCTCTGTCCGTTTATACATATTAATCTACGTAGACGATATTCTTCTCACCGGGAATTCAAAGTCAGAACTCAAGAGCCTTCTTTCCAATCTCCACAACCGCTTCCAAATGCGCAATCTCGATCAGCTATCTCACTTCCTCGGCATTCAGGCTCCGCCAACAGAATATGGAATTCTACTCCACCAGCAGCAATACGCCACTCGCATCCTTGCTCGAGCTGGCATGACAAACGCCAAGGCCGTCAGCACACCGAATCCATGCAAGCAAATGCACTCCCATATCTCCAACAACGAATTCGCCAACCCTCAACTGTACAGACAGTTAATTGGCTCGCTGCAATACCTTACCTTGACACGGCCAGATATTCAATTCGCAGTTCATCAGCTAAGTCAATCTATGCACAAACCACTTAATATTAACTTTGATGCTCTTAAACGTCTATTGCATTACATACAGGGCACTACAAATATTGGCATCCCCCTCCACAAAGACGATCTCACCCTCAAAGGCTTCACCGATGTTGACTGGGCCAACGACGACACAGATCGAAAATCGATATCCGGGTACTGCAACCTCCTAGGCAAATCTCTCATATCATGGCAAGTTAAAAAGCAAACCACAGTCGCCCGCTCCTCAACGAAAGTAGAATATAGAGCACTAGCCACTGAAGCCTCTGAAGTTATCTGGCTCAGGCGCCTACTGGAAGACTTTCACATTCCTCAGAACGCTCCTAGCACGATTTATTGTGGCAACACCTCTGCCATCGCTATCGCCAACAATCCTGTTTACCACGCTCGTACCAAACACATAGACGTCGACTGCCACTTCATCAGAGACTGCATTCAAGCTAAACATCTATCGGTGCATCACATATGCACCAATGATCAACTTGCCGACATATTCACTAAGCCACTACCTATTAAACGTTTTACTCTACTCTCCAGCAAACTAATCGCTGCTCCACCACATTAGTTTGAGGGGGGCTGTTAGCACTATTGAATAGGCTTATATTCCACGTGGCACGTTCTTGTATAGTTCTTGTATTCCGTTTATTATTCACCTCGTATTTCTCCTTTATATATAGGAGCCTGCTCTAATAATAAGAATAATCCCTTTTCCGCTATTCTGCGTTCTGTGTTCGTATCTGTTCTCGCTTCTAACACCTAACACATATATAGATGTTAATACAAGTATGAGGGATTACTTGTGGGATGATCTAAAAAAGAGGAATAAATCTACATCTATAAGGAAAAGTTCATCTATTATCATATCTTGTCAACCCTTAACATTAATGATCAACCAACACACAAATTTTGAGTTGTTCTCCTCGAAAAACACCTACATTCAGCGTTATCTAAAAATAGAATGAGAGCTCATTTTGCAAACATTGATAGTTCTCCTATTGTTGATATAAATGATGATTTCAAGGTTCAATTGGATTTCACTTTGTTCCTTATATGAGCGTGGTCGGCATTTATGTTTTGACGATGTATATGCTTCAAAATGTGATCCATTTATTCTCTTCTATGTACATATAATGATAAATGCATAAAAGGGCCCAACTTGACATCGAAAGACATGGAAGGAAACTAAAAAGTGTGCATTTACAAGAGTAAAGCATCCCTAATATTCTTATGGAACTAAATGACACCATAGAAAAGTGAAGAAACGATTATAAAAGCCTATTACTAATAAGACAACCTTAAGAACTTTGCTTTCCCAAGAATTCCCAACTGTAATTGAAGTCCGGCACCAGAAATTGGATGATAGGTTCATCCTACATCTGTTCTCAAGCAATTGGTCTTCTTTGATACCTTCAACCAGCTATCTTGTGGATGACAACCCCGAACAACGTGCTTAGAAAAGCTCCAACAGCACCGATGGAGTCCTTCCTCTGAATACAAACAGGTAAGAAGGTTTCCAGCAGCTATGATAAATGCTTGCTACGGCCTTGTTCCAAGCAAGCGTTTGAAAACCTCTCACAGCTGCCGCTTCCTCTCAAGAACCTCAAGGCTTCATGAACTGCTACTGTTCCTAATTATCTTGCAAATCTAACCTTTTTGTTCGTTGTTCTTGCCATCCTTCAAGTTTTCCAGTATGGGAATGCCGAGGAATGATCATGTAGCTAAATTGTGAAATAGTGAATCATTCGAGAGGAAGATTATTGTATGAACTAGGTACATAACATTTTATTATAAGGAATCGGTTAGGAAACACTTGAAGATCTCAAGTAAAACCTAACGATCTTGACAAAAACAGCGAAAACGACCAACAAATTCAAAGAAAAAACCGGAAAAACAGTAATTTTTATTGGAATAATCAAGCGGAAGGAAAATAACAAGATATAATTGATCCTCTATTCAAGAGGAGGATCTATCTCTCCCAAATCTCTAGATGCCGCTAGAGCCCAAAAACCTAAGAGATTTCAAATTTCAGCCAAATTCAAGATGCCCTAACCCTAGGAAAACAAACTATTTAATGCATACAATCCAAAAGGAAATCTCTAAACAGTCCCTACATTCAAATTTTCCTCCTAAACCCTTCCTAATCTGCTCTTTTGGAAAGGGTGGCTCGTGTGGCTTGTACAAGAGGCGGAGTAGTTCTGCCTCTGTTCCGCAAGAGTTGATGCCGTGTGGACCGGCTGGACCTGTCTAACAGAATCTCCATATTGCCCACATCATGATAGATGTTTTAGTTCATTAGCGTACTGAACTAATCAATAATAAGCAAAATTTCTACAATGACATCAAAGTTTAGGATCTTGAAATGACAAGGGGGGGCCACCTGGCCGGCCCAGACCAGCCCAGGCCAGCCCAGCCCTAGCTAAATCAGCCTTTCGGTTGGGCGGAACCAGGGGCAACAGAGGGGGAGATTTCGGCCCCCTTGTGGGGCCCAGCGGAGCTATTATGCATTATGTGAGGAGGACGAATCAAGAGGAGGTTATTTAAGAAGGTTTCCTAATTGTGTTCATGTTGTTTAGAAAGGTTTTAATTATTTAAAAAGATTTCCTAATTTTGTTTATACTGTTTAGGAAAATTTTAATTATTTCGGAAGGTTTTCTAATTTTTCTTCTATCCATTTTGTTGTTTTTTACTTCCAAGACGCATCAGATCTCTGGAGGATAAATGTTGTACCAAGAGGAAAGAAAGCATTTGAAATTCAATGTGCTTCTCACTCAACGTCAGCTGAGAAGAACATATATAATTCAGTAAAATAAAAATCTAACGCAGCGAAATCTCTGGAGAATAAGATGTACCAATAGAAAAGAGCACATTTGATAGTCTATATGCTTCTTACTCAACGTCTGGTGAGTAGAACATATCGAACTTTACAAAAAAAAAAAAAAACAAACAAACAAATGCAGCCAAAAGATTTAGCAAATAAGCCCTCCATGATGTATATACTTTAGAAAGAAGTAATGAAACTTATATTTGAATATATATAATTTTTATGAAAAGGATTTTTTTTTTAATTGTTAAGTACAACTAGATCAAAAGAAAAATAGTTTGAAGTTATACCAGATCAATTGTGCCGTTTGTAAATACAGAATAAAATAAAAGCCCATCTCCTCTGCTAGGCTTCACTGTCAAACCAATGCATTTGAAGTAATCATACTCAATATCCATATTAGAGCCATTCTGCAGATAAAGATTCCCCTACATGAATGGTGCTATATTGAAGACGATAATTAAAGAAGAAATATATGTTTTTTCACGCTTACCTCGTAAGGAAACATAGTTTCCCCTCCTTCCTCAACATCTGATAAATAAATTAAAAATGTAGCAATCTGACAACAAAAGTTAATTAAAATTACGAGGAAATATTGAAGAAGAGATATCAGTAGAGAGGATTAGTTACCAGATCCAAACATTTGCTATCAGATTCAGCTAGAAACACAATCATAACTTACTATGGAACGTATGTACATTGCAAGACAAAGTGCAAGAAGCAAAAAAAAAAAAAAAGGTATCTAACGACTTTTTTTACTAATATGCTTGAACTGTGACACCAATGGGAGGTAAAAGAACCAATGACTAGGCCCTTACACAATTAGAAAACTACATGAACTCCATAAAGCTACTTGCTGGTGTCTGAAAACATAGTGATGCGGTTCTTCCTGAACCGTCCAAACCGGCCCCATCTAGGCCGGTTCAGATTTATAGGAGGCAGGCTAAGCCGCCTCCTTAAAACAGCCACCCAAGCTGTGCGCCCCCCTCGGGCGGCAATTAGAGAGAGAGAAGGGGGGCAGCTAACACATGGGGAAACATTTTTTAATTGGTTTATTTTAGAAAGCTTTTTATTGGCTTTTTATTAGGAAGATGTTATCAGCAGAATCCAAGTTGGATGGTTGAAGTGGAGGAATGCATCAGGCTTATTGTGTGATAGAAAAGTACCCCTCAAACTTAAGGAAAAATTCTATAAGATAGTGGTGAGACCTGCAATGCTTTATGGTGCCGAATGTTGGCCATTAAAAGAGAAGCATTATTCTAAGTTAAGGGTTGCAGAGATGAGGATGCTCAGGTGGATGAGTGGCTTTACCCTTAGAGATATGATACGAAATGAGCATATTCGTGAAAAGGTTGGAGTAGCTCCAGTGGAAGATAAGATTAGAGAGAGTCGCCTTAGATAGTTTGTTCACATAAAACGACGGCCTTCCGATGACCCGGTTAGGAAAGTAGAGGTCTTAGATCTTGACTTATGTTAAGAAAGGTAGAGGTAGACCTAAAAAGACTTGGTTAGAAAATATTAGAAATGATCTTTCTTTATTAGATTTAAACGAGAATTTGACTTTTAACAAGACACAAGGGAGAAAAAGGATTCATGCAGCCGACCACACGTAGTGGGATAAAGGCTTGATGTTGTTGTTGTTGTTGTTGGAGAGGCTAGGGTTAGGGCACGCATGATTATTGTTTTCTCTTGGAGTTCTCTTTGTGGCTTTGGGCTCTAGATTCATCGTCTAGAGATTGGGAGAGAATGATCCTCCTCTCGAATTGAGGATCAATTGTATCTTTGCTTGCTCTTGCTTTTGGTTTGATTCCTATAATACAATCTACTGTTTTTGGATTGTTTGATTGGAGATCTTGAAGTTTTCTCGCTGATTTCACCAATTATAGCTAGGTTTGCTTGCGAACACAAATATTTCCCATTAGGGTTACTTGCGAACTCAAGTATTTCTTATCAAATTGATATCAGAGCAAGTCTTGGGACCATCGGGGGCTGAATTTCTGAAATTTCAGCGACGAAATTTCATTTGGAGGAAGGAACCCTTGCTGATTTCTAAAGCAAAAATCAGATTTTTTTTATGGCGACCAAGAAGGTAGACACGTTGGAGGAAAGATTGGAAGGAGAAATGAGCCAAATTAAAGCTACGATGGAAGATCGAATATCATCCGTGGAAGACAAGGTTTCCGATCTCTATGCGATAATGAAGAAGTTATTGGAGAATCAAATCCAAACGGCAGCATCAGAGGCAAAAGAACCGGCGGGAAAAACGACAAATTCTGATTGTCATAGGAGGGATGACGAAGTGAAAATCATGGAAGAACAAGGTGGGAGATATGGAGGAAGGCATGGTTATGGGGGGCAAGACTCAAGGGGTACTGGTTGGGAAAGAAAAGAAGAGGAATACGAGAGAATGGGTGATGATTTTGAATAAAAGGGGGGGGGGGGGAAGCGAAGAGGGCTTCATGTATGAACGTAGGAGAGAAGATTGGGGTACTTAGGGAGGCCCAAGCACTTGGGAGAGGGGAAATTATGGAGGAATAAGGGGAAACGGAGGAGATCAGAAGGTGAGGAAACTGAAAATACCCATTTTTGAAGGTGAGGATGCGCATGAGTGGATTTATAAGGTGGAGAGATACTTCGCCGTCAATGGGCTAATGGAGGAGGAGAAGTTGACTGCCTCAGGCTTATGTTTGGAAGAGAATGCGCTATCCTAGTACCAGTGTAGGGACCAGAGGAGACCCATCCGAAGTTGGAGAGAATTCAAGGATTGTTTATTAAAACGTTTCCAAACTGACAGGGGAGGAGATTTCTATGAGCGCAGTTCTTTGCTTTAGTGCAAGACAGATCAGTAGCAGAATACCGAGAGCGGTTTGAGCATCTGGCCAGCAGGGTGGAGCGATTCTCGAAGACAGCCTTGGAGGGGAACTTTCTGAAAGGGCTCAAATTAGATATCAAAGCTGCAGTGAATGTACTGAGGTCCCGTGACTTGAGAGAGGCCATGGAGTTGGCACAGTTGGTGGAGAATCAAAGGCACCATGAGAGGGGAGCCAGGAGCAGCAGTTCAGGAGGCTACTTTAGGACGACCACCACTCTTTTAGCACCCAAGGGTCCGGCAGTAGGAGGATTAAGGGAAACCACCAGGGAGAAACCAGTAGGAGGAAGTGGGGGAAATTTCAAGAGGCTGACGGATAGGCAGATGCAAGAGAAGAGGACTAAGAGGTTATGTTTCAGGTGCGATGAGAAGTATACGCCAGGGCATAGGTGTAGGGACCAAACTCTTCAGGTTCTCACCGTCTGTAATGACGAGAAAACTGAGGGAGGTGAAGGGGAGGTAGAGGCAGAGTTAGAAGAGAAGCTACATCTAGATCTGGCAGAGGTTTCCCTGTAGTAGGATTCACTACGAATCAAACCATGAAGATGAAGGGGGAGATAGGAGATAGGGAGGTGGTGGTACTGATTGATAGTGGGGCTACCCACAATTTCATTTCCACTCAAGTCGTCGACCAACTGGGAGTGAAATTGATGGACACCGGATGTTATGGGGTAATGATGGGTACATGGAAGGTGGAGAAAGGTCAGGGAATCTGTAGAGGATTAGTGTTGACCATCTAAGAGATTCAGGTGAGGGAGGACTTTCTCCCACTGGAGTTGGAAAGTACAGATGTCATCCTAGAGATGAAGTGACTGCAAACCCTGGGGGATAACAAGGTCAATTGGGAAGCACTCACGATGAAGCTGAGGTTGGATGCAAGAAAGGTGGTGATTCGGGGAGATGCAGGGCTATCCAAAGCCATGATGTCGCTCAAAACCATGGTGAGGAATATTCAAGAGGTGGGATAAGGATATTTGGTGGAGCTGCACAGTTTGGAGGGAGCTAGATTGGAGGAGGGAGGGGACATACCCCTCTCCATACAGCCATTGATTCAGCAATTCCATGAGGTATTTTAGCCACCTCAGGGATTGCCACCATCGAGGGAGCAGGAGCACGCCATCGCCTTGAGGGAAGGTGTGTCACCCATCAACATCAAACCCTACCAATATCCTCAATTTCAAAAGGATGAGATTGAGAAGCTGATCTGTGAGATGCTAAAAACTGGGATCATTAGGCCGAATGTAAGTCCTTTCTCTAGTCTAGTCCTACCAGTCAAGAAGAAGGATGGGAGCTGGCGGTTTTGTGTGGACTACAGAGCTTTGAACAATGGGACAGTGCCGGATAAGTTTCCTATTCCTATGATTGATGAGCTCTTGGATGAACTGTATAGGGCAGTGATGTTCTCCAAGCTGGATTTGAAGTCTGGGTACCATCAGATCAAAATAAGAGAGGCAGACATCTCAAAGACGACTTTCAGGACACACGAGAGGCATTATGAGTTCCTGGTAATGTCGTTTGGGCTTACCAACGCCCCTACTACTTTCCAGTCGCTGATGAATATGGTGTTTAGGCAGTACCTCCGGAAGCTTGTTCTGGTGTTTTTTGATGACATACTGGTGTACAGCAAAACTGAGGAGTACCTAAAGCACTTGAAGATGGTCGTGGGGGTCCTACAGGAACATCAGCTGAGGGCCAACCTGAAGAAGTATTGTTTTGCCCAGACCAGTGTGGAGTATTTGGGTCATATTGTGTCCAAAGAAGAAGTGGCAGCCAATCAGTCAAAGATTGAGGCTATGTTGAGGTGGCCCTTACCTAAGAATCTGAAAGAGTTGAGAAGATTCTTAGGACTGACGGGGTACTACATGAGATTTGTGAAAGGATAAAACACTATAGCATGGCTACTGACAGAGCAGCTGAAGAAAGATGAGTTCTTATGGGGAGAGGCAGCCACAACAGCATTTGAGAGACTGAAGAAGGCTATGACTATTGTATCAATCTTAGTTTTACCAGACTTCACTCAGGCCTTCATAGTGGAGATGGATGCTTCAGGGTACGGACTGGGGGCAGTACTCATGCATAATCGTCGACCCATTACCTACTTCAGCCAGGTGTTGACAACCAGAGCCAGACTGAAATCAGTCTATGACAGGGAATTGATGGCCATCGTCTTAGCCATCTAGAAGTGGCGACCTTACTTATTAGGTAAGCATTTCATTGTCAGAACTGACCAAAGGAGCCTGTAGTACTTATTGGAGCAGCGGATGGTGACTGAGGAGCATCAGAGGTGGCTATCCAAACTGTTGGGATATGATTTTAAAATTCAGTACATGCCAGGAGTGGAGAACAAGGCAGCAGATGCCTTGTCCAGATGTATAGGTGAGCTGCAAATAGTGGCAGTATTGATTCCTTTGATGCTAGCTTGGGAAACCATCAAGGAGGAGAGTGCTAGGGATGAGGAGTTGGGAAAGATCAGGATAGATTTACTGAGGAAAGAGGGTAGCCACCCAGGGTACTCATTGGAGAGGGACAGACTGCAGTATCAGGGAAGGTTTGTGATGCCTCGGACCTCAATCCACATTCCACACTTACTCCATAAGTTTCATGGGAGCGCTGTTGGGGGTCATTAAGGGGTGCAAAAGACATATAGGAGGTTATCCTCAGAGCTATACTGGAAGGGGATGCACAGAGATGTGAAGGAGATAGTGGCCAGGTGTGAGGTATGTCTGAGGAACAAATACCTGGCTATATCGCCAGGAGGACTACTACAGCCGTTGGCTTTATCGGGACAGGTATGGGAGGAGATATCCATAAACTTCATAGATGGGATGCTCCGTTCTGAAGGTTTCACGGTGATTCTGGTGGTGGTGGACAGATTGCGCAAGTATGCTCATTTCATTCCCCTCCAACATCCATGGACTGCGGTGACAGTGGCTTCAGCTTTCATCAGAGAGGTGGTCAGATTGCATGGAATACTAGAGGCGATAGTATCAAATAGAGATAAGAAGTTCCTCAACCCCTTTTAGATGGAGTTGTTCAGATTATAGGGGACAGTTCTGAAGAGGAGCATCGCCTGCCACCCACAGACTGATGGCCAAACAGAAGTGGTCAACAGGAGCTTGGAGGCCTACCTGAGATGCTTTGTGTCGGAGACACCTAGGCTATAGGCCAAGTGGTTATCATGGGCTGAGTACTGGTACAACACCTCTTATCATTCTGCTTCTCAAATGACCTCATTCAAGGTATTGTATGGAAGGGATCCTTCTCACTTGGTGCACTTTGGGAGTAGCAGTACTCTAGTTTCTTCAGTGGAGGAGTACTTGGAGGAGAGGGACAGAGTGTTGGAGGAGTTGAAGAGACATCTATTGAGAGCACAACAGATTATGAAGAAACAAGCTGATGGGCATAGGAAGGACATCCAGTTTGAAGTAGGGGAGAGGGTGTTCTTGAAGCTCCGACCATACAGACAGAAGATAGTCGCCAACAGGAGGAATGAGAAGCTTGCACCAAGATACTTTGGATCTTATGAAGTATTGGAGAATATTGGAGCGATAGCATATCGACTGAAACTACCACCAACGGCGACTATACATCCAATTTTTCATGTATCTCAATTAAGAAGGGCAATTGGAGATTATGCAGCTAGCTCGGAGTTACCGGTGACACTTACGGAGGACTTAAAGGTGATTTTGGAACCCTTAGAGCTGATGGGGGTTCGCCAGAAAGGAGATGGAACTAAAGAAGTGCTAATCAAGGGGAAGAGCCTTCCTGACTACGAGGCCATGTGGGAACCTTATGAGAGGATGAAATATCAGTTTTCCAATTTTCACCTTGAGGACAAGGTGGTTCTTTGGGAATGGGGTATTGATACGGTTCTTCTTGAACCGTCCAAACCGGCCCCATCTGGGCCGGTTCAGATTTATAGGAGGTGGGCTAAGCCGCCTCCTTAAAACAGCAACCCAAACTGTGGGCCCCCCTAGGGCGGCAATTAGAGAGAGAGAAGGGGGGGCGGCTAACAAATGGGGAAACCTTTTTGAATTGGTTTATTTTAGGAAACTTTTTATTGGCTTTTTATTAGGAAGATATGTATTTAAAGAAGTGGAGAGGCTAGGGTTAGGGCATGCATGATTATTGTTTTCTCTTGGAGTTCCCTTTGTGGCATTAGGCTCTAGATTCATCGTCTAGAGATTGGGAGAGAACAATCCTCCTCTCGAATTGAGGATCAATTGTATCTTTGCTTGTTCTTGCTTTTGGTTTGATTCCTATAATACAATCTACTGTTTTTTTATTGTTTCATTGGAGATCTTGAAGTTTTCTCGCTGATTTCACTAATTATAGCTAGGTTTGCTTGCGAACTCAAGTATTTCCCATTAGGATTACTTGCGAACTCAAGTATTTCTTATCACATAGAAAGGAAAAAGAATTACAAGATTGTGTAATAGTTGCTTCCCAATGGATACTCGTGCAAGTTTGAAGATTCTGCACCAAGAAATGAATATTTGGGCCATAGACAACTGCTGTAAACTCTCAGATTTTAGCAGTTTCAGCACCACCGTTGTTTGCAGGAACCATCCAGGTTCACATTCCAAGGGCTGCCGCAATTGTCAAAACATGCTGAAATTTTTAAGCAACCCACTGTATTTTCAGAATTGCTGGAATGGTCATCCATCGGGATGGAGATGAACAAGAATTCCAAGGACTTAAGGAATTGTGCTGGTATCAAGACACTGCTTAGTTCATTCTTCCAATGGACAATCCCTGAGAAAACCCCACCAGCTGCTGTTCAGTTTCACTCTATGATGGGGAAATGCAAGAAAGAAACAGGAAGACAAAACTGTCCACCAGCTGCTGATCGGGTGGATTTCTGCTACAGGAAATCGATGGCTGCTGTCCAGAACAGCTGTAGGAGAAATCAAGAAGCTCCTATGATCGATTGTGGTGGAGTCACTGGACTCCACTACAATCTCCAATCTCTGGAATGAATTATCCAGCTACTGCTTTGGCTTTTCTGCAGCAAGAAATTAGTAGACAACCCCCTTGAAATTGCAATGAGAAGACCAAGATAGATGAGGAGAAAGGATATAAACTTTGGTGATTGATTGTGGTAAAATCCTGGACTCCGCTAAGATCTCCTCCCCTTCTCATCGCTCCAAACTTGGGGAATCCAACAAGAAAACATGGAAATACTTCCCAAAACACAAAAATCTGAGAACAAACTCACGAAAAAACTGTCTTTCTAAATGGATGGAATATTTATAGGTCAAGCCATTCAAATAACACGTAGGCCCTTATATTTACCAAATTACCTTTATGAAAAAAGAAAAGAAACCAAGCCCTCTATTAATTAATTACTTAAGAAAAGGATCTCTCCTGATACTATGTCAAACTGCTAGATGAATTTCATCACCAAATAAATGGTTTGAAAAAGAAATTGTATCCGCATTGGTCTTGATGGACTAATTTGGTGGGATGAAAACATTGCATCCAAAATAAGACACCGGAAGCACAATAAAGTAACATGAATTGTTCTAAACTACTGGTTGCAGTCGATGTCAATAGTCTACTTGAATGCCCACTAATGTTGTTTTCCAATTTGAAGATATCTTAAAATGTAGTTTAACATGGTTCTAATGTTTCCTAATAATTTAAGCCTAGAATTTCCTTTAAGAGCAATAGTTTGTCAAACGGTTGAATTCAGGGTATAACAATACTATAAAAATTGGACCAAATATTAAACCAGATGAATGCTCAAGATTCAAAGGTTCAACTAGATTTTAATCAAAGGTTGAATAGTGGTCACTTAATAGATATTAAAAGAGAAAAGGAATGGATTGGTCTCTTGACTGTTTCAAAAAGATCAAAATAGTTTACTACTATATAGAAGTCATAATTTAATCCATTGACTCTTTAAACAAGGGCCAACATAGTGCCACCGTTAATCAAATAGTGGGAGGGCATTTACGGAATACAACATTTTTAATAAGTAAATCGAGACTGCACTTTGTCAAACCCCAACAGCCACAACATAGGTTGGAAACAAAGGAGAAGTCTTCCCCTACTTCACATTGTGAACACTACATTCGAATAGCATCGAACCCTAGCATCCAAGACCGCACCTTGGAGACAAACCCAAATGAACATTCTTCCCATCACTCTTGCTACGCAAATACTTCAACCTCAAATTCGAACAGCATCTAAATTCTTCGCACCAGTCGTGATTCATTTGGTTTCTTCGCACCATAGCTGCAAAGGACAAACAAAGAAGTGCTGCTTCCTGTTCTTCCCATGGACTTGATGTCCTTCAACTCAAGAAAAATGTCCTCGCACGTCCAACCCCTACTTGCCCAGGCGAGTGCAATCGAGCTACCAGTGAGAGAGTTGAATACAAGTTTTTTTTTTTTTTTTGTAGTTGAGATTTCTATGCGGCATTGAACTTTTATAAAGCTACAATATGAACAAATCAAGATAATGAAGAGGCGATAAATTGAAAGAGTTTGAAAAAGTTAGGGTAAGTTTTTAAATGAATGAATTTATTTTTAAAGTTTTAACTTAAATATAATGACTTAATGACTTTGTCGTACATTAGTTTTAGGTCAAAAATTCTAAAAATGAAATAATTTATGTCCAAAATATTGTGGATTGATTTTTTTTATTATCTCGGAACATTACTCAACTGAGTGGCTTAAAGATTCAAACTTTTCGCAATAATTTGGTGGTTTAACTGAGGCAATTGATATAAATACATACAAGGATGACAAGAGTGATGATTGATATTTAGAGTTAGATAAGAATAATAGTGATGATAATGATGTAGACTATGTTTGTGTTGATTTAGATGAATGAAAACTTTCATTATGAGATGAAAAATGATGACGATTTATTTGAAAATAATGTAGATTATTGCGTTAAGTATATAGGAACATGGGTTAAATGTTAAAGGGAAACAAATCATTGAATATATTAGCAAATATTCTACTAAAATTTTGAAGGACAAAGATTGTGATATTAATTTTGTGAACTCAGGTGATGATATTAGCATTCATGATAGTGAGAAAAATAAAATTTTGAAATAGCCGACCTTCAATCCTAAGACAAATTCACCAGGTCACAGTTTTGAAATTGACATATTTTTTTATAATAAGTTCAAAGAAACTGTTAAGAATTGATTGATTTTGATAAAATAAAAATAAAAAAGAGTGAAAATGACAAAAAAATATATGTAGGGTTATTTGCAAGAGGTCAAACTACCCTTTTGTTATATACATTTTAAAGCATGAAGGAAACAATTCATGACAGATTGAATTTTATAGGAGCATACATGTACATGGAATTATCACAGTAAATTATGAAACATATAATCACTGCAAAAAGGTATGTGAATAAAACTATAGTCAATACCCAGATAAAGTGCACTGCCTTCAGAAGGAAAGTGATAGGTAACTTAAAACTATAGTTATCAAAAATTCAAACTAAAAAGTCTTTGAAGAAGGCTTGTCAGTTAGTTTATATGAAAAAGTAATATTGGTTCAATAAAATTTGGGATTATTGTTTTAAAATTACAGATAGTAATCTAGGATCAACTCTTTTATCTTTACAACTAAAAACCCAAATTTGTGCGAGTAAAAGTTTTATAAGACTTTAAGTTTGTTTTAATGCATGTAAGAAAGACTTTATTTCATGTTATAGGCCAATAGCTAGTGTTGATGGTTATTTTCTGGAAGGACAATAAGGATGTCAACTTCTGATGGTTATTGCACTTGATGGTAATAATAGCATATTTTTAATTACATGGGCAGTAATTTCTATTAATTAATTCACTTTTAGTAGTAAAGAATTAAAAAATTTTGATATAATATTATTTTAATAATTAAGTGAGAAGCCTTCAAGTGAATAATCAAGATCACATTTAAGCTTTATACTCAATAGTGATACTTTACTCAATAATATATATGAATGTTTTAATTCATTCATTTTTTATACTACAGAGTTATTTATTGTGTTAATGCTTGAAAATACTAGAGCTATAGTTATGAAAAAATGCTGGAGAATAAGAAGATATTGAAATAAAATGGAAAGTTATGTCCAAATTCTTAAAAAGAATATACATGATACTTGCATTGGTTATATATCTAATAACAACTACGAAATAAATATTATGTATGTAGCCTAATACAACGTTGGCTTGAACTCGAAATCATATAGTTGTGGCCGATGGGAGTTAAATGGAGTATCATGTGAATATACATGTGTTGCAATTCATATGATTATGAGCGACTGTGAGTACTATAATTCATCCGTACTATTTGATAAAAAAATTATTTGAGAGCTTACGAGTGCAACATAAAATTTTTAATGATGCTAATGAGTGAACAAATAGTGACAAAATTTCTCCATTGCCACTACGACCTAATAAAAAAGGAGTAATCCATCAAAGATGTAAAAAAAGAACAACTGATGAACAATCATCACATTCAAAACCAAAAAAATTAGAGCCAATGTGAAGCTTCATTGCAATAAATACAAGCGATGTAGACACAACAACAACAGTTGTGATAAGAGAATGCATATTGAAGAGACATAAAGATGGCTAAGAAGTTTTAGAACTACTGATTAAAATAATGAGTTATATAATTACATCAATTTTTTTAACTTAAATAAATATTTTGATTTAAAAATGATATTTTTTAAACTTGCGTTTGATTCAGTTAGAGATTCAAATACACTATGAACTAGTTTTGCAAACTCTCGCATAAAGATCTTCTAATACAAGGCTTTTGGTAAGTTCATTTAATTTTTTTATTAAGAGTTCACTTTTTACATTTTTTTATGTGAATCTAACTAAGGTTTTGGAAAATAAATAATATTTTATTTATTTATATTTTTTATTATTTTTTTAATAATGAAAATAAGTGATTTTAGCCTTTAAAATTTTAAAAAAATATATTAAAAATTCCAAAAAATTTTGAAAAATTTTAGAAAATTTTGGAATGCTTTTTCATCTACCCTCATCCATGCAGCTATAAATACCTCCTTTGTGGGTGGGGGAAAACACAATATCTTGTGCTAGTCCAAGCCCTCCTTTAGATTGGTAGCTCGAAAATTGTTGGTGGTGAGGCTGTCCAAAAATATGGAAACAGACATGGAGGATATTGCCAGGACTAGCAATCGACGGAGCAGTTCTAATTAATCATCAAGTTGGCATTTTTCTAAGAGTTCAAAGAATATATCAGGTGGTGGAGAAATGAATGCACCAAAAGTTACCCCATTTGCTCCTTAAGTAATGGAACGGGATAAAGCCCTTTTATTATTGTATTATCATATTTTTAGCTTCTGTTGAATCATATTAATCATCTTCTATCCCATCAGGACAATGATAGAAGAAGATCTTATGCAGCAATATTAATTGATAACATCGCATCCACTATTACTTCTGATGTCCTAGCAGTGATTCATAGGAAGTTTGATTTACCAAATAATGTACTAATTATTGCCCCAAAAAGGTCTGACCGAGCACATGCTCCTCCACCGAGACTCATAACAGTGTACAAGATGACGCTATGTGCAGGATTAAGGTTCCCCCCAGCCCCTGAGTTGCTTAAGATCTTTAAGGAACGCTGCATTATTTTGTCTCAATTTTTGTGTAGAGCAAAATGATTATTGTAAGTTTGACAGTCTTCTTTAAAGAATAATGGATGACATTGAAAGTTGAGCACTTATCTAGAATGTGTAAATTAACAAGTGATTCTCAAGGCCATGTCCCCTGTCGGGACAATAAAATGTGGTTGGATTTCACGACGCGAGATCCTTATAAGAATTGGGCAAGTTCATTCTTTTTTGTGAAGAATGAGTGCTGGCTTCCAGAAAAATGGGAGAAGTTAAAAGAACTACCAAACTCACCCTAAGGAGAGGAGATATTAAAAAGCCTTCAGCAGGAGTTGTGCTATATTATTCGGTATGTGACAGGAGAAACTTTTTAAAGTTGGGCTAAGATCAAAGAATATCTAAAAAATGCATAAGGAACTTAGTGGTTTCTGCCAGAACGTTTTTTACTGCCCCGACTAGAGACACGGCCTTGAGAATCACTTGTGAATTTACGCATTCTAGATAAGTGCTCAACTTTCAATGTCACTGTCCATTCTCTAAAGAAGACTATCAAGCCCACAAGAAACGTTATTGCTCTACATAAAAAATTGAGGCAAAACAACGCCGCATTCCTTACAGATCTCAAGCAATTCAAGAGCTGCGAGGAACCTCAATCTTGCACGTAGCATCATCTCGTACATTGTTATGAATCCCGGTGGAGGAGCACGTGCTCGGTCGGACCTTTTTTAGGCAATAATCAGTACATCACTTGGTAAAAAAAACTTCCCATGAATCATCGCTAGGGCATCAAAAGCAATAGTAGATGCAACCTCATCAATTAGTATTGCTCTAAAAGATTTTTTTTCTATCGTCGCCCTGATGGGATAGAAGATGATTAATATAATTTAACATAAGCTAAAAATATGAGAAGGCAAAAAATGGATACCTTCAAAAGAGATTTACCCTGTTCCATTACTTCAGGAGCAGAAGCGATATTTTTTTGTACATTCATTACTCCATCGCCTGACAGATTTTTTGAACTCATGAAAAAATGCCCACCTGACGATAAATCTGAACTGCTTCGTCAATTGCTAGTCCTGGCAATTTCCTCCATATATGTTTCCAAATTTCTAGACATACCGCCGACAATCTTTGAGCTACAAATCCAAAGAAAAGCTTAGGCTGGCACAAGAGATTGTGCTTTCCCCCACCCCCTAAAGAGGTATTTATAAGTGTAATGAGGGGGTAGATGAGAAGGCATTCTAGAATTTTTTTTGGATTTTTTAATATTTTTCTTCGAATTTTAAAGGCTAAAACCACTTATTTCTCTATTAAAAAATATAAATAAATATAAATAAAAATAAATAAATAAAATATTATTTATTTTCCAAAACGAGGCAGCACTATGCCGCCTCAAGTTCAAGCCGCTTGGGAGGCGGAAGGCCAAAGGCCAAAAAAAAGGTTAAGGGAGCGGGGTGTTGTACATGTGCCCCCTTACTCGCGTAGAAAGAGCTAGGGCACCATGCGTGGGCGGCCTTCATGGGTCGCTGGTGGGCGAACAGTTAAGTCTCCAAATCAGGTTCAGGCCTAATTTCAGTCCGGACAATCCGATTCGGACGTTTTTGGGTCTCCCGAAATTACTTTTCGACATTCCGGATTCAATTTTAACACTTTTGGAGCCAAACAAAGCCTCTACAATCAGTTTAGAGCAATCTCAAGAGTTTAAGAGCTCAATTTTCTAATATTTTTCGATCAGCATGCCGACATCAGTAAACATTAAAATTATGATCAAGGACATTTTACTTAGTTTACGGCCCCGAGGGGAGGTCCACATCAACGTCCAGAGAAAAATTGCGCCTCATAATAGGCAACATATACGTCACCAAGAATCGCCTTGATCGGGCATGAATCTCGATGCAAATATGATTTAGGAGTGTCCAAATTAAATTCGGGACCATCCAAACTCTGATTCTAGCAAGCTTATAGTCAAATCGAACATCTCAATGAGACAAACTCAATGGCACCAAATTTAGTCCGATCTGATCCAAATGAGGTCAAATCAAATGACTAAAGTATTTTTAGAAGTTTCAAAGCATTAATTAGATGATCAAATGATATCTAAATATGACATGCTTATAGTCGAATCGAGCAACTCGATGAGATGACTCACTCAATTCTAAAATCAAGAAGTCACTTAAATGCTCAATAAACCCTATATGATCAAAATAATCAATATGGGACATCTAATGGAACACTCAAAAAATTGTCTAGAATCTTCTCCATATTTACTGAGCATGTCACCCCCAAAAAATTATAAATACACCCTCATTCTTCACATGAAGTTGGGGAGGAAGGAGGAAGAAGAGAACAGCATAGAAGCTTGAAGAATCCTAGAGCTTCACCCCGGCCCCACCACCGACGAATCCACATGCCACCAGGCCACAGCTAATGGACCTCTAATCGACTAGTGCAGTTGGAATTCCATTTGGCAGTCATTATTGGGCCTTCCTCCTACTACCATCGCATATCAACTACGGTTCCTCCGACAACCATCATCGATCGACTACGGCCTGTCTGATCACCGTCACATGCTGACTTCAATCCCTCTGACTACAGACACCCGCCGACTACAGTCTGTCCGACCTCCGTTGCCCACCGACTACGGTTTCTCTAACCACCATCACCCGCCGATTACGGTCCTATTGACCATCATCTGACTACGTCCCTACCAACCAAACGAACAGGCCAAATCTCTCTTGAGAACGGCTCTTATGTTATTGGATTCTTCCAACTCCAACTATATCATAAGTTATGTATCTACTATATTGATCCAACACCCTCCTTCGGGGAAGGATATTATTTGTAATCAACCACCAACACTAGTAGAATCATTTCAATTTGGCAAGGCCCCGTGATTTTTCCCCGTTTTTTAGGATTTTTCAAGTAAAAATTTGGTGCCTCTTATGTAGGATGCATATATGTTAGATCTTCGTACAAAGCTAAGACGTTAAACTTTATATCTCTCTATCGCTACGAATGTTTGAAGACGCAACAATGATGAATATTTTAAGATGGGGAATTTGTCTCCATTAAAGATATTTAGTTGGTTTCTATAAAGAGAAGAGTGTTGTTATTTTGTTTATTATTTTCATTACATTTTGTCATATTGTACATCTTGGCTTGTTGTGATGTGTTGATATCTAATTATCTAATGATGCTATAAGATTGTAAAATATCTAGCTTCATTTGATGATTTTTTTAATTCATTGATAATGTATATTAAATTCATTCTTTTTTGGATTAAAAATAAATTGTATTAGTGGAGATGATTTGTTGCTTATTTGTTACTTCATAAACTGGGGTTCTCAAATATTGTGGAATCATTTTGGCCCTTTTCTCATAAGCATAATCATGCTTAATAAAAAAATATATTAATCCTAATTAAAACAATTTAAACATTGATCTTGAATAAATATATTTTAGCAACTTAGAATGACTGGCAAGTTAATTGTAATAGCCAATAATATGAATTTCTAATCACTTACCGGTGAGATGCCAAACATTCAACCACAAAGATTTTAATTATTATTTAATTATTAATTATCATTAAAAAATATTAAGAACTCTATTATTTTATGGTATATAACTATTTAACTGTCAATCCAATCCTTTTCATAAAAAGATAATCAAAGATTTAGAGATATTAGTGACAAAATGTAAAGTATATTAACTTGTCTAATATCAACAAATTAGCTAAACTTAAATATTAAATTTCTATGAGTCAACTTAGATTATCAAGATAAGACAACCTAGCTAAACTTAAATATTAAAATATTATTATTATCAATATTAATAATAAAAAAACCTTTTATGGAGTAACTTAATCTCATGTAATAATACTACTTCAAAAACTTGCTCTTGTCAGATTTATTATATTGCTAAAGGTTGGGCTTTTATTGCTGGTCATTATAGTTTAAAATAATTGTTGCATACTTACTAATAACAAAAGTTTCAAGATTGTCTTTACCAGGTGGTATTTTGTCCATCACAGCGGCATCTTACATACTTTGGGACAAAGACAAAATCTAACATCTGATAGCACAGTATGTCATATTAGTAGTGTTCGTCACCACCGAGACACATCATCCTGGTAACTGCTTTAGTTAACTCCACCAAACAAACTGGAGCACAATGGGATTTCAATTCATGCTTGCCTTTTTAATCAATAATAAAAATATTAATAATATATATTTTTCTAAAAAAAATTTAAGTTAAAAGTTCTTCACAACAATTCACTAAATAAAACTAAAAATTCAACCATTCGATTAGAAATATATCATGAGACAATAAAATAAAGTACTTTTTGTATAATATTTATGCAAAATCTTTTATTTTTTTTATCGTTGTATTCAAAGGATGAAATAAAACATAAAATATGAAATTTTATGCAATGTCAGTCCATAGCATCTAGACAAAATATTCGAGTTTTGAAATATGAATATTTCATTGAATGAGCATTTTTTTTTAGGAGATGTATAACGACAAAAGTAAAAAACTTCAGTTAAATTCACATAAGAAAATAGTAAGTGAACTCCTAAGTAAAAGACTTAAATGAACTTACAAAAAGTCTTGTATTTAAAGATACTTGCATAAGAGTTTGCAAAACTGATTCAGAGTGTGTTTGACTTTTCAACTGAATCAAATGTAAGTTTAAAAAATACCATTTTTAAATCAAAGTATTTATTTAAGTTAACAAAATTCACCATTTCAATTAATGATTCAAAAACTTCTTAATCATCTCCATTTGTCTACTCAGTATGTGTTCTCTTATCACAAGTGATATTGTGTTCATACTGTTTGAAAATGAATTGATTAATCGTTGTTACCCTTTACAGCTAACCATAATACATTTTTCAATGTCATACTAGTAAATAATATCAATTTGAAGTTCTGGTGCAAATGGCTAACATAGAATCTATTGGTGACATCAGGTAAAATATTTTCAGAAGTAGGAATTAACTCTTTATGCTTATTCAAGATGAAAGTGAAATTATACTTGATATATCGCCAAAAAATTATCTTGATCGGGCACGAATCTCGAGGAAAAACTCAAGTCGGAAACTTCAAAAATTAATTCGGAGACCATTTAAACTCCGATTTCAGCAAGCTTATAGTCGAACTGAGCGTCTCAGAAATACGAATCCAACGACACCAAATTCGACTCAATCCGAGCCCAAATGAGTCCAAATCAAGTACCCGAAGCGCTGTTGGAAGCATCAAACAGCTATTTGAGTTACCAAACGGTCTCCGATTTTGACGAGCTTATAGTCGAATCGAGCGTCTCGACGAGACGAATCCGACGAGCCCAAGATCGTAGAATTCTGACATCATTAAGACCTTCAAATGCTTGATAAACGGTTCACGATCAAGGGATTCAATATCGGCCGTTCATCCGGATCACTCCTTATTTGCCCTTGATCCCTCATCTATTTACGGGCTATGCCACTCCAGAAAAACTATAAATAGCCCCTCATTTCTCTTAAGAGGGGACCCAAGCCAAGAAGAAAAGAAGGAGAAGAAGAAGAAGAAAAGTGTAGGAGGGAACAGCTCCTCCTCGACCACCGCCGGAACTTCGCCGGAATTCCGCCGGATCACCACCGGAGCACCACCAGGCGTCCAAGGGACGCCGGAGCTCTGCCCGACGCCGGAGCAACATCGGAATTCTGCCCGACGCCAGAATTCTACCCGACGCCCGAGTGACGCCGGACTTCTTTCCAAGTGACGCCGGAATTCTGCTCGACACCCGAGTGACGTCGGAACTCCGCTTGGCCTTGTAACTAATGCTCATTGTAATCTGATCGTCCTGAATTTAAAGGACGAATCAGCCTCGTGTATTTCAAACAACACTAGTGGAACTTTTTCAACTGGGCGTGGCCCCGTGGTTTTTCCCTTTTTCAGGGCTTTCCACGTAAAAATCCTGGTGTTTCTTTCACTCTTCTGTTTGTGTGCTGGATATACGTACAACGCTGAGACGGAAATATTAAACTCTATCGCCGCGTATATTTGAGTCCGCAACAGTTTGGCGCCGTCTGTGGGAATCTTATCCCACAACTTCAAGTATTGCTACGATGGTCAATAGGCGTAGCAATCGCCTCATAGGAGCCTCCCGCTCCCACTCTCCCCAATCCAGAAACCAGTCTATAAATCGTGGACATCAAGTTTCTGCCTCCTTTCTTCCTGGGGGGCAACACATTGCTGGAGAAGGAACCTCAGGGCCTTCCTTGGAGGAGCGAATCCGAAAGATGGAAGAATCTCAAAACGAGATCCTACACCTCCTGCGAGAGACTCGACAACCGACCCTAGCACCTCAGGAGGAGGTTCTTCTCCCTCGAGATCCGCCACGTGTTGAAGCTGTTCAAATCGAACATCTTCAAGCTGAGATTCCTCTTCCTCCACTCAGGAGGCGTTCGCAGTCACATCAAGATAACGAACTGGCTGATACAGCAAGTTCTACCCATCCTCCGCACACAGGTCGGCAATCTCTCCTCCCTCAAGACCTCCCTGAGGAGCTAGCCCAACATCACATTGCTGAGCTCCCTCGCAATACCCTACGCCACGAACTGCGACGATTGGTTCGAGAAGAGTTCCCTACAGGAGGCGTAAGGCAACCTCTTCATCAGTGGGACTTCCAGGAGTCGTCACCCCTGACGGAAGCTATTCTTCAACACCCTATTCCGACAGGATTCAAACTACCGAACATCAACCCCTATGACGGGACAACTGACCCGTACGAGCATATCGATCATTATCGAACAATTATGCATATCCAGCGAGCCTCAGACGCGCTCCTCTGTCAGGTCTTTCCTGCCACCCTCAAAGGACAAGCTCGAACATGGTTCTATTCGCTTCCAGCCGGAACCATTCCAATGTTCGTCAAATTGGCAAAAGTGTTCGTCGAACAATTTGTCGCCAATCGGAGAATTACTAAGGACTCTTCTCACCTCTCGGGGATCCGTCAGAATGAAAGTGAGTCCCTCAAGGAATACTTCAAGAGATTTTCTACTGAAGCTCGTCAAATTCCGGGAGTAGATCCCGAGTTACTTAGAGGCGTTTTCCTCGGAGGGCTTCGTCCGGGCCCCTTCTACTCAGCACTTATGCGAGACACGGTCCCTTCATATGCCGACCTGATTCATCGTGTGGAGGCACAAATCTCCGCAGATGAAGCCATAAATGCTCACAGAAAGCAGTTCGAGCAGACAAATGGGAAGCGCAAAGGTGCTCCTGGGATGGATAATTCTTCCTTACAATGGAAAAAGCAAGGGAATAGCAATCTACCTCCTAGGCCCCCATTACCACAACGAGAACCTCGGCAGGAGAAAGAGTACACTCCGCTCAACACATCTCAAGCAAATGTGTTAATGGCGATTCAAGATCAGGACAAAGTAAAATGGCCGCATCCTTCGAAGCCAAATACAGGAAATCAAGATCAGTACTGTCACTTTCATCGTAGTCGTGGCCACACTACTGAAGCGTGTCGGCAACTTAAGGATGAGATTGAAAGACTTATCCGCCAGGGCTATCTTCGACAGTTTATTGGGAACCCACCTACCCGAGAAGAAGCTCGCCCCACTGGGGGGCAAAATCAACAACAACAAAGACAACCATTGAATAATATTCAAATGGTTGGTGAGATTGAGTAATGCTGCAACTTGAACCTTTGTGTTAGTAATACTACTTGTCATGTGTCACCATGTATCTCTTCTATGATCAGTAGGATGTCACTCTAATGTCCTTAGTATTTCTACCAAGTCAAATGATGTGGTTGTCCCTATATGTATCTCTTCTGTTGTACAAGGGAATTATTGTCTTACAGTAATATAATGTGTTGTTCGTCCAGTTTTGATATTGTCTCTTTCTTTAAAAAGAATACAAATGACAGTGAAAAACTACTGACAAATATAGTCTCTTTATCCTTGATTCGAGAAATATGCAGTCTTTATTACTTCTCAATCACTGGAAGATCGATCCCAGGGGGATTCGATCCGGCCTCTTCCATACAGGTTAACGTCGTCGAGCAAAGGCTCCGACATACAACCTCGGACAGGTCTCACATCCTTGGTGGATTCTCCCGACCTCTTCCATACAGGTTAACGTCGTCGAGCAAAGGCTCCGACATACAACCTCGGATAGGTCTCACATCCTTGGTGGATTCTCTCGACCTCTTCCATACAGGTTAACGTCGTCGAGCAAAGGCTCCGACATACAACCTCGGATAGGTCTCACATCCTTGGTGGATTCTCCCGACCTCTTCTATACAGGTTAACGTCGTCGAGCAAAGGCTCCGACATACAACCTCGGATAGGTCTCACATCCTTGGTGGATTCTCTCGACCTTTTTCATACATGTTAACGTCATCAAGCAAGGGCTTTGACCTACAGTCTCAAATATGTCAAACATCCTAAAAGGATGTTTCTCACATTCGTTCAGACTAATAATACATCAAAAGCACAAAGCATGTCTTACAGATGCAATAACAATTCAGGTCCCTCTAGGGGACAAATCCTCATTTCATATACAATATCATTGGAGTTACATAAATCCAGATTCAGGTGTACATTTATTCTCGCCAGAAGTTGAAATCAAAAGGTACACTGGTGACACTCATACAAGCTAGTATTATCCAGTAACAAGTAACTTTAACACAGTCAAATATCCTTGGTGGATTTAAGTGACTTCTCCCTTACTGCACGCAAGCATCTCCTACAACTGCTCCTTCAAAGAAAGGACATAACTGGATCATCATCGGATCTCCACTCGGTGTTAATATATTGCCAAAATGTTGGCATATCACCCTCCTTCGGCCCCTTGATCCAGTAATATCTGATGTTGGCACACTTCAGTATGGATGAATATTGCCTTAACACAATATCACTGGACACCCGCCATTATCAACCCTTCGTCGGATATCTGTCGGTGGTCCTTTACTTCATATCAGCCATCATCGGCTTCTCGTTCAACTGCTGATAGCAGCACCGTTGAACTCTCTCCTCCTCCTCCCAACTTGGTCGTTGACTGCCAACGGACTTCCACCCGGCCGCTGATCGCCGCCGGACTTCATCCCGACCTTCGTCGGACCACCGCCCGGTCGCGGACCGCCATCGAACTTCAGCCCGACCATCGTCGGACCACCATGCCCGACGCCGAGCTTCCTCCCGTTGAAGGACTTCTGCCCGTCGCGGGACATTCGTCGGACTCCTGCCCGACGCCGAGCTTCCTCCCGTTGAAGGACTTCTGCCCGTCGCGGGACATTCGTCGGACTCATGCCCGACGCCGAGCTTCCTCCCGCTGAAGGACTTCTGCCCGTCGCGGGACATTCGTCGGACTCCTGCCCGACGCCGAGCTTCCTCCCGTTGAAGGACTTCTGCCCGTCGCGGGACATTCGTCGGACTCATGCCCGACGCCGAGCTTCCTCCCGTTGAAGGACTTCTGCCCGTCGCGGGACATTCGTCGGACTTCTGCCCGACGCCGAGCTTCCTCCCGTTGAAGGACTTCTGCCCGTCGCGGGACATTCGTCGGACTCATGCCCGACGCCGAGCTTCCTCCCGCTGAGGGACTTCTGCCCGTCGCGGGACATTCGTCGGACTCCTGCCCGACGCCGAGCTTCCTCCCGTTGAAGGACTTCTGCCCGTCGCGGGACATTCGTCGGACTCATGCCCGACGCCGAGCTTCCTCCCGCTGAAGGACTTCTGCCCGTCGCGGGACATTCGTCGGACTCCTGCCCGTCGCTGAGCTTCCTCCCGTTGAAGGACTTTTGCCAATCGCGGGACTTTCGTCAGACTTCTGTCTGACACCGAACTTCCTCCCGTTGAAAGACTTCTGTCAGTCGCGTGACTTTCGTCGAACTTCTACCCGACGCCGGACTTATGCCCGTCGTCGGACCCTCGTTGTACTTCTTCCCGACGCCTGACTTCCGACCATCTTCAGACTCCCTCCGACTAACATCTCACCTCCACATGAAGGAATGAAAAAGAAAAGAAATTTCTAACTCCTGTACAAGAGGAGGGGCGTTGTCTCAAGTAGGGAAAATCACCTACTGAATAACAACGGAATGCCTCAACTGTCAGAAAGCCAGAATGAGAGAAAAAAGAGGAAAAACCGCTAACTTCTGTGCAAAAGGAGGGGCGCCGAGTCAAGTAGGGAAAATCACCTACTCAAAAACGGCGGAAGGCCTCAAAATGCCAGAAACTAGAGGGGAGAAGAGATGAATACTCTAACTTCTGCGCAAAGGGAGGGGCGCCGAGTTAAGTAGGGAAAGTCACCTACTCAAAAACGGCGGAAAGCCTCAAAATGCCAAAAGCCAGAGGGAGAAAGGAAGAAGGGGCGAGTTTCTACTAGGCCCTGGGGGGTCTATTTATAGTTTTCTTTAAGGGGGGGAGGATTCCAAAATTCTATTAAATTTCCTGAAATTTTTCAAAATTTTCGGAATTTTTTGGGATTTTTTGGGATTTTTTCGGATTTTTAATCCCATGTGGGACCCACAATTTAAATAAAAAAAAAAATTTTTTTTTTAAAAACCAAAACCGCGCCCCGCGCGGTTATAACCGCGCGGTTCTGCGCGCAGACGCGCGCGGACGCGCCGGTTGGCGCAGACGCGCGCGGACGCGCCGGTTGGCGCAGGCGCCGCCGCGGGCGGCGGCGGGCGGTGGCCGGCCGGCCGGCCGGCCGGTTCGGCTGCCTACGCGTTCCCGGGCTCCGATTTCGGGCCCGGACGGTCCAAATTCGACGTTTTTGGGGTCCCCGGACACGTTTTTCGACGTTCCGGACTCAATTTTGACACTTTCGGAGCTCAACAAGGCCTCTACAATCAAGTTTGAGCAAAATAATATCTTTTGGAACGCAATTTTTTGCGATTCGGCCAACGTAAAATACCGGAGAAAGTATTTTCGGACTCATGGAGCTTCGATGTCCGAAAATAGGGGGGCAACTGATATATCGCCAAAAAATTATCTTGATCGGGCACGAATCTCGAGGAAAAACTTAAGTCGGAAACTTCAAAAATTAATTCGGAGACCATTTAAACTCCGATTTCAGCAAGCTTATAGTCGAACTGAGCGTCTCAGAAATACGAATCCAACGACACCAAATTCGACTCAATCCGAGCCCAAATGAGTCCAAATCAAGTACCCGAAGCGCTGTTGGAAGCATCAAACAGCTATTTGAGTTACCAAACGGTCTCCGATTTTGACGAGCTTATAGTCGAATCGAGCGTCTCGACGAGACGAATCCGACGAGCCCAAGATCGTAGAATTCTGACATTATTAAGACCTTCAAATGCTTGATAAACGGTTCACGATCAAGGGATTCAATATCGGCCGTTCATCCGGATCACTCCTTATTTGCCCTTGATCCCTCATCTATTTACGGGCTATGCCACTCCAGAAAAACTATAAATAGCCCCTCATTTCTCTTAAGAGGGGACCCAAGCCAAGAAGAAAAGAAGGAGAAGAAGAAGAAGAAAAGTGTAGGAGGGAACAGCTCCTCCTCGACCACCGCCGGAACTTCGCCGGAATTCCGCCGGATCACCACCGGAGCACCACCAGGCGTCCAAGGGACGCCGGAGCTCTGCCCGACGCCGGAGCAACATCGGAATTCTGCCCGACGCCAGAATTCTACCCGACGCCCGAGTGACGCCGGACTTCTTTCCAAGTGACGCCGGAATTCTGCTCGACACCCGAGTGACGTCGGAACTCCGCTTGGCCTTGTAACTAATGCTCATTGTAATCTGATCGTCCTGAATTTAAAGGACGAATCAGCCTCGTGTATTTCAAACAACACTAGTGGAACTTTTTCAACTGGGCGTGGCCCCGTGGTTTTTCCCTTTTTCAGGGCTTTCCACGTAAAAATCCTGGTGTTTCTTTCACTCTTCTGTTTGTGTGCTGGATATACGTACAACGCTGAGACGGAAATATTAAACTCTATCGCCGCGTATATTTGAGTCCGCAACAATACTGATTCTCCAAAATTTATATATCTTTTCCTAAGAAGTTCAAAAATCATTCCAACTATTTGTGCTTCCTGCTTCAACTACTGGTCACACAATTAGAAATATATTATTATTATTAAGTTAACAGTTATTAGAAATTAACCTCCTTGTTGTCCTTTCAAAAAACAACTAGCAACATCAAGAATTGACCTGCAACTTAAAATAAAATATTTTCGTATGTGCATTAAAACAAACTTAAAATGTTACAAATATTATTCTCCCACACAAATCTGAGTCTTTAGTTGTAATGACAAAAACAGTTGATTCTGGAGTACTAGCTACAATTTCAAGACAATAGTCTCAAATTTTAATGAATTAATATTCCTCTTTCATATGAACCAACTGATGAGCTTTCTTCAAAGTTATTTTAACCTGAACTTTTGATTCATGTAACTCTAAGTCATCTATCACTTTCCTTCTGAATAAATTGCACTTTATCTGAGGTTTGACTCTAATTTTGTTCACATACCTCTTCGCATTGATTGCAGAGTTTAAGGTTTCACTGTAATAATTTCATGTACAAATATGCTCCCATAAAGATCTAATCTATCATGAATTGCTTTCTTCAAGCTTTGAGATATATAAAACAAAGAGTAATTTGGTCCCCTGCAATTACCCAACATTTTTTTTATCATTCTTACAACAACAACATCAAGCATTTATCCCACTACGTGGGGTCGGCTACATGAATCCTTTTTCTCCATTGTGTCCAGTTAAAAGTCAAATTCTCATTTAAATCTAATAAAAAAAGATCATTTCTAATATTTTCTAACCAAGTCTTTTTAGGTCTACCTCTACCTTTCTTAACATAAGTCAAATCCTTTTTCTCCATTTTTTTTATCATTCTTTACGGATTTAATTATTTTTCTCATCAAATTGTCTAATTCTTAATTGTTGCTTTAAAAACCTTACCACTAAAAAGAACGCCAATTTCAAAATTGTGATCAGATGAGTATATTCTAGGATTGAAAGTCGATCATTTTGAGCCTTTATAAGGAGTCAATGAACCATTTTGATTCTTTTCTTCTTGAAAATTATATTTACTGAATAATTTAATTAAAAAATCCAAAACTACCCCTAATTTTAAAATTGCTGGTATTTTTATTCTAATTCATTCTCTGGTTCTTTTTGTGAGTTTCTCTTTAAAGATATTAGAGAATCAGAGAACTAAAAATACAGTCAAATATCAAAAACTTTGAATTAAGGTGCTTATATGCTAGCAGTTACCATTTATCCATTCAATTAAGCTTTGTTAAGTCATATATGCTCACTATGCAAGCAACTGAGTTCTCATGAACAAGTGGTGGTCATAACCTATTGGGTCAAAGCTTTCACTAGTATACTAAGCCCAACTGAGCCCTCATCAATCCATCCCCAATAAGAGGGCCATGAATCAAACGCTGTTGAAAGGATATTGCAATTCACAAACAGAAGGCCAACTGACTCAAATCCTAGATTTTTTTTCAAGCAAATATTTTCTGAAGCAAGCCAAGCCAACTCATTGCAAAATGAACAATTTCAAGTAATTAAAAATGCATTACTTCAGATAATAGGAGATTAAAATTGCAGTTAATTTTGTACCCTTTGGCTTTTCTGAGGGCCGTATTCAGCTGGGCTGAATGCATCATAATGAGAAGCATACCTCTGCCCAATCTGGTAACGGAGAATGTAGAAGTCCTGCAACATGAAGATATAAAAATTCCTTGATGATCTTCCAAACTTTCCAAGTAACAGGAAACATGACCATGTCAAAACTCAAAAGAGAAAGCAAATTCAAAAACAGATTCGTGCAGCATCAGACATGAAAGTGAAGCATAATGTTCAACAAAAAAATTGAAGAAAGAGAACCATTCTGATGGAAATCCATTTTACACTTTCTAACTAATAAGATACAAACGGGCATTGAAAATAGCATATAGATCAGAGAGGATGCAACACTGATCATGCTAGAATTACAAAAAATAAGTATTGACTGCAAAGAAAACATAGTGCATGCTGATTTAAATTGAATAGAAATATCTTATGAGAGGGAGGCATTCAGGAAAATAATAATTAAAAAATAAATGTTCCCCTTGTCAAAAAAATCCTATGTCTATGTTGCTAATTTTAAATCCTTCATGCTAGCACTCTTTCTTTATATTCAAAGTATGCTTATAAACACTAAGAAATTTAGTTATTCATTTGAAAATGAACAGGAACATTAAATGAGATACGATAATGTGCTTTGGAATCATTTTTTGCTTCTTATTTTTCTAATTCATTAAATGATTAAGCCTGTTTTCCCAGCATTTAATCCTCTTAAGTTGTTAGCTCAAAGGATGAAAAAAATACAGAAATTTTTAGAAAAACATGAAAATTGTGAATGCAAATACCAAAACAGAAAAGCTAACCGAATATGTTTTGTTGCTAGTAACTATCAACTCTCAACTTTTAAAACTAAAACAGGAAATAACAAACAGAATGGAAAACAAAGTGCATCTTTAATAATTATTGCAGCAGAGAATTAGAAAACAAAAAAGAAGATAAAATATTAGGTTATAAAATTCATTCAAGCTCATGTGCGTGCACACACACGGGCTGCAAAGTGGGGGAACATACATAAGTAGAATCAAAAAGCATTATAGAAATTACTAAATATTACATGAAATAAAGCAAAGTTTCATCCAGCAAGTTTAGTTTGAAATGCATAAACTACCTCTCCTTGACTTCTAGGAATCATCGTAGCCCTTGCTATTTTCTCTTCAAGTTCATTCAAGGTGCCAGATGAATCGTCTGACTTACTGATGAATGCACCAGTACTATCAGCAGAAACAAAAAAACAGTTATCAAGGAAAATATTGAGTCGAAGATCCATGGTCATTTCATAACTGATTGAAAGAATAATGCCCTCTGATTAATGGAAATTTGATTCAGTAACAAAAGCTGAACCATTAAAGATATTAGCTTCCTTAAGGCCCTGAATAACAGCTCATATAGAACTAGTGCTAACTAATGCAATCTCATATACAGGCATGGAAATAATGAATAAACTGGACTTGATGATAGAAAAATAAAAAATCTTTAGGAAGAAACATGGTAGCCACGCATAAATGATAAAATGAAGTGTAGTTCATTCTTATCAGAAAAATAACTTAAACATCAGGCATGGGAGGCTAGCCTGACAATTATTGCTGATGAATTGCCGTTAAAAATGGAGAAGTTAAACTTCTTGTCCTCAAACAATCGAGATGATAAATTCCCAATTTACTTATTAATTAGGCATAAGTTAAAATTAAACAGAGTTTTATTTCCCAACTAAGAAACTAAAGGAGCACAAATGAATTATAATGTCATAATAAACACTCACAACCCAATGACAGAAACAGATGATCCCAAAGCAGGATGGCTTCATCACCATTATCATCATTGCTCAACTAATCCTAACTACTTGGGGATTTCTATTTGAATCCTTCTTCTCAATACAGCCTAGTGGCTGCTACGTGTAGTGTTAACTCTAGTTCAATTAAGTAAATGAGCACAAACTCTAAGCGTTCTAACTTTGGCAGCCCTTTATTACATCATGTTCCTTTTAGTACACATCTTTTTGGTGAAATATTTGTTCAGCAGTCTACATGTTTAAATCACTCAGTACATCTCCTACAACCATATCTAAAATAAGTGCTACTTTCGCACTCTCTATAATCATTCATTTTTTATTCTTTCTAATTTTATAACACATTCATCTCTGCATTCTCAGCATTCTCAGTTTTGTCACACTCAACTTGGTGGTCGATGAATTCCTTGTTGCCAACACTCAAAAGCATAGAAAGAAACTGAAAATGATTACCATTTATAAAATCTTCCCTTCAAGCCTCTATGATATTTGTATGCCAAAGACACTTATCCATTTTATAGGGCTTACCAACAATGATAATTATCTATATTTATTCACATCCACAAACATCTTAGACTGTGTTAGTCTTTTTCTACTATTCCTAAGTCTTTAATCTTCTAAGATTTTCATCTATTGTTCTTCACAAATTTCAATTATAATCCATTTATTAGAGTATTAGACTAATGTGATGTAAAAATAGCATACACAAAGAACCTTATTTGAACATCTATTCTCCCCTATACAAATAAAGCATAGGATCAGTTTCTAGGAGTCCTCAATAAAAGCGCATATGGAAATAGTAACAGGGCTGCAGACAATAATGAAATAATTGGACATGATGATAGACAAATCTTTTGAGAAAAATAATATAGCCTGGCACAATGATTTAATGAAGAATAGTTCTTTCATATAAGAGCTACTGCTGTAAGATCAGGTGTATGAACATTAGCAAGTCTTCCATGTTGCCATACCTTAATGTTTCAAATAAATGTTCCATGATAGTTTTAGGAAGATGTGAATCTAACAACCTACTAATTGATCAATCAAGTGTCTGTGATTCTTCTAAGTAGGGTTGTTCCCATTTCACTGCTATATCCACTCCCATGTGTTTTGTCTTTGACTCCTCGAGTTTATGACTATATTTATTTCATCTACTCTTTGTCCTAGACATTATGAACTCTTCCATTATGCAATTGAGTATATCTTTTTGGGTTATTCACATACTCAAAAAAGTTATTAGTGTAATGATCCATTAACACACCGACTTTATGTCTCCACTGACATTAAATTTCATGAGGCATCTCCCTACTACCTCATGCCTCATCCACAACCACATCTAACTGATACGTCTTGAACCACAAAAATCAACGAACAACAGTAAATTTCAGCAAAATAACAGAATTTTATTGCTAGGAAATCAAATAACAAAAAGCAAGATACAATTGATCCTCTTTCGAGAGGTGGATCTTCTCTCCCAAACCCTAAACGCTGCTAGGATCCCTCACAAAAGAAAGCTACAGCACTGAAGACAAATTTCTGCATAAGAATAAAATAAACCCTACTATGGACTTAAATATAGGCTGCCTCCCTCCCTCCTAAATCAGCCCCATTTCTAATATATCTCCCTCATTAATTTGAAAATAATTCAATTAGGAAAGAATCTCATTAGGAAAGGATTTCCTAGTTCAGCCCCCTTCCTAATATATCTCCCTCCTTAATTTGAAAATAATTCAATTAGGAAAGGATCTCATTAGGAAAGGTTTTCCTAATTGATTTTCTCCTAATATAATGTATTAATTCCCTGCTGGAACCCACCCCCTTAAGCTCCTTTTTTGCCTTGTCCAGCCCTGTCGTATCACTAACTTCCACCTACTATCTTGGTATCTACTCCTTCACTACAAGTTTATACTTGTAACCCTCTACCTCCCTTTGATGCACCTCATGTCATCTCATATATTATGACATTATACCAAACATTTCTCAATTGCTTACCAAAAAAATACATAACATGATACTAATCTTCTAATATAATCTTTTACATTCTTTTATCATTTATCATCTTTGCTGATTTGGTTTGTCTTATCTCTCTCTATTGTGTCTATTCTCATGTCTTTTCTCTTACATTCTAATTAGAAACATGTGAGGGATGTCGAAATTGGGGTTCTTCTTGATCATCACATCTGGGACCTAGTAACCCCAACTCCTATTTGAGAAAATTATATTTCTTGACTTTGGGACCTAGTTACATAGGTTCATAGCATTGACTGCTTTGAGATTTTTTCTCTTCCTGGTAGATTTAATTCTACTTGCCTCCTCTTTAAGATCATTAATCAAGAATAGTTTTTACTCCAAATAGATTTTTTTTAAAGGTTTTTCTCTATGGAGAACTATCTTAAGTTGATAAAGCAACCTCTAGAGTAGATTGTTCATATGAGAATAAAATCTATAAGCTTTGAAAAGTAAAATGACAGTTGAAACAAAATATGATAAATTGTTGATATTGTTCTTCAAAGCAGCTCAACTAATCACTCTTTTATCTACCAATTATCTGCGTGTATAGTAATCCTCATTGTGTATATTGATGACTTTCTTCTTTCTAGATAAGATGTTTCTGTTAATGAAGAAATAAAATATTGTCTTCAAAAGTTTATTACTAAAAAGTTGGGGTGCTCAAAATACTATTTTCATATTGAGTTTTCTCATAACAAGAGTGTTTTCCACTCTTAAAAAAAATATGTCACAAATTTGCCTAAGAAAACTAAGCTTTTTGGGTGCAAACTTATTAAATCTTCCAATGAATAATTTTTAGATATCCAATGACGATGAAATCATTGACAATACCTTGCTCTATAAGTGTTTAGTTGGTAAAATTATCAATCTTAGTGCCCCTTGACTTGATATTTCCTTTACAGACAATCTGGCCAGTCAGCATATACAAAATCCAAAGAAAAAATATAAAGATGTTAACTTAAAAATTTTCAATTATATCTAGAAAATTTCAGAAGATCACATGATTTTTTAGAAACACAATTATTTAAATATTGAAGTTATTCTAATGTTAATTATGATTAATTCATTAAAGATCGTAAATTTATTTCAAGATTTTATTTTTATGGAAGGTAACCTTCTGGTAACCTTCTTTGTTAAATTAGTAAAAAGTGTTCTCATCATATTCAATGTTGCAGCTGAATACAGGGTTATGATAAACTTTACCTACAAAATAATATGGGTCACAACTTTAATAAAAAAATTTGGCTTCATTATACCTTAGCCCATGATCCTTAATTGTGAAAATTAATCAACAATCTACATTGTTAGCTACCCTATTTTCTTATGAGAGAATCAAGCATGTTGAAGTGGATAGTTAAATGTCCTATCAAAGAAGATCAAAGAAGTTAATATTTTTAACAAGACTCTGAGACAACTTTGCTTCTCCAATCTTTGCAACAAGATTGAACTTCTTGATATATATGCTCTAAGTTAATGTGAAGATTTTAGCAAATTGAAAAGATATGAAGTTTTCAATATTTTGTCTTAAACTATTAAACAACACAACCAACACGGCAATTATATGAACCAAACTATTGGCATAACATTGAGCAAGCACGCTGTGCTCCTGAAGTCATGTGGACAGGTATCTTGCAATATCTTGTCGATCATGCATGCTGCAGTACTCCTCAAGCTTTCTTACGTAACAAAATTAAGCATACATCTCCAATACTAAGCACTTGATGAATCTATGTGATTATATGCACGTAATATATTTGAGATACTTGAGATTGATATATTTGAGATATTAAAGCAATAAGAGGTGCAGTTCAAAACAACAAGCATTCTAGTTAAGGAATACCTCCTGAATAGACAACAGATTTCACCTTGTTCTTATTCCTTTGGTATTCTCAGCTGTTTCCCCATCACGTAAAGCCAAAGTCGATGGAGAAAGTTTTGACCTTGAATTTTTTATTATGCCACGGCATTGCTCTAGTGTTGCAAACTTTGGAAAGTACACTGCTCGAGGTCTCCAACTCAAAATCTGTTTCTCAAAAAAAAAAAAAAGGTAAAACAAGTTCACCAAAAAGCATAGGGAGATATGAATCAAAGATATAACCAATTTCATGGTGATATGGAATAAGCTTTACTTTCTATAATGTATGCTCATCATAAAATTCAATCCACGCGTGTGTATGTCGACCATGACTTAAAATAAAGAAGGTTGCAAAAATTTCATGATTGTCAGAAATAAAGGACCTGAAAAGGAATCCCTGATTCGGCTTCTCTGCTCACCCTATGACGCGTTGCTGGCTCCACCGCACCGACGTCCACCTCGCTCAATTCCATCAAACTCACCCGACGTACACGACCAAAGCTCAAAAAATCCTGTAACATTTCGAACACATTAACAGTGAACTGACAAAGATTACCGGGTCGAGCAACATAAATGGGGCATGAGAAACGCCTCAAACCTGGGAAACAAACATGGATCCAAAGAACCCGGCGAAGAAGAAGAGCAAGCAAAAGAAGAGAGCTAGAGGAAGCCCTAGCTTTGCCCTCTCTAGGTCCCTAAGCACCGGGCTTCCTTTGGCTCCTCTCATCGGCACAAATCAAAGAAGCGATATATCTCTCCTTGAGTTTGTGTCTAAATATGAATAAATGAGAGGCAAAAGAAAAAGAAAATCTTGAAGAAAGTCCAAATCTCGCCTTCTGAATCCGTGTTTCTGTGTGCGCGGCGGGACCAAGAGACGCCGTTGCTGCGCCTGATCGGTCACCCGGTGAGAAGTAAGGAGCGGATTGCTGCCACAAGTGAGGCTACTGGTACACGGTTAAATCGCCGGAAGTCAACCCTTCGCCGCCGCGCGCCGCGCGCCGCTCGACTGCTCATCCGTTGAATTCCATCTAAGCCTATGTCCTTATCCGTCGATGGGTCGGACTCAGATCCAAATCCAAGTCCCGCCAATATCTGATCAGATTTTTTTATTTAATATTTTTTAATTTCATACATTAAAATATGTGTTTTTTACTTTTTTAAAATAAAAAATTAACAAAATTAAATTTTAAAAATTTCATGGGATGAATTCAAATTCGTATGCAAAAAAAAAAAAAAAATCAATAACCTTAATAATAAATTTAATAGGACAAAATAAGAATACAAGAGAAAAAAATCTAAAATTTTAAAACATCTTAGGGTTCTTTGTTTTGCTAGAAAAAATATATATTGAAAGTATTTTTGAATTGTTTGATTAAGTACGCTACAAATATTAAAATTTATTGAAGTAAAATTAATACAATGTAAATGTTGTTGATGACACCGACGGCCATAAAATTATTTTTTTTTTTTTTGTAAAAAAGAAAGAGGGGGGGTTGCCAAAGGTGATAGATGGTTGAAGATAATGATAGCTGAAGAAGAAATCAAATTTGGAAAAGATAAAGATTGAGAAGATAGAGATGAGATGTGAAGATTCTCAACTCAACAAAGCAACTGGATAAGAAGTTTGAATGTTGAGAAGGTAAAAGCTAAGGGAATGAAAGTGTTCATGAAGGTCTCAAAAGATTCTTTAGTAGCTAATAATAAAGCTTCCAACGCCTTAATAGAAGAGAGAGTGACACAATTTGATGTAAATAATGAGTCTTGTGTTGATTTGGATTTATTTCCAAATTATAATAAAGCTTTATTTGTAAAGCTTTAATGGCTCATTATTGTAATTATTAGGAAATAGATTGTTTCTCTAATTAATTGATTTTGTTGGGATTTGATTGGGGATTAGATTAGGAAGTTTTTTCCTTTATTGTTTTGCCACAAATCTATAAATTGAGGGGTTTGAGGGCTTTTGAGCTGAAGAGAGAAAGCTTGAGAGCTATTGTAATTCCTTATTATTCTCCAATATATTGAAATTATCATCCCTCCTTGTGGACGTATGCATCTTCACCGAACCACATAAATCATTGTGTTCTTTGTGTTATTTTGTTGTGTGAGTGATTGTTTACACTGTGTTTATTGCACAACATCTTGAAATTAAGATAAAGATCAACAATGTAAAGCCTGATGAGTAGGTAAAGACTTTGATAACTATCGAGTTGAGAGTTGCTAGGCTCGAAGTCTCCCAAGAGATTGATTGAAGTTGCATCAGCTAAATGGAGGCAAAATTAATTAGCATGTCACAATTCACTCTGAAGAACAAACCAAATATTTTACACACAAATTAATCAAGAATTCAAGGAGGTTAGGATGGAGGTGTCATATTGTGGAAGTTTTTAGAGACTTCCACAAAGAGTCGTGTTAGAATAGGGGTCAAATTCATTATTTGCTAGTTGACCAAATAAAAATTACCTTGCAAGGCACTTTGTACTAAATTCCAATGTGTATTATGAATTTTTTGCCCTTGCTATGATGTGTTCAATAATTATGTTGTTGGTCCAAGTCGCCCATCAAAATATCCAAGAACTGAAGATGCTTAAAACCTACAATGAAGAATAGATGTGGCTATTGCGAAACTGAGAGATGACTATAGAAATGAGTATATTCATTAATTTCATTGTGTCCTGTACAATAAGTCTCAGAGAGTATATATATGTAACATCGTATCATGAGTGATATGGTTAGTTAGAGATGAAGGACTAAGATCAACTGTGCAGAGATCAAACTGTGGCAAGTAACCCATGTTGCGGCAACACGGAGTAAGTGGAGCCAAGCACATGGAGCTGTAGGCCAGTTTATCTATAGCTTGAGAGAACCTATCACATGTGTTTATCATCCCCCCTCAAGGTAACAGTTGGTTCCTGAATTTTTAGCTTGGTTGGAAGATGATTGAAGTAGACTGCACTGAGAGATTTGGTGAAGATGTCAGTTGGTTGGTCAAATAGGTGGCCGTAAAGAGGGGGTCAACCCAAATTTTTGGTGGAACATTGGCTGAAAAAGTAATGCACAAACTATTTCAAGTAGATGCCTATGTTTGCGCTTCGCAACCCATTTTGTTAAGGGGTATACGGGCAAGTGGTTTGATGAACGATGCCACATTTAAACAAAGTTTGTTGGAAAATATTGTTTGCATATTCAGCACCTCAATCGGAACTGAGTGTTTTAATAGGCTTTTGAAATTGCCGCTCAACCAAGGATTTAAAATGCATAAAATTAGAGAACGTCTCGGAATTATTATGCAAAGGATAAATCCAACAATAACGACTGAAGTCATCAATAAATAAAAGATAGTATTTGTAAGCTTGCATTAATAAAAATGGGGAGGAACCCCATATATCTGTGTGAACTAATTCTAAACACTGAGTGGTCCTAGTAATTGAGAGAGGGGAAGAGAGATGAGTACATTTAGCACTAGAACAAGAAGAACAATGAGGAAGAGGAGGAGAACGTTTGCTGAGTTGCAAAGCATGTGAAAGAAGCTGCTGAGTGACTACTGAAGGGTGTCCCAAGCGTTGATGCCAAGTTGTGGAGGAGACGAAAGCTATAGAAAGTGCTTGATGATCGTTGTTGGTAGACGATGAAAGGTGGGGTGGAAAGTTGGGATTACGAATAGGATAGAGACCTTGTTGACTGGGGTCTCGAAGAAGAATCTTGTTGCTCCGAGAATCCTTGATAGTCAAAAAGAACAGAGCATGGATTGTCAACAATGAGTTGATGAATGAAAAGGAGATTATGAGATAAATAGGGTACATGAAAGATTTTTGAAAGGTGGAGCTTACTCGTTGGAGTGGGAAGGAGTCCTTGACTGGTGTGAGCGATTGGAATAAGCTAACCATTTCCAACTTGGACTTGAGAACCAACAGTATATGGTTGAGCATGTTGAAGATGAGTAGCGTTTGTTGTGAGATGATTGCTAGCACCAAAATCTAAAAACCAATCTGAATGGATTGAGTTTCCTGTAGCGACATAGGCTTGGGGCGGCGCTTGATATGAGGTATCATGATGATACCAACATTGTAAGGCAGAGTGACTACTCTTTCCACAGATTTGGCACTCGATGTAAGGGCACGGGTAGCGATCACTGTAACCAAAAAAGTAATGTGAGCAGCCAGCATTGGAAGGGGTAAGAGATGCGCAACCACGGCCTGTTGATGGTGAGCAACCTCGACCAGAGTGTTGAAAGGAAGCACGACCATGAGATTTGCCATGAGAAGCAGTGAGTGCAAAGGAAGACTCAGGAGCATTTGAAGAAATGGCATCACGAGCAGACTCTGTGGCAATATTAAGCTCTTCATTGCAGAGTAAAGCATAAAATTCATCAAGACTGATGGGTTGCAATTGAGTGTGAATTGCGGTCTTGAAGGACTAATAGGTAGAGGGTAGGCCATTGAGGGTATAAAGGATGACATCTTATGTGTCAATAGAGGACCCAGCGGTTGTAATGGCATCAATCTTCTGCTTAATGTCAAGGAGGTATTGAACCATCGTCATGTCTTTTAGCTGAAGTTGGTGCAGTTCATTCTTCAATTGGAGAAGACGCAAACGGTTCGTAGATTGAAGACGATGTTCAATCGTAGTCTAGATTTCATGACAGGAGGCTAAATTAAGGACATACAGAAGAAGAGATGAGCTGATCATTGAATACATAGTTGCAATGAGGTTTTGATCCATGAGACCAAGATTGATATAGAGGATTGGGAGTTGAGGTGCCATCGGAAGCTTGCAGCAGGGGCGAGGATTTGAGAATAGAACTAGTGAGATAGCCTTCAAAGCCATTTAGCAAAGAGAAGTTTGAGTAGTTGCGCCTTCCAAATCGAATAATTATCAATGGTAAGTTGAACGTTAACTAGGTTCTTGACAATAGACACGAAAAACTTCAGCTATGGTGGGATAGTAACATCATAATTAGTGATGAGGGTATATAGAGAAGAGGAAGAGACAGTAGAATCCACCATGGTATGCAAGAAAGAAGAGAAAAGAAAATCAACCCAAAGGCTCTGATACCATGAAGATGCTTAAAACCTGCAATGAAGAATAGATGTAGACATAGTGAAATCGAGAGATGACTGTAGAAATGAGTATATTCATTAATTTCACTGTGTCCTGTATAGTATGTCTCAGAGAGTATATATAGGTAACATCGTATCATGAGTGATATGGTTAGTTAGAGATGAAGGACTGACATCAACTATGCAGAGATCAAATGGTGGCAAGCAATCCACGCTGCGGCAGCACAGAGTAAGTGGAGCCAAGCACATGGAGCTGTAGGCCCGTTTATCTATAGCTTGAGAGAACCTATCACATGTGTTTGTCAAGAACTAGTAGCAATTAGAGCAATAAGCTTTTCTCATAGTCCCTCTATAAACATACAGTCTACTAAGAGCTTGAAGAGCCTGAACAATTACTAGATCTTTGCACTATACAATGCCAAAATACTAAGAGCTTGAAGGACCTGAACCACTACTGGATCTTGGCACAATACAATGCCAATATCTTCTACAGATCTAGAATTGCCTCCCTCATCTCCTAAAGGCTCTCCTTACCTTCTTTTGAGTTCCTATGAATGATAGCAAGAGCAGGGGCCTTCACTACTTCAACCTCCCATGTATTGACTATCTCCTCTCCACCTCCTTATGTAGCCACTTGCTCAACATTTTCTTTAAGCACTTGTTCTCCATCTACGGAGGCTCATCATCATCAAGTTGTGATTTGTCCACCTTTTATTCTTCATCATCATTCTGGCCTCTTGTTTCAACATTAATGGCTGCTGTTATCATACAGCCTTCAAAAGAGGAGATCAACACCGTACTTAGAACCACAATAGTTTATTTTGTTGCATCCACTTACTGCATGTGTTGTCTACTTCTTGCATAGCTTCTTCAACTTTATGAGCTTCCTTTGCCTTTACATTGAGGTCCATGATGGAAAAGACCATAGAGATGCTAGGAATAGGTTCGCTGGTGACCTATGAAGTTATTGAAGCCACCATAATGGCAATGACCTATACCTCAGAATCTTTCATTGCTTTAAGAGGGATTGTTTCAAGTACTTCATACTGGCTTGGAAATGAAAAGTTCTTCATTAGCAATTGTGAGAAACAGACACAGCTCATCTTGGTCTGTTGGTTGGGAGTTTAGATTACCAACTAAGAGATCTGGGGTTCTAATCTTGTGTATGCGATGTGTGTGTGTCTGCCTTAATTGGCCTAACTGTCCCAAAAAAAATTATGAGAAGCTGAATTTGAAGATGAACAATATATTGTGAAATCATATGCACTGCACTTAAAAAATCTTTAAAATGTGGGAAAAAATATAAATCCAAAAGTTCACCTAAAGATTTGATGAAATCTCCGCCATCCACAGTTTGCCACACATAAAATTTATGTGACCAAATTATGATTTAATCGTGCCAAGTCAACAATAATAAATTTTATAAAGGATATCGCAAGAGTGACCCCCACAAATCTCTTAATAACTAGTCTCAAGAGCATCTCTCAAAAATCTCTCTTAGAAAATTCTGTCAGTAGCCCCAAAAATTAATATATTTATTTGTCAGTAATATTTTCAACCCTTACTTTGGGCCTTTTAGAAGCAACGATAACTCATCAGCATCACAAATCATATGAACCTGTACCTGCAGATCTCAACCAAACCTTCAATGAACGCTCAAAGGATGAAACATAAAATGGATTATGTTAGCCATAATACATTAGCAGATGCATATGAACCTAAAATTAAAAAAGGGCCACTAATAACATCTTAAGAATTTAAGACTATCGTGTGGATCTTAACAAATAACAAACTTGGAAAACTTTTGGAATTGATGCATCCTTCTACCATCAATCCAGCTAAGAAACTCAGCATTCATTCTCTTTTTGTGGGAGTATTCTCTCTCAAAATTTTTTGAATGTTCCTTGATCTTCGCAATGAAAGATTCAAATGAAACTCACAATTTCATAAAACAGAAGTAGTAATTAAAATTTATTAATCAGAAACACTGCATCAAAGCCCTCGTATTTAGCATCAGTTAAGAGAAAATGATCTGTCAGAAAGAATCCAATAAGGCAATACCGCAATTCCCAGTGTAGAAAATTCATGAGGCTGTGCTCGACAATTCAAGCTCAAAGAAAGCTTTCATGGCTCGTCTTTTCATGACCCTCCCATAAACCCCTCTAGCCATCCTCATCAACTTCTCCATTTCCTCCGTTTCAACTCCATGACCAAACCCGCTGCCATTCTTCATCCTTTTCAACAAAGTTCTCAGAACCCTTTCATCTCCTCCCACTGCATCAAATATGCTACCAGCCACCGCAATCTCCTCTGTAATCCTCCTTTCCACTCTCCTCCTTTTCAACTTCTCCCACTCATTGCAATAACCCATCCAAAACGAAGCCCTTAGGTACCCCTTCTCCTTTCCGTTTAACCCCCACTTACTCACTTTATCTTCCACTCCGTCCATCATTCCATTTAGCTCTCCCAACTCCAACTCCCTCTCCTCTTCAAAATTGCATCTTTTGCAGCTACAGAGAAACCCCCATCTCCTCGCCATCTTCCTGCGCTCTTGCAAAGGCCACAGGACATCGAAGTAAGCAAAGGTGATCTCTTCCCCTTCCTTCACATCCCTTGAGGCGTGCAGAACCATACTGTCACCGACATGAAGCCGCCGAGCATTTGGGCAGCAGGAATGGTTCACAAACGACGGCAAAAACCAAAGCCCCACACCGCAGCATCCCTTCTTCCTGCCCATTACCTTAGCTGATACCGATTCTTCAGTCAGGCAGTTCACGTCCAACACTTTGAGAATTCTCTCTACATCAAGCTCAAATCGTTTTGCATCCGCAGCGCATTCCGGCTTAAAAAGTTCGATTTTTGGGACTGTGAGATCGCTGCCTTCAACATCTCCTGTAGATAATGTATGGAGCAGGGCGTGCGTTTTGTTGCATTTTTTCACGGCGTCAAGGATTTTATCGACGAAGTCCTTCCACATTACCAAGCGAGCAGTTTCACCACCAGTGGCTTTTGGCATAATGCCTCTTCCCAAGACGACAGCTTTCGTTATAACGAGTGGCGTACCGGCCTCGATGTTCCTTGTTGCGAAAAGCCCTCTTCCGCCGCAGGCCTCCGACCGGCGTATCTCGACATTGCCGACGAACTCGGCGAGCTCGGGGCATGTGCCGTTGAATTCGTTAAGGACCCAATCAGAGAGATCGATAAAGCCCGTCTTAGACTGGGAATCGAGCTTCTGCGACCGTTTTAAGAGCTGGGAGAGCGTACTGTCTGTTGAAGCAAGGGCCTTGGCACGATGGAAGCATTCAAAGGCCTGTGAGTAACAATGGAGGTCAAGGAGGACCTTCCCCTTGCAAACTAGGGCCTTAAGATGGAAAGGATTAAGCTTGAGCGCGTGGTCGCAGTCAATTAGCGCGGCGCTGAGGTCTCGTAGCTTGGAGTACGCTTCGGCGCGGTTGGAGAGCGCGGAGCAGAGAGTTTGCCGGAGCTTAGTGGAGTCGTCGTCGTCGTTTGTTGAAGTTTGGGGGAAATGGCAGCGGGAGATGAAGCGGGAGTAGAGATTGATGTATTGGTTCCAGTCCTCTTTTAGAAGGAGCTCTGTTGCTGTCGATCTAAGCTTAAGCATCTCTAACTCTGCGGCGGAGCCATTCATGTTTTTCTTCTTTGCTCGGATCTATGGGATTTTGAATTTGGATGGAGGATATGAAGTGGGGATTTTTTATTTTTTATTTTCTGAGAGAGGGTGTAATTGTTATATTTGGAGCGCGAAAGTTAGAAGTTCAAAAATGCGCAACGGCTAGTTCCGAATTTATGTTTTATACATTAAAATATGAGAGCAAGCTCTGATTCGTAAGAAATCATTCATAATTTGATCTTCTATAAAAAAATAATAATATTTTAAAATTGTGGGATTTATGCACGCTGACACTCAAAATTATATAATTTACTTGCCTATACATAAATTTAATTATTTACTCACATAAAATTTAAAACCCGAAATACCGCCATTCATTATAATTTTGTCATCTCTTCTTCCAAAAGCTACTAATTCAAATGATAGTAAAAGTTCTAAAAAACTCTTCAAATTTATAGAATTATGATCTATCTGTAAATTTTTAAAATTGCCATTCTAATTATTTCTATAATAATCTTGAATCAAATATTTCTCCCTTGATCATTTGATTTTTTTGATACATCTCATTTCCTTAATGAGTTGAAATTTAGCTGTTTTAAGCTTGTTAAATTCATCTCATTGAGACATTAAAGTTTTGTTTGGGACAACTTTCTTACTACTTCTTAAAACAGCTTTTTAGTTAAACATTTTTAATTTTTATACTAAAAAGCTGATTTAAGAAGCGGTAAGAAAGCCGTCTCCCAACGAAGCCTAAAGCAGTTTTGAAATTATCCTAAATAAAACCAAATTTTGATTATAGGCATGCAAAGTATAATAATATTATTCTATTGGTTGGCAGTCTCTATCATTAATCAATTTGAAGCCCTTTTTATATTAATGAATACTGACTTGTAGATTTATATATACAGATAATATTTTAATAAAAATGATTAATATTAAAAATCTCCTTCCAGCCATTACCCAGCTACTATATGCCAAGCTACATCTTCAACTTGGCCTTTCCATTATATTAAGAACATGGTTGGACTTTGAAAATATTACAGTTATATAATTTAATTATTAATGTAGATCAAAATCATGGATAACATTTGTCCTCTTGATTTCAAATCCTCATATTTTTATGAATTATCATCTACCATATATAATCGACATATTTACATCAAGAAATTATTAAAATAATTAAGAAAACAAATCAAAATTTATTATCATTTGCTCTTTTGATGGTGGTGAGACATGCAATGCTTTATGGTTCAGAACATTGGTCGTTAAAAGAGAAGCATAAAACTAAATTTAGTGTTGCTGAGATGAAGATGCTCAGGTGGCTATGAATGACTTTACACTTAGAGGCAAAATGCGAAATGAGTATATATGCAAAGAGGTTGGAATAGCTCTGGTGGCAAAAAGGATTAGAAATGGTTGTTTAGAAGGTTTGGTCGCATAAAACATTGGTCTTCTGATGACCATGTTAGAAGAGTAGACATATTATATCATATCTATGTTAAGAAAAGATAGAGGTAAGCCTAAAAGATTTAGTTAGAAAGCATTACAAATGACTTTTTAATTAGATTTGAATGAGAATTTAACCCTTAATAGGACACATTGATTCTTGTAGCCAATCCCATGTAGTGAGATCAATGTTGAAGGGAGAAAAGCTATTACTCAAATGATAAATGCAGGGGATAGAACAAAACTTTTATGAGTGCCAAAGAAAATTGATGAAAGATTTCAACATATATTTTTCAAAGATGAATACAGCAATACAAGACAAAATGGATAACTCGGCTAATGACTCTTCACCTTCTGACTCTTTTTTTTTTCACCCTCTTCTTACATCATCATCTCTTTACATAGCTCACCTTTGCTTGTTGGTTGAGAACTTAGGCTTTCAACTAAGAGGTATTGCGTTCGAGTCTTTGTGTATGCGATGTGTGTGTGAGTTTGCCTTAATTGGCCTAAATATCCCAAAAAAAAATCATCTCTTTCCCTCCTTTTATAGTCATGCCCAAACACTACTCCAAGGTTTCGAGACAAATCTATTACATTAACTCCTCTTGGAAAAGATCACTCACATTAGCTATTCTTGGAATATGAAAGAATGCTCATTAATTATTCTTGGAATATGAAAGAACACTCTCATTAACTATTTTTGAAATATGAAAGATCATTTAGACTTCTATATCTTTCTAGAAGCTTTCTTCTTCTTAAACCTTCGATGGCCAAAATTCTTCCATATCCTTATCATCCTCAAATGCCTCAAATGATGTCATGTAACCACTTTGACTAGTAAAGCCAATGCACTTCTTAAACTTGAAATAAAACATAATATAAAATGTATATAATATATAATATAAGATAATATAAAACTCTCCTCATGTATATGATTTGAGTTATGATCACCAAGATAATTCGGATTAGCTTCCAACAATAAGTCACGTTCCTGTTGTTGTTCATTTTCTTGTTCTTGATGGAGTAAAAGTTCATAAATTTTATAACTAATTATAATTTCAAAATAATTTTTAAACTTCAGCTACTAAACTCTATTTCTATAATTGCATATGTAAATAATCCTATTTTTCATGGTCGCATCAAAAGTGTTGAAATTGATCATCGCTTCATTTCATAATATGTTGTTATTTAACTATGCTATGCAGTATAACTCATTTAACAAGCAATTGCAAAACATTACTATCAAAATTTAACTACTTTTGACTCCACATCTTCAAGACAAACCGACTATCAAAGTTTCAATCATTAATTTGAGAGGCGGCGATGATAGTATCATTATATCGATGGCTTCAATTCCATCTCAACAACAGTCCCTCTCTTCATTATCTATATCTCCGCAACATTATCTAGGTCTCGACCAATCAAAATCATTGATTATATTTACTACAAATCAATATCTAAAATAAAGCTTTATATATATGAAAGAAAGGAAGAGAATATATATAAAATGACTAAGCAATCATCAAATGTCTAAAAAAAAATGCTAGTGTTCCACTATGTGTCAAGCTTTGGCCTTTTTAAAGGGAGAGAAAGTTATTCTTGAAGGTTGATATGAACATCCAAAAGCATAAAAACCTCTGGCTTTGAAGAAAATGGCCAAAATAATAATAGAAGAATAGAATGAGATTCAATACGGCCTATCTATGGTCAATTGCCGGCCGACCAACCAAAAGATATTCACAGAGAAATTATTTAAACCATACAAAATATAAAGATAATTATGTTAAAGTTATTCATTTTTTAATTATTATTCTTTTTTGATAAATGTTAAAATTGAGGAGAGAAAATAGACATTTTGGAGTTTAGTATGATTTTCAATGCTATGCCATGATATCCATATTTTGTATTTTATTAAAAAATATTATAAATATAAAAATGGTTTTTCATTAGTGCTATATTTTTTAAAAATAAATTATTAAGGTCCTTTTGAAACACCTGTACATAATATTTTGTAAATATGAACATGAAGTTGTTGTAAGGAGAATAGCTTTTTTAAAAGTTGCTATGAATTTCAGCTTCGTTTGAGACGGCTTTCTTACTACTTCTTAAAGTAGCTTTCTAGTACAAAAAATTAATAACTCTTTTTAAGAAAATTAAGCAATTATTTTTTTTAAAGAAAATTGAGCAACTAGTTTATTAGGGTGACAACAATTACAATTTTATTCAGATACTATTTTTTTTTAATGTTTTCTCATTGCTTTAAAAATTTTTGTAATTGAAAGCTAATTTTTGTCATTTTTCCTACAACTTTACAATCAACTTAATAAAACATCGCTGTCATCCCAAACAAACCCATAAAACTACACACATCAATAACTCTTATTGTAAAAATCAACTTTTCCGCCGCAAAAGTTTTTAGAAAGCAATAAAAAATCAACAAGAAAGCAGTAGCCAAACGGAACAATAATTGCGGTCTGAAAAGCAAATCAATAAAAAGGTTGTCCAACAAAATCGTTATGTCATTTGAGGTTAATTCATCGAGCCACATTTTGATACTGAGCAGACAAGATGTATAGTTTTTTTCTAAATAGTTGTGATGAATATTTCATTATATTTTAGATAAAAAAATAAAATACTTTCAATCAAAATTTATATATAAATCTCAAATAAGCTTAGTTGATATATTATAAAATTTTAGATCATAAATAATTTCATATTTTATAATTATTATTCCTAAAAGTTAATCCTACTAAACTAGGTAGTTTAATAATTTATTTTAATATATATATAATTTTTAAAATACTTTAAAAAATCCTTTCACACTATCTTATCTCTATTGTGATGTCCGTTGGCATTGGTACATTTCGAACTGCGCCGAGGGTATCTCACTATCTCTCAGACTCGTTCACTTGCGACGAAGTATCAACTATACTAACCTGATCAAGCCCTATCACCCAATAAAATAGTCCATTATTGATGTAAATTTTGACATTTTTTTCACAAACGGAGAAGCTTAAGCTGCGCCTGCGGTGTAACGAGACGCGACCGGCCTTTCTATAAATATGGAATTATAATTCATATCACTGATCATATGCAGCATAAGGTCCTTAGTAAAATGGTGAGGCAGCTTCCAAAACCAAAGGCATTGTTCGGGTAATATTATAATGACTATTTACTTTATTTATTTTAATTATTTAAATTGCATTTTTTATATTTGGGTGATAATTTTATAATTTGAAAACAGCCAAATATTTTATTTTTTAAATGATTTATTTGTTCATTATGATTTAAGATGTGATTATCTCTTATGTAGGTATTGAAATTCAGGGTAAAAATGTAATTTTTTTTATTTGCATGCAATATGAGCCATTAATTTAGGCTTTGTTGAATAGAAGATATTGCATGATAATTTTAGTACACTAATGCTAAAAAATAACATAATTGCATTATAAAATTATAGATTTTTGTTTTTGGCCCTATCTCATCATTTATGCTAAAGATATGCTTTCATTGATGATGATTGATTAAGGATAACTTTTCAAAGAATGGTAGTCAATAACAATCAAACTTTACAATCCTACCCATACCTTTTTTATTTAAGCTTTTTTAATCTTAGGGTTTCTTTGAGGCCACTGCTTTGTTTATAAAGGTGATTATAAAATTGTTGTTATAAAATATGGTTTCGTTTGAGATAGTTTTTTTTGCTGTTTCTTAAATCAATTTTTTAGTACAAACTAAAACTTGCTTTAAGAAGCAGCAAGAAAGCGTCCCAAATGCAACCTATATTTCTTTTAGATGTTGTGGATATTAGAAATATTTTTTTAAGTGAATAATTATTTTTTAAAAGATAATTCTGATTGTTAAAAGTAGCTTACCATCACAGTTATTTCTGAAAAATAATAAGAAAGTACTAACTAAATGAAACTGTAATTATGATTTGAAAAATAAAATAGTGAAAAAGCTATCCAAACGAGAGATTATTACGTGCGGAGTCCGGACACAGAGAACTGTTCGGTTTTGTGACTGTGAACAATAAAAGAGCAATTACTATTCACCACCGCGCTTTTACTGTTCACCGATGCACTTTTCTGTGTTTTTATTGTTCATAGTTACAAAACCGAATGGTTCTCTGTATCCGAACTCCGCAGGTAATAATCTCTCGTCCCAAACAGACCCACAGTCTTTGATTCCTTATTTTTAAAATTTTTTTGGATAAATAAATTATTATATTTTTATATTGTATATTAGCTAGGTTAGCTGACCATTCATAGTGCAAAAAGATGCTGCCTTGCTACGACTGGTTGTAAGGTAAAGGGTTGGTGGCCAAACGAATATGGAGAAAGCTAATTATAGAAGGAAAGGAGAGCTAACCACTATATTAATGAAGCTTTTCAGGTTTTAAAATATAATTTTTTTAAACTGAAAAAAAAAATAAAACTAAACTCTCATTGTAAGAGTCAAATAAGTTATGGCTCACAATGTTTGGTTCATTTACGAATAACTATCAACCTAATTAACTGGCATTAATTGTAAGAGACAAATAAGTTAATGGAGCCGGTTTGGGCACATCACGATAAAAATAAATGGCTCATGAGTCAAGCTTGATGAGCTAACAAGTTAAGTTTGAGCCAGTCCTGACTTGACTCGTTAGCTCACGAGTTGGCTCGTTTAAAATATAAAAATATCAAATACATTCAACTATATATTAGCATTCTAAAGTTTAAGCACCAATTTATTAAAAAATATTTAAAATGTTATATCGCATGCCGTTCTTTGTATTCTTATCTCTCTTTTAACTTCTCATTTATATATTAGTTATTTGAATCATAATTGTTTTCTCTTCTTCATAATAACTGAGTCAACTCATGAGCTAATTCAAACTCATAGAATAAATCTCGAGCCTGAACTCGAGCTCAATTAATCAATCAAGTTCAAGCTCAAGCCAGAGATGACTCAACTTCGGCTCAGCTCGTTTACACCCCTAATCATCATTTTATATTATTACTCATATACAAGTTGAAATATTTGCATTTATAATGTATATGCACATTATAAATATTCTATTTTTATGTATAGTGAGAAGAAATATGGAAGAAGGGCCATACATCTTGCAAATCATGAGCTAAGTGAGAAGAACACTAAAGGCAAAGGACAAAGAGCAGAAGAGCCTTCATGGATCCCACACCCAAGGACTGGAATATACTATCCAGAAGGCAATGAACGGGTGATGGAAGGAATTCCACAAGGTGCTGCTTCCTTTGGGACGCCTTATTGGCTCAGAAACTCTGAAGGGGTTGACAAGCCAGTTTCTGCTGACTGTGACAGTGACATATTTGACCACCCATTTCTTGATGTTTGAATGAATCATGTCTTCTATTAAAAGATATCATATCGATATTAGATTATTGCTGATGTTTTCCTCTTGAATGGATTATTAATGTATCATGATGCATGTCTTAATTAGAATAATGAGGAACATCAATTGGTATTCAAGGACGATCTCTCTCTCTCTCTCTCTCTCTCTCTCTCTCTCTCTCTCTCTCTCTCTCTCTCTCTCTCATCATTTATGGTTAAGTACTTACTAATCCAGTGGACCAGATGCTAATAAATACACCCATGTCCAAAGATTGAAGGGGATATGAACTTTCTGGGGTGGGTGCCTCCTCTAGGTCAGTCGAGGATTAGTCACGCCGCCAAGCGCCCTCTCATGGGTCGTAGCGGGTGGATACCCGTTCTCAAAAATAAGGGGGGGGGGGGGGGGGGGGGGGGGGGGGCGGGAAATATGAGCTCTACCCTATAAAGATATCTGCCAAATTCTAAAGCACTACTTGGTGGAATCACCTTCCATCTTCACCATAACCTATTTGTAGGTTAACACGTCAAGCTGCTTGAATATACATTGTTGCATCCTAGAATATTTGCGGTGGTAGAGATATATAAAGTTTAGCGTCTTAATTTTATACGAAGATTCATCACACAAATATATAAAAGAGTAGGGTGCAATACTCATAAGAGACACCAATTTTTTACGTGGAAAATCCTGAATGGGAAAAAACTACGGGGCGCCCTATCCTAGTTTGAATGAATCTACTAGTATTAATGGTTAATTACAAATAATATCCCTCATTGAAGGAGGGTGCTGACTCAATGTAGCAAATACACATTGTATAAAAAGTATTACATGGCAGCAATTCTGAAGAGAATATTGACATATTTATTTTATCAATAGGGCTGTAGTAGGCAGATGACGGTGTTTGGAAGGAATGAAATCATCGGGCAATAGTGGTTGGAAGGACCATAGTTGATGGGCAATGGCGGTAGGAAGGACCACACTCAGCGGGCGATTGTGGTCGAAAGGACCGTAGTCGGGGTGGCGATTGTCGGAAGGATTGTAGTCGACTATCAATGGTGGTAGGAAGGACCGTAGTCGGGGCAATAGTGGTCAGAAAGACCGTAGTTGGGGCGACGATGGTCCGAAGGTCCATAGTTGGCGGGCGACGGTGGTCGGAAGGACCATAGTCGGGGCGATGATGGTCAGAAGGACTATAGTCGGCAGGCGATGGTGGTTGGAAGGACCGTAATCGACGGGCATGAGCGATGGTGATCATAAGGACTGTAGCCGGACGATGTCAACTCATGCCTTAACTTAATGTCAGGGGGAAGACAGTATGATGAAGAGATTTCCAAACTTCAGAAGATAGTCCCCCATGATATAAATAAAATGACAAAGAATGTTCCATTAATGTCTGACGATGGGTTGAGATTCAATATTAATTAGTCATCAGGCAGATGCCTGAAAATATTGTGTTGTTGGGAAAAGAACTCTATCCTATAAAGATATCTGCCAAATTATAAATCAAGCGCTTTTAGAGATATGGAGTTATTTGTAATTTGTCATTTTACTTGGTGGAATCACCTTCCATCTTCACCATAAACTATTCGCAGGTTAACACATCAAGCTACTTGAATATACATTATTGTATCCTGGAATATTTGCAGCGGTAGAGTTATGTAAAGTTTAGCGTCTTAATTTTATACAAAGATCCATCATACAAACATATAAAAGAGTAGGATGCAATACTCATAAGAGACACCAAAATTTTTACATAAAAATTTCTGAAATGGGAAAAAACTACGGGGCACCTTATCATAGTTTGAATGAATCTACTAGTATTAATGATTAATTATAAATAATATCCCACATTGAAGGAGGGTGCTGACTCAATCTAGCCAATACACATTGTACAAAGAGCATTACATGGTAGCAATTCTGAAGAGAATATTGACATATTTATTTTATCAGTAGGGCCGTAGTAAGTGAAAGACGGTGTTAAGAAGGAATGAAATTGCCAGGCGACAGTGGTCGAAAGGACCATAGTCGACGGGCGATGGTGGTAGGAAGGACCATACTCGGTGGGCGACGATGGTCGAAAGGATCGTAGTCGGGGTGGCGATGGTCGGAAGGATCATAGTCGGCTATCAATGGTGGTCAGAAGGACCATAGTTGGGGCAACAATGGTTAGAAAGATCGTAGTTGGGGTGATGATGGTCAGAAGGTCCGTAGTCAGCGGGCGACGGTGGTCGGAAGGACCATAGTCGGGGCGACGATGATCAGAAGGACCATAGTAGGCATGCGATAGTGGTCGGAAGGATCATAATCGACGGGCGTGGGCGATGGTGATCAGAAGGACTGTTGTCAGACGATGTTAACTCTTGCCTTAACTTAGTGTCAGGGAGAAGACAGTATGCTGAAGAGATTTCCAAACTTCAGAAGATTGTTCCGTGTGATATAGATTAAATGACAAAGAATGTTCCATTAATGTCTAATGATGGGTTGAGATTCAGTATTAATTAGTCATAAGGCAGATGTCTGAAAATATTGTGTTGTTGGGAAAAGAACTAAAACCAGCCAATGAATAGCCGAAGGTTTGACGACGGTCAGTTGCCGGAGTCCGGTAATAATTGGCGGTAAGGAAGAGATCTAGCTGGTGGTGCATGCTTGAGAAGGCAAGATAGATCCTTTGTTTTTCTTCTCTTTCTCCTCCTTCCTTTGTAAAGAATGATGGGTCTATTTATAATTTTTTGATAGTGGCATGGCTAGTTAATAGGGAGAATATCAAGGGCATGTTGAGAGTATTTTAATAGACGACCAATATTAACTCCCTCAATCATGAATCATTTATCAAGCATTTGAGAATCTTAAGGATGTCAGAATTCTGTGGTTTTAGCTCGTTGGATTTGTGTTGTCAAGCCGCTCGATTCGATTATAATCATGTCACATTTGAATATTAATTTGTCATCCAATTAATGTTCTAAAGCTTCTAAATTGGCTTTGGGCCCTTGATTTCGACCCATTTGGGTTCGAATTGGACCGATTTTAGTGTCTTTGGATTTGTCACTTCAAGATATTTAGTTTGACTATAAGTTTACTGAAATCAAAGTTTGCATGATTACTGATTTAATTTTTGATATTTTTGAGTTATATTTGCATAAAGATTCATGCCCGATCAAGATAATTTTTTAATTATATATATATATAACACCTCTCTCTTTATTTTTCTCATGCATCATTCAACTAAAAGTCCCCCATCCATCAGGAAGTAAGCCAACCTGACACTTTAACATCCTTGGTATATTCGAAACCAAATCGAATTATTATGCTTATGAATCGGTTGAATCTCTTATCCTTTTAATCGTTGATCTTTTGATACAAAATTTGGTCTTTGACACACTCTGTGCACCAATTCTATGGTTGCTCGATGACATTGTCATCTAAACTCTAAAGCGATAAACCTCATTATCCGTTCCTTCTAGAGGCGGAGTTAGGATTTTGTTCATGTGGGGGCACAAAACATTGAAGTAAAAAAAAAACTCTTAACCTTTTTCATTCAGGCTTGGGACCGGCATCGGTGGTTTTAAATTATTTTTTAATCATTAGATTCATTATAAAAATATAAAATATATATTAAAGCAAAAAACTTACTATTGAGAATACTAATCTTGATATTCTTCTTATATGTCATCAATAATTTCTCCCATCGAGTTTTCATTTTTTGAAATTGTTGTACAATCAAGTCATTGCCAATACCATTAAAATATTATTTTTAATGTAAGTAAGTAAACAATCATTTATCCAAGAGTCTTCCATACGATTGTGTAAATAATTCTTTATAATATTTATTACAGAAAATGCTCGTTCAACTATTGCTGTAGCAATTGGCAATATCAGAGCAAGCTTTATAAGTAAGAACACCAAAGAAAAAAATATCATTTTTCTAGTCTTCACTATTTTTTTGAGCTAGTTCTCCAAGTCCTTTTAAATTCATAAATACATTATTCGATCTCATATCAATAATAAAATTTTTAATTTGATTGTCTAATATGATGAGATCTATTTTTGAAAAATCTAACGGATGAAATTTTACAAGGCGTAGCAATCATTCTTTATCAAAAGATGAAAATGATTGACATGAATTCAAACATGCCACACACATAAGTAATTATGTATTAATTTTATCAAACCAGTTGTTGAACTCTTGAAGTTGCATATCTATAATAATATAAAATAATTCGATTTGATAATGATACATATTTGTTATACTTTTAGTACAACATCTTGATCTTCCTCGCATCACAAATGTATTAGTCATGTTTGAGATATTTATATTATTCTTCTCATAAAATAATCCAAATTCTTTAGACAAATTATCTCACCCATTATTTCTCATATTTTAAAATCTTTGTTTGAAAACTTTTATCAAAGTCATAACATTTATAATATCTTGATCCTTTCTTTGAAGTACTTGTGATAACTCATTAGTAACTCCTAATATAGTCTTCATCATATACAAATTGAAAACAAATTTAAAACTTTGCACATATTCAAGTTGAGAATATGCTTCACCTTTCTTGTCACTGTTAGATCCCTTGTGAGTCACTATGTCAAGAACCTCAATAATAGACTCAAACAAAAGAATTAAACTGATTAGTGAATTATAGTGGGAACCCCAACGAGTGTCTCCTGATCTTTGAAAAATAATTTTTTGATTTAAACCTTGACCTTTAGTAACCTCTCCACTATCCAATTGCTCAACAATTTTGTCATAATATTTTCCTCTTAATATATCTCTTCTTTTGTATGAATTATAAATAATATTTAATAAACTGGTCACAATATTAAAGAACGAAGCAACTTGGACATGATTTTTTACAACTATAACCAATGCTAGTTGAAGCTGATGTGCAAAATAATACACATAATAAGCTGAAGAGTTTTCTTTCATAATCAATATTTTTAGACCATTAAACTCACCTCGCATATTGCTTACTCCATCGTACCCTTATCCACGTAGTTGTGCCACACTCAACCCATACTTCACAAAAAGAGCTTTAATGGCCAACTTTAGTGTCAGAGCTGTTATATCTCCTACATGAACAATCCCAATAAAATGCTCAATAACACATCATCATGTATTGATGTAACCTAAAGCAACGACAACTTATTCTTTAACTGATATATTCTGAGATTCATCAAATAAAATTGCGAACAAATCATTCTTCAATTCATTTATTATAACATTTAAGACTTCAATTACAGCAGCTTCTATGATTTCTTTCTAGATTTCAGAAGCTATTAATTTATTATTTTTAGGAGCATTATCCAAAATAATTTTACTTATATTTTCATTATGGTTAGTAAGAAAATGCAGAAGTTTTAAAAAATTTCTTTGATTCTCAGAATCCTCTGATTCATCATGCCCATAAAATGCTAATCCCTGGTGTAAAAGAAAACATACACAATCGACCCTTGCATTTAATTGTGTACGATAATTCTTGCAATTTTGCTCAGAAGGTCTTTCAAAAGCAAACCTGATATTCCTGTCATCATTCATTAAATCTTCACATTTTTGCTTAACAATATTATGTGCACTATTCTTGTTACCAACATGAATTTGAAATCTATCCTTTTTTTTCAATTTCTAAAACCCCTTGTATCGAAACTATCACCACTAGCCTATTCTCCAATTTGACGTCTATACAGATAACAAAACAAATAGTATGTTGCATACTTTGTTATACTATACTCTAACCAAGCTTTGTGATCATTAAACCATGCTGGATTAAATTTGTAAAATCTATCTCCAAATTGAGTACGCAGGAATTCATGATCATGTCGTTGACACGGTCCTTTCAATAAATAATGTCTCCTGACATTGTCCCTCGCGTTAGGATGATAATCCAAAATTTTTTTCTCAATCCTGGATCGACGGGGATATCCTCAAAATTAATTTCTACATGGCTATGTTTGATTTGTATATTGTTTTCTTCACATAATATTTTGTGGTCATCTATTTCAACTTTTCTTTTGAAATATCTATCCATGCTAAATTAAAAGAAAAAAAAATATTATCAATTTTATGATAATAAAAAATATTTTTCACAACATGTGTCATGCCTCATATAGTCATATGAAAACGGTCATACCTGATGGTTGTAGAGTAATCAAACAAAATAAAACCCCCCTCTCTGATGCTTGTATGCAGAATTTAACTGAAAAAATAGCATGCATGTGACATATCTAATTAAAGTATAAGTAAAATTTTGAAAATAGTAAAAATGTAGCAAAAAATTAATAGCCATATGAAAGCATAGTTAATATTCGAAAATTAAAAATAGTCCCAAAGCTACCCCAAGTAATTTTCAAAGTGGTTAAAGCACAGAAGCCATCTAATGCCAAACTTGGCTTAGACTACATTCAAAATCTATTAAATCTTATGAAACAATTTTCAAAATTTAATACAATGAAGATTTATTAAATACTACTTCCTGAAGTCCGAAACTTAAGATAACAAGTATTTCATAGATACATAAGGCACATAATAACATCCAACAAAAATAGCATGAACTTTTTTAAAGGTTGAGAATTGTTTACCTGAATGATGATGAGTGACCTCTTTTATATTGATCACTGAAATAAAAGCTATATGATAGACTATTTGTAACATAAATATGATGAGTGGCCTCTTTGCTGAACGAGACAAATTTCAATTGTGCATCTTAATATAAATCTTTTTTTTTTTTTCATTTTTTTCTTCAATAAAACACTGTCGTTGCTAGGTCCCAAGTCCTGGATGAGAAAAGTGGAGGGTTGCGTTAGGTAATCGACAGCCAGCGTAAAATTTGTCGAATAATAATGACATGAATCATTTAAGAAATTATGTTAATGATAAAGCATCCCTTGGAAGCAATGTGCTATATGGCCTGAATACAACGACAAGTGTGCAAGGGCAGCTGCACCGTCGCTCGGGTGCAGTGTTAATAGGCAAGGGTTCCCATATCAAGGACGGATGTGGGCAAATAAGCTAGTCCATGAAACTAAAATTAGGATAGGAAATAGGAATATAGGTTCTCTTACAGGAAAATTAATGAAATTAATAGATATTATGATTCATAGGAAGATAAATATTCTGTGCATTCAAGAAACTAAATGGGTTGGAGAGAAGGCTAAGAAGATTGATAGTTTAGAATTTAAACTTTGGTATTCAGGCAGGAGTCGTACTAGAAATGGTGTAGGCGTGATTTTAGATAAAAGTTTGAAGGATAATGTTATAAATATTAATAAAATTAGAGATAAAATTATAGCTTTAAAGATTATTGTTGATGCTAAGATTGTTAACATTATAAGTGCTTATGCTCTTCAAGTGGGTTTGGATATGGGTTCAAAATTAAAATTTTGGAAAGACTTAGAATTAATACAAAAGATACCTCTTAAAGAAAAAAATTTTATTAGAGGAGATTTAAATGGACATGTTGGTAGACAGGTAGATAATTTTAAAAGCATTCATGGTGGCCATGGGTTTGGAACGATAAATAAAGATGGTAAGTCCATATTAGATTTTTATTTAGCTTATGATTTTTTAATTGCTAATACCTTATTTAAGAAAAGAAATGAGCATCTCATTACTTATAAAGATGGATATAGTATAACTCAAATTGATTATTTTTTTATAAGGAAATTAGATCATTTAGATTGCAAAGATTGTAAAGTTATTTCGAGTGAAAATTTATGTACCCAACATCGTTTATTAATTTTGGACTTGAAGATAATATGATAGAAAATAAAAAATGAAGCAATACGTTATTCTAGGATTAGATGGGGGCATTTAAAGAATATTAATAAAAATATTTTTGAGAGTAAGATTTTAGATCTTAAGATTTTGTCTGTGCATGAAAATGCTAATGTTATGTGGGAAAAAGTGGCTAGTGATATTAAGAATATTGCAAAAGATGTGCTTGGAGTTTCAAAGAAAAAAGCTCATAATAGTAAAAATAGTTTGTGGTGGAATCCAAATGTGCAAAAAAAGATTAAAAATAAGAAGATTTGTTATAAAAATTAGTTTATTGTAAAAATTCTGATAATTGGAAAATATATAAAGAGGCACGTAAGGAATCTAAGAAAGCAATATGCGATGCAAAGAGTTTAGCTTTTAGTGATTTATATAATAGATTAGATACTAAGGAGGGAGAAAGATATATGTATAAGCTAGCCAAACAAAGAGATAGGAGTAGCAAAGATTTAGCTCAAGTGAAGTGTATTAAGGATGAAGATCAAAAAATACTTTTTTTAGAAGATGATATTCAACAAAGGTGGATGAGATATTCAAACTTAAGGAAAAATTCTATAAGATGGTGATGAGACCTGCAATGCTTTATGGTGATGAATGTTGGCCATTAAAAGAGAAGCTTAATTCTAAGTTAAGTGTTGCAGAGATGAGGATGCTCAGGTGGATGAGTGGCTTTACCCTTGGAGATAGGATACGAAATGAGCATATTCATGAAAAGGTTGGAGTAGCTCCAGTGGAAGATAAGATTAGAGAGAGTCGCCTTAGTGATTTGGTCACATAAAACGGTGGCCTCCCGATGACCCGGTTAGGAAAGTAGAGGTCTTAGATTTGACTTATGTTAAGAAAGATAGAGGTAGACCTAAAAAGACCTGGTTAGCAAATATTAGAAATGATATTTCTTTATTAGATTTAAACAAGAATTTGACTTTTAATAAGACACAATGGAGAAAAAGATTCATATAGTCGACCCCACGTAGTGGGATAAAGGCTTGATGTTGTTGTTATTGTATTTTTTCTCCAATAAGAGCCAGAGAAGAATGCAAACCATGGTCCACACACATAAAAATAATCAAATTGTAAAGGAATTTGTCTAAATGATCATCTCAAAAGAAACCACTTTCCAAAGACGAACAAAACGGTTGAAAAAAGAAGTCTTCAGGAAAAAAGGAAAAAAAGCGGCGACGCGGCGTTCTAAATAGGAAGAGCCGAACAGGGTATACCGGCGCAGACACTAGGCTGACGGCGTTCGGGCTCAGACGACGATGAATGGGCTGCCGGCGACGGGGTTCAGACTCCTCCTCCGAACAGATCGAGTTTCGCGTGTCTTGGAGTCGAAGGTAGCGACCTGTAGCCTGCGGAATAGAGAAAGGCGAAGGAATATAGATGAAAAAGGTAAAAAAGCTTAATTAGTATGTACTAAATGTATCATAATTACTATTAATTACTGCTTCTTCCCAAAATCAGTGGGGGGCGGTGCCCCCATGGTCCCCGCACTACATCCGCCGCTGGTTCCTACACATTTTTATCACTTTTACATATGCATACCTCTTCCAACTTTCTATATCAGTTTCAATGATGTAATTGTCTAAGCAATCATCAATAACTATGAGGTCCTACATGTCCTTATTGATATGGGAAATCTAAGCAATCATCAATGATTTTAAAGTTTTGTATGGGATGACTTTCTTACTCCTTCTTAAAGCAACTTTCTAGAAAAAAATCTTAATATTTGTACTAAAAAGCTGCTTTAAGAAGTATTAAGAAAACCGTCCCAAATGAAACCTAAAAAGGTGGATGATGCATACCCAAAGGATTTGTGCCCTCTAAATAGCATCAACACCTTTGTGGATTAAATAGTCAAGAATGCAAACCATGGTCCACACACAGAAAAATAATCAAATTGTAAAGGAATTTGTCTAAATGATCATCTTAAAAGAAACCACTTTCCAAAGACGAACAAAACGGTTGAAAAAAGAAGTCTTCAGGAAAGAAGGAAAAAAAGCGGCGACGCGGCGTTCTAAATAGGAAGAGCCGAACAGGGTATACCGGCGCAGACACTGGGCCGACGGCGTTCGGGCTCAGACGACGATGAATGGGCTACCGGTGGCGGGGTTCAGACTCCTCCTCCGAACAGATCGAGTTTCGCGTGTCTTGGAGTCGAAGGTAGCGACCTGTAGCCTGCGGAATAGAGAAAGGCGAAGGAATATAGATGAAAAAGGTAAAAAAGCTTAATTAGTATGTACTAAATGTATCATAATTACTATTAATTACTGCTTCTTCCCAAAATGAGTGGGGGCCGGTGCTCCCATGGTCCCCGCACTACATCCGCCGCTGGTTCCTTCACATTTTTATCACTTTTACATATGCATACCTCTTCCAACTTTCTATATCAGTTTCAATGATGTAATTGTCTAAGCAATCATCAATAACTATGAGGTCCTACATGTCCTTATTGATATGGGAAATCTAAGCAATCATCAATGATTTTAAAGTTTTGTATGGGATGACTTTCTTACTCCTTCTTAAAACAACTTTCTAGAAAAAAATCTTAATATTTGTACTAAAAAGCTGCTTTAAGAAGTATTAAGAAAACCGTCCCAAATGAAACCTAAAAAGGTGGATGATGCATACCCAAAGGATTTGTGCCCTCTAAATAGCATCAACACCTTTGTGGATTCAATAGTCAAGAATGCAAACCATGGTCCACACACAGAAAAATAATCAAATTGTAAAGGAATTTGTCTAAATGATCATCTCAAAAGAAACCACTTTCCAAAGACGAACAAAACGGTTGAAAAAAGAAGTCTTCAGGAAAAAAGGAAAAAAAGCGGCGACGCGGCGTTCTAAGTACGAAGAGCCGAACAGGGTATACCGGCGCAGACACTGGGCCGACGGCGTTCGGGCTCAGACGACGATGAATGGGCTGCCGGCGGGGGGTTCAGACTCCTCCTCCGAACAGATCGAGTTTCGCGTGTCTTGGAGTCGAAGGTAGCGACCTCTAGCCTGCGGAATAGAGAAAGGCGAAGGAATATAGATGAAAAAGGTAAAAAAGCTTAATTAGTATGTACTAAATGTATCATAATTACTATTAATTACTGCTTCTTCCCAAAATCAGTGGGGGCCGGTGCCCCCATGGTCCCCGCACTACATCCGCCGCTGGTTCCTTCACATTTTTATCACTTTTACATATGCATACCTCTTCCAACTTTCTATATCAGTTTCAATGATGTAATTGTCTAAGCAATCATCAATAACTATGAGGTCCTACATGTCCTTATTGATATGGGAAATCTAAGCAATCATCAATGATTTTAAAGTTTTGTATGGGATGACTTTCTTACTCCTTCTTAAAGCAACTTTCTAGAAAAAAATCTTAATATTTGTACTAAAAAGCTGCTTTAAGAAGTATTAAGAAAACCGTCCCAAATGAAACCTAAAAAGGTGGATGATGCATACCCAAAGGATTTGTGCCCTCTAAATAGCATCAACACCTTTGTGGATTCAATAGTCAAGATGCAAACCATGGTCCACACACAGAAAAATAATCAAATTGTAAAGGAATTTGTCTAAATGATCATCTCAAAAGAAACCACTTTCCAAAGACGAACAAAACGGTTGAAAAAAGAAGTCTTCAGGAAAAAAGGAAAAAAAGCGGCGACGCGGCGTTCTAAATAGGAAGAGCCGAACAGGGTATACCGGCGCAGACACTGGGCCGACGGCGTTCGGGCTCAGACGACGATGAATGGGCTGCCGGCGGCGGGGTTCAGACTCCTCCTCCGAACAGATCGAGTTTCACGTGTCTTGGAGTCGAAGGTAGCGACCTGTAGCCTGCGGAATAGAGAAAGGCGAAGGAATATAGATGAAAAAGGTAAAAAAGCTTAATTAATATGTACTAAATGTATCATAATTACTATTAATTACTGCTTCTTCCCAAAATCAGTGGGGGCCGGTGCCCCCATGGTCCCCGCACTACATCCGCCGCTGGTTCCTTCACATTTTTATCACTTTTACATATGCATACCTCTTCCAAATTTCTATATCAGTTTCAATGATGTAATTGTCTAAGCAATCATCAATAACTATGAGGTCCTACATGTCCTTATTGATATGGGAAATCTAAGCAATCATCAATGATTTTAAAGTTTTGTATGGGATGACTTTCTTACTCCTTCTTAAAGCAACTTTCTAGAAAAAAATCTTAATATTTGTACTAAAAAGCTGCTTTAAGAAGTATTAAGAAAACTGTCCCAAATGAAACCTAAAAAGGTGGATGATGCATACCCAAAGGATTTGTGCCCTCTAAATAGCATCAACACCTTTGTGGATTAAATAGTCAAGAATGCAAACCATGGTCCACACACAGAAAAATAATCAAATTGTAAAGGAATTTGTCTAAATGATCATCTCAAAAGAAACCACTTTCCAAAGACGAACAAAACGGTTGAAAAAAGAAGTCTTCAGGAAAGAAGGAAAAAAAGCGGCGACGCGGCGTTCTAAATAGGAAGAGCCGAACAGGGTATACCGGCGCAGACACTGGGCCGACGGCGTTCGGGCTCAGACGACGATGAATGGGCTACCGGTGGCGGGGTTCAGACTCCTCCTCCGAACAGATCGAGTTTCGCGTGTCTTGGAGTCGAAGGTAGCGACCTGTAGCCTGCGGAATAGAGAAAGGCGAAGGAATATAGATGAAAAAGGTAAAAAAGCTTAATTAGTATGTACTAAATGTATCATAATTACTATTAATTACTGCTTCTTCCCAAAATCAGTGGGGGCCGGTGCCCCCATGGTCCCCGCACTACATCCGCCGCTGGTTCCTTCACATTTTTATCACTTTTACATATGCATACCTCTTCCAACTTTCTATATCAGTTTCAATGATGTAATTGTCTAAGCAATCATCAATAACTATGAGGTCCTACATGTCCTTATTGATATGGGAAATCTAAGCAATCATCAATGATTTTAAAGTTTTGTATGGGATGACTTTCTTACTCCTTCTTAAAGCAACTTTCTAGAAAAAAATCTTAATATTTGTACTAAAAAGCTGCTTTAAGAAGTATTAAGAAAACCGTCCCAAATGAAACCTAAAAAGGTGGATGATGCATACCCAAAGGATTTGTGCCCTCTAAATAGCATCAACACCTTTGTGGATTAAATAGTCAAGAATGCAAACCATGGTCCACACACAGAAAAATAATCAAATTGTAAAGGAATTTGTCTAAATGATCATCTCAAAAGAAACCACTTTCCAAAGACGAACAAAACGGTTGAAAAAAGAAGTCTTCAGGAAAGAAGGAAAAAAAGCGGCGACGCGGCGTTCTAAATAGGAAGAGCCGAACAGGGTATACCGGCGCAGACACTGGGCCGACGGCGTTCGGGCTCAGACGACGATGAATGGGCTACCGGTGGCGGGGTTCAGACTCCTCCTCCGAACAGATCGAGTTTCGCGTGTCTTGGAGTCGAAGGTAGCGACCTGTAGCCTGCAGAATAGAGAAAGGCGAAGGAATATAGATGAAAAAGGTAAAAAGCTTAATTAGTATGTACTAAATGTATCATAATTACTATTAATTACTGCTTCTTCCCAAAATCAGTGGGGGCCGGTGCCCCCATGGTCCCCGCACTACATCCGCCGCTGGTTCCTTCACATTTTTATCACTTTTACATATGCATACCTCTTCCAACTTTCTATATCAGTTTCAATGATGTAATTGTCTAAGCAATCATCAATAACTATGAGGTCCTACATGTCCTTATGGATATGGGAAATCTAAGCAATCATCAATGATTTTAAAGTTTTGTATGGGATGACTTTCTTACTCCTTCTTAAAGCAACTTTCTAGAAAAAAATCTTAATATTTGTACTAAAAAAATGCTTTAAGAAGTATTAAGAAAACCGTCCCAAATGAAACCTAAAAAGGTGGATGATGCATACCCAAAGGATTTGTGCCCTCTAAATAGCATCAACACCTTTGTGGATTTAATAGTCAAATTTATGCACCCCCCCCCCCCCCCCCCCCCCCCCCCAAGTTATTATTATTAGACATAATGCCATGGAATTACACCAATTATTATTATTATTAGTATAATAAAATAGAATTCAACTATAAACTTTTATCATATTTGTGCGTGAGATTGTCTAAGATGCCATTAAATTTATTAAACAATTTTTTTCATTTAAATTTAAAAAACAAAATTTTAAATTTAGGCTTCATTAGGGACATCATTTTTACGGCTTTTTAAAGCAACTTTCTAATAAAAAATTTAATTTTTCAAAAAAATTATACTAAATAACTACTTTAAAAAATATTACAAAGCTATCTCAAATGAAGTCTAAGTTTTAATTAAGTATAATACAAAAGTTGAATTATTCCCGACTCCATTTCTTTCGTTTCTACACTGATTTTAGTGTGTAATGGAAACTAACCTTTTCAATCAATATACACAATTTTTTAATTCCAGCAAAAGCTTAGCTTCTTTTTTTTTTTTAATAAAATTGTTATTAAAAGACAAAGTCCAATTATTAGTACTATGAACATAGTGTAAATTAATTTAAATTAGAGTTTTTGTATATTGGGCTGTACTCATACAAATGCAAGCTGCAATACAGGTAATAGCTCATTAACTCCCAAATTACTTGGATTATTCAAGTTTTAATTTTAGAATTATGGATTAATCATATATTCTTTTGATAATGAGGTCATTAAATGGTAATCATTGTGCACTGAATATATCCAAGTTATTCTCTCTATTTTGGTTGTGATTTTTATTCACTGAAATCAGAATAGTTTTTATATATTTTTGTATTGATGAATGATAGTTTTTTTTTCATGAAGAAGTAATTGTTTTTAATTATTGGGTAATTGAATTGTATATAAAAATTGGTCCCGAAACGCTAAAAAATAATCTCAGGGATTCAAAAAATGTCGAAAAGTTTACTGAGGTCCTAAAATTTGGGCTTTGATTAGGCGTGTGCCGTAGATGTTAATGTCCACGCTAGCGCAAGCGTGCCTTGCCCGCATGAGATGCATATAAGAGCATGCATATTTCCATTTTTTGGTATAATGGAGCCCAATTTTGGGCACCTATCAGGCTGAATAGGGCATGGGCCTTCGGGTTAGAATGAATTGCTTTAATAATTTTTTTAATTTCTTAAAAATTAATTTTGGGCTCCCAACAATCAATAATGGTTGGAGGACTCTAATCAGGTGATGGTGGTAAGAGAACCATAGTTGTGTAACAGTGGCCTAAGGATCTTAATCGGGCAACAATGATCCAAGTAACACCAAATTCTATCTTTTTACCGTTGTGTGTTCCGACAAACAACAAAGTTATTTGGGCAAATAAATTCATCTTTTTCTGGACGTTTCACATAAAAAAAGTTGTAACATATGATCGGTGGTCGGCGCGTGAATGACGACGGCGATGGGTTGTGATCAAGTGGGCTTATTGTGTTGTAAATGGTTATCACTAAAAAAATGAACGAATTTAATTTACTTAAAAATGAACTAAAATAATTTAGTTTACTTCATTTTTTATTTCGATCAAATACCAAAAATTTTCATAACTTTTATATTTAAAATAATTTATATAATTTTGTATTTCAACCAAACAGCACTAAAAAAATCTTTCTTTTATATTTTTACTTTTATAAAATTTTAAAAAATTTGGGACGCCAATTTTAATCCCCGGTTCAAAGCCTCAAACACGCTATTCACGCGTGTGGCCTAAGCAATGCGTGCGGGGCCCAACGTCACATCTCCCAACCACAATAAACACCAAACGGGTTCTATGTACCGCCACGTGCGTTCTTGTTGGGTGGAATCAGCTAATCCTCATCTTTTTCTTCTTCTTCTTGCTGTAGGCGGCCCGACCCGGCTCGACTCGGCCCGAAACCCCTCCTTTTTACCGATGCCGATCCTACGGCTGAAACTGGCGGTCTTCACTGGCAGGCTCTATCCCTGCCGTGACGCGTCGTCTAGAAGAAGCTTCCCGACTCCGACGGCGCTCCGACGTCACCCTTAATATTAAGAGCCGAGAGACGGATAGAAGAGAAATTTTGCTCGAGAGGGAGGTTTCATCGCTCGAGTCTACGATCCAACTTCCGACAACGTCTGGATATCTGGTTGTACGTTATTTAGTTAATTAGGTTTCTCGATGGCCACAGCGTTCGATCGATGGGAGAAGGATCCCTTCTTCTATGCCGCCGAGGAAGTGCAGGAATCTACCGACAGGTATTGAATTGTCTATCGTCGTTTCCTTATTTCTTTCCTGCTGGCTCTTTTCTTGAATTCTCTTTTTTTTTTTTTTCTTTTTTATGCAGGATGGAATCAGCGTATCGGCGATGGATGCACGAAAAGGGCGTTGCGGTAGCGTCCGGAGGAAATTGGGGTGATTTCGTCGTTGAGCTGCGGCGGGAGGTCCATACAGCCCTAGGGACGGCGAAATGGCAGGTAGTTCCAGATCGTTGTTTCGTTCTACTGTTATTGTTTTATAGAGCGATGGGAGGATTTTTTTATTTATCGGGAGAAAATTTGTAGCTGGAGGAGTTGGAAAAGGCGGTCAGATACAGCGATCATGCTCTTGCGGCTGGCGAAGCCACTGTCACTCGGCACAGCGATTTTGTTGCGGCGATCCGGAGTAATATTTCGATGGTGGAGAAAGCCCTAAAGGAGTCGAATCTAGAGGAGGAGGGGGAGAGTGGTTTGGCGTGGGTACGGCTTGATGAAGGGGAAAGGGATGAGCTCGCTCTTTTCCTCTCGGGTTCGCGTGCTGAAGAGGAGAAGGTGTTACCGACACCTGCAGTTGGAGTCCATGAGGCCGGAAATAGGATGAATGAAGAAGCTTCTGTTTGCAAACCTTTCCATAACAACGAGTTGCCTTCACTGGAGATGATGGATGATAAATTGAAAGGTCACCGGAGGGCAGCTAGTGCTTGTGCTGACTTAGGGATTTGGAAGATTTCGGTATCTACTGAGGAATCTCCTCGGAAGTTATCAGATGAGCAGGCTAATCTTCCCCCTCCAAGGATACTCAGTCTGTCGGAGCTAAAAACTGTCGAATCAGCATCTAAGCCTAAGTGGTATAGAAATGGTTTTAGGAAGTGGAAGGCTGTTAGCCACGAGGATATCGAAGAGTCTATACCATTGCAGAATCATCAGCTAACTCGAGTAAGCAAATTCTCCTTGCTCAAATTTGAATATATTTCACCGTTAGCAATAAATATATGCTTTGTTCTGATTTTCTTTTCTGACTAGCTTTTTTCCCCCCTCTCTTGTAATGATTTGCTTCAAGATGCTTTGCACTTTAATTGACCAACGTTTCCTTTTTTTCCCCCTGTAAAATTAAGGGCATGAATGCATGCTATGAGAAGAGCAAGAGCTGTCTTGGCGATTTTACTGATGATTCTACCAACAAGCAGCTATATGGTTGGTTTGGAGCTTTTCAAAGACAGATCCAGAGGTCTCAATATCAAATACAGTATGGTCGACCTATTCAGATGATTATTTGGACTGCTGTCACTGTAATGTTGATTGGTGAGTCTCTTTAGCCGTTTCTTGATTCTATATACTAGCCAATCTCTCACTTATCACTTGAATCCTTTTTGATTTGATTTTCTTGATTGTTAAGCCTAGATGGCCTTATTCTAAACTTCTGGCAAAGTGATTTGCGCTCTGCTTCTTGTTCTTTTTCTTGATTTAACATTGTTTATGTGAAGTGAAACAGTTTTCCTATAAAATTCAATTTAAAGCATATAACAAATAGGGCTGCCCAGCATGCAATATAAAATATGAAAATAAGGACAAGCGTTTCATTCAGGATTGATTGGCATGTCTTTATAATTTAGATACAATGCTTTGCATTATTTCTGCTCACAATGGCACGAACTTTATGAAGAGGTTTATGAATCTTATGCCTATTAAATACCCAAAAAGTAGTGCTGCGTGAGGAGTTCGTAAGTGGTTTTAATATTGACGGGATGGAGTATGTAAGGTAGTTTGCTTCATGATTTGTATAATGATGGCATGCATTGTGTTTTTTTAGGCATGGATGTGCACTCTTCATGGAAACCATTACAATGAAGGAGATGCATCCATGAAAAACATTATAATGAAGAGTTGCACCTTTTTTTATATCAGCTATTTAGCAAAGAGTTACCACCTTTTCAGGACAACTTTTTGAATGCTCTTTCATGATAATCATGAAGAGTTGCATTCTTTCACGATAATCATGATGTGGAATACCAGTTTATGACAATTATAGTAGTAGTTGCATGTATTCATAATTTAAGACTTTCTTTACATTAATGTTTTTTTCTATCTTTTCCCTTACAGTCCAAATAAAGTGCCATAAATAATTAGTTTACATAATCATTTATATTTAAATATATAGTGGAATGGATATAAGATTTTTTTTTTGTACTAAGTACTCCCTTTCAAAAATCTGTGCAAGTAATTCTATGATGAAGTTGAACAGTTAGGGAGAAGACAAGTAGGTGAAATGAGAGAAGGCTATGATAGCGGAAAGATAAAACAAGATAGATTCTTAAGTGTGTGGTTGTCCAATCGACTTGCGGCATTAGGACATGATGACATTTTCCTGTTTAATGCAGATAAATTCCCTTAGAGTGCTTCAGAATTTAAGTGTTGTCAGAGCCTTTGTTAACACATAAATGAATCTGACTGAAACTTTCATAATTTGATTTGAAGCTTCATAGTGTTATTTAAATCTTAGAATTTTCTTATTTTATTGGTTGATTTTCATGTCCCATGAAAGTATAATTTTATTTCAATAAAGGCAAAAACTAACTCAAAAGCTCACCATTCATATTTGTCAGTTGAAATAGAAACAAAAAATAGTACCTTTTAAAAATGTTTAAAAAACTGAAAAATGCCATTCTGTTAATTATGCACTGAATCTTTTTTCATCGGATTATGTATGGAGGGTTGAGTGTGGTAGTTCAAATGAGCTGATTCTTGCCTAAGATGATAACTTGTTGTTGAAAAATAAGAACTGTAATAGGAGAGCCTAAGTCTTCATGCATAATCTGAAACTTAGTGGACAATATTATCCGCTAGGCTTGTAAATGATTCTCCAAGTGTTTGGTTGATTGATGCTGTGCAAATTTTTCAGTTGAGTAGGATACCTCACTTTAAAGACCATTACATTGGCCATTACCCTTTTGGAAACCAACTCATTAAACAAATCACTATGCTTCAAAGATTATATCTCAACTCCTAACTACCACACCCTAGCACTGCTACTAAAAGGAAGACAAGCTTCTTTACACCCATGCATCCAGATGAACGCATATCACCTCCCTGACATGTAAACAATATGAATAGTACCTTTGCATTAAGCAACTAGTTCATCAATGAAGTTTTCATTTTGGCTATGTTGTACTCGTTCCTTTTCAGAGTGGTGAAGTTTTCTTTAAAGTTGGTCTTCATAATCGCATTGTGCTTCACTGATTTTCTTAAAGCATGGTTGTTCTCTCACCATTCCCACATGCATTCTAACACAACTTCTGTGGTTATATTCTGAAGCGTTGAGGATTCAAATTTGGCTGTGCAATGCATGCTTATAACGATTGTGGAACAACTAGAAAAGGGTTGGTATTTTCTTAAAATTTTTTTGGTAAAAAAAGGAAAATAAGGGGAAAGATTGTGAGGTTTGCTTAGGTGTCATTTCCATTGAATCTATGTTGGATTTTGGGGACATGTAGAGAAAATAAAGCTGGTGTCATGAGTGGGATGAGGGGGAATTGGTGGAGAGGCAAATGGCCTTGGCTCTTTGAATGGTCATGATATACATAATGAAATCATTATATATATATATATATATATATATATATATATATATATATATATATATATATATATACTACCCTAAATTGACTTTAATGGATAGCTTGCCAAGCCCATAATAAATTTTAGCTAGTCCAAATCTAGATGAACTTTAAATTAAATGGGCTTAAATGGAGTCATTTAACACCATACACATATGTTGAGGTCTAGTCGACTCAAGTAATTATTCAAGGAAGTGCTTCAAAAAAACAGTCATGATTGTTTTGTAGCAGCAAGGTGAAAGTAATGTCTGAGAATTTAGCTTAAAGATTGCTTGAAAACTGAATCAAATTCTTAAATTTTAATGAGCAAGCCATTAGTTGAATTTTCGCTATGGTTTAATTTGTGAGTCAGGCCTATTAAGAAACGCCTTAAAAAGCATTCCAAAACATGATGAGGGCAGTTAAATGGTTTCACTTTGATTGTTTGATTCACCATGATTGTCAGGATCATCCCTTGTTGAGCCACAAAAATCACCTTTATCCTCTGATCAATGGTTTCGCTCCTTCTATCATCATCCATTAGGTGTGGTTAGAGATGTTGCTTGCTTAGACATGCTATAATTGCTTGTTGCGTTGGAGGTGAAGATTCTGAATTGCATTGACGAGGAAGTTGTGTTTATGCGCCATAGAATGGTCTAAGGTAGTAGAGAATACACGTTATTCTGGGATGCCTTGATTTATTGAGAAGAGAAGAATTTAGTCTAGAGGAAGGACAGGAAAGGTAAAGAGAAGAAGGAGATTGAGAATATTAGAAGAATATGCATCTTAGGGGTGGACGATGAATTAGAACATAAGGAGAAAGAAGAGCCTCAAGTCTAGGAGAGAGAGAAAGGAATCAAATAACTAAGGTGAGTGCTTCAAGAAAGATTTTTTCTTATTCCACCATCAACCATTCTCAATTACAATCTAAGTCCTATTATTTGTAATAACAGCAAAATTTTCTTGGACCATCTCTACTAACAATGACAAAGGACGAGCATGTTCATAATGAAAGATAAGGGAATAACCAAGTCATCAACAGCAACAAAAAGCTCACAGTATCAATTGCCAAAGACATTATCACAACTTTCTAGAAGACATCTTTACAAATTTGGAAGTCTTCATGTGAGGATAGAAAAATCTAAATTGATCCTATTATTATGTAATATAGATTAGAACATATTCAATTATTTTTCCTTATATGTCCTTGTTCAGAGAGATGGTGAAATAGATGGGGATATGTTAGTAGAATTCAGGTTGGATGGTTGAAGTGGAGAAATGCATTGGGCTTGTAATGTGATAGAAAAGTCCCTCTCAAACTTTAAGGGAAAATTCTTTAAGATGGTAGTGAGACCTGCAATGCTTTATGGTGCAGAATGTTGGCTATTAAAAGAGAAGCATAATATTAAGTTAAGTGTTGCACAGATGAGGATGCTCAAGTGGATGAGTGGCTTTACTATTAGAGACAGAATACAAAATGAGCATATACGTGAAAAGTTTAGAGTAGCTCAAGTGAAAGATAAGATTAGAGAGTCGCCTTAGATGTATTATATTTGACTTATGTTAAGAAAGGTAGAGGTAGACCTAAAAAAAACTTGGCTAGAAAATATTAGAAATGATCAAATGACCTTTCTTTATTAGATTTAGATGAGAATTTGACTCTTTTACAGGACACAATGGAGAAGAAGGGATTCATGTAGCCGGCCCACATAGTGGGGTAGACCTAAAAAACATGGCTAGAAAATATTAGAAATGATCAAATGACATTTCTTTATTAGATTTAGATGAGAATTTGACTCTTAACAGAATACAATGGAGAAAAAGGATTCATGTAGCCGACCCACATAGCGGGATAAAGGCTTGTTGTTGTTGTTGCCCTCCTTGTTATTGGATCGGTTTATATGATTGATTGGGTTGAAAGGGGTGGGGGAACTTCACAAGAAAGGAATAAATGGGAACATGGACAAGAGAACTTTGTTTCTGTTTTTTTTCCCCTTAAAGGAGCTGCAGGGTTTGAGTCTCATGGGAGAATTGAATTGATAATGGAGATGGAGATTGAAACATGGCGGAGAATTAACCATGAGCATATACTATATAGTCTTTGACGTAGATCTTCGATATAGACAAGTCCTTAGATTTATGAATTGGCTTTGATACTAATTGAGACTAGGCTGGATGACAAAAATGGAGATTGTGGTGGACTTCAAACTACTTTGATTTATTGGAAAGAGAATAGTTAGATGTAGAGGTAGAATTGAGAAGGTAAAGAGACGAGGTTGAGAATATCAAAACAATGGATGACTGCAGTGAAAGGGAAGCAAGAGGTACAAAGTGGGAGAGGAGCCTTATTGTTTGTTAGAGGAAAGCTGGTTCTTTATTCTATCATCAATCGTCCTTGATTACAATTTAAAGCTTATTATTTATATTAGTACCTGTAGTTTTCTTTGACAATCTAATCATAGTAACAATGAAAAAAGGGTAAGCATATTCGTAATAAAATGATTATTTTATTTTTTTATAAATAAAAAAAAGATTAATAAGGACAATGACATAAGAATAACACATTAAATAATATTAACTTAACTTCCATAAATAATGAATCAATGAGAATAGCTGGAAGTAAGCCTCTCACATTGCTGTATTATGCTATTGATGTAGAGGTTGTGGAACTGAAGAATGGATTTATTGTTTGGGAGGGAGAAGATGGCAAGTTTGTAGCCTAAATTAGGATATATAAAAGAATGATCAATGGCACGAAATTTTAAATTATGTGAACATTGGGCCTCAAAACAAACTCTTTGAATGGAATCAAGCCATTTGGTTGGAGATTTTCAAATTCTCCAGTAGTTGTTATGCAAGGTGGCATTTTGTGAGGGTTAATAAAATTTGAGCGGCGAGTCAATTATAATTAAACTATTTGGTGGATCATAGGTAATCTCTTTTCATGTTAGAAAGAATCCTTAAAAAGTATATTCAATCCTACTGCTATTCATAAAAGCTTGTACACGATGCAAGTTATGCATATTAAAACAAAAACTTAAAGATTAAAAGAGTAGTTAGTGTTGATTTTATGAACTTATCAAAGTGTAATCAATGAATTGAGTGCACTATCTAATGGAGTTCCATTCAGAAGTAACTAGATAGTCTAGCCAACTTCAGGTTTTCATTGAATCAGCCAATTTAATGCTGTGCATGGAATACGGAAGCTTAGAAGCATGTCAACTTTGTTTCAGACATTCTGGTATTAGAAACATTTGGAACACCAAAATAATTGGTTTTGGCCTTTTTTGGATAGTTATACGCATTCTAGGTCAGGCATTTTTGCTTATGCGAGTGGGTTTGAAAAAAGTCGACAAATTATGTTTTTATCAATGTCTTGTGGCGTATGCCAATATCTTAATCCCTGTTGAGCAAATTTATGTGTGGAATACCTTTCAATTATCACTGGAGATTTCTCATTAATTGGTTTTTATTCCATATTCACTTGAGCGTCCCATTCTATATTTATTTTGGTTCTGTTATTAGCTTTGCTCTAGTTAGCTTCATGGCGATCCTTCTTTTGTGGAGTCTAACAATCAGACTCATTTTGACAGTCTTTTTTGTATTACGCGTGACTTAAAGGAGACCATAGATCTTATTCACTGTTAGTTGATTCTTGGGACGAGGAGTTGCAAATTGTTTAGTTCCGCAGCCCAGAAGGTAATTCTCATTTTTCCTTCCAAATGTGGGCTCACTAATGGATTTCAAGTTTTGAACATTTTTGACAATACATTCCTGTACAAAGGTTTTCGTAGTTATCTGTTTAGGGAACCAGCGTTAACTAAATGCCACTATTCCTTGACAACTTGTAGGCGGTTTCCATACACTTGGTTCATAAATGCATAAAAATGGTTGCTATCGTTTGTTATAAAGCGCATGCATGAGGAAAGAAATACTCATGAATGCAAGCATGGATAAATAGGATAATTGCTTTGGATTGATTATCTTATACATAGCAATGAAGTTTTCATTGGGCAAACATATTGTGGAGGATACGGACCGCTTTTCTAGCGCATGCTTCTTTAAACTTTCTCTTTAATGTTCACACATTTCTCACCCTGCTCCCACACAGGATAACCTGTTATTATGCCATGAGGAATGGACGTGATTGTGTTAGAGAAACGTACATATTATGCAGAATTCTCTACTAGGAACTGGTTCTATGAATAAATTAAAGAATAATAAAAAAATCAAGCTCTACAAGGTGACACCATAATTTATGTGATTTTACCAAGTACTTCCTTACAAATATGGGAGATTAGAGAGAAATCAATCCATAACTTGGAAGCCAAACATGTATAAACATAAATACTCTTTAAGAAAACTTTCTTCCCTAAATCTAAATACACCGATCTCACCACAAAGACAAGCAAATAAGATCTCTTTGTGAATGTTCTTTGAAGATCACGCATTCTCTTTTCTTCTTTTTCTTTTTCTCCTCTTTAGTTATTGTTGTTTAAGACCCCACACATAGTAGGATAAAGGCATGTTGTTATTATATTTATCGTAGCTTAAATATGTGGAAATTTAAATCAAAGTCTGCGTTAAATTTTAATTGGAGCAAATCTATGATAAAATTTGCAACAAAAATTTTGAATTTATTCTTATTCCTAAAATCATTAGTTTTAATTGTTGTGCTTGTTTCAGCAACAACAATAGATCTCATATGATACTTCAAATCATTTGATTGTTCATGAACAAATTTATGCATGCTGGGTTATGGTGCGTGCAACTATGATATGTATAAATATATGCGCCCAAATTTAGCTGTTCATTTAGAGCATAACAGAACTCCAATGTTCCAACAATGGCATCATAATGTCTCTGTGACCTAAATCGGTTGATTGAGTGTTTAGAGATTTATTTTCCGAAATATGTTTTATGCATTCTTCATGAATATTAAACTGACCGTAATCACTGTGTTTATAATACCACCAAAAAGTCACCGAGTTAGATCTGTTTAGACTTTTACAACTATAGAACAATAACATCAAGCCTTTGTCCCACTACGAGGAGTCGGCTACATGAATCCTTTTTCTCCATTGCGTCCTGTTAAAAGTCAAATTCTCGTTTAAATCTAATAAAGAAAGATCATTTCTAATATTTTCTACCTAAATCTTTTTAAGTCTACCCCTACCTTTCTTAACATAAGTCAAATTTAATACCTCGACTTTCCTAACCAGGTCATCGGAAGGTCGTTGTTTTATGTGACCAAACCATCTAAAATGACTCTCTCTAATTTATCTTCCATTGGAGCTACTCCAACCTTTTGCACAAATATGTAAATATATGTTATGCCGCTAGATCATCTTACACGCATCAGCTGATTTGCTTTATCTGGTTCCTGCTTTCATTCTGTTAATATTGTTCGTTTATTGAAAACAGTCATTTTCATATTTTTCTGAAACAGGCGCAGGTTTTTGCTGCATGCATCAGACAAGCAGAACTGTCGGTTGAAGCAAGTTGCCAGTTGCTTATTCTGAATGTGATGAATGTTCAGCAAGTGATTAGCTGCAAGTGAATTGATGGGTGCTTTTTTTTTTTCAGAAATTTTTTTATAATTGAAACTACTGATATGAGGTAGGGCCGATATCATATGATGAGCTAATAATGCTCATTAATGTTAGCTTGTGATTGTGTATACTATGAGACTTGGTAGTAATTTAATTATTTGGGCTTCAAAAGCTTCCCCATAACGATAGGATAGGCTTGCGTTTGTGAGGGTTTATTAAGGGAACAATTCCTATTCATTTGTATGATTGTACTGTATATTTTTCATCATTGATAAAAAAATATATATATATTCTACTTTGTTTTTTCGAATAACATTCACAAATTCTTTTGACTACTGCTTCGTATTATTTTTTTTTCAAAATTTTTTATGATGAAAAGTTGTTTTTTGCAATTAGAATAGTTAAAGTTATTTTTCACACTATAATTTTACAATTGACTTTATAAAATACTGTAGCTATATCAAAGAGACTCCCAATCACTAATAAGCTTGTAGCAAATATTTATGGCCAGTCAATATAATCACAAATATATATACCGACAAAACCTACTTCTCACAACAAAGAGATCACAACGATTCCTAATGGCTTTCGGACTTAGAGCTCTAATTTGTCAATTTGCTCACAAATACCTACAAAACAAATTGCATTTGCCTGTTTCTTCATTTTTTACCATATCATATCATAGTAAACATAATTTCATAATAATTTAATATAAGTACAGAACAAAATATCAAAACTGTATATATTCAACCAATTGTAACAATTCTTTTAAGCAACACTTTTAAAAAGTGCAAGGGATTTGAATTTTCAGATATTTTTATTGAAAGTAAAGCAAATGGCAAGTAATCTTATGAAGGATTTGGAATTATTGTCTGATTCTTTTTTAATGCGTTTGATTCATCTGATTTGGTTGGATTTTAAATACAATAAAAATGTAAAATTTCACTCACTGTTGCTGCCGCTGCTTGCCGTATGCCACCGTATTCATTATTGTCGTCGCATGCTACCACCAGCCATCGCAGTCATCAGTGTCACCGTCAGCCACCGTAGTCATCGTCATTGCCGTTATTATCATCAACCAACTATTGTTGTCATATGCCACCACCGCCATCATCATTTGCTACCACCACTATCATCGACCACACCATTACATGTGACATTCGACCATCTTTCTATTGCTTCCAGTGATATATCACAATCAAATTCATGCTAAGTAGTAGAATTTACACCAAATATCACGGTCATAGTTGCCTCATATTTTTTCTTACATAAATACAAAATAATTTATAATTTAATGTGTAATAATACCATGTGATGCTTACGTTGCAATGAATGAAATTGAGTCTCTAGAATGATTTATTATTGACCCATCTTTTAAATGAGGTGATTGGAGGAGAAGCCACTCTTGTTGACTTTTGCCAATAAGTGGTTTAATATATGATAAGTTCATGTTGGGAAGTATAGTCACACAAAGAAATAAATAAGAAACATAAAAGTGCAGTGAAGAAGAAAGAATAATAGAATTTAAGGTGGAAAAAAATTGATATCGAGAAAAAATCACGGAGTCACATCACATTAAAAAATCCATTATAATAATTGAGAAAAATTATACAAGTTGCTCTTCAAACACACAATCTTTTTTCTCTCTGCACTTCACACACTGTCTATTTCTCTCTTCACTTCACTTCACACACATTAACCTTCTCCAAACAGATAAAAAATGCACTTAAAAACATCCAAAAGATGCAACCCTTCAAGTGATATAAGAAAAAAATGAAAGAAAAATTACTTAGCCCGACTCAGAGCCACGATGCTGCAAGTTGGAGCACCGTAGCCCTCTACTCTTTGGCTTCAGCTAGACTTACAGCACCACAATGCTAACGTTTGAAATGTTGCAGCACTCCAATCTATTTCCTAAGTCCACCCTACAACATCATGACGCTCTAGTTTATAACGCAACGGTGCTCCAACCTGCAGCGCCGTAGCCCTCCAGCGTACGAACTTTTATTAGGTCCGGACACCGGACGTAGCTCTACGTCCGGAGTCGAATAAAATTAATACACGTGGACCTGACGACGTGAGCCAGCCCACTTATGAAAATTTTAAATCCGCGCCAGCTCACTCATTTTTTATATTTTTAAAAAATTGTATATATTGCTAGGTACTGCTGTGTATAACTGTTAGGTATCGCTAGGTACCACTCGGTACCGCTAGGTACCGCTGCTAGGTACCACTAGGTACCGCTGCTAGGTACCACTAAGTACCACTGTGTATAGCTGTTAGATACTGCTAGGTACCGCTGCTATTTATTCATTTTAAAATTTTTCTAAGATATAATTGTGTAAAAACAAAATAATTTTAAAATGAATAAATACAATTTTTTTAAAATATAAAAAATAAGTGAGCTTGCGTGATTTTAAAATTTTTATAAGTGGATTGGGTCGCATCGCCAGATCCACGTGTATTAATTTTATTCGACTCCGGATGTAGAGCTACGTCAGCTGTCTGGACCTAATAAAAGTTCCCAGCGTACAACCTTGCTGCGCTATATAGTTGTACGGATAATTTTTTTATAAATACTTATAATTATAAACCTTAAATATTGAGAATTTAAAAAAAATTATAAAAATTAAAAAAAAGGAATAAATATTGGTCCTGCTAACCGCATTACTTTTTGGACTAAATTCGCACGTGTTTGACTGTTTCTCGGTTTTCTCAACCTTTTGAATAAAGTAGTTTCAAATCTCTTTAGTTTACAAAAAATAATTAAGATAAAATAAAAAATAGATAGTAATTTTATGCCCAATTGTTTATGCTCATTGAAAAAAAAAATATTTTAAAATATCCTCAGATATTTTTATTAAAACTCATTTAACGTTATGATGCATATAATATTAAATAATTAATCATATATTTATTAAAAAAATAATCATTAGTATAAATTTTACTATTACTTTTGTGAGTCACATTTTATATAAATATCTTCATAATTTATTATTTTGCCTTAAAAATTGTTGTAAATATTTATATTTTTTCATTTAATATTTTATGTCAAAATAAATAATTTAGAGGACAAACTTTTTTAAAATTTGATACAAATGTCTTACTTTCCCCCAAAAAAAATAGCAAATTTTTTTAAAATTTTAAATTAAGATGAATTAATCAAATTTATTATTTAGACTTTTAAGTTTTAAATATGGTACATCACTATTTTAAAATTCTGATAAAACCATATTTATATTTTATTCCAAGAAAATTTAAGATTTCTAATATAAATTTTTTCACAGGCTATTTGGCTTTACTTGAAAACATAATTTTATTTTATTCCAAGAAAATTTAAACTTGTTTTATTGAAATATAAACAATATTGTTGAAAATTTAATAAAATATAATATATTCATATAATAATTATAAAAGTTATCTTTACTACAAAAATAGCATTCTATATTATTATTTATTCTTAATTTATTCCATATTTTTTGTACTAACTAAATGTTTTAATATTATTTTACAAAAATTATCCTAATACCTCTCATATATTTGTTAAAAAAATGTATCAAAATATTTAATATAAATTTTATTAAATTAATAATATATATACCGAGAGAGAGAGATAGCGAGTTTATATTATATTAATCTTGTAATAAATCTGATAAATTTTAAAATTATTTTATTATGTCAGATTTTTTTTATATGTATAATTTTTGTTTTTCTTATTTTTATGCACTTTGGACCTCATATTTAGGGCTATCAAAATAAGGTCATGGGTCGGGTTCGTGTCCAACCCGAAATTGACCCGACACTAGTTGACCCGACCCATTTTTCCAAATAGATCGCTTTCTCGGACTCGATCCCGACTCGCCTTTGACCCGGGTCAACCCGAAAGACCCGCTAACCCGTCGTCGTCGTTACGTCTGATCCAACAAAACGAACGACGATGAAATGGCTACTGGGCTTTGGGAGATGGAACTCTCGATCGGCTCAGTAAACAAAGGGCTATGGGAGCAGGGCGAGGGAGAGCCAGCGGCGTCGGCTTCAGCCAGAGTTTGAACGGAGGCTAGGGGTATTGTGAGGGCTGGCTACCGACCACTCCTGAGGAAGAGAGGGATTGGGGTGCTCGTCTAGGACTCATTCGGGCAAGGGCAATGGGAGAGAGGAGCTAGGGCCTAGCTCTTGTTCAGTTGTTCTTCTGAGGTGTGGGAACCAAGGGCGGAACCACATGCTGGTCAGGGGGGGCAATTGCCCCCCTCAAAAAAAAAAAAAAAAAAAAAATATATATATATATATATATATGAGAGTAAAATTTTAGTACAAATTTTTTTTGCTCCTCCTAAAAAATTACTTTTGCCCCCCCTAAAAAATCCTTTTGTCTTAATTTGCCCAATATTTTTTTCAAACGCTCCCTTAAAAAGCCTTTTTGCACTAATTCTAATGATGACAAGTCTTAATCTACTGCTAATCTAAAAAGCATACCCTAAAATGTCTATATATTTCTTCACATTTAGTTCTAATTTATTACACAAATTTTTTCTTCATTTTTAATAACTAATTATTTTTAATATTTAATTATTTTTTATTGAATTTGCCCCCCCTCAAATGTGAAGCCGGTTCCGCCCCTGGTGGGAACCAGTGAGCAGGACTGCGGGAGATCGAGGAGCTAGCTAAGGAGGCGATGAAAAAGGTTGGACAACTTCGGGTTAGTAGGTTGACCCAGATCCAATCCATTTTTTAAACGGGTTGAATCCTGAAATCTGAATCCAGCCCATTTGTGAAACAGTTAACCCTAATTCAAAATTTTAGATCGGGTCAAATATCACCACCCATACTTATATTATTATCGCGTCAAGAAATGGTTCCAAAAAATGTAAAAAAAGTTAGCAGCCGTCAAACCGCTCGGTCTCATTCTCCGGCGATGGAAGCTTCTCCGACGCAGGAATTCGGCACATGTTTTCAATTCTCTATAAAATCTAATCAAGAAATTATGTATATTTAATACCCAAACAAAAAATTTTCCAGCAGATTACTTCGCATCAAATCTCTCTTCCAGTTCTGTTTCATAGTCCTCTTCTCCATCTCCCCAATGGCAGCCATTGAAACTCTGCTCAGCCTCTCTCCATTCACTTCATCGACAGCAGAGCAACTCATTCCTCTAGGCTTCCTAACCGTCGCCGGCAGCGGCGGCGGTTTAACCGCCAACCACCGCGGTCCAAACCCGATACTCCCGGGCCGGCCAAAGCCAGGAATTCACAGGTGCAAGGTCTGCGACAAGGTTTTCCCTTCCTACCAGGCGTTGGGCGGGCACAAGTCGAGCCACCGGCGGTCCGTTGGACCAGGTGTCCTGGGGGTCGTCGCGCCGTCGCTGACATGGCCGGGCGGGTCGGGCAGTGGGAAACATCAGTGCTCTGTTTGCTTAAGGCGGTTCGCGTCGGGTCAGGCATTGGGCGGGCACAAGCGGCTGCATTACTGGGGCTGCCCGTTTGTGGTGTCGAAGGAGTCGGAAGTTAACGTCGTTAACAGAGATTTCGACCTAAACTTGCCGCCGCCGTCTGTAGAAACGGAGGAGGTTCAGAGCCATTTGCCTGCGAAGAAGCTTCGACTGAGTAGAGGCTATATATATTATTATAGGGGTTAGAAGATTCATTCATTTATTGTACTGATCGATTAGAGTTGCGTGATGACTTTCTTTCTTTTTTCCTTATTATTTGTGGTAATTTAGTTCATTTTTTTAAAGATTAAATTTCAAAATAATTCCCTCACCGTTCTTATATAATCATTTCAATGCCAGAGTACTTTAAGATATACAAAATGTGTAATTTTTAGCCATATAGTTTCAAGAGCAATAGTAGTAAAGTTATGGATATGATTGTTCTACATTCCATAAGTTGTTAGGAAATCCTAAACAGTTAGTAGATATAATTTCATGATTGAAGTATCATTACGATTGTTACATGAGGGGATGAATTAAAGAGAAAACTTATATGTTCTAATTTTTTTGGAAGATTAAATACACAAATAAATAGTTGAAAATAATGTAATAAATCTCTCTTGCCACCAAGTTCCTCCTCGACCACTGCCCGGCTATTGACTGTCGCCGGACTTTCGCCCGGCCAACAAGTATTGTTGGACTTACGCCCGACCACCAACTATCACCGGACTTCCACCAGGTCACCAACTAACGCCGGATTTACGCTCGACCAACAACTGTTGCCGGACTTATGCCCAGCCACCGACCGTCACTGACTACGAATTTTTTGACCATTGTCGCCTGTCGACTACGGTCCTTCTAACCTCTGTCGCCTGACAATAATCTTTCTGACCATCGTCCCATCGTCTTTTGCCGACTATGGTCCTTCTGACCTCCGTCATCTAATTACAGTCCTACCGACCATCGTCACCTAACTATGATCTTTTAGACCATCGTTACCCGACTATGGTCCTTCCGACCTCCATCGCCAAACAAAGGTCTTTTCAGCCTTCATCGCCTAACAATAGTTCATCTGACCACCATCACCCGACAACAGTCTTTTTGACCACCGTCGTCCGCCGACTATGGTTCTTCCAACATCTGTCGCCCAATTATGATCATTTTAACTACTTTCGCCTGACTATGCTCTTTCTAACCACCGTCGCCTGATTACAATCGTTCTGATCATCCTCGCTCGCCGACTACGATCTCTCTGACCTTTGTCGCCCAACTATGGTCTTTCCGACCACCTTCGCCCGACTACGATCATTTCGACCTCCATCGCCCACCAACTATGGTCTCTCCGACCTTCGTCGACGGCCGACTATGGTCTCTCCGACCAACATATCCAGACTAGTCTCACCGATCGCCGTCACCCAACAACAGTCCTTCCAACCATCGTCACCTGACTTTGGTCTTTTCGACCCCTGTCACCCGCCAATTACGGTCCTTCCGGCCACCGTCGCCCGAGTATGATCTTTCCGACATTCGTTGCCCGACTATGGTCTATCCGACCACCGTGGTTCGACTATGGTCCTTTCGACCTACATCGCTCGTCGACTATGATCTTGCTGACCAAACGAACATGTCAACACTGATTCTTCCAACTCCCACCATGTAATGCTCTCTATATGATGTATATCAAGCAAGGTCTACCCCCAAGGAAATGCCTCATTTGTAATCGACTGCAAACACTAGTGTATTCATTTAAATTGGGTCAGACCTCGTGGTTTTTTCCCCTTTTTAGGGGTCTTTATGTAAAAACTCTGATGTCTCTTTTAAGTATCACACCCCTATCCTTCATCTGTTTGTGTGCTGGATCTTTGTATAAAATTAAGACGTTAAAATTCATATTCCTCTACCGCCGTGAATATTCCAATTGCAACATTTCTATTTTTTAAATTTGAATTAGATCTATTTTAAAAGGTGTTGCAGAGACAGAAATCACATAATTATTCATAATAGAAATTAATTTGTATAAAAATTTATTTATTTTTATTCATTATATATGTATAGTTAAAATACTCATTCATCACTTATTGATATAGCCTATTGAATATACATTTTAGCCAAAGCTAGAGAGGATGCATAGAGGCAGACCTCTTCAGAAAGAAACACCAATAGAGATCATGAAGAAAAACCTCATTAGTAGAGCAGTCTGAGTCTGAAAGAACAGAAGGGCCAGCATAATACGCGCAATTTGATAATCCTATATCATATCACTGAAGAACAGGTGAGATGAGAAGAAGTAAGAAGAAGAAGAAGTGAGAGACGTAAAGGAGAAGATGAAAACAGATCTTGATTGATTGTCCTGTTACAGCCGAAACAAGCTATATATATATATATATATATATATATATATAATAGAGGTTGACACCTAAACATTATAACCAATCATCTACTGCCACCTTATTACATATAAATAATATACAGGAAATTACACAGTCTTTTGTGTCTAATATGACCCGGCAAATTGATGGGTCTTTAATGACTGTCAGTTTGGATCTGAGGAGATGGAATCGCAGAGTAGATAGGGACTTCGTGAAAATGTCGGCCACCTGATCAATAGTACTGATGGGAAGAAGTTGAATATTGTGATTTTTAATGTGATCACGAACAAATCTTTAATCAATCTCTATGTGCTTCGTACAAGCATGAAAGACTGGATTGTTGACCAATGATATAGCCGAGGTATTGTCACAATACAAATCAGTAGGTTGATGTTGTGGTACCCTGAAATCGGTTAGAAGTCTACGAAGCCATATGATATTTGAAGTGAGAGCCGCAAGAGCACGGTATTCAGATTCTATGGACGATCTGGCAATGGTATGCTACATTTTAACGGTCCATGCTACGAGTGAGTCTCCCAAAAAAGAGCAGAATCCAAATGTAGATTTTCGAGATACAGAATCACCAGCCCAATCAGCATCTGAAAAAGATTTAAGCAGAAGATTAGTTTTGGTAATCGGCAAGCTGTAATCAAGCGTACCTTTGATGTAGTGCAGAAGTTGTTTGAGTAGATAGATATGTTGAGGAAGGGGATTGTGCATGTGTTGAGAGAGGATGTTGACACTGTAGGAGATATCTAGACGAGTGAGTGTTAAATATTGGAGTGAACCTATAAGCTTTCGGTAAATAATAGGTTCAGATAGAAGAGGATCATTCGAAATTTCTGCAAGCAGCTTGGTGCAAGTTGGATTAGAGAGAGAATTGCAATGTGTGAGATTTGCGATCTGAAGAATTGAATTTGCGTAAGGTTTATGTGATAGAAAATATTGCTGATTTTGATGACTAATTTGAATGCCAAAAAATGAGTGAGCTTCACCAAGATGTTTCATAGAGAATTTTGTGTTGAGTTGATCAAGAATATGTGTGAGAAGAGTTGGATTATTTCCTGTGATGAGAATGTCATCTACACAGATGAGCAGAAATATTTGATTCGATGATTGGCGAAGAATGAGTAACGAAGGATCTGAATTACTGCGTTGGAATCCCGGAGATGCTAAGTATGATGTGAATGTGTTGTACTATTGTCGTGGAGCCTGCTTAAGCCCGTAAAGAGCCTTATGAAGAAGACAAACATGATCGGGTTGAGCAGGATCTTCAAAACTTTTAGGACGAACGGCCTCTGTTCCGGCGACCTCTTCCCGATAAGTGAAAAGGGCCATGGATTGATCAGAGGTAGGAGCGAGGCGAGCGACGTCCGAGGCTAGATTTATTTCTTCACTTATGAGCAAAGAGTAAAGATTATCAAGACTAATATGGGTTAGTATGGTATGAATGGAAGTTTTAAAGGAATGATACGAGGTGGGAAGCCCATTAAGAATGTACAAAATATGTCTTCTATATCAACGGTAGATCCTGCTGCAACGATTTGGTCCACTAAAGATTTAATATCAGTAAGGTATTGTGTAATAGCCGAATTCTTGAGAGAAATATGATGCAATTCATTTTTGAGTTGAATAACTTTGGACCGGTTGGTAGATTAAAATCAAGTTTCAAGCATGGACCATATGGCCGAGGTGGATTCAAGATTGATGATGTAAGGAAGCACGGCTGCGGCCAAATTTTGATCGGTTAAAAGCCATTGATTATACATAGAGTTCGGAATAGTGGATCCATCGGATTGGTGTAGAAGGCAACCGGGGGTAGGGGAGGTGGGATCAAGAAATGATTCAAATCCATTAGCGCGAAAGATCTTGATAATCTGAGATCTCCAAAGCGAATAGTTATCAGTGGTAAGTTGATTTGCAGTGAAGCATTTGAGATTGGAGATGAGAAACTTTAAGGTAGATTGAATGATCAGTTCAGCAAGATTCACTTGTTCTGTGTGTTCGCCGATCTGAGAGGTGTCTGAGCTCGCCATGGAACCAGGATCCTTCAAACCCTCTCTGATACCATGAAGAACATGTGAGATGAGAAGAAGAAGCAAGAAGAAGAAGAAGCGAGAGACGTATAAGGAGAAGATGAAAATAGATCTTGATTGATTGTCCTGTTACAGCCGAAACAAGCCATATATATAGAGTAGAGTATGGCACCTAAACATTATAACCAATCATCTACTGCCACGTCATTACATATAAATAATATATAGAAAATGGCTCAGTCTTTTATGTCTAATAATCACAAGAAATTGAATAGAATAGACCAATGAGTAAGACAAGATAAAATAAAGTCATTCATTTTAACACAACTCATCTTAGTTTATTGGTTGTCAAGCAACGTCATTAAGATGATAATAGTCGGATGATGGTGAATGGAACGTGATGGTTGGATAACCATGATGAGATGAAAATAGTCAAAAGATAAAGGTCGAGTGACAATAAGACAATAACAGTCAAATAACAACAATCAAACGATGGCTACAGCTGGCAGTGATCGTCGACATCACATATCAAGTTAAGAACTCATATTGACTCGTCGACTATAAATCTCCAAGCTCTTTTGAAACTCAAGTTTGGGTCCATTTCATGCGGAGAATATGAGTCTATTTATAACGTTTGGCGAAAATTTGATCAAATTTTTATAACATTATATTGGATGTCTTATATTGAAAAGGGGAGTCTTAAAACAAAATACATGGCACAAAGAGAATGGCATATTTAAAAAGAATATGAAATAACGAAAAGTTCCAAACTAAGCCAACCACACGTATGATAGGCAGTAGACTTATGAGACTGTTTTATTTTTCATACCATAGCCATAGTTTTTGTTTTCCATTTTTTACGTTAGAAAGCTATTTTTTATAGCAGCTTTTAAAAAAAATTACTTTTCGTACAATAACTTTATAAATACATTTACAAAAAGCTACGACCATCCCAAATGAACTCTTAAGCACACACTTGAGAGCAACAAGAATTATTCACAATCAAATAGCTTCACAAGTTTTTGATTTGTTGCAATATATTTAGCTTTTATTATTGATTACATATCAATTTATCATTTTTTAAACTTTAAATATTATTTTAAGAATTTGTTTGGGCAACTTTCTTCTTGCTTTACTTTTCAAACTGCAATTATAATTTAATTATTTGGCTATTGCTTTCTCCCTGCTTTTGAAAATGTGTTATTCTAAGCAACCGTTTTTTTATAATAACTTTAAAAAATTATCTTATCCACAATTGATTTACAGTCATCTTTACAAAAACCTGCAACCTTCACAACAAACCTTCAATCTAATTAAAAATTTATCCAATATATTTTTTCGAGATAAACCTTTTGCCTAATCACTATAAAAGAACATATAGGCTTCATTTGGGATAGCTTTCTCACAGCTTTGCTTTTCAATTTGTTTAGCCATTGTTTTTTCATTATTTTCATAAAAGTTTTATGCTGGAAGCCGCTTTATACAGCAGTTTAAAAAAATACTTTCTTCATATCACTTTTATTATCATCTTTATAAAAACTACAGTCATCCCGATCTAATATTATAAATCTTGCAGGCTTCGTCATAATTCAATTGAAAAAAAGTAATAGAATATTTGTATTAAAATATATTTAAAATTAATGAATTAATATGCTTTGAATTAGTGTGATACAATTTTTTTTTTATAAGTAACTTTAATTTCAAAATAAATTCAATAATTGTTAAGCTCTGATACAATTTGTAATATCTAAAGCAATTATTTTCTAGTCAAATTAATATACAATTTTATTTCTTTCATAATTTTTTTTGACAAAAGTGGATAATTAGGCTTCCCATTTCAATACGATTCAAGTTGGATAATCACTTGGCCCATTAAAATGACGTGAAGGCCCATAACTCCGAAGCAGTAGCCCATTGAACTCTTTATTTCCCTTTTTAATAATCATTTTAATTCAAACTAAAAAGTTATTTACATATTTCTAAAACATTAAGAGTATTTACTACCACAATCATAAATTTAATATATTTTTAAACATTTTTATAAAACAATAAGTACGATAAGTTGTTATATTAACATCAAAATTTTTAATTAAATGTTGCTTAATGATACTAAAAATATATTAATTAACTCATAAAATATAAAGAATAATTTAAAATAATTAGAAAAAAGCAAAGCTAATGCTATTGGAATTAAGCTCTTCTAAAGTGACAAAGCATTGTCATCATCTATTGGAAGACAGATCGATTGGGTTAAGAAAATGTGAAAAAAATATATAGAATATAGCAAATGCCACAAAAATAGAAAAATGTATCCCACTAAGAGGACACAAAAGGGTTAGAGACATCTTTATGAAGCATAATGATGAATAAATTGTCATCTTAGTAGGGATGAGATGGGCCAAAGGTAACCCTAATTAGGTGTACAAGAAGAAGTTGCTTTCAATGACTTGCATTGCTAATTTTATTGGTTGTCTAATATTGCTTATTATATTGGGCATGACCCATCTCTTGTGGCAAATTACATATTTATATATGTTTAGGGCATCTGGTTTGGGTTAAACGATGGGATTCAGAATTGACTGAATACAACTTATCGAATATGAATTTTTATTAAAAGTGTAAGAAATTTCAATCCGAATATGACTCAATTAAACTCGGCATGACACAATAAACATTTAAGTTTTGTTCGATTTCAATCAAATGATTCAAAATGGACACGACTATTCATTATTTTCTATTTTATTTAATTTTCCACTTATTACATGTGATAATAATATGATGAGTGATTAGGGCATCTCCAGCCGAACGCCTAACACTCATTTGGCGTCGCTGATTTGCTCCATTCGATTGCCAAAAAAATGCTATTCATGTGAGGGCAAATATTGGCGTCGCACTGTTCACCCGCAAAAATTTTTTTTTATAAATAGATGATTAAAAAAATATAAAATAAAGTATGAGAAAGAATATACACATAATATTTTTTGTGTGTTAGAAAATAGAGTTCGATTGGAGACGAGTTACTGCATTTTGGTGTATTACTGTATTTTGGAGTGAAAATTGAGTTTTTGGGTTGGAGATGCCCTAAACGAATAAACATTTACTTATACCACACTATTTTTGGGCCACCAATAGCGACCGATATAATTAGGATATCACTATTAGTATTAAAAATATAAGATATGAATATATATTAGATATGATATTATAATATTAAAGCTAAAATTTAAAAAATATAAATAATTATAAAAACTTAAATAAATATGAAATAAATTTATGTGATAATAAATTTATTTCAGTTGTTCATTAAATCAAAAGTGTAATTAAATTTGTTAAAAATTTTAATCTCAATTGAAGAAACATATTCCCATAATATTATAAATTGTTAGTTTGAAGTTGAGAAAATTAATTATATTAAAAATTAAAAAATAATTATTAATATATATAGTTTCTGCATAGGTGGTTTTCGATATTAAAAGATAAATTTTGAAAGTTTGTATTGAAAATATGAGTGGAAAGCGGGCTTAAATTATATTACACATCTCTTAAAAGTAGTTATGGCTTAAGTAAAAGTGCTTATCGGAACTTGGTCGCCGCAACTTTAGACTATAAACATGTCTAATCAGGTCCTTCGAATTATGCCTTTGTGTGCTCCTCCTCCAATATCTACTCGACAAATATATGGTGGTCCAAAACCTGCCTAATGATCTATTAATCTTTTATAATTAGATCCATTGATTAATTTGCTAATCTCGATTAAGACACGTTTTTAAGATCTAATAGGTTTATGACTCTCAAATCTTTTGATTAATAATCAATTAAATAAATTTATGTTTTGCTAATCTTAAATCATATTATAAAACCAATTTTTGATATGCTTAACAATATTATAATCATTTTTTCTTTTTAACTAACAATTTATTTCAAAAATAGAAGCTTATAAATATTTAAAAAAAAAAAGGCTAACAATATTCTGAATATTACGATTGATACGTCATCGAAAAATTATCTTGATCGGGCACGAATCTCGAGAAAAAACTCAAGTTGGAAACTTCAAAAATTAATTCGGAGACCATTTAAACTCCGATTTCAGCAAGCTTATAGTCGAACTGAGCGTCTCAGAAATACGAATCCAACAACACCAAATTCGACTCAATCCGAGCCCAAACGAGTCCAAATCAAGTACCCGAAGTGCTGTTGGAAGCATCAAACAGCAATTTGAGTTACCAAACGGTCTCCGATTTTGACGAGCTTATAGTCAAATCGGCGGCTCGACGAGACGAATCCAACGAGCCCAAGATCGTAGAATTCTGATACCATTAAGACCATAAGATGCTCAATAAACGGCTCATGATCAAGGGATTCAATATGAGCCGTTCATTCGGATCACTCCCTATTTATCCCTGATCCCTCACATATTTACGGGCTATGCCACTTCAGAAAAACTATAAATAGCCCCTCATTTCTCTTAAGAGGGGACCCAAGCCAAGAAGAGAAGGAAGAGAAGAAGAAGAGAAGAGAAGTCTAGGAGGGAACAGCTCCTCCTCGACCACCGCCGGAACTCCGCCGGAACACCACCGAAGTACCACCGGGCGCCTGAGGGATGCCGGAGCTCTGCCCGACATGAGAGCAACATCGGAATTCTGCCCGACGCCAGAATTCTACCCGACGCCCGAGTGACGCCGGACTTCTTTCCAAGTGACGCCGGAACTCTGCTTGGCCTTGTAACTGATACTCATTGTAATCTGACCGTCCTGAATTTAAAGGACGAATCAGCCTCGTGTATTTCAAACAACACTAGTGGAATTCTTTCAACTGGGCGTGGCCCCGTGGTTTTTTCCCTTTCCAGGGTTTTCCACGTAAAAACTCTGGTGTTACTCTTTCAATTCTGTTTGTGTGCTGGATATACGTATAACGCTGAGACGGAAAATTAAAATCTATCGTCGCGTATATTTGAGTCCGCAACAACGATGTATATAAAAAGCGCTTTTCCTATCTTAATATCCGATTATTTATCATAAATTTTATGGTGAATAGCTTCAAGAATTTATATTATATTTTACAAAACTGTTATATAGTTTAAGAGAATTTCTACTTCAAATTCTATGATAATTAATGCATTGACTATAAATAAATTATATTTCTATTTTATTTTAAAATTTATGCCAAATATTTCTATTATTTTACATTATTTGTAAGGCAAAATCATTTGAATATAACTTAAAACAATCATATATCAAATTTTAAAATTTTTCTCAACATAAATCAAATAAGAATATCCCAGTAAAGTTTTATTTGAGATAGCTTTCTTAATGCTTTATTTTTCATATCGCAATCATAATTTTTATTTGATCATTATTTTTTTATTAGTTTCAAAAAAAATTTACTTCTTTATAGTAACTTTACAAAACAACAAGAAGCCATCTCAAATATAGCTCAAATTTGATGGACTATATGTAGTGCTATCAAATGCGGGTCACAGATCGAGTTCGGGTCCAACCCGAATCTGACCCGACGTTGTTTGACCCGACCCGAACCCGGCCCATTTTTTGCAAACGGGTTGATTTCTTAGACCCAAACCCGACCTTGTTATCGAGTTTTCGAGTTGACCCGAACTCGACTCGAAACTACTAACGGGTTGAAAATTCAAATCCTAACTCAACCTATTTTTTAAATGAGTCGACTCTAACCTAAAAATTTCGAATATGACAATGTTAAATTTTTGAATCGGATCAAATATTAATATCCTTAACCATATGCATTATTTTTCACCATTTTTTACAAATCAAATCAGAATATCCAAGCCCAACTTTTTTCCCATATCGTTACTATCACTTTTGTAAAACTGCTCTCATCATTAGTCATCACCTTTCTATAAAATATTTCGAGCCACCTCCTCACTCATGCATCCCCCATTATCTCAATTCATAAACACTCCTTTATCTATAAAACCTCTCAATTAATTCCTCTCTATGCATACATAGCATCAAATAACTAATCATCAAGAGTTACTAAGCTATCTTGCCATGGAGCAACTGGTTAACACTAATAGCACTATATCCACTAAGAAGAAGAAGAAGTGCGTAGAGGAACAATCATGCTTCTTCTGCGCAATGGAAGAACCAAACCCCCAACGCCGCCAATCAAGTCTAAGCTCCTTCTTCAGCTCAATGCCTCACAACGACGACGACCCTTCCCAAGTCCTCGTCATGAGCGGGCTCTGGACCTACGCCATGACCAGATGCGACGACCCAATCCTCGCTTCATCCGGCATCCTCCGATGCTGCTCTCTCCTCATCAGCAAAGCCCTCAACAATCCCTCCTGGCTCTACCGCCACCAAAACATATATATCCCTTATTACGCCGCCCACATCCTCGGCTCCTTCACCCTCCACCTCCCGCGTTTCGCTTCCCTCGCCGTCTCGTCCGGCTGTCTCCCTCCTCTCCTCTCTCTCCTCCGCTGCTCAATGACTTGGATAGAACAGCGCGTCGCCGTCCGCGCCCTCGGCCATCTCGCTAGTTTCGACGATACTTTCCCCGCCGTCGAAACCCACGGCGGCGATATCATCATCCCGGTTACCATCCACCTCGCCTCCACCTGTCTTCAAACCGTCTATTCCGAGCCGAGAACGAAATACCAGAGAGATCTCCTCACTCGCGGACTCAACGGAGCCGATACGGAGGCGAGGAAGGCAGAAGAATGGGCCAGCCAGCTTCAAACCTGGTCAATTTACCTTCTCTGCTGCTTCGCCTGGCGTGACGTGAAGTGGCATGGAGCCATTGTAACGAAAAATGGCAACTTTATGAAGAAGCTCTGTACCATGTGGGGAGGATTAGCCAATGGTGACTCCCCAGCAGGAGTTGGATTAATGAGAATCCTTTGCCGGAGCGAACTCGGCCGGACGGCGATCGCCGGTTGCGTAAAAGCCGTTCAAAGCCTCTGTAATCTCTCCCGTTCATCAGACGACTGGCAGTACATGGGAATAGACTGTCTTCTCCTCCTCCTAAACAATCCAACCACCCGCGACCAAGTCCTCCCGATAGCTTCGCCGCACCTAACCGACCTCGCCGAGCTCCGGCGACTCGGTTCCAGAAGACGGCTCGGCGAAAAGATAACTAACTCCCTTTCACTAACGGAATTGGTGCAGAGAACAAAAATGGAGGCAGAAATGAGCTTAGAGGAAATAGAACTAAGGTGCCAAATCGCGAGGGAAAGGGAAAAGGAAGGAAATAAGCGGCTTCGGATCGGTGACGTGGAAGGAGCCGTTGAAAAGTACACGGAAGCATTGCTGACCTGTCCACTGAAAAGAAGAAAGGAGAGAATGGTAATTTACAGCAATCGGGCGACGTGTAGGGTTTTGATTGGGGAGGCGGAGGCGGCGATCAGCGACGCGACGCGCGCGTTGGCGCTGTCGGAGCCGGCGAATACGCACGGGAAGAGTCTATGGAGGCGGGCGCAGGGTTATGATATGATGGGGATGGCCAAGGAGAGCTTGATGGATTGTTTGATGTTTTTGAATTGGAGGTATAATAATTATGCGGGGAAGCGAGGGAGAATTGGTGGGGTTGTGCCGTATTGCGTTGTGCGGATGATTAATAAGCAGATGAGCAGAGTTTCGCTGTTCGACGAGGTCACGAAGAAGTGCGGCGGCGACGTCGACGTCTCTGAAGAGGGTATTGCACGCCTCTTAAAGCAATAAAAATTTATATATTTTATTTTATTTTTTAAAGAAAATTTTTATATAATTAAAAAAAAAACAATTATGAGTTTTTTTACGTTAAATATAGGATATTTTTTTAATATATTGTTAAGATAATAAAAATATATTTTATTCTTATAAATATTTTAGTGTATAACAAGAAAAAGAAAAGATTATAATATTTTAATTATAAGCTAAATTTAAGATGAATATAATGTATTGCTATTTATTATTATTATTATTATTATTTTATATTAATCTTAAAATTAATTAAGTTTGATTGAGAATATTCTTGACATAATTTTTTTTTCTTTAATTAATGATAGACTTACCGAAATTTTGATCTTTGCAGGCTTTGAATTGGGGAAGATAGTTGAAGAAATGGATTAAAATATATTTATTGATTTTGGGGAAGAGAAAGGGCATTGAAGAGATGATGTCGGCTAGTTATAAAATAGTTCGAGAAGAATTTATTTTTGTTAAAAGGGGCTAGATATATAGATGTATGGTTTGATTTTTGATATCGAAGAAGTAGATTTTCATGAGCGAAATGATTAAGGTTTTGTTTGGGGCAATTTTTTTATTGCTTTTCAAATTAGCTTTTTTAGTGCAAAAATTTATTTTTTATAATTTTTGTACTAAAAAGCTGCTTTAAGAAGCAATAAAAAAGTCGTCCCAATCGAAGCCTAAATTGACCTTTGCTTGCATGTTGTAGTGTTTATGCTTAAAATGAAAAATGTTTTCTTTTAATGATAGCTTTAAATTAAGGCTTTTCTACAACTTTCTTACTACTTTCTAAAGTAATTTTTTAGTGCAATTTTTTTTTAAATTAGAAGTTTTTTAACTAAAAAGTTGTTTTAGAAAGCAGTAAGAAGTCGTTCCAAATGAAGCCTAAGTATTTGTACCTTCTATACGCATAAATATAAATATACCCATATATTTCGTCAAATAATCATAAATAACAACCTTTGGGCATTAGTAACTTACTCACATTTATTCTGTTGTGGTATCTTACAATCCACATGGCTGTACACTTGAAAGGATGTTATTTTATTAATTTAATTTTGAAGAAGAATATTGTAACGCCTCCAATCAAATTTAAAAAATTTATTTATTTTATCTTCATAATTAATCAATTAGAGCTTCTATAAATCATCAAAATAATAAATTTATATCCAGTAAAAATAACTAAATTTTGGGTTTCCATTTCTGTGGATAGCGAAAAATGAAATAAAATAACTTTTAATGAAGACTCTTAAGTGGCATTAAACATTTATATTAAAATAATAATAAATAATTATATAATTATATAATTTAACTAGTTTTAAATATAAAATTTATATAAATCTCTTTTGGGGATTTAAAAATTGAAGACAAATATCCATAAAATAGCTTATTTTATTTAGAAAATACTGATGAAATCAATTTGTAAAATGTACACCTGACTGTCCTAAAATTTCAACTTGTACCGACATGTGTCAATTTCTTAAGGATTTGCACCAGTGCTCAAAAATTATGAAAAAATTATTATAATTAAAATACAATAATATTTATCTTATGGTGAAGACGATTTATGATTTGGACTTAAAATGACTCCTAAATAAATTATTTTTTTGATACATGTTATTACAATCTCCTCATCTTAGAAAAATGCTCCCTCAATATTTTCACGGACAAAATAGATCAATAAGAATAAATTCAATTCGTAAATCCGTGAAAACAACTCAATACAATTGAAACAAATATCAAAACTAATAAATCAATTGAAATCCGTTTAAACTCTCCAAAATAATATATGCAATCAATCATGAGTTTGTTCAAAATAATCATACTCCCACATATCATTCAAGCATAATATATTATACAAATTATTAATCAATCAATTCAAGGATTTAAAATTCTGCCAATGAATCCTCCAAGCGCATTCATACAATCCTGCTGGATCAAACTGTAAACCCTGGGTTGTACATGTGACAGTGTTGGTGTAGCAGACTGTGTAGGTCCTATTTGACTTTCAACCACTCTTTATTCCATATGTCATACTCATAGACCCCCCATTATATTCTCTAGATCCCGTGGTCTTTAGTCTATAGCCTTGCCTGACGTGCTCCCCTCTGAATCTAGATCATTACCCTATTACTATATGGACAATCAATCATCCGGTGTCCTTGCTGCCCACATATAAAACACTATCCAGTTATCAGAAAAAACAGTCTACTATGTCTCATACCACATCGGGCATACTCAAGTATACCCACACTTGACTCAGATGCAGATCATCTCATGCTGTCTAAAAATTTAATCGATTAAAATTTAATATGTGCCAGTCGAAATGCTCATATTGACGAGATCCATCACATACCAAAAATTATGCTATGATAGTTTTACCAATATAAAATTATTCTTATAATAGAAATACAAAGTTGATCGAAAAAATATCAAAAATATAAAACTATTCAAATCAGAAATATAGTAATGATTCCTTACAACAGAGACAAGCAAATTTTTTATCAGGGTTGATTAGGGGTGCAAACGAGTCGAGTCGAGCTCGAGCCAGGGGGTGTTTGAGTCGAGCTCGACTCCCAAATATTAAGCTCGAGCTGAAGCTCGAGTCGAACTCGAAAGAAGAGCTCGAGCTCAACTCGTCTCACGAAACGAGTCGAGTCTATCGGCTCGTCGAGCTCCTTCCCGACTTATGTCACCCACGAATCCTACTCGTCATCCCAAGCTATGTAGACCGTCGTCCCGTCGTCAAAGCCGCAAGCTCTGTTAAAGCCCGCTCCCACCTGCGAATCCTGTCAATGGTTGTCGAAGCCTCTGTCGTCCCGTCGTCGAAGCAGCAAGCTCTGTTGAAGCCCGCTCCCGTTTGCGAATCTTGTCGACCGTCATCGAAGCCTCCATCGTCCCGTTGTCGAAGGTGCAAGCTCATCCTCCCAAGCCATGAGCTCTGTCGACCGTCATCGGTCGAAGTAGGCGGAGTGTTTGAACTTGTGCTCCGTCAACCGCCTTCGAATCCCGCTCCCGCCTGCAAATTCTGCGCCTGCCTGCGCTGTCTTCTCTTATGTGAGCTACTCAACAAGCTCTCGAGTCGAGCAGGCGGAGTGTTCAAACTCGGGCTCATTAAGCCTTCGAGCTAGAAATTGTGTTCGAGCTCGACTCCCGAGCTCAATAAGCTCGACTCATTGAGCCCGTTAAAGAGTCGATCCTGAGCCGGCTCGTGAGCCGGCTTGATTCGGTTGCACCCCTAGGGTTTATGGATGAAAATTGCTCTACTGCCTCCAAATCAAAAATGTTTTTATTTTCTCTCTCCTATATTTCTGTCTAATTTTGGGTTTTTGTTTCCCTAGATAGGGTAAAACAAAATTAAAAAAAAAAGCTTTTAATGAAGACTCTTAAGTGGTATTAGATATTTATATTAAAATAATAAAATATTAATATGATTATATAATTTAATTAATTTTTAATATAAAATTCATATAAATCCTTTTGGGGCTTTAAAATTAGAGAAAAATATTTATAAAATAACTTATTTTATTTAGAAAATATTGGTGAAAACGTTTTACAAAAATGGACACCTTACAGTCTAAAAATCTTAAATTATCTCGACATGTGTCAATTTCTTAAGGATTTGCACAAATGTCTAAAATTACAGAAAAATTATTATAATTAAAACATAATAATATCTATCTTATTGCGAAAATGATTTATGATTTGGACTTAAAATGACTTAAAAAATATATTTATTTGAGTCAAAATATATGCCATTATAAATGTACATAAGACTTTGCTTATAAGATCAATTAAAGCTGATAAGATGTTTCAAGGACCAAACATATATTAAAATCTTATACAATTTTTATAATTTCAAACGAAGGGAAAATGTAATCCTTAGAATTCTCCTAATATCAAAATACATCATGATCCTGCAAGTTCCAAATATGATAAGTTCAGAAAATATTATTTATCTAAAAATTTCAACTACAACAATTATTCCTCTCAAGAAATTAAGCACTGAACGAATTTATTAGAAAACCTCTCTCAGGAATATAGAATCACTGGATTATCACTTAATTGCTATAAATAATATCAAGAAATCTTAAATGCAACCTTAAATAATATTGAAGACAATGAATATATAGATTCATAGACGAGAAATATTACATAAAATGATAAACCATAAATCTTTGTATTTGTATGTGTATGTAGGGCTGTCAAAAAATGACACGACACGAAAACCCGACTCGAACCTGACCCGAAAATTTCGGGTTTGACACGACCCGTTTTCTAAACGGGTCGGGTTCGGGTCTAGCAAAATGACCCGAATTAAATTTCGGGTCGGGTCCGGATTAACCCGTCAACCCGACGGGTGACCCGATACGATCCGTGGATTTCATTTCGCGGGACTTAATTAGGGATCGAAGGTAGGGCTGTCAAAAAATGACACGACACGAAAACCCGACTCGAACCCGACCCGAAAATTTCGGGTTTGACACGACCCGTTTTCTAAACGGGTCGGGTTCGGGTCTAGCAAAATGACCCGAATTAAATTTCGGGTCGGGTCCGGGTTAACCCGTCAACCCGACGGGTGACCCGATACGACCCGCGGATTTCATTTCACGGGACTTAATTAGGGATCGAAGGCTCGCGTCCGCAATGCATTCATTTCGCCTCGCGTCCGCTTCATTCCCTCATCTCCTTCGCTGCTTCGGCTAGGGTTTCCGTTTCCTCTTCGGATCTCCTCAGATCTTTCAACGGTTTCTTCTCTTCTCCTTCTCTGGCACATTCTTCGTCCGTGGTGTTCATCGTGTACATCTCGTTCGGCCCAAGACGAACACTAACATTGCTCGCTGTTTGTATCTCTTATCTTTTTTCTATTTTCTCCTTTTAGAAGATTGATCTATGAACAGAGTATACGGTTGTGTTGCTGTTTTACTGGCTTGCTGTTTGATTAAATTATTATGATTGCTGCAAGAAAATATTTGGGTTTAGGGTTTGTCTGATTTGTTGTCGCCTTCGATTTTTTTCTCGGGTATTTTGAAATTTTGGCAGAGTTTGGCATGCTCTCTGATTTGGGGTTGTTTTTGTCCGAAAAATGCATGAGCCGATGAGGTGCTGTTCGAACTATGCTTATGGTTTGAGAGTATTTTTTATGTTCATTGTGTGCTGCTTTTTCTGGCTAGTTTAGTTGCTCTGTTGCTCTGTTACAGTTTTATTTATATTGTTGATTTGTTGTTCCTTGTTGTTCTGTTACAGTTTTTTTTATATCTGCCCTTGTGATTGGGCATAACATGATGGTGGACTGGTGGTGAAATGGCTAAGTCAGAGCATGTTTAAGTCAGAGCATGTTATTTTATAAATGGAAATTGATTATGGTTTGTCTGATTTGTTGTTTTCCTTATTTTGGATTATGACTTTAAGAGGTGGTTGCCAATAATTAAGTGTGCAGGTTTTATAGTATCATTCATTTTTTGCTTGTATAGTATCACCCTTTATAGTCTCCTTTCTATTATAATCCATAATATTTTTGTATTATGCTTTGACTTCCAAGTTCCACCGAATGATGTTATTAGAGATTCTATTGTGTAAAATATTGACAGTTGACACCCCTAGCATTGTAATATATTATATTGTTTTGGTTAGATGGAGGATTCCAATACCATGCTTGAGAATTTTTCTTTTGATGAAAATGAAGAAGAACGGACTTGTGAAAATGCTGTAGAGCCATCTAAAGAGCTATGTAATGAGGGGACTATTGCTAAGAAACGGCGTAGGATGACCTCACTTGTTTGGGGCCATTATGAGATGTTACCCACTACGAAAGATGGAAAACAAAAATGTAAATGTAAGAAATGTGGAACTACTTATTTATGTGATAGCAAAAATGGAACTGGTAATCTTAAACGCCACCTCCAAAATTGTAAGAAAAGAAGTATGCGTGATATAGGACAGTTGATCTTACAAAGCAACAATGAATCTTCTTCCTTGTCTATGTCTGATGATAAGTTTGATCAAGCTGAATTTCGTGACTTGTTTACTGGTTGTATCATTATGCACGATTTGCCTTTTCAATGTGTTGAGTGGGTTGGACTTCGAGCAGTTTTGTTGTATCTTCGTCGGGACTTGCAATTAATTTCTAGAAACACGGCTAGAAATGATTGCAAAAAATTATTCATTAAGGAGAAGTGTAATATAAAGGAACAATTATCTAAAGTCACTAGTAGGGTTTGCTTGACATCCGATCTTTGGACATCTATAAATACTGATGGGTTTATTTGTTTAACTGCTCATTATATTGATAATGATTGGCATCTGCAAAAGAAAATTATTAATTTTTCTTTCATGCCACCACCCCATGATGGAATTGCTTTGTTTGAGAAGCTACAAACTCTTTTGGTTGAATGGAAAATAGAAACCAAGCTATTCAGTATTACTTTGGATAATGCTTCCGCAAATAATTCTTCAGTGGATTTTCTAAGAAATCATTTAAATTTGCGTGGTAGCTTGTTATGCAATGGTGATTATTTTCATATACGTTGCACAGCTCATATTGTTAATCTTGTGGTTCAAGAAGGTTTGAAAGAAATTGATAGTTCAATTTGGAAAATAAGAGAGAGCATTAAGTATGTTAAAGGCTCTCAGGTTAGAAAACAGAAGTTTCTTGATTGTGTTACAGAAAGTTGCTTAGATGGGAAACGAGGTTTACGTCAGGATGTCCCCACCCGCTGGAACTCCACATTCATAATGCTTGACAGTGCAATCTATTTTAAACGTGCTTTTGTACATTTTGATGCAGTGGATGCAAATTACAAGAATTGTCCAACGCCTTCTGAATGGGAGAAAATTGAAGAGATTAGCAAATTTTTGGCACCTTTCTATGAAATTACTTGTCTCATTTCCGGGTCAAGATATCCTACAGCAAATTTATACTTTCCTTGTATTTCTACAGCTTATGCAGAACTTAAAAATGAAATGTTTAGTGGGCATCACTCCATAAAGAGAATGGCCGCCGGAATGCTTGTAAAGTTTGAAAAATATTGGTCTGAATTCAGTGATATTTTGGCAATAGCAGTGATTTTAGATCCGAGATACAAAATGACTTTTGTTGAGTGGTGTTATCAGAGATTGTATGGAGGCAGTTACCTCGGTGAATTGAGGAAAGTGAAACTTAAGTTAATTTCTTTGTTTACTAACTACGGTGTAAGTAGGAATGTTTCATTGGGACAAGTTTCAAATACTTCTGAGGTGGTACAAGGGTTACCTTCAAAGAGCTTGCCATTACCAATTATTAAGTCCAAGTTTATGTAGGTTACCTTCAAAGAGCATACTAATTTGCAACTTTAATTGTTTATCTTTTATGTTTCTAATGCCTTACCAAAATACAGGATTTCGCTTCATTTCAAAAAGATGCCTTTGCACCTAGGAAATCTGAATTAGATGCTTACCTAGATGAACCTAAGCTTGATAGCAATGTAGATTTAGACATTTTGAAGTTTTGGCAAGGGAATCAGTATCGATTTCCTCGTGTTTCAGCAATGGCTCGTGATGTACTATGCATTCCAATAACAACTGTAGCATCTGAAAGTGCCTTCAGCAATAGCGGTAGAATTTTAGATCAATACCGAAGTTCATTGAAACATGATATCGTCGAGGCACTAATTTGTTCTAAGGACTGGTTATACGGAGAACATGGTGATTATTCATTCAACTTAAAGCTATTTTATGTTTCTAGCATTCATTTAAGATCTAAAAAGCTATTTTGTTGCAGCAGGAAATGATCCCGAATTGGATGCAGTAACCAATGATATCCTTGATTTAGATGTGAACAGAAATGATGTAGAGCTTGGTGAAAGCTCAAGGGTTGTTTAAACAGAATTGGCAGTTATCTTGGTTTCTATGGTTTTTTATCTTGGATTTGCCTAGGTTGATGACTTGGTGTGCAACTGTCTTGGTTTTATTTATTAGTTGATTAATTTGATGTCTTGGTTTGCATTAATTGCTATCTTGGTTTGCTGGTTTATTTGTGTTGCTGTCTTTGGTATTTACCTGCAGCTTCTGATTTTTAAAATTTTTCCTTTGTTGGCTGCTAATTGGGTTGGTTTCCTATTAATTGCTGTTAACTGGGTCTAGTTTCCTATTAATTATCTTAGTTGATCTGGTATAATATGTTGGTTGCTGGTTTAATTGTGTTGCTATCATGGTTTCCCTGGGTTGGTTGCCTTTGGTTGCTGTCTTGGTTGCCTGGGAAGCTGGGTTGGTTGACTGGGAAGCTGGGTTGGTTGCCTTTGGTTGTTGTCTTGGTTTCCCTGGGTTGCTGGGTTGGTGTCTTTGTTTCCTGGGTTGCTGGGTTGGTTTCCCTTGGTTACTATCTTGGTTGCTGGTTTTACAACATGTAAATTTTTGTTATTTATAATGCTTCATATATCATCTATATGGCTTGTCATTTCAAATTATAACAATGTTGGTTGCTGGTTTAATTATGTTGCTGTCATGGTTTCCCTGGGTTGGTTGCCTTTGGTTGCTGTCTTGGTTGCCTGGGAAGCTAGGTTGGTTGACTGGGTTGGTTGACTGGGAAGCTGGGTTGGTTGCCTTTGGTTGCTGTCTTGGTTTCCCTGGGTTGCTGGGTTGCTGTCTTGGTTTCCCTGGGTTACTGGGTTGGTGTCTTTGTTTCCTGGGTTGCTGGGTTGGTTTCCCTTGGTTGTTATCTTGGTTGCTGGTTTTACAACATGTAAACTTTTGTTATTTATAATGCTTCATATATCATCTATATGGCTTGTCATTTCAAATTATAACAATGTTGGTTGCTGGTTTAATTATGTTGCTGTCATGGTTTCCCTGGGTTGGTTGCCTTTGGTTGCTGTCTTGGTTGCCTGGGAAGCTAGGTTGGTTGACTGGGTTGGTTGACTGGGAAGCTGGGTTGGTTGCCTTTGGTTGCTGTCTTGGTTTCCCTGGGTTGCTGGGTTGGTGTCTTTGTTTCCTGGGTTGCTGGGTTGGTTTCTCTTGGCAGCTGTCTTGGTTGCTGTATTTGTTTCCCCGGGTTTGTGGCTTTGAAACCTGGGTTGCTGGGTTGGTGTCTTTGTTTCCTGGGTTGCTGGGTTGGTTTCCCTTGGCAGCTGTCTTGGTTGCTGTATTTGTTTCCCCGGGTTGGTGGCTTTGAAACCTGGGTTGCTGGGTTGGTGTCTTTGTTTCCTGGGTTGCTGGGTTGGTTTCCCTTGGCAGCTGTCTTGGTTGCTGTATTTGTTTCCCCGGGTTTGTGGCTTTGAAACCTGGGTTGCTGGGTTGGTGTCTTTGTTTCCTGGGTTGCTGGGTTGGTTTCTCTTGGCAGCTGTCTTGGTTGCTGTATTTGTTTCCCCGGGTTTGTGGCTTTGAAACCTGGGTTGCTGGGTTGGTGTCTTTGTTTCCTGGGTTTCTGGGTTGGTTTCTCTTGGCAGCTGTCTTGGTTGCTGTATTTGTTTCCCCGGGTTTGTGGCTTTGAAACCTGGGTTGCTGGGTTGGTGTCTTTGTTTCCTGGGTTGCTGGGTTGGTTTCCCCTGGCAGCTGTCTTGGTTGCTGGTTTTACAACATGTTAACTTCAGTTATTTAGAAAAATTCTCTCTTTTCCTGTTACTTGATGTATCTGTTCAAATGTTGTTGGGTTGGTTTCAAAAGGATTGAAAGTTGAGTAGCGATGATGAGTACCCTTCTAAACTGATTGTGAGGTCATTGGGGGAAAAAAGTATTGCAACCAGGTGGCATTTGTGTTATCGTCTAATCAAACAGATACTACGTATAACTCAAATACAAATTGCCGCCTTGGATGGCAATACCTCAACTGTAAAAAATTAAAACGGGTTGACTCACATTTCATTATTTGATGAATTATTTGGAGGGTTAATCTGAGCTAATGACTCAATCTTTCAACTAATTTATGGATTTTTAACTATTTCTATTTTTTGCAGTTAGCGTAAATCTCCATGAGGGCTACCAAATAACTTTTGCTCTTCAAAGTTCGGATTTGTAATTTGTAATTTGTAATTTGTAATTTTATGATTTGTAATTTGTTAATTTATATGTTTGTAATTTGTTAAATTATGTCTTTGTAAATTGTTAAATTATGTGTTTGTAATTTGTTAAATTATGTTTTTGTCATTAATTATGATGTATAAATTGAATTTTTGTAATTTATAATTTATAATTGTAATATAGTATTGATGTCTTGGTTTGCATTAATTGCTGTCTTGGTTTGCTGGTTTATTTGTGTTGCTGTCTTTGGTATTTAGTATTTACCTGCAGCTTCTGATTTTTAAAATTTTTCCTTTGCTGGCTGCTAATTGGGTCGGTTTCCTATTAACTGCTGTTAACCGGGTCTGCGGGTTAAAACGGGTTGACCCGAACCCGGCCCGGGTCGGGTTCGGGTCCTGAAAAATGACCCGGATACCTTACCGGGTCGGGTTAGGGTTGACCCGAATAAATTCGGGTCAGGTCGGGTTCGACCCGAACCCGACCCGTGACCCGGTTTTGACAGGCCTATGTGTATGTAAGAAGCTCAATATAGAAGCATAAAAACTTGTGGCACACTAAATTCTTTCAATGATTCAAATTCTTATCCTTTGTGATGCCTATTCAAAACCCTATTAGGAAGCTTTGCCTCCTATTAGAGGTCATATATTTTACTTAAACGTCGAAAGCGTAAATCTAAATAATAGTGAGATTAGCTTTGTTCTTTTTCTCTCAGTTGGTTGTAGTGGTTGGGTGTTTCTTTGGTGGATATTTTTGCTAGGGTGGAGCTCCTTGTGGCTCTTGTTTCTGTGCGTTGTCGTGTGGTGGATCTTTCGTGTTGACATTTTGAATTGGTGGGCTCTTGGCTTTTCTTGCTTGTGCCTATCTCTATTTTTTTTATGTAGGTTGCTTCAGCAGTTGCTGTGGATTTACGTTGCTGTGGATACTGCTGTTTCGTTATTCTGGATGGCTTTCTTTGGATCCATTTGGTGTTTCTTTTTTATTGCCTAAATCTATTGTATTAGATAGGATCATTAGCTCATAGATTTTACTTCAAAGATTGTATTTTAGAGAGCTTTTGGTTCTTTAAGGACCTGAAATTTTAATTATGATGAAACGCGTAAGTCCCTCTGTGAGTTTTTATATATATATAAAAAGAGGTCATATATTTTGCGCTTTTTTATATGAGTATGTACGATTAAATTTACTTAAATTTTTCGAAAAGAGATTTCATTGTATCTATTTTTATAATCGAAACAATATAAAAATTATTTTAAATACTCTCTCTAATTGAACTAGCAATGAGGAAAAAAAATACGAATGCCGAAAGCCATCAAACATGTGACAAATAAATAAACTCTAAACAAATTAACAAGTCAAAAAACTTTGCCTAACTACAAACCACAATTATCCATTACATAATACAAAATTAATAAATCTTAGCAAAAAGTAACCATCAAATCTCTTCCTTTTGTGTTAAATATCAAACTATTCTATATTTAGATAGTGACAAATGAGCTCATTTTCTCCTCCATTAAACCATCCTTAGCCCTCCTTTGTTAGCTAAACAATATTATATTAATGTAATATAAGTGCTTGAACCTTTAATCAATTAAATTTTATATAATTATGATTCATTTAGTGCATGAGGATACAATCAATATGGTCCAAAGCCCTTTGGTCACTAGCTAGATTTCTGGCAATGTTGCACTAATGTGGAATGTGTGGGGGCCATGTGTTAGTAGCTGATGTAGTATGAAGGAGGCAAGCTTTTGTAAGTTGCTATTAAATTAGTGGGTAATGCTTTGATGTTTATAATATATATAATTTATTCTTTATGAAGTTTTACTTTGCCATTAGATTAATGTTGTGAATGAGTCGAGTTGAGTCAAGTTTTTGTCTGATTGAGTTGAGCTCGTTTGATTCTTATTGATCTCAAACTCGAGCTCGACCTAAGCTCATGTGATGAGCTCGAACTTTGCTCGTTAAAAATTTTGATTTGGCTCGTTAAAAATTTTTAGGCTCAAGCTCCTCTGAAATGCTTGAGCTTGACTCGATTATTGAGCTTGATTTCTTAGTTTAAAAGTAAAATTTTTAAGTTTTGGATTGAATTTTAACTTTTAATATTGGAGCAATTTTAAAATTTTAGAATATATTATATAATTCTAATTTAAAACTAAATTTTAAATATATTTTAAGTTTATCAAGCAACTCGATTAGCTTAAGAGCCGAGCTAGGCTGAGCTCTAGCTTCAGCTCGTATAATATATGAGCTCAATTATAGGCTCAAGCTTGAACTTATGACTTGGTAAGCTCGAATTATGAGCTCATTAAAGAGTTGAGTTCAAGCTATTACTCTGTTAGACATTATAGTTAATAGAAGTAATTAAATATTTAATGAAAATTTTTATAATATACATAATTATAAGATAATTATGAATAAATAAATTTCATTTCATATGTAATTATACAGAATTTTCTTAAATTAAAAAAAAAAAAAGCCAACCTAAATTCCACTTGATTCCATAGCTAATAGACAATAATATAGAATTAAAGGTGAAATCCTTTGCCACATTCTATTAGGATAATATCATTTCCAATACTTATTTCAAAATTAAATGTGACATATTTTGATTATAGTCCATTATATTTAAAGTTTTGAGTTATAATCAAAGTTTATTTGATAAAATGTTTCCTATTATTAGTTTATTTTCTTAATTATAACTAAAGCAAATCTTTAGTCATATTTTTTTTCATGATAAAATTTAAATAATCACTATTATGTATTAAATAAGTTGATTATGTGTAACTTAATATGTGATCAAATGTTGATATTTGATACTATTTTGAATAAAACTAACAATAGATAATTTTATCTTATTATTTTTCATATTGGTGTCATTTTGAAAATATTCAAATAGATATGATTGCATTTAGAACTATAGAATATGGACACATTAATATATATAAAGGAAATAGGCCGGCCCACATATCTTATTGTACGCCAGTACAAGCAACCGTCTGCCCATGATTGGATGATGAGAAATGGGCTAAAGCCCAAAGAGAACAGTGAGCCCACGACTATTTCAAGATGCAGTTTTTAGGCTTATTGGGCAACAATTCAACAATGTGTGACCCTACATGACACGATAGCTTAACAGATGACCCAAATCAAAATTTTTGATATGGGTGGGCGAAAAAAGCTGCCTAAATAAAAACCAGACAACCCCAAATTATTTTATTGGGTTTGTTTGAATAGAGTTGAATTTGGATTTTATTTGAGTTTATAGCTTTCAATAATTGATTGGTTTGATTTAATAAGAATTTGGATATTGTGAAATAAAATAAATAATAATTGAATCAATATGTGCTCTTGATAAAAGATTGAAGGTTGATCTAACTTTTATACTATATATACATATATATCTTTATAGGTATTTTAGAAGGTATTTGTCAGGTCGTAATGAGAACACTCACCCTCAAGAAGAATTCCATTGGATCACTCGCCTGAGCGAACCAAGAAGCTCACCCTATACGAGCCAAATCGATCATTGTTCTTTAGGCAAACAGATTTCCACTCTTTGCTACCTCAATCATTAGCTCTCACCTTAGAGCAAACATCCCCTCATCCAATCTCAGCTATAGGAAGGCTCTTACATAAGAATCCCTACTCGCCCTACCAACACCAAGCACAATGTATTCTCTCAGCTATTTCAGTTCACTCACCCATTCTCTCATGATGACTCAAGACTCAACATAAGTTATTCTCAACTCCTTATCAACCTTATATTATAAAGTTCGTCCAACTTCATTGCATATCGTAGAATCATTAGTTATCATGGAGCTTACCCGAAGACAAATCCTCCTTCTCAGTTATCCCACTAACAAGGACGACACATGCAATTGTAGAGTAGTATTGTATATGCAAAATGTGTATCATTTTATTTTTATTATTTTTCTAAATTTAGCTTTTTCTGTGCCCCCTAGAGTCATATAAATAAGGGATGACGGGAACAAAAGCAATATAAAAATAAAAAGATCTCTTAGACTAGTAGAGAGAAATTCTACTTGTATGAGATCTCCAATTTTCCTCTACTTTCTCTTTGCACTCTTTGTTCTCACTTAGAGATTTTTTTGGCTCTTTTAGTAGATCTGCTAGTAAAGTTAGGCGTCGTTCACGAACAAATCTGAATTCAACATATAAATTTTAATTTTATATTAAGAGTTTACAATAAGCTAAATCATATCAAAAAAGCAACTAATTACCTTAGTTATAACTGAATCAAGTTAAATTATATATATATATATATATATATATATATATATATATATATATATATATATTTCAAGTTGAATCTTAAACCTGAACCGAATTTGAATTAAAATTACCAGTATACTAACTGACAATTTGAAAGCGTATTAATCCTCTATCTATTCATGTATTAAAGTTAGGCATGATATAATTATAAGGGTCATGTCGTTTTCAAATATGTTGGGATATTAAAATGGGTAAATTGGTCGAATTCAGGTACGATTCAAATTTGACCTGATTTGATTCCAGTCGAACTGAAGCTGACCGGTTATACTTGAAGTGGTGATGTGGTCACATACATATGTTAGCATGGAAAGGCATTGCTTTTATTTAATCTTATACAAATTATTATTAAAATAATTATATAATATCACTATAAATTACTTAAAATATATAACTCTCTTTTATTAATGTAATAATATTTTGAACTTGGTGATATATTGACATTCAATACTTACGATTACATAATTGATAATATCTCTTTTATTGTTCATACTACATGGTGCAATACTTTGTCATTTACGCTTCAATATATAAGAGTTACATGCTCGAGTTGAATTATTAAACTCAATTGTTGTAAAGTTTTCTTATAACAGGTTCTATCAGAATATTTGGCAAATCATCACCACACGAATAGACTTCTCAACCATAGGGTTTCATTCAATATTTTTAAATTTATACGACTCCATATTTTGTACTCGAACTCGACTTGATAATCTTGCATTTTTTTTAATTGTGATTTGTCAATTATAGAATTTAGATTAATTGATAAAATTAAGAATAACATAGTAAAAAGAAAAAGAATTTAAGAAAAAAATTTAATTAAATGAGTCACTACCAATTAAATAGGTTCGAATTCCGGATCCAAAACCGACATATTTAATAAATGTGTCAAGCCAAATCTAGATTTCTCATGTTAATTTATTGGGTCAGATCGTTTATTGACACCCCTACAAATAAGAATTGTAGGTGGGAGTTAGTTGTTAAACATAATCATATTTTTAACTATATGATGTTAGATCAAATGTTCATTTGATTAATGAAATTCTCGTGTTAGCATCGAGTTTAATGTCTTAATAAATTAAATGAATTTGCCTACAAAAACACTTCAAATGTTCGAGAATGTGATGAAGAAGTAGAGAGAGGAGAGAAGATTACTAAAAAGAGTTAGGAGATAGAGAAAAATGCCTTTGTTAGAGATCACTTGGCTTCTTATATATTGTGTTAACTCAATGCAACAAAATAAACTTTAAATCTTAACCATAAGTGTTACATTCATACAATTTGTCCCCAAAATCAAAATATTACAAATGAGTCATAAATTCTTCACTCATTAGCTACCACTTATTTCAAATTTATTAATCTTTTACAAATCAAATTGAAATTCTAACACTAAAGAAAAAAAAAACACTATTTGTATCATTCCTTAAGGAAAAAATAATAATTATGAGACAATATACTTCCCTTCATTATCAAATAGTTATCATGAGCTTCAACATCTTGTTGGTAGGTCTCTAACCATTTTCTTGAGAAATTATTAGCTATTTGAATTGGCCACAAAGTTACATTTGCTTGAAGAACAATTGTGCTTTGGTGAAGCATTTTAACTATTTTTTCCCTTTCAAGTTAAGCTTGAGTTGTTGCATTAGCAAAATGTACAATAAATGAACAATAAAGCTTGTCATGAAGATCAAAGTGTAGGCTATAAATTAATAACAAATATAATTATATTAAAAATATTATAATTAAACTTTGTTTATTCATAATCTATATGGCCACAACTTCATGGCTTTTTCTTTATTACTTTCCCTTTCTCTTTGAAGTAGGCCCTACAATTTTTAATTTGAAAAAACAAAAAAAAATCATATTATAATATTATAGAATGCTTAAACTTCATTAAAAAAAAATAGAACTCTAATATTGTCTTATATTTATGTTAAAGAGCCATAGAATTTGTAAGAAATATATTCTTCTTACTTTCAAAAAATTTTCTTAATGATCCCAAGATTTAGAGACAAATTGAGCATCAAAATCTATAAAGATATGCACCTTAAACTCATAGATGCTTATAAAGTGAAAGCAAGATCTACCTTAATAAGCAAAGGAATCTGATTATATTTATGTGATCAAAAGCACTTTGCTTTGTAATTATTAGCCTTAAAATCAGTCATAAAGGAGAACTTAACTCCATTGCCAAGCATATGTATACATAAAGGGGAGGCAACAAATGTAATATCAAAAGCATTTTCATTAAACAAATGAGGAAGATTCATTATAGGAAAGAGACAAATATTATCTATTCTTACATTTCAATTTAATATAGTTAAAAAAAAAGATTAAGAATGTTTTTAGACAGATTATGAAGAAAATATTAGCATAATTTGCTATTAAATATTGTCCACATCAACCCACCTCAGTAATCCCAATTGAGAAAAATTCTTAAATATTAGGATTATATGCTCAATTGTCATTCTATAATGAATTAATGATGTGCTGATTTACAATATTAATAGCATATTAGTATTATTTACATCATTGGTAGGGGCGGAATTAGCCCCTTTTTATAAGGTGGGAAAATTTTTAAAAATTAAATATTGTAATTGATATATCATCAAAATTTTATCTTGATCAGGCACGACTCTCGAGGCAAATTTGAGTTTTGAAACTTTCAAAATTAAATTCGGGATCATTCGAACTCTAATTTTAGCAAACTTATAGTGGAACTAAACGTCTCGAAAAGAAGAACTCAACGACACTAGATTCAACTCATTCCGAGCCCAAATGGGTCCAAATTGAGGACCAAAGCATATTTAAAAGGTTCAAATCATAAATTGGATGATCAAATGATCACCAAATGTAACATGCTTATAGTAGAATCGAGCGAATCGACTTGATGAATCCAACGAGCCTAAGATTGCCAAATTCTAACATCATTAAGACACTCAAATACTTGATAAACAATCCATGATCATTGGAGTTGATATCAGCTGTCCATTGGAAACACTCCCAACTTGCCATTGATCTTCTCCTGATTTATTGGGTGTGTCATTCTCAAAAAAATTATAAATAGCCCCTCATTCTTGACATGAAGGGGGACCAAGCAAGGATGGAGGAATGAGAGATGAAGGAAGAGAAATATGAGATCTCTCTTGCCACCAAGCTCCTCCTCAACCACCGCCCAGCCACCAACTGTCATCGAACTTCCGCCCGGCTATCAACGTTTGTTGGACTTACATACGACCACCGATTGTCACCGGACTTCTACCCGACCATCGACCGTCATCAGACTTTTGTCCGACCACCGACCATCGCTGAACTTCTCCCTGGACACCACTATCGACTGCCGACTATAGTCTTTCCGACCTCCATCGCCCGCCGATTACCATCCTTCCAACCATGCACTGTCATCCAACTACGGTCTTTCTGACCTCCGTCGCCTACTGACTATAGTCCTTTCAACCACCGTCACCCGACTATGGTCTTTCTGACCCTCCTCGCTCGACTATGGTCCTTCTACCACCCTCACTCGACTACGGCCTTTCCGACCAATGTTGTTCGCCAACTACGATCCTTCTGACCTCCGTTACCTGACTATAGTATTTCTGACCTCCATCGTCCAACTACAATCCTTCCAACCACCTTCCCCCAACTAAGGTCTTTCCGATCTCCATCACCTGCTGACTACGGTCCTTCCGACAATCGTCACCCGACTATGATCTTTCCAACCTTCGTCGCCCGACTACGGTCCTTCCGACCACACTCACTCAATTATGATCTTTCCGACCACCGTTGCCCGCCGACTACGGTCCTTTCGACCTATGTCACCCGATTATGATCTTTCTAACCTCCGTTGTCCAATTATGATCCTTCTGACCACCTTCACCCAACTAAGGTTTTTCTGACCTCCATCGCCGACTATGATCGTTCTGACCTCCGTCGCCAAACAACGATCTTTCTCACCTTTTTCGGTTACCGACTATGGTCATTCTGACCTCCGTCACCAGATAATGGCCTCTGACCTTTGTCGCTCACCTACTACGATCCTTCTGACCTCCATTGCTAGACAATAATCTTTCTGACCACTACCACTAGCCGACTACGGCCTCTCCGACCACCATCTCTAGACTATGATCTCCTTGATGGTCGTTGCCCAACTATAGTCCTTTCGACTAACATCGCTCGCCGACTATGGTCATGCCGACCAAACGAATATGTCAGCATTAATTCTTTCAACTCCCATCATGTAAAGCACTCTATATAAATGTATGTTGGCTACATCAAGCCAAGGCCTTCCTCCTAAGGAAGGGTCTCAATTGTAATCGCCTACAAATGCTAGTTGATTCATTTAAAATGGGCAAGACCTCTTGGTTTTTCCCATTTTCAGGGGTTTCCACGTAAAAACCTTGGTGTCTCTTATCAATGCTATACCCCTACTCTTTTTCTGATTGTGTGCTGGATCTTCGTACAAAATTAGGACCCTAAATTTTATATTTCTCTACCAACACAAATATTCCAAGACGCAACAGTAATAAAAATGAAAATAATTAAAAAATAAAAAATATGTAAAGTTAATATTTCTAGAGAAAATTTAAGGAATTAGTAAGTTAATACTAACAAACTTTTTAAAAAGAAAATTCAAGTATATAAGAGTGTGGAAGTTATGAGATTTTATTTTAATTAATTAATCAATTCATTCAAAACAAGACATTTGCCCTAAAAACTATCATCTTCTTAAGAAGAAAAAATTCAAGGGTGAATAGTTATGCATTTTCCCATAAGTTTTTGTCATAAAAGCAAATATAAATGCCCACATTTTTTATGGGTTAAAGATAGAAGAAAATATTTAAGAAAGTGATGACTCTAAAGATTTCACCATTGAGTGATGTAGACTGTAGAGAGAGATCAACATTAAATTTTAATTTTAAAAATAACTTCAAATTCTTTCAAGAAAAAAAAAATATTTCCCATTAAAATAAAAAAAAAATAAATGATTATATTTTTGAAATATATTTTTCCATAAACAACCAAACCAAATGAGTCCTAAGCAGAGTAAATCATTCATAAATCTCCTGCAAGCTGTTTGCATGGATTTCAGTGTCCGATGAGGCCACCATGCTTTGAGATTATAGTGAAGCTAAAAATAAAAATTATCAGATTATCGTTATATATTTTATATAAATATAAGAGCAAATAAATGGTCAAAACTAAAAATCAGCTATTTAAAATTTGGAGATAGTTAAATAAAAATAAATAATATTATTATGGGTTTATTTTCTAACAAAGTATTTAACATTTTATAATTTTTTAGTAATTTATATTTTTTTTTATCTTGGCATAAATTACATTTAGGATATTCTGAAATATTTTTTTTTTGTCAAACTAAGCTTTTAAAAATTTTCCTAAAAAATAAAAAATCTGACACAGCTCATCAATTTACATCATTATTAAGGTTTTGGAATCATTAAAAATATTTGGCAAACAATTTTTTTTTTTAAATTTTAGTATATTGAGAGCCATAGCATAAATTAATATAATATTTTTTTTTTTCAATTTGTTTTGGTAAAATGAAAATTGGTTCAAGTACTGTTATACTTTTTTATTTCTAAACTAAGAATATAAAGTATTAATCTCATATAGTATAATTATAATCATTTTTTTAAGATTCATATACAATTAATATTTATAATGTCACATTCCTGATATGAAGGGCGATACACTTTGGCAACTGGGGATGTAATAAAAAATCAAGATCAATGGCACCTCCTAAGTACTTGCAAGAGAAAAATTTTATATATAAATAATTATAAGTATAATTTATGAAAGTAAGTAATAAAAGATAGATAACATTTTATTATATAAAAATAGTACAATAATGAAATAAAACAATAAATATTTGAAACTAAGCCAGAAGAAGAACAACATAAGTAAAACTGTCCAATTTTAGTTGAAGTACAAATAGGGAGCTGTATAAATTCAAAAATATCGAATGAAACCTTATTTTTGAGAAGTCTATTCATGTGGTTAAAACTCTTAGTATAGTAAATGTTATTTGTAATCTATCCCTTCTGAATTTTATTTTTGCCCCCAGCCAATTTTTTTTTCACGCAATTTGTCTCTCCAAAAATCGAAAAGCCTCTTGTTCTCCCGCTATTTTCATCCGATTATGTTGAATTTTTCTAAAACGAACAAAACAAGCCTGTGAAAAGTGATTATGTGTAAAATAAATTATTTTTGCACCCTTATATATATTTTTATTATTTTATAAGTTTGTCACTTGCCCCCCTTGAGAACTAAGGCTGGTTCTGCCCCTGATGGTGATGTTCCATCAAACACTCTGATGGAACCTGTTATGAGAGAACTTTACAACGAGTTAGTTTAATAATTCAAATCCAGCAGATAACTCTTATTTATTAAAACGTAAATGACAATGTATTGCGATATGCAGTATGAACAATAAAAGAGATACTATCAATCATATAATCATAAGTATTAAATGCCATTATATTATCAAGTTCAAAATATTATTACATTAATAAAAGAGAGGCATATATTTTAAGTAATCTATGATTCTATGTTGATATTATATTAATAATCATATCATTTGTATAAGTTAAGATAAAAGCAATGCCTTTCCATATATGCTAGCATATATATGCGATCACGTCACCACGTCAAATATACTCACACACACACACATAGATATATATATATATATATATATATATATATATATATATATATATATATATAAAGTTATGAAAGGTAATTATTTCTTTGAGGAGTCGTCGGTTTGGCTAGCCATTAGTAAAAGGGTTTTTAAGTTAAATTCAAAATGATTGGAACAAAAACTCCTAAGTTAAATTCACATCCAAGTAAGTTGCACAATGCAAAGGCCTACTTAAAAGAATCATCAATTAACTATACTAGCACAAACAAGCATTAAAGATCCAAAGCTAAAAAAGATTAAGGCTTCGTTTGGGATAGCTTTAGACTACTAATTTTTTCCTGCTTTCAAAAATTTTTATTCTAAAAAGTAGCTTTACAAAACAGTAGGAAAGTCATCCCAAACGATGCCTAAGTATGAGCTAGCCTGAAAAAATTGCCCAAAGCCAAATCAAATCAATTATTATCATTACAAAGATTAGACCTATCCTTGAAAATTTTAAATTATAATCCTCTCTTGATTTATTAACAAGGATAGCAAATAAATTCATACACTTAAATAAAATATAAGCTAATTTAATTTATCTTGAACAATAAATAAAAATAATTAGTCAAATTTTGCTATTTAAAGAACAAACAATTAGAATTAGGTAAAATCTATATTTTGAATGTTTAACGAGGAGAAATGGAAGAAGACAAACATTTAGGAAGATAGATACATGGAGGAAACAGAGTAATCACTCACTAATTCTTATTTGTTCAAGAAAGAAGAAGACGAGGAGGGAGGTCAGCGAATGTCTCACAATCAAAGAGAAAGAAGTCAATGAGGATGAGCTTGCTGCAGGTAGCTTTCAGTTTGCATATGTATTCGAGCAATGGGGAAGAAGGAGATGAGGTGACTGTAAAACTTAAATTAAGTTCTCTTACATTTATAAGAACTTCATTTACATGATCAAGTTCTTTAAATCTTACAAGAACTCGCATCATAATTATGTAAAAGAAATCGAAACGAAAAATCTTTTTACACAATCCTTAAATCCACAAGATCTTGAACAAGATGATTTTCACAAGACTTTAATCGGAAGAAAACATACCTTGATTCATGTTGAATTTGTTGAATTCCGAAATATGGTTTCTCTCCCTTTTCTCCTTCACTTTCTTCACTTTCATGAGTTAATTCTCTATGGAGCAAATTAACCCTCATAATGAGAGAGAGTGAGGACCGGTAGTTATTTCCTGCGGAGTAGTTATAATAACCGCTCATGGGAGTTATTTGATCAAACGGTCCATAAACGATTGATCAAATTCTCTTCTTGACCAATAGGATTTCAACATAAATAAGTAAATCATTAATTAATTAAGTATGTGGGCCACTTAATAGTTTATATAATTAAATATATATACTTAAAATAATTATTGCGACGTCTCGCATAATTATTATATTTAATTATTCTAACATTCTCCCACTTGGCCCATATGCTATAATTCAATTAATAATTTAATAATTATAAACATAAAGCGCAATATACAAGTCCTCTTTCATAAAATGGTCAAATCATGAATTCATTATTAAGTACAAAATTAATATGGATCATGGCGGTCATACATCATTAGTTCGATGCATTTCCTTCCATGTATCACGATACTAATCTTATACCTAATATGAAGCATAATAAGATATACTCATAATGGTCCAACAATAATGTCTTTATAAAAGATAAATCCTGTTAATGTTCACATAAACATTCATGTATACTCAACATAATAAACATGATACACTAATTGTCAGAAACTAAATAAAAGAGCTCAAAGTATGAAAAGACATAAAGAGCAAACAAATATAAACTTAATAAAGGTTTTCAGTAATGCCCATCCTAACAACATGTTCATGAAATGTCTTCGGTGGCAACCCTTTGGTTAATGGATCCGCAATCATAAAATTGGTGCTAATGTGCTCAAATGATACTCTTTGTTTCTGAACTTCTTCCTTAACGGTAAAGTATTTCAACTCCATGTGTTTAGCACCCTTTGAATACTTGTCGTTCTTAGAAAAGAAGACTGCTGCGGTATTATCACAATAAATTTTCAGCGGCTTGGCAATACTGTCAACAACTCCAAGTCCTGAAATAAAATTTCGCAATCATAATCCTTGAATTGTGGCCTCAAAACATGCCACAAACTCAGCTTCCATTGTGGATGCAGCAATGACGGACTGCTTCGCACTCTTCCAAGATATTGCTCCTCCACTTAAAAGAAACACATAGCCAAATGTGGATTTTCTAGAATCTAGACATCCAGCAAAATCTGAATCTGAATATCCTATCACCTCAAGGTGATCGGATCTTCTAAAAGTGAGCATGTAATCTTTTGTTCCTTGTAGATATCGAAAAACCTTCTTTGCAGCTTTCCAATGATCAAGTCATGGATTAATTTGATATCTACCCAACATTCCAACAGCAAAACTAATATCTGGTCTAGTACAAGTCTGAGCATACATTAAACTTCCAACAATAGATGCATAAGAAATTTGTTCCATCTTAAATCTCTCAAGAACTTTATTAATATATGCTTTCTGAGACAATCCTAGCATTCCTTGTGATCTATCACGGAATATTTCAATTCCTATCACATAAGATGCCTCACCCATATCTTTCATTTCAAAGTTATTTGACAGAAATTTCTTGGTTTCATGTAATAAACCAAAGTCATTAGTAGCAAACAAAATATCATCAACATACAAGATCAAAAATATAAACTTGCTCCCACTGACCTTTAGATATAGACACCGATCAACAGTGATGTCTTTAAATCCAAAGGAAGTGATAGTATTGTTAAACTTAAAATATCATTTCCGGGAAGTTTGTTTAAGTCCGTATATTGATTTCTTAAGTTTACACACCATGTGTTCCTTTCCTTCAACTGAAAACCCCTCAGGTTGATCCATGTAAACTTCTTCCTCTAAATCCCCATTTAGAAAGGCTGTTTTTACATCCATTTGATGTAACTCTAAATCATAATGAGCTACTATCACCATAATAATTCTTAATGAGTCCTTCTTAGAAACTGGAGAGAAGGTCTCTTTGTAGTCAACACCATCTTTCTGAGTAAAACCTTTGGCAACAAGTCTAGCCTTATACCATTCAATATTGCCTTTAGAGTCACGCTTGGTCTTAAAGACCCACTTACACCCAACTCTTTTGGTACCTTCAGGCAATTCAACGATGTCCCAGACTTTATTATGATCCATTGATTTTAACTCTTCTTTCATAGCATCTAACAACTTATTAGAATTCACACTTTCTATGACTTGTGAAAATGAAACTGGATCATCATCAATTCCTAAGTCAAAATCTGACTCTTGTAGATAAACCATATAATCATTCGAAATAGCAGATCTTTTAACTCTAGTAGATCTTCTTAATGCTACTTCTTGTAGTTCATCAATTATAGGTTCATTAGTGACAACTTCATTTTGGGATGTATCATCATTCATTTGCTCATCCTGTATATTGTCAAACTTTTCAACAACTATAGGAATAACAACTTTATTAGAAGTGACGGGCAAAGGAATTTTCACCCTAACTTCTTGAACCTCTACATCACGAGGTTTTATACTCCCACTAATTTCACCATTCTCAATGAACCTAGCATTTCCAGTTTCAACAATTTTCGTACTATAATTAGAACAATAAAATCTATACCCTTTAGATTTTTCTGGATAACCAATGAAAAAATCACTGGTTGTTTTAGAATCTAATTTCTTTTCATGTGGATTATAAATTTTTATTTCTGCTGGGCAACCCCAAACATACAGGTGCCTTAAACTAGGTTTCCTTCCTGTCCACAGTTCAAAAGGGGTCTTTGAAACTGCCTTACTAGGAACCCTATTTAACAAGTACATAGCAGTTTTTAAAGCATGCATCCACAATGATAAGGGTAAAGAAGAATAACTTAACTCATAATTGATAATTATACATACTCCAATTAAATATATTTGTCATCTTTGGATATACTAAATATATTTAATTAAGTATAATAATTTATCACATTTATATCCAATAGTACAAAATGACTAATCAACCTTTGGGCGATTCTTAAATATTTTATAGCTATTGAATTTTAATTACTCGTAATAAAAATTTATAAAAATATCATGTCATTCTATTAATAACATCACATACTCACGAGTAATTAAATATTATTTAATTGATATTTATGAAACTTTCTAGTTTGACCACTTTGGTGATTAACAAACTATGCTTGATATAAATATCAAATTAAATAATTATGACAATAATTATTTCAAATAAATGAAATACATAAAGGAAATTACTTAATGTACATAATTACATGTAGGGAAAATATCTTTGAAGGCAAAATAAATTTACATCATTAATCTTCATATGACAAATTAATTCATAATGAAATAAATAACATAATGTATTTAAAAAAAATAAAAATAAAAGTAATTAATTTGCTATGAATAAATCATGATGATGTAGGATTCAATAATTAATTGCGTTAATTGAAATCGATAATAAATCATATGAACTTGATTTTATTAGAAAGAAACGTAGAAGAAAGTAAAGAAAAACCTCAACGGAAAATCACAAGTTTGTAACCATGCTCTGATACCACATGTAAAACTTAAATTAAGTTCTCTTACATTTATAAGAACTTCATTTACATGATCAAGTTCTTTAAATCTTACAAGAACTCGCATCATAATTATGTAAAAGAAATTGAAACGAAAAATCTTTTTACACAATCCTTAAATCCACAAGATCTTGAACAAGATGATTTTCACAAGACTTTAATCGGAAGAAAACATACCTTGATTCATGTTGAATTCGTTGAATTCCGAACTATGGTTTCTCTCCCTTTTCTCCTTTCTGAATTGGAACAATGCTCACATGTAAAACTTAAATTAAGTTCTCTTACATTTATAAGATTTTCATTTACATGATCAAGTTCTTTAAATCTTACAAGAACTCGCATCATAATTATGTAAAAGAAATCGAAACGAAAAATCTTTTTACACAATCCTTAAATCCACAAGATCTTGAACAAGATGATTTTCACAAGACTTTAATCGGAAGAAAACATACCTTGATTCATGTTGAATTCGTTGAATTCCGAACTATGGTTTCTCTCCCTTTTCTCCTTCACTTTCTTCACTTTCATGAGTTAATTCTCTATGGAGCAAATTAACCCTCATAATGAGAGAGAGAGAGGACCGGTAGTTATTTCCTGCGGAGTAGTTATAATAACCGCTCATGGGAGTTATTTGATCAAACAGTCCATAAACGATTGATCAAAGTCTCTTCTTGACCAATAGAATTTCAACATAAATAAGTAAATCATTAATTAATTAAGTATGTGAGCCACTTAATAGTTTATATAATTAAATATATATACTTTAAATAATTATTACGATGTCTCGCATAATTATTATATTTAATTATTCTAACAGTGACTTGGACGGTTTCGAGGAGGGAAGAGTGAAGGAGGAGAAGTGTGTGCCCAACCTTGTTGAGATCTTTTTATATGAAGAGAGGTAGCCGTTAGAAGGATAAGATGTGTCGCCCTAGCTCTTGTTTTCCAAAAATCATGACTTGATCCCAGTGACTAAGTGAGGAGAAATTATTACGTGCGGAGATCGGGCATAGAGAACCGTCCGGTTTGTTTCTGTGAACAGTAAAAGTACAGTAAATTGCGCTTTTAATGTTTACCACTACTCTTTTACTGATCACAGAGACGAAATCAAACGGCTCTCTGTGTCCGAACTCCGCACGTAATAATCTCTCCTCAATGAGGGAGAGCAGGATGCTCTGCACGATCACGATTGGCATGATTGTGAAGGAGAAGGTAGCTAGGTTTAGTCTACAAGATGAAGAAGAGTTATGCAACTGGATATATTTCTTTTTTTAAAATAATGAGAGAGAGTGAGAAAGAGAGAGAGGAGAGAAAGCTCTGTGCTAAATATTTAGGGTGTGAAGAGGGTCTACCAGCACAGCAGATCCATTTGGAAGGAAATATCAATATGCTAACTGCTTGGAGGTCAGTTTGTGGGGACAAATAGTTAAAAGCTTATTTATCAAGGCAGAAGACTTCTCAACGAAGAAGACTTGCAGGGTCTTTTAAAAGGAATATTATTTGATGAGCATAGTTCATTATTATTATTATTATTATTATTTATTTAATATTAATATTTTTTTTTCCTTGCATTATTGTATTGTGATAGGAAATTATTATAATATTATTGCAGTCTGATTAGACTTGTAAGTTCATAATCATGGGATTACTTTTGACAAAAATTGGCTAAAATTAAACAAGTTAAGAGAAATATGAGGAAAGAAACAAAAGTGGATCTTGACTTGAACAAAAAAAAAAAATCAAATTATGTCTGCATTATTTAGATGATCTAATTATATATATATTTCAATTAAAGTATATTGTATTTTCTTTCAATTTTTATATTAAGATCTTCGTCTACTCCTTGAGTTCTTATTTAAAGATTTTCACTCTCTTTTACATTCTAGGTAGAAAATCCTCTTGTACAAAACCATTTTTGACAAAAAATAGAATAAATCAGATGTTTTTACTCCAAGCAAGAAACTTATTAGACCTTAACATTCAACTTCAAGGCATTAAATCGGTCGCTCATAGCACAACTTGCTAGATAATGAGGTTTTAGAGGAAACTAAGGCTTCGTTTGGGATAACTTTCTTACTGTTTTCTAAAACAGCTTTTATAGTACATTTTAAAAAAATTCATATCAAAAAACTGCTTTTAAAAAGCATAATAAAACTATCCCAAACAGAAATCTAAAAGAACATTTGCGATCCAAAAAGCTCATTTGCAAGAAATATCACAAAGCTTTCACAAATTCAATTCTTAAATTTGAAGAAAAGAGGTTTTGATGAAGAGAGGAGAATGAGTTGTGTAGATGATCGTTTGGCTTATTAATGCAAAAATCTTCTTCCCATGAATTACCAATATTAATGCACAAGTCTTCTTATTTTTAAGTGAAAACAGTAAAATGGAAGCTCATTTTCATCAATTAGTCATTATCATAATCACAACTAGTCATTATAATTAGTCATTATCATTATCATAAGAGCCACATAATAGATATATCAGAGAATAAATTTGAAATAATTGTATTATGTGATTGATTGTGCCATATTAATTTTATGTGTTGTATTGTATGATTAATTTACTTTTAAACAAATTAAAAATGAAGATGATACTATATGATATTCATCGTATTACATAATCCACAAATATATCTAATTAGTTAACATAATTTTATTATAACAAATGATTAATAACTATAATTCGATCTTACATATTCCACATCATAACATACATAGAATTTTGATGCACAATTTTTTTTAAAATGTTGTAAATATTTATAGCCCTTTTATCTTAAGTGTTGCAGAGATGAGGATGCTCAGGTGGATGAGTGGTTTTACCCTTAGAGATAGGATACGAAACGAGCATATTCGTGAAAAGGTTGGAGTAGCTCCAGTGAAAGATAAGATTAGAGAGAGTCACCTTAGATGGTTTGGTCACATAAAACGGCAGCCTCCCAATGACCCGATTAGGAAAGCAGAGATCTTAGATTTGACTTATGTTAAGAAAGGTAGAGGTAGACCTAAAAAGACTTGATTAGAAAATATTAGAAATGATCTTTCTTTATTAGATTTAAACGAGAATTTAACTTGTAACAAGACACAATGGAGAAAAATGATTCATGTAACCGACCCCACGTAGTGGGATAAAGGTTTGATGTTGTTGTTGTTGTAAATATTTATAATTAAATTACTATATATATCATTTTTACTTACTCAATTAACAAGCTCATCATAATATTTTTATAATAATAAAAAATTAAATAAAATTAGAAATAATTTATAAAGCTCGAGTGCACACACATTTGTCTTTCCTGCAATGAATCACCCTCTAAAATATGGATTCATCACTGCAATATCCACTTCAGTAAACTTCCATGCAAAACTCTACAACATTGACTCTCTTTAGTTACATCAATGCCCGCAAGATCTAATAAACTATGGGATTCACAACACCCACTCTCTGCTCTAATTAAAAGCTAAAAAGAAGAGAAATGAAAAACAAAAGGGAAAGGGTTGCCGCTTGCTCCCCGCCTCCTTCCTTCCCGCCTCTCTGAGGTGTGCTGCCGTCGGAGGGATCCTATGGATCCCTCCCTATACTCCTCACTATTCCCTCCCCTTAACTCTAACACCACTATTCCCTCTTCTTCTATCGGACCTTTGACCCCTTTACCCTGGGATCGCGCTTTGGCTAGTACGCCTGAAACTTGTGAGTTCCCTATTTCCTCACTACCTACCCCTGATGAACCCATCGACTTTCCAACCGCAGACATCGCAGAGGCTGTTGAAGAGTGGAACTTGGCTCTTGTGGGATATTCTCTCGGGAAAAGACCTTTCTATGAGGCTCTGTTGAATGCAGTTAGGAAGATATGGAAGCTTAAAGGTAACATCAAGCTTATCTCCTTAAGTGAAGGCTTTTTTCTGTTCAAATTTACCAACTCGGAAGATTACGAAATGGTTTGGTCGAGAGGTGCATGGTTCATTTTTGGCAAACCTTTCATTTTTCAAAAATGGTCTTCTCACTTCAGCCCTAAGCGAGAAGAGTTCACCTCAGTGCCCATCTGGTTCAAAATTCACGACTTACCCCTTTGTTGCTGGACTCCGGTAGGGATTTCCAAAATCACCACTAAAATCGGACATCCCCTAGCGGTCGATGCTCTCACCGCTTCAAAGTCTAGGCTCACGTACGCAAGAGTCTGTGTCCAAGTCGACTCCACAGCCACATTTCCAGATACCATTCCTATATCGGTTGAAGGTAAAATCTTTAACCTAAAAATCCAATATGAGTGGCGTCCGTCTCTCTGTGCCATCTGCAAATCCCTAAATCACCATGCAGACTCATGTCCTTCTAATCCGAACCCCCAACCTCAACCCCCAATCAACCATCAAAGAGGGAGAAGCACAAGTCGTAGACCAAGGCCGCCTTCTCAAAACCCCAAAGGCATTACTTCTAACCACAAAATTACTCTTCCCCCCTCCAACTCTGTCCAGCAGGTCAACTTGCAGCAGGCTAACCTGCAAGCCGATACCCCCACCGCCCTGTTTCCTCCACCTCCTAATCCCACAATCACAGCTACAACGACTAGGCCAGCCACTGTTGCTATTCCAAATCTAAACTCCCCCACCACGATCACATCCTCCTCATCTGACATTATGAAGCCCCTTTCAGAAACTTCACCCTCAAAAATCTTATCACCAAATAAATTCTCTATCCTCCAAAACCAATCGGACTCTGAAGCCTCCTCTTCTAAGGAGCTGGAAGAACCCCACAAAGAAGTCCAATTCAACTCCCAATCCAAACCTGCCTCTACCTCTAATTCTCAGCTAACATCATCTCCCACCAAGCTTGCATCACAATCTCACAGAAGCACAAGAGGCAAGGGCTCCAAGAAATGCCCTAATCCCCCCTCCAAATAATCCATGACTCATCCCAACATTGCAGTTTGGAATATCAGGGGTTTCAACAACCCTGATAAAGTCTTTTGTTGCAAGAATTTGGTCCGTGACCATAATCTGGACATGATCTGTATACTTGAAAATAGAATCCTCGTTTCTAACCTGAAGGACTCTTGGTTCTGTATGACTCACAAAATTTTTGCAAATGAACTTAGCTACAATAACTTTGAGTTTGCCACTCCTGGTCGTATTTGGATCAAGTGGAATTCTGATAAAATCTCCTTCTCCCAAACCTTTACTTCTAAGCAAATGATCTCTGGGATCATTTCTTACGGTTCCCAACAGCCTATCTTCATTTCTGTTGTATATGCTTCTAACTCCTTTGAGGAGCGCTCCCTCCTCTGGGATGAGCTAAGGGATTTGAGGCCTCCTGATGGGATGCCTTGGGTGGTGCTTGGAGACTTCAACTGTTGTCGGTATCAATCTGAAAAATCTGGTGGTAATGATATTCCTGTTTCTAGACTTGGCCCTCTTAATTCTCTTATCTTTGACACGAACCTTGTGGATATTCCATCTTCGGGAAATTTTTTTACTTGGTATAACCAAAGGACAGACAATCCGATCCACCTCAAGCTGGACCGTGCCCTCTCTAATGAAGCATGGATCAAAGCTTTCCCTGATACCTTCTGCAAAGTGATCAACAGTTCTACTTCGGACCACACTCCATTACTACTTAAGACTAACTCTGCTAAGATGGCCAACCAAAGATTCAGGTTTAAAAACTACTGGACTAAAATTCCAGATTTTTGGGATTCTCTCATCAACATATTTGCCATACCGTCTCAAGGGAACCCAATTACTAATCTGTACAACAAGCTCAAGATGCTTAAGGATAGCATCAAAACTAAGAATTGGGAGTCCTCCAACCTCATTAAGGCCAAATGTGTTGATTTGTCTTCCCTACAACAACAATGTCAGTTGCTCATTGATTCTGATCCCCTAAATGTCTCCTTGTGTGAAAATCTGAAGAAGATTAATGCTGAACTTGCCCATTATAGTTCTCTATGGGCAGCTTGGACTATCCAAAGAGCTAAGGTGAAATGGTTAAAAAAAGGGGAAGAGGATTTGAAATTCTTATATTCCAAGCTTTACAAGAGGAAATCTCACAATAGGAGCATTCTCCACGCATCTAATCAGAGTGATATTCAGTCCAACACTGATAATATCCAAAGGATTATTGAGCATTTCAAAGATCTTTACAATTCACCTCCCCCAACTCTTTCTGGAATTGAAAACATCCCTCCTGGCAATGTTATTTCTAATGATGCTACTCACTCCCTTCTTCGGCCAGTCACCAATGAAGAGATTTTCTTGGCCATTTCCTCTGGATGCCTTAACTCTGCGCCAGGGCCTGATGGTTTCAATTTTGCGTTTTACAAAAAAACCTGGACCATCACTGGTCCTTTGGTCTGTAATGCTATAAGATCCTTTTTTAGCAAATGTTACCTTCCCAATCGTGCTAAAGCCACTGCTATAGCTCTCATTCCTAAGAGAACACATGTGGAGAACATTCATGATTTTAGACCAATTGCACTTTGCAATACTTTCCACAAAATCATTGCCAAGATTTTAGCTAGTCGTATGAAACCATTTATGCCTGAGATCATCCACAATAGTCAAGCAGCTTTCATCTCCAACAGATTATCTACTGATAACCTCATTCTAGCTAGAGAGATTCTTGGGCTTTTCAACAAGAAACAAAAAGATAAATACTTCTGTGCTAAACTAGATATTAAGAAAGCGTTTGATACGGTATCTAGGGAATTTCTCTTTGCTAGAATGTTACAGAAGGGCTTTCCGACCACTTTTGTTAATTGGATAAAAGCTTGCATCAACGGTACTTACTTCTCTATTTGCATTGATGGGGGTCTGCAAGGCTACTTCTGCTCTTCCTCTGGCCTCAGACAAGGTTGCCCCCTCAGTCCCTACCTCTTCTGCATCATTATGGATGCATTCTCTTGTATTATCGACACTACTAATGAACCTGAGAGTTTTGAAGGTTTCAAACTTGATAGTTTCAGCCTTTCTCACCTCTCCTATGCTGATGACCTCCTAGTTTTCGGTTTAGCTACTAATCGGAACTGTGAGCACCTGATGAGGATTCTTAACACCTTCTCCTCCTACTCTGGATTGCATCTCAATCTACACAAGAGCTCCCTTATTATTTCCCCTCAAGCTCACAATGGTTATTGCATCTCTCAAACTCTACATATGCCCATTACTGTTAGCAAAATCACCTACTTGGGCCTCCCTATTTCTTTGGGTAGAATCAAAGTTTCAGACTTCTCACCCCTGATAGAAAAAATCACTAACTTGCTTTCTGGTAGGAAAGCTTCTCTTCTTTCTTTTGCAGGTAGGATGCAGTACATCAAGTTTACTATTTCCAATCTGGTGGCCTATTGGCTTAGGGGATCCATCATCCCTAAATCCACCTGCAAGGCTATTGGTAAAATATGTTCTAAATTCCTTTTTTATGGAGATATAAATTCCAGACATCTCCACCTTATTTCGTGGGCTAACACTTGCAAACCTTACTCTCACGGTGGTCTCGGTATTCCCTCTCTCTCTGCTTTGAGCTCTGCCATTAATTGTGGGACTATCATCAGACTATACAACAGTGTTACGCCTCTTTCCAGTTGGTTAAAAGCTAGATATATTTCCCCCTGGAAAACTTGTCACTACAACTCCTCCGCATTCTGGAAAAAGATTTGCATTACCGCAACCTTGTTTAGCAGCAAATTTAAATTTCTTATTGCTCAAGATAGTCCTATTTCGATTCTATGGGATCACTGGTGTACGAATAAAAAATTAACTGCCAAATTCCCGGATCTATTGCTTAGCTTCGTCTGCAATCAGAAGGATACTCTAGCTAGTTGGATGAATGAGAATAACTGGTCATTACCTGATGTAATAAGCCAAACCATTAAAGACTATATTCAGGCCATTCCTATATCCCCCAATCAATCCAATCACCTTACTTGGGACTCTGCTGTAAACTCTACTTTTAAAGACTACTACTATGAAAATTTTGCAAACAATACCACTTTTGACTGGCACCATCTGGTATGGCATAAAAAACATTCTCTGCGTTACTCAGCTTACACATGGTTGGCACTAAGGGGAGGACTCAAAACCGCTGATGCCTTGAGCAAAAGAAACATCCAAATTCAGGATCACAGATGCCCTCTTTGCTTAGCTGGCCCTGAAACTTCTTCTCACCTGTTGTTTGAATGTGATTTCTCGTTTCAGGTGTTGTCTAAATTAATTCCCCAATTTAACAACCACTACCTTAGGCCCAACATCCTCCAAGCTTTAGACCTTATTAGTGATCTTGAGGTTGACAAGAATTTGAAAAATGGGAAGTTACTGACCCTTCATGCTACGGTTTACTTTATCTGGATGGAACGGAACAGCAAGAAATTTAATGCTAAGGCTGCATGTGCCATCACAGTTTCAAAAAAAATTGCTAGAGCTGTCTACCTTAAACTAGACAGCTGGAAAGGTGGTGTTATCATTAAAGAAAAGCTGAACTTAAGATACTGACTTGCTCTTATTCGACTGGAATGTTTTGCTCTAGGTTGGCATTGCCTAGTTTCTATTTTCTGGAACTCTTGCTTCATTTCTTGGTCCTATGGCAGTTCTCTTTACCTTGGGTGTTTTTGTTTGCGTGGGTGGAAATACCATGTTGTCATGCCCCTATGTGCTACTCCTCTGCTACTGCATTGCCTCAAATTCTCATCTGTTGCCTCGTCGCCTGTTATGGATGGGTCCGCTGGTGGTTTCTTTTTGCTGCCCGGCCATCCCGAGAAATTGGATCCTGGCTGCCTTTCGTTGGTCGAGAAATTTTGGTTTTTGGAATGGCAGGTTTTTCGCAGATTATTGGGCTCTGGACGATGATGTAGCCTGCCTTCTCCTTTCGGATGGTCTCCGGGCAACCAAAGGAGATTAGAACTTCATTTTATGATCACTTAATTTGCACTGAGTCCAGGCCAGATAGGATATCTGTCTGTTCTTGTCTTTTTTTTTTTTAACATTGTTCTCCTTTTTCTTCACTATTGTTCATCAAGCCTCAGGTTTTTGTTGATGGCTGATTTTGTCTCTTTTGTTATCTCTTGTTCTTTTTTATAGACTGGGCCTCGCCCTCAATTTTCCCAAAAAAAAAAAAAAAACAAAAGGGATGATGATGATAAGTCACATGGGCTGCTTTGCCCTCACTGCAACAATGATGCTCTTCACTACACTGAGCATTGGGCCATTTGGTCAATAAAGCTCAGAAGACCTGAAACAATGCACAATTTCCCACTTGAAGCTGAGCTGTTTACCCACTTTTCTCACTTAGATGGGTCTCGTATAAAGAACACTCGGAAAAAGAATGTCACTAGCTTAGAATCCAAGAGGAATTAAAGATCAGAGAGAGAAAAAGACCACAGAGGCATTCAATAGAACACAAATCTTTTACAAAAGTCAGGAATTCATCAACTTAAAATAGACATCACACTGAAAACAAATACGAATTGCGCAGAAAGAGGAAACAAAAGACTTCTAAAACAGTCATGTAGTAGTGGTGGCTATCTTCCCACACTTCGGCGATAGAAATTAGCATAAGTAGTTAACATATACAGAGGACACCCTCACACCCCTGCTTTTAAACTCTGCTAACCTCTACAGATTAGCAGTTAGTGAGTTCATTTAAAGGTACTAAAAAGAATAGAAACGGCTAATAAGTATAAACAACGCTACATTTCCACTTTCCAAACAACATTGCTCACCCCTGCATCTTGAGATCTCTCTAAAGCTGCAACTTTTGCTCTGTGATTCCCAGCAATGCTGCTGTTGCTCCTCCCCCTCTCTCCGTGCGGCAGCTCGTTGGCTTCGCTGATTAACCCGCACCGTATATCAGCTGGGGGAATGAAGCAATCTAATGAAAGGCCAGGCACATTGAAAGCAACTTCTTCAATTGTCCATGCTTCTTCCATTCTGGTCTTTGTGTGGCTCATTGCTTCCTCGCCGAAGCGGAACAGGGTGACAACAGAGCGGCCGGAGTGAGCTATCATGATTCCTTCCACAGGGCGGTAGTCGTCCATGAAGGAGTTTATTGTGGTCTCCCAGTAGACAGTGTCGCCGCCCGTGGCGGTTGATTGAATTCGAGTTAAGTGGGAATCCTCCATGTGAACTAAAAGCCCTGTTTTTTGGCTGAAGTAGCCGAAAAGAACGTGCCGTATGATCTCCGCTGTTCCCTCGCTCCTCGCTTTCAGAGTCTGCGGGTCAGCAGAAAGCTTAAGAATGAAGCAATCTTCTCCGTTGATCTTCTTCTCGCCAATGCAGCGTGCATTGGCAAACATGCTCGCCGTGGTCAGCGGATCAAGGCCCTGCGAACAGAAATTTTCAATTTTGTTTACGGAAATCAGGAAAAGGTAGCAACTTCTCGAAACGAGGGATGAAAATAAGTCCGTCTGTACCTGGAGAGAGCGGCGAAGTGGCCGAACAGGGCCTTTTGCCGCGTGGGCGCCAAGCCAAGGAGTGTGACGCCACACCAGTTTTCCGTTGGAACCGGCGTGCACCTTGCTCCCGCCGACGGCGAGCTCAACGTACCACATATCGGGTGCCATTTTCCACAGCACAAAGCCGCCGGACTCCACGGGCGAGCCACGGTTCTTTGTTACCCTTTTCGCCGTTTCATACTCCGCTGCCACCATCCTTAGCTTCCCCATCGCATACGCGTTGCGGATGGAACTCTGCAGCTTAAGCCCACCGGATGCCGCCATGTACTGCTGAAGAATGTACTGCGCCGACGAACTCTCCTACAGAATTAACACATTCTCTCCTTTTAAATCATATTTTTTAAACGAATGGTTGCATGCTTTGAAGGATCAAAGGCGAAGAAGTTTACTATTGGAGTGTCCTTGATGCTGAGATGAGGAAAAGGGTCTAGGGAGCTGACGTGGATTGGAACCAAGGGAGCGCCCATGACACCAAGGAGAAGGCGGAGGTCGGAGCGACGATAACCACTTCCTCCGCCACCGGCAGCGGCTGAGGAAACAGAGGGCGTGCGAGAAAGCTGACCACGAACCCATTGACCCCATCCCTCTTTCTTCGAGTCGCCGGAGGCGCCAGCGAAGTCGTCAGCAGCATAAGGGTCAGGCCCCTCTATTAGCGGCGCGAGGGTCTCACCGACCGGTCGGAAGCTAGCAGATCTACCTATGAGCGGCTCTGGGAAGTTGGAAAGAGAATGATTGCTCTGTTGGCTCTTTCTCCGGCGAGGAAGTAAAAGACCGACCATCGGTGAAATGCTTCTAGCTGGACTCTCGGACCGTGACCGTGACCTTGACCTCGATTTCCCCGGTGAAAGACCTCTTACTACCTCCTCCTTCAAAGCTGAGAAGAAGCCCTGTTTCTTCTCCATTTTTTCTTAGAAAGAAAACCCAGTAAGCGTAATGAGAGAAAAGTAAAAGACTAGTAGGCGCGCACCAAGAAAATGCTAACAGAGTAGCGGAGAAGTGTTGAGAGAAGACATAATGGTTAGATCTGGTAAACAAAATTATAGCTTTTGCTTTAAAATTTTCAAGAAAGGAAGACAATTATAAAACAGAGGAGAAGGAGATGAAGCAGAATGTGATTAATATATTTTTTGGAGAGTTGGTGAGAGGGAACTGGATTGTCAAGAAAGAAGAACGATGAGGAGAACAATAAGAAGCTGAAGAACAAAAGTAGTAGAGAGAGAAGTAAAGAGCTGTTAGCGACAGATCACTTCTTGCCGGTGTGAACTGGGAAGTAGGACTCGAGAAGAAAATGTGAAGAGAGCCGTTCGAGGTGATTTGTGTTACAGTTGCTAATAAAAGACAACCTTAAGGTTAAAAACGGAAAAATAAAAATAACAGACGGAAGGAGACGGAAAGAAACGACAAAAGGCCTCGCCGTCGTTAAAGTTAACTCTACGGCGCGGTCCAATTACCTCCTGTGCTCGTAAGCTGACCTACCGAGAACTTGTCTAAAGTAACGGTGTGTTAAAGAGATGTTCCCGTCACCGTTTTTCAGGTGGGACCCAGGATTCGTCTGCCCTACGCCTAACGGCACCGTCATAATGCATCTCTCGGAGCTTGACTGCACGGAAAAGAGACGGGGCGTGACGTACCGTCTGTATCCGTCAAGTTATTTCCTTAATTTCGTAATCTTAAGCGAATAATAATAATATCAAATTTTTATCCTATTATGAATCTTTTTTCTCCGGTGTCTTATTAAGGAGAAATTATTCTGTGTGATATCAGATGGAAAAATCATTCAATTATATTTAGGTATCCAGTGGTGCCGAGTGCGGTATCGAGGCTCGGTACCGAGCCTCGGTACCAGACACGGTGCATTTTCATTAGAGTCCGAACGCCATCCGGATTCCGCACAAAATAATTTTTTCCTTATTAAGTGCAACTCCAAACGAAAAACTCATTTTCTACTCTAAATTGAATAACATTTCAAAATACAGTAACTCATATCCAATCGAATTTCATTTTATAGCATTAAAAAAAATCTATTCAAACCTCGATAATGGCGCATGTTTACGCATTCGGGTGGAGGACGGAAAAAGTTGGTTTAGCATTTAGTTGGAAATGGCCTAAGGGTCAAAACCTTATTTAAATCTATAAAAACCAATCATTTTTTGTAATTTCAGAGCAATTCTTTTTAGGGTTTCGTTTGGGATAGCTTTCGTACTGCTTTCTAAAACAGCTTTCTAATACAGAAATTTCTAATTCAAAAAATTTTTGTACTAAAATGTTATTTTAGAAAACAATAAAAAAGCCATCCCAAACAAAACCTAGGTCTTTTTTTATCTTTCTTAATATATATCAGATCTAATACATCAACTCTTAATCGAATCATCAAAAGACTGATATTTTTTATGACCAACCGAACCATCTAAGATAACTCTCTCTATAACTTATATGCCATTAGAGTTACCCAAACCTTTTCATGTATAAATACTCATTTCACGTTCTATCTCTAAGTGTAAAACTGTTCATCAACCTGAGCATCTTTATCTTTGTAATTATTAACTTAATTTTATGCTTCTCTTTTAATGGACGATAATTTGAGCATCAAATATTGCAGGTATCAATATTATCTTATAAAAATTTTCCTAATTTGAGGGTACTATTCTATTCATAATTTTATAATAAAAAATGGTTATTCAAAAAATATTAAATTGTTATGTATTTCATAAATGTACAAATAATAATAATAATTTAGTCCGCATATGTGAATTTATTAAAAGAAAAAGCAGATAAGCAGGCAAAAAATTTTGATCTGATTTCGATTATGCTCTCGACTAATAAGAGATCAAGCCCGAGAGTACCTGATCGGACGGTTCTGATGCATCGAGCATGAATAACGAGGTGGAGCGGATCATTGAGATCAAATTTGGTGTAGTTTTTGGTACCATCAGACGGTCAATAACGATTTTGCGGACGGTGATTGCATTAGCTGTGGAAAGTCTGGTCCGCTTGTGCATGCTGCAGGGGTGCAGATGAGTCGAGTCGAGTTCGAATTAGGGGGTATTCGAGTAGCTCGACTGTCAAAATCCGAGCTCGAGCTCGAACTCGATTCGAGCTCAAAAGTCGAGCTCGAGCTCGACTCGACAGGAAAAAAAAAAGCTCGTCGAGCTGCTCATCGAGTCCATCCGTCGCGTCCATCCGTCATCGCCGTCACGTCCATCCGTCATCCGTCGTGTCCATCCGGCAGTCTGTCCCGTCCACTCGCCAGCGACGCTGGTCCAGCGTACGTCTGTTCGTGTCTTCGCCAGCGCCATCGCGATTGTGAGCTGTTTGAAGTTCGTCCGTTCGCCTCATCTTTGCCAGCGATGCAGCCGACGCTATTCCAGCCTCCGTCCGTTCGGGTCTTCGCCGGCGCTGGCATGAGCTATTCGAAGTTCGTCAATCGCATCATCTTCCCAGCCTCCATCTTCGTCGTCTCCCTTCGCGTCAACGAATTCTTTTTCCCACGTTGCGAATTCTTTTTCCCGCCGGCTAGTGTCTGTCTTGAGCTGCTCGACACGCTCGCGAGCTGAGTAGAGGCCTGTTCGAGCTCAATTAGCTGTCGAGCTCGAAATTGTGATATAGCTTGACTCGCGACCTCGATAAGCTCGGCTCGTCGGGCCTGTTATCGAGTCGAGCTCGAGCCGGCTTGACTCATTTGCACCCCTAGCATACTGTAGTATTGGCCCAAGTCTTCGAATAAGCGCGTGCATAGCTGTTTTTATTCGAAGAAAATATAAGAGAAAAGAAATTTGAAGGAAAAACTTTCTCCTTTCAATGGCAAAGAATACACTATGATTTCTTATGGTTTTTTTTTTTTTTTTTTGAGCCTGCTAGTCATGATATAGTACATCAACACACCCTTACTTATGCCATGCTGCTAATGAAATGATTTTCAATGATAATTTGGTTTGATCATGTCGGACAACACAAGAGCAAAATATAGGTATAAAGATATCTTGTTTGATAATAGAGTTGTTTGAAGAAAATGAACAATCGTGGACATATAAATCTTCTTCTTGATAAAAGCCATAGGTTTTGTTGAATAGACAATGGAGTGTGTGCAATATGATCATCCATCACATTCATATTATAAGCACCTGTATTTTTCTTTTTTGGGATAAAACTCACATAGGAGCTTACGCATTAAATAAAATGGAAGGTTACAAGTCCTTAAAAGATCCAGCAGCTCACTAAAGATACAATCTTTGAAGTAAAACCTAAGAGGCAACGGATCTTAACTATTACAATCAAAACTAGAAAAAGGAAAAGGAAGCCCAACATAAAACAAACGGGAGTCAAAACAAGGCGGCAACAGCAGCACACCGTTAGGGAGAAAGACGAACAACCAGCTAATAGCAGGAGGAGGAGCCACCAAGGAACCTGCAAGAGGAGAAGACTGAACCACCAGGCATCCAACCCAGCCAATAAAAAGCCACAAGAAAACAATCCACGAAGACAAAACCAAAAACCAACCACCACCATAGAATAAGACAATCAACAACCCCCAAACTCACCAACAACCTAGCAGGATCACAAAAACAACGCAAAGGCAAGACGAACAAAGGCCAAAATAACCCAAGCAGCACAAGGCAAGCAAAATAAAATTCAGCAGCCCCTTGACAAGAAAAGCCCAAGCAAAAGAGAAAAGAAATCCCAAAAAGCAACTTGTTTCTTTTTAGATTTCGTCTGTTTATATTTATTAGCCTTTTTAAAATAACCATCATCAGCAATTTGAATCACATTAAGATCATAGATTTCCTTAGAGTGCATCCCATGCACCTCTCTTAGTTCCCTAACATCCCAATTAGATGCAGAATCACAATCTTCAAGCCAATCACCTTGAGCCGCCCCATTTCCATTCGAATAAGTAGCTAATTGAGCTAATAAAGCATTGTTAGCAATAAGGGAAATAGGAACATCAATGAGAGGGACGGGGATTTCAACCTTCGAAGCAACATGTTTAGCACCATCAGAAGCACCAACACCATTAAAAGTCATAACATCCAGTCCAACCCCAACATTAATAGGTAAGCATGAAGGCAAAGTAACAGAAGGACAAACAGCAAACCCGACTAGAGGCCCCCAAGGAGCAGAGACATCCACAACAACTTTATCATTACCCTCATTAACCACCACAGTATGAATAGGTAAAGTAAGCATCCCAGAAGCTACATTATCCAAATTAACCAAATCAACAGTAGCTCCACCACCCCTAGAAACTAAAAAAAATGGAATTATCACCTGAATCCTCCACAGCATCAACACAAATTGGACTAGCTATAAGGTTAATGCAATAATTATTGGCATTCGTGTTTACATCAACACCTTCTACACCTTCTTTGTTAACACAATCGATATTCACATGCAGAACAGTAGTTGAAGGAGCAACTTCCTCCTCAAAATAAACGAGATCACCCAAAGGTAAAATAGAAGTCAATTGACCAGCAGCTTCCACCGAAAGACCAACATCATTCCCGTTAACACATCAGTAGGACCCAACTACAGAACCAAATCATTGGAAACACAAGAAATAACATTAACCACCCTATCCCCCTCATAGCTAACATTAACATTAAGCGGTTTAGAGGCATCGGGAATAGTGGTAGGCGAGGCAGAAGACAGATGAGGCTGACAAACACCACTCAAATGCTCTATTCATTTACATGAAGCACAAAAGGAGGGGAAAACCTCCATCACAACTTGGTGAATATAACCTAATTTCTCAGGACCCAAGCACACTTCATCAGGGCAAGTTTTTGTGATGTCAAGCTCAACCAGAATACAGGCTACAGAAGGATGAGACCAACGAAAGTAGCATTATCAACCTTCAACGGCCTACCAAAAATTGAACCCAAGCCATGAAGGATATGGGGGAGAACAGATGAGGGCGGAGATTAGGAAAAGAAACCCAAATATAGATAACTGGAGACTCAACACCCACATCAAAAAGAGAAGACCATTTGGTCAATTTCATATAACAATTATTAACTAAATAAGATATATGGCAGAAAACCCTATTATAATCAAGATCATTAATCATTTTAATCAAAATATACGACGAATCAAGCAAAGTAATCGAGACATCACCAATAAGCTTAAGATTGAAGCAGAACCTTCGAATAGAGTCAAGAGAAGGTCACTTAAAGGGGAAGAAACCAACTAATGAAAATTGAAAAGGAGCCACTAGAGTAGTGATCTCCTCCTTCGAGATCCATAGTGACGGCAAGCCATGAAAAGAAGTAGGTTTGAGATCAGGAAATATCCCATTAGAGGAACTTCCAGCAAGGGCATCGAGAAAGGATCGAGTTTTGAACGGACCATCTAAAAATCTATGGTCGCTCAAGCAATTCACTGTCATTCTGGCCAAAGAGGCCGGAGGTGGATGAATCGTAAGCAAAACGAACACCAAAGTAAACCACAATAGAGGAAAAGAGAAAATAGGAAGACTTCCCTGGAAGAACCACCGGCGAGGGGGCGAGGAGCGCCACCGGCACGAGAAACCTTAGCAAAGAGCGAGAGCGCTTATATTATAAGCACATGTATACATCCAAGAGATATTGCTAGATAGGGCTTGAAGAATCTCAAGCATTTATATATATACGTCAAAATTCCTCTATCATTATATAATTCAGCCTATTCACCATTAGCTCGATCTAAAATCCAAACAAATCATTGAGCAAATCAGGGTGAAATTTAATATCATAATTTCTTATATGAAAGCTTGGGATTTCAAATAGAAGACTTTTAAGTCCACGTCGGAAAGTTGGGCGAAATCATATTACTCTTTTTATGAGTTTATGAAAGTTGTGAGTTGTAATAGTTTGTATGGTTCTATATATAAAAAATAAGTGAATATGTTAACACCATTTTAGAGTTGGTTTTGGGCATTTGGGTCATACATAATTGGAGGGACTTTTCTTTTCATCACATCTTCAATATGAAATAGGCATAACCAAATGTATTGCATTGACTTATGATACAAAATTATGGCAACCAATGTTTCAAAATATTTTATAGAGCCTACTTTTATTAAGATGCAAAAGTATCATATATGTACATATCGTGACTATCTTCCACATTGAAGTTAATGTTTTCAAGAATTGCAATTTTATATGTCTTGTCCATGTGTGATTTCTACACTTGGGATGAGACGTTTGAACAAGCCAACCTAGCTAGGTTTACATAACATACCGATATTTTCAAATGAGTAAGATATAAAGTAATTAAAAGCTTGAATGTTAACTTAAAATTAATCACTTTTAACTCAAATTAATTAAACTTGGCTAGCTCTAACTAAAATAAAAAAAAAAAATTTTGAATTAAGAAAATGACTTGATCACACCTCCCTACAAACTACATACCTAACAAATAATGAACCATTATTCATTACCCTCAAAGCCCTCCTACCCCACCCGAATGCAGCCCCAATATCTCTCCATTCCAAGAATCTATTAACTCGCAATTTCCCAACAAAGTGGTCTTAATAAATAAAAGGGTTGGAGGGGCACAGGTAGGTTTGTTGCACTTAAAAGCTTTATAGCATTTATTCATTACCCTAAGCCCCTCTCCTCCCCCAGCCCAATGAACCCCAATCTCTCTTCATTAAACTACCTAACTTTCTAATTCTCAACAAAGAGAACTTAATAGGAGGAAGTAATTGGGTGTGTTAGCTATTTGCTCTATCAATTTACAGCTTTTATTCATTTGCTCTATAAATTAGCTTTAATTAAGTGTAATTAATAATATGTAGGATGCTAATTATTTAAATAAAATCTTATTGTTAATAATAAGAGGGATTTATATACTTATCATACAATTCATTTATATTTATATATCTAACACTTAAACTTTGACATTAACTTATATGACATCCAAAATTTTAATTTACATAAAAAATATTACTAGTATAAACTTTTTTAAATATAAAATATAAATTTTCATGCATACACTTTAATGTGATTGAGGTGCTAAAGTATTATACAAATAAATATTAATCAAAATTTAGGTTTTAGATATGTAAATATAAAACAATTATGTGGCACTTATGTAAATCCATGATTATAAATGTGTTCATAATTATTTTTTTAATCAAAATTGATAAAATCATTTAACATTATTTATATTTCCTTATAAATAATAAAATTATATTTTTCTATGCATATAGTATTTATAAAATATTTTAATATTAAATGTTGATAAGCAAGAAATTAGATTTCAATTTACTTTATAGATCTAACTATTTACTTAGTAATTCATCTTATATTTCTAATGATATAAATAACTTTTGAAGTTGATAGAATATAAGAGAATTTATATAATAATATAGAAAAAGCTAGCAAAGATCAATTAAATTATTATTAATTAAATATTTTATCGAGCTATGGGGGAGAAAATTATTAAACAATAATGATTATGCTCTGAAAAATAAAAGATCATTATGTTCAAAATTATTTATTTATATGTCAAATTTTAAATATTTTATAATATTTTTCCAATTATCTAAATAAAAGAACATAAATAAACTTCATATGAATAAATACTGAATCTTTATCAAATATGGATTTAATGATATACTACATTAATCTTTAATGTTAATGGTACTCTATCACTGTATATAAATATTCTTAATTACTATGTCATTCATTAATTAGCTTTCATTAATTAATTTTCACTTAGTTGGCTTAAAAAAACTCTAATCCAAGAAATTAATATGCATGAGGTGCTTACTTAAGAAAGCATATAAAAAACTATTTATTTGGTCAAACTTTTGAGCATTAAGTCTAAGTTGACCTGCACAAACCTATCTTTATATATTGAACTTAAGACTTGGGTTTGGTTTTTAAAGATTCTCCCATGTTCTAAGTCAGGTATTTGAACAATTGCTTTTATGAACTGATAATTTACTCAAAATCATTTATTTTTTTATTAGATTTGCTTTAATTCAAAGCAAAATAAATTTTTTTTACATTAAGTTATTTAATGAAAAAAATATTGATATAATTAGGAGTATTCTGAATTTGGATCATCTCTAATTAAATTATATAGATTTTAGCTTGGTTTGATACTGCTTTATTTTTCATATTGCAATTACAATTTTTATTTAGCCACTATTTTGTTACTATTTTCAAGAAATTTTTTGGCTAATAAGCTACTTTTTACACAACTTGCAAAAAGTTATTTTCTTTATAACAGCTTTACAATCACCTTTATAAAAATCTACACCTGTCTCAAATGAATCTTCTATTTGGAGCAGTTTAAGCTGTTCTATTTTTATTTTTTAAAGCTTATTTCTCAGTTATAATTTTAAAAGTAATTTTCAAAAATAGTTTTTTTAAAAGCCGAAGTTTGTAAAAACGGGTGATAAAGATGTCTCCCAAATACAAATTATTATCTTACTAACTATTTTTCTTACCACAGAAGCAGTGAAAAGCTATTCCAAACAAAATCATAATTATACCTCATGTCATTATCTATTATAATCATCTAATATATTTTTAATGACAATGATTAAAACCGCCAAATCAGTTGAAAAATCATTCTTATTGTAATCAAATATTTGCATATACAATGTGTACCTTTGACCATGTGGAAGCAAATTAAAAGAAACCAGTTCACATGGACATAGCCTACAATAAAAGCTATCATTTTTAAGAATCTCACTCTTCATTGGGTTGGAGAAGAACAAAGCTTACAATAAAAATTAATCATTTATTAACTTAAAACAAAATTAGTCAGATAAATTTAATAACCATTCGATTTACTTTAAAATTGATATAATATATAATTAACTAATTAAAAATCATAATATATTCATCTTAAAATAATTTAGATGTTTATGACATACTGTCCTATTTTTTTCCTTTTATTAACTTAGATGATGTTAGTCAACACTAAGTAGGTGTTATTAATTATAATAATGTTAATTAAGAATCTCTTATCTAAGTATATCTGTATTAGAATTAATTACTCATCACATTAATTAATTTCTACTAATTAAAATGATTCCTTTTGAAATGTAGAGCCAATCGCATTGATCCTATATATTAACCTAACTTTGATGCCTCATCGCTGTAATTGTACTATGCTTTTAATGTCATAATGTAATAATAATTATGAAGTTAAACCTAACACAATCAACTAATTAACAAGCAATAGTTAAATTCTTTAACAAAAATGGAATTAAAAATGCTAATTTTTAGTATATTTTTTACACAAAAAAATTAAATGGTTTTTTTGTTAATATTCAAAATATCATTATACAAATTATATTATAATGAGATTAAAAATTATTGGATTTATTTTTTGATTAGTGAAAAGTAAATTCAACAATTTTTAAATTCATTTGAATAAAATTTATATCATAATATTTTGATTTAATTATTTTCTTATTACATGTGTGACCAATTAAATTAAAGATGAGTGGCATAAATTGAATAAATTTTAAGAAGGAGCACTATTAATGTTTAAAATAGCTGTAGGAGTATAATATTAAAAAAATTTAGAAATGAGCAAACTAGCCAAATCATTTGGTGCATTCAATAGAATGCACCAAACAATTTGATATTTCCAAAATGTACTAAACTGTTTGATGCATTATATTGAATACACCAAACTTTTTGATGCGATATAAAATCAACTCAAAATTTATTTAGAATGCACCAAATAGTTTGGTATATTCAATAGAATGCACCAAATAATTTGGTGCATTCTGAAAACACCAAATTGTTTGGTGCATTCTATTGAATGCATCAAATGGTTTGACTAGTTTGCTTATTTCTAATTTTTTTTAATATTATGCTCCTACAGCTAGTTTAAACATTAATAGTGCTCCTTCTTAAAATTTGTTCGCATAAATTCAAGTGATAATTATAAACTATGGAAACAATACTATTTTACACCAATAAAAAAGTTTAAATAATAAACTAAACCTAATACCTCAATTAACTCCTTAACAATTATCATAATCCCTTCATGATTATGTAAAGTAAAACATCAAATGTACAAACTTCAGCAAGCAGTCTTCATTACCTCTCTTTCTTCTGAATAATATACAATATTTTTGTTCCCCATGCAAATAAAAAAAGCTTACTGCGACGATCAAATCTGTCTTGGGATGGTAATTATAGAAAATTAATAATCTATATTTATTAAGAACAGGTAACTAATGGCTACAGTTTAACATTAATTATCCTTCTTAATGAATTAGATCTGAAGGAAAGCTATTCAGCTTTGCCAGCATTGGCACGTGTGTGCTGTCTATTAATTGTATTTAATTGTTAATAATGCCATTTAAATTGTTAGTTTATCTGTTGGTGTGATTCTGTTGTTAGATTACTGATTTTGTCATTGGTTATAATTTAATTTATTGGATTTTTTTTATTTTTATAAAATTGATTGAATTAAAAATTTAATAATTTTATGTATGATATATATAATTAAATAAGTGTATGGTCTTTAGAAAGGCATTTGGTTGTGATATTGTGCGATACGCATATGAATTTATTATATGATGACGACAAATTGATTTTGATCATTTAATTTAGAAGATATTTAAATTTAGGAAAATTTACACTCAAAATTATTTTTTATGTTTAATACATAAATTTTATTATTTACTCACATAATATGTAAAATCTTAATTTAAAAATAACATTCTCATCATTTCCGTTATAATTTATCATTTAATTCTTTGCTATTCACACATTTTTGGTCATATTGTCATTGTCAATTCTTTCACCTTTTTTCCTCATTCGCACGCTGTTGATCTCGACAGATTATTTTGTGTAGACGCCGAATGCCGTCCAGGCCCAATAAAAATGTGCCACGTCACCCTCTACTCGGCACTGCGCTCGATACCACTCGGTACTGTGCTCAGTACCACTGATATGATGCATTCTGGTTGGTCTCCGAACGTAAAGCTGCGTTCGGCGTCCGCACGGAATAATTTCTCGTCGATCTCTTGAATACCCTTCTTCGTTGAAATCATGTCGCAACTTTCTTGCATCATTTTTTTCCTTAACATATGGGTGGTCCCCGTTGATCTCCTTTCCCTTAGCAACTTCCTCTTCTCTTCTTTCTCTTTATCTTCTTGAAGACCCATTGTGTGTTCTTGTCTTTTTATTATCTCCCACAAATCTTATCATGACCACTCACACACGACTTCCTTTTTGCATCAAGATTTTTGTTAAGAATATAACATATTGTAATATTTTATAAATAGCAAAATTTATATATTTAATGTATAGAAGTGACATTGGATTTGAAAAATAATTTAGAGACAGCTTTCTCCCTATTTTGCTTTTCAAACAGCAATCATAATTTTGTTTAGCTACTATTTTTTTTTTTCAGAAATTTTGTCGTGAAAGCTATTTTTTGCAATCATAGCAGCTAAGTTATTTTACCAACAGCAATTTCACAACCAACTTTTTAGAACTCTATAGTTCCCAAACGTTTAATAAGTTCAATTTGTTGTATTTTAGAATCAAAATCAATTAGTTGAATTAATTCATAATTTAAATTGATTTAATAAACTAAATGCATACCTTATATTTTGATTTGCTATATCAAAAAAACAAAAACAAAAAAATATTTTGTACTGTAATGCCTTTGAGAAACATTACACAAACTTTTTTATAAAGTGAGCACATGATGCCTCCATGGTATTTTATTTAAATTGGCATTTGAGACCTCTCATTTCAGATAATACCTTCTGTCCCCTCCATAAAACAATTTTAAATTATCTATTTAACATAAACTTAATCCAATATTCTTACATGCCATTATTTACGAATCAAAATCAGAAATTATGCAATAAATAAAAAAGTTATTGTAATACAAAATCATTCTGTAATTTTAAATTTGCATAAAAGTCCCGAATAATCTTGGAGAGAGTCATGCTCTTTGTCTTATATTTTTATTTGGACGCCTCTCATATTTCAAAAGATGGGTATTTATATAAACTCCTAAGAATTTTTTAAGTCCTATTAAAATACCCAAATCAACCTATAAACCTAATTGCTATCGGGTAAATAGGGATTTTGTCGCATAATCTACTTCAACCAATAATCTTATCACAAATCTGTGGTAAATATTTTGTGAGAAGATTATTTGATTGCGAAAAATATAATGACCGATGATCGTGTTGCTAAGATGTGTCGTAAAAGGCTTGATTAGATGTTCGGTCCCAGGTAGACATCAATTGCTAATGGTGAATTGTGAAACCCCTCAAGTAAAATAAGCTAAATTCTTAAACTTTGAGGTCTCTTTTGGTGTAATGGTTATAATTTCATTTAAGAAACTCTGCAGTTAAACATGCTTATCTCGAAGAAATCCTATGATGGGTGAACTCCTGTGAAGTTACAACAATAGGACAAAACTGTAAAGCCTTTAGGCCAAAGCGAATAATATCTCCATAGTTAAAAGTTTGAACTGTAACAAATAGTATCAGAGCATAGTTGTTGGAAGAATTGAATTGTTACTAGAGTTATAGGAAATTGATTGTAAGTCGGGGGGATAAAGATACTGATGAAGACATTAGTTACTTAAGTGGGGGAGATTCATTCTTAAGTAAAATAATCTATACTTTAAAACATCGATACGCCTTTTGGTGTAATGATTGGAATTTCATTTAAAAAACTCCACAGTTAAACATGTCATTCTGGAGAATTCTTGGGATGGGTGACCTCCTGGGAAGTTAAACCAATAGGACAAAACCGTGAGACCCTTAGGCCAAAGCGGACAATATCTCGATAGTTAAAAGATTACTTTTTATGTTGTTAGATTCATCTTGTCCAAATGTTTGTTTTGACTATAATTTGTTGAAATCGGAATTCAAATTATCCTAAATTTTATTCCAAAATTTTTTAATTTAAATACTATATCTAGATCCTCATTTGATCAAGTGTAACTTTTTTTTATGATATATCAAATATATTTGAAAAGAAACTATTAAATATATGACTTTCAAGTGGACATATGAAAGTTCTTTGGATAAGCTATCACTTTTCTTTAAATGAAACTTCTAAACTTCCGTTATTTATGCTATATATCAAGAACTCAATTGATCTCAATGGGGGTTGGATGGCTCTCATTCATCTTAAATTTGAAAAAAAAAACTTTATATAACATAAAAATTTATATTTAAATTCTCTTATAAGTTATAACTACATATACTATAGAAAGATTTCTCCCTTATTAAAAAGTAATGAGAGCCATAACCATACAAATCCGTTCATCTCTCACTACTAAAAAGTAAAAATTGAATGCTTTTTGCAGCATTTATATGTGGTGGTTTAAAAATTGCTGCTATAAGTCTGATTTTGTAGCGGTTTAAAGTTTAAACCGTCATAAGTTTGATCTTCAAATCATTAGAGTTCACAACAGAGACAATTAAAGTTAAGCTATCAATTTCTTTGCCCCTCATTCTTCGAGAGCCAGAAATATCATTTTCGAGTTTGAATTTGTTCATCTATAATATGGGCTCTTCTATATTCTACTTTTCTTTTCTATTTCTTTTTAGATTTACTTCTTTTTTCTGTTTTCTTCTTTCCTTTGAATTTTTATTTCATTTCGATTTTCTTCGTAAGCTTAAACGTCATATTTTTCAAACATTTAGACTTTGTTTGCGACAGTTTTCTTATTGGTTTCTACGACAGCTTTCTAGCATAAAAATTTTTTGAAAGCGGAGAAAAAATAATAGCTAAAAGTTATCCTAAATTAAACCTTAAATTTACATCAAACTCATAACTCTAATTATCTCAAAAGCTTATCCTATTTCATCTTTAATTATTTCATATACATATATATATATATATATATATGATTTGATTCATCTTGCTTTTTATGCATGCCATCAGATCCTGCTGCCTTTCACATGCAAAAGAGTAAATGCAGAGTAAGAGAATATAATCGATCCACTGCAAAAAAATCTGAATTCTAAGCTAAGGCCACACATAATTGAATAAAGTGAGGGAATATATATAAGCTATGTATTTTAGTAAAAAGCAAAAGAAGGCTGCAGAAAAGAGGATATATAGGGATTTGTGTGATGAAAAATCCTTGCATGTGGCTGCTGTCAAATGTGGCTTATGAAGGCTTGATTTGGGATGATTTTTTTATTATTTTGTCAAGCTATTTTTTAATACAAAAATATATTGAAAGCAGGAAAAAATATTGGTCTAAAGCTGTCTTAAAAGAAGCCTAAAGTTTTATTTGGGACGACTTTTTTATTTCTTCTTAAAACGGTACACTTTAAGAAGCAATAAAAAAGCCTATCCAAACGAAACCTAAGTCTCCTCTTGCCTTGCATTCATGCTTTAGTTTCATGCAGGCATTACAGCGCTAAAGGAGAGCCTGATGTTTGCCAGGCTGAAAGGGAAAGAACTTGACACACAAGATGAGGTGGGGACTAAGAGAGTGAGATTTTGGATTGTGGTAATGCTTTGAGTGCTATTGATTTTGCTTCTAGGCTTATGTTTAAGAGAAATTATTACGTGCGGAGTCCGGACATAGAGTTACGTCCGGACTCCAATAAAAACGTGACACGCGTCCTTGTACACAGTGTGTATAAATTTGTACATACTGTGTACAATTATGTACATAGTGTGTATATTATGTATATAAGTTTGTACACACTATATGCATAATTTTATAATTTATATATAGTGTGTACAGTTGTATACAGTGTGTATAAATACACATGTCACATTTTTATTAGAGTCCTGACATATCCGGACTCCGCATATAATTATTTCTCTATGTTTAAGGTCAGTCAAAAAAGTATTTTATTTGAATCCCATATGCCTGTATTAAAAGGATGTGAGTTGGATGGATTGAAGATGATGTCGAGCACCCAAAAAGTTGGATCTAAGGAATGTGGAACCTATTGTCTACCTTAAGGAAGTTCCATGAAGTCCTAGGGAGAAGTTGGTACTTCTCGAGTACAATGAGAGTTCTCGTTATTCAAGAGGAACTCAAGGAATTATGAATGTAAGTGGTTAGGGTTAATGTGGTTAGAACACCTCAGATCTTAGGAGGAAGTATCAAGGGCACAAGATAAAAGAAATAATCAACTACTTAATAGAGATTGGGGCTCAATTACTGTTTTAGTAGGTTTTCCAACACCTAACAACTACTTCAAAGGTGCTCTACAAGAGAACACCATGAGCTAACTAAAAAATGCCGAATGATCTCCAAATACAAGAAGTATGATATTACAAGAAAAATAGCGTACCAGACACTTTTACTACATACAAGAAAATAGTCTATTACCAATAGATATTTTCATTAGAAACAAGCTATTATACATTAGTAAATATCTTATTGATGGATTTTTCGATAACAAAACTAACATCAAGAAAACTACGGTTAGTAAGTTTGATTAATAATTCATAATATTTTTTTATGGATAACTGGTTGAATAAAAAGCTCTTTCATATTGTGTGCTCTTACATTACAAAGTTAAGCTAAACCCTAAACCTATGATCTATCCCACTTTTCGGTTCTTCAATCTATAAAGTAGCCAAAAGCTCTTAGTCATTAAGGGAAAGGCGATGAGACTAAAGCTAAGCGAAAGAAGTAGAGGAAGAAGCGAGCAGAGCATTCAATGTTTCCAGGTGAGAATAGCAGAGCTTCAGCAGTGATAAATGCTTAGTTTGTTATCAAGCAACTGTATAGATGCCTTCTGCAGAATTTAGTAGCTGCTCCGAATACAAAGCCAATGCAGTAAGAAAGGACTGGTTGTAACAACTGGAAAATGACCAGTTTATACCTCCCTGTAATACTAATGATCCAAGGATTGAATCGTTAGTTTCTTATATATATATAGTTGTTTGAAACGAGAAGTGGACAAGGCTTTGGTTAAGACATGCATAAAACAAGAGTAATATCCAGTTATAGATTTTCCATCTTGAGCATTGCTGGACGGATCATTCAAAATCAGAATAGGAGTGAAGAAGATGATTGTTGGATTCAATAGGTAGGCCATGGTTGTTAGTTCCTTTGAGAAAACAAAGGAGCCTTTTGAGGAGTTGAAAATGATAGATATATGGATCGAGGGTTGATGAAGAACATGCATGTTGACAGATTTGATTTACCACATGCTATGTCTAATCTCGTAACTGTGAGATATTGCAATGATCTAGCGAGTCGACGATAAAATTTGAAAATTTTTTCAGATGCAGGTGCTACAGTGATGTCCATTAGCTTCTTGAATGGAATGCGATTTTGTCTGGACATGCAGCATTCCAAATTTGTGCAATTTCTCATTGATGTAGAGTTCCTGTCAGACAAACAACTCTGTTGCAATTTTCTGATCTTGAATTCCCATAAAATTTGAGATGAAGCCAACAAGCTTGGTAGAGACATGCATGTAAACTGTATCATCCAGCTTTCCATAAGGAAATGCATCAGATATATCGAGTTGTAACACTTGCCACTTATGTGTTGTATCTTCGAATGATCATCATTTTAGCTATAGGACTAAACGTTTCATGATAATCTGTACCATGCTCTTGATTAAAATTTGTCCTACGAGCCGAGCAATGTGAAGAGCAACAGTGCTGGTAGAATCTGCATCCAATGATGGTTTGGCTTAAAGGTAGTGGACAAATGTTAATCAAGAGCAGGGTAGACAATGGTGCTGCTGAAGAGCTTTGATGGTGTTGGTTCAGAACTTGTAAATTTGTCCCAAACGAGCCGAGCAATGACGAAGCAGCAAATGCGAAGTGGCAAATAGCCATCAGCTGTGGAAAACTTCTTCGAGAATTGGAACGTGGAAGAAGAGTCGGGCAGGGTAGACAATGGTGCTGCTGGCTTGAGCTTTGATGGTGTTGGTTCAGAACTTGTTTAACACATTTGTGTGCTCAGGTTTGGTGGCCAAGTGGGTCTTGCAAGAGAACTGGGAGCTCGGGTTGACTACTGGTGGAAGAATTTGTGCTTGTTGGGATGTGGGTGGCTGCTCATGAAGTAATTGATATGGTGCTTTCCTGTCCGTATTTTTCTAACAGAAGTCCATTAATAACTAATAAGATTGACTGCAATGAGTATAGCATCTCCACAAAAATTTGAAGGTAAATTCAATGAGCATTCAATAATATGGCTGTACTTGTTTGAATGAGACAGCCATGTTTTTGTTTGGCCATCCCATTTTTGTTCTGAGATTTTCATTTAATTAGATTTTATTTGAGATAATTTTCTTACTTCTTTTTGAAGTAATTTTTTAGTAAAAAGATAAAAAAAAATTATACTAAAAAGTTGCTTTAAGGAGCATTAAAAAAGCTGTCTCAAACGAAACCGGGGTTTCATTTGAGACAGTTTTCTTACTGCTTTCTAAAACAGCTTTTTAGTATAAAAATTTATTTAAAATAATGAAAAAATAGTAATTAAAAGCCGTCCCAAACAAAATCTATCATTGCTTAATATGATATTAAAATGAATAATTTGGAATTTAAAATAAATAATTTGTTTAAACTTAACTAAACACACCTCTAATTACAGAATAATTTAAATAGCTTTTTGTTTTCTCATATTTTTATAGTAAAATATTGTCTATATTTAATTAGTTCGTGAGTTTTTCTATTGGATAGTGGATGACATAGGCATGGCGGAGATATCAGCGGACGGTTCGCCGAAAGTCTAGCAGACAGTCAAAGTCAATGTGGACCCCACTTTGTTTCCAGAGTGTGCAGAGTGGGCCCGCAGCTTCTCGAATCCCTGTAAATGGTAAATGTTGATTCTCTCTCTCTCTCTCTCTCTCTCTCTCTCGTCAGTACCTTGACTGCCCCGTTTTCAAGCCAACTGCTTCTTATACAAAATTTCTGTTATACATAAACAGCATCAAAACTAATATATTTATATGTTTAATAATTAAAATTTGCTTTTCTCACATATAACTTAATTCTTTAATTAACATCAAAACTAACTTTCTATTAAACGTGTGGCCTGTTTGCTAGTAGGCTCGTCGAGGGATTAATTACGTCAGGGGCGGAACCAGCCTTAACTTTCAGGGGGGGCAAACTTATAAGTAAAAGTGTAGATATTTCACAGATATGCGCAGCGCAAATTTTGGTTGTAAGGATATTTTTAGATTCTCTTTACTATTTCTCTTTGTATTTAGTTCATCATTTCCTAATAATAACACATCTACACAATATGTTTAATTATGCTTGGGGCAATTGCCTAAAGATCATAGTATTTTAAAACTTTTAGGGGGGGCAATTGCCTAAAAATCTTTGTAATAAAGACTAAATAATAGATTTCGGGGCATAAATTACCTAAAAAATCCTATAATAATTTTTTTAAAAATTTTTTGAGGGGGGGCAATTGCCCCCCCCCCCCCCCCCCCCCCCCCCCCCCCCATGAATTACGCTACCATACGCCTCTTAACGAGGGGTGACAGCGGATATGTATCCCGTTCCCTCCCCCCCTAAAAAAAAACCTCTTTATTATCATTAAAATAACTCTTGACCTTCACTTATCACCAATCTCATCATAGCGACGGCTATGAAAAAAGACGTATCAATCGTTATTTTATTCCCTTTGGGTTGGGGAGCGATAAAAAGTGGATGAACACATCAATCTCATCATCCTTCACTAGTGAGATCCTGACTCCATTTCTTTTACTTCTTATTTTCCCTACACATCATCCGTCTCATGAATACCCTTCCTTAGAGAGATCATGTCCCAACTTCATCTCTCTTGGCCTTCCTAGTGAGATCCCGCCCGTCATAACTTTCTTCTCTCTTTTTTAATGTTTGATTGCATCTCACTGTGACCCATTGTCAATTCCTCACTCTTCCTAGTCCTCCAATTTCAGAAAAAATTATTCTGTGCGGACGTCGAACGCCGTCCGGAGACTAACCAGAATGAGTAACGTCGGTACCGCAGCTCGGTACGGTAGCTCAATATTGCTGACGTGGCTCATTCTGATTGGTCTCCGAACAAAAGCTACGTTCGACGTCCGCACAAAATAATTTCTCCAATTCCAATCATCCTTGCCACAAATAATGGCATTGCTCAATCTTTCACTGCTTGCTGTGCATTTTAGAGAGAGAGAGAGAGAGAATATAAAATCATCTCATTGATCACCAACTCCTCTAACAATCACATATCATCTCTTTAGATCCCCTGTGACTTTCCAGCTATCACATCGCTCTTTAGAGCTCATTGCCGGCCATCCAATAAAAAGATTCATTTGCACATAGGTTAAGATAACTATCAACCTCTGATAACTTTGTCGACCATCTCTGCAACCTTTTATCTCTACGCAGAACTAAATGAGAAGTTGAATGAGTAATGCTATTCAATCTCCTTATATAATATTTATATGTGATATGAAGCCTTATGTTTTATTTGGGACGACTTTCTTACCAAAAATTTTTCTGAGAGCAGAGAAAAAATAGTAATTTAAGATTTCATTTGGGACAGCCTTTAGACCAATACTTTTTCCCTGCTTTCAAAAAAATTTTGTATTAAAAAATAATTTTATAAAACAGTAAGAAAGTTATCCCAAATGAAACCTAAAGCTGTCCCAAACGAAGCCTTGATCAGATCATTCTAAAATTATATAGTTTATCAATTGACATTCACTAGATTAACCGAGATGATTATTCCTATCTTATCATTAGTTTAAAATTTGATCAAAATATCCTGACCCAAATGAAAAACACAATGAAGAGAGACCCTTGTCGAATCTGATTCACTTGTATTATCAGCTGGAGACAATCTCATTTATCATACATAACACTACTTACAGATTTGGAGAAAGTGCTTATACATTTTAACTCAGAAATTGATTTCATGAGATCCATAAATACCTATATAGAGATAAGCCTGGGATCCACAACCTGTTTATTGAATAATTCCTTGTCAGTCTATGAGAACAAGCTTGTCTTCTTCTTCACCAGAGTATCTCGATGATAAAACTTGCATCACAAACTCGAGTGATAGAAGCAGCTTTCAATGGGTAGAATTTGTTGATACCTTACAGAACACTGGTAGAACAGAGCTGCGGACCATCAGGTATACAACAAAAGCTACATATACTGCCAGGATAGAACACACTATGGAGCCGAAAAGCACGCTTTTTATTTCAGATGCGAAGTAATCTACCAGAAGGTAGCCATTAATGGCTATCAAGAATGCAGCAATAATCCAGGCCACAGTCTGCACAAGTAACCAAAACATATTAATTAAGGTGAGCAAGATATAGTTTTCTAAATCAATCAGAAATGTTCGATGGTCAAATAATTAGAGTGTAAAATTTAAAAGGCTGGTTAATTTTTAATCAAAATGTAAAGAAGGGAAGCTATGATTTCAGGTAATGCTATTGCATTGGACTAAATGGCATCAATCAACCCAAAGAAAAACAGTTTTGGTTTTTTGTTCATGACATTCTATAAGAATTTGCAGCACAATCTCAAAACCAGAATTAGAAAGAAAATGAAAAACAATATGTTCAACATATCGAGACTACAAATCATATGGTTCCTGCTTGACAAATAGTAAAGATTGATACTTTTGAATGATCTCCAGTTTACTTAACACTAGGGCATGATTGTAGTAGATAATGGTTCATTAAATTAAAATCTAGTTCAATAAGTACAAATTGATTCCAGAAAATTGCTTGTAGTAGATTGTAAAATTGACCTAAGGAAATCTATTTTAGAAGTTTCCAACTTTAGATATTTTTGTACATACCTCTGATGATATGACTATGAGAATGGAATGTGCTCTCTATTAAATTTATTTTCTGATGTTAGCTCGCTTTGTGTTGTCTGGCATAATTTCTGGCTGGTTCAGTAGGAGATTGGTCCAATGGGACTAAAAGTTGACGATTCAAAGGTTTGGGAATTGGGTCTTATGGTTTAATTTCAAATTGTTTATCTGATTCCTCTGAATTTTTGGGGATTATTTAGTTTACAATGCTGGATGGCTCCACTTGCATTGGGCAGCAGCTCCACTACTACAAGCCTGCTACTAGATGATTCCACATATGCTGAGAGACTCCACTGCCACAAGCTTTGTTAGTATATGCGCCGGTCTTGTTGGGAAGAGGTTATGCACGGTTGCTTTAAGATATTGAATGCTACGGGAAACATTAAAAAAGATTTGATGGGGACATCAGATCATGGAAAGTCTATCAGAGGCGTGGCCGTCGATTTACGGCCACGATCGCGCGGATCTACTTTGAGTCTTCATGTGTTTGTGTTATTTGTTTTGTTTATTGTATTTGCTTTAGTAGTTTTCCCTTTTTACCCCTTACTTAAGGGTGGTCATGTGTAAGCCCAAAGGGCATCATCGTCTTTTATTTTGAGTCCATTGTGTGAGGCTATATATAGCCCTTATGTTCTCTTTTCATGTTTTAATGGATGATTATCAAAGAATTTCTGCATGTTACTTTCTTGTGAGAGTTTGAGAATTAAGGAGAAGGATCCCTAGGAGAGGGAGAATCAAATCACCCACTAACTTTGGAAGCGTCCAGGTTCGTGGTTTGTTTTACCTTGTTTTTTCTTCCATTCCCTTCTTTCCCCTCCACCTCTTGGCCACCCCTAAATCCCCAAACCGCCGGCCCCCTTTCAAACTCCACCACCACCGACCACCCCTAAATCCACCTCCCTCCCTCTCGGCCCACTACTACCCCCTCCACCCTCTCACACATAACCATTCCCCCCACCACACATCAAACCACAAAACTCAACCTAACCCTAAACCTAGCCGCAAACCTCTTACCCGAACCCAAGCAAGCCACAGGCCCTAACTCCCTTTCCCCTCCCAAGTTCCATTGCCTATTTTAGATTGACATAATTAGGACAGATTTTGAATTCAAATCCATCTAATTTGAAATTCAAAATCTTTCCTAAAATTATTAAATCTATTTTTGGAAAGTTTTCTAATTGATCCCCAAATCAAATCCTAATCAAATTTAAATTAAATTTGATTAAATCCTTTTGCCTTGTGAGGAGTTCTCTTATTTGGAAGGTGTTTAATTCCTCCCCAATTAACTCCTAACCCTCATTAAAGCCGTTGGCCCCTCTCTCCTATACACCCTCTCTCTCTCCCAATTCCCTCTCTCCTTTCCTTTAATTCTCCTTCTCTCTTTTGGAATTAATTTCAAATTCCAAATCCCTAAATCCACCTAAATCAAATCTGAAATTCAAACTTCAGATTTTGATTAGTTCTCCTCCTCCAACCTAACCCTAATTCCAATGTGGGGTTCCCTCTCTCTTGGTTGAGCCCTTCCATCCCTCCCTCCCTCTAATTGATTCTTGAGGGAAACTTCTTTCTCTCTAAAAACCCTAGGGATATTGAAGGACGTCACCGATAATACTCCATTCAACAAAGCAAGATCAATGCATGGCCGATCCCGATCTTGATTTCGGCATTGTCTACGACGAGCAAGGTTTCATCCATATCCTCCACTCAACCTTCTTCGACGTCGATCCGTAGATTGATCACACTGTTGAGGGATACTTGGAGCGCATCTTAGACACTCTCGCCGAAGCCATCGAAGAATAGCTTGGCAACGTTCAGTGGCACATTGTCTCCGGTTCTCAACAAGGGTGAACTTCTTCCCCTTTTCATTTATCTTCTAATCCCACTAATCTTGTAGGTGGTGATCCAATCGCAAGAAATCGTGCAAGCTAACTACCTATGCTTAGTAAACGTAGGAATTGAGTTTTACTTTCTATGTTTCTAATCTCAATGTTAGCGTAGGGATTTTTGTTGAATAACTACTTAATTCACATGTTGTTGAAATTCTAATTTGTTTTGATAATTCAAGTTCTTGGCATGTGATTTAGCCTAAACGAAGGCACCCATCTTACGTTAACAGTCTTAATTATTACTTGTTTTTATCTAAATCGTGCAAGTTCTTGTCGCATTCATCTAAAGCATACGTAGTCCTGCATCAGGATTCCTCCTTTTGCAATAGAATCGATCCACACACACATGAAATCGGAAACCTATCTATTCAGATTTATGTGGAAGATTAATTCTTTAAATAGATACCAAGTGGTGCAATGAAATTTTGCTTTATCATTAAATTCTAGATTGATGTTCTCAATATTGTGCATGCATGTTAGATGGGTTTATCCATTACGCTGTAAATCTGAAACCACTACTACGTTTCTTAGGTTTAAATCCTTGTTTGAAAAACAATTTCAAAAACCAATTAAACGAAATGGTGGGGAATTCATTAATTCCACTCTTCAAACTCATTTACAGAACTTTGGCATTTTTCATCAACGCAGCTGCCCTTATACTCCTGAATAGAAAGATATAGTTGAACGCAAGCATCACCATCTACTTGAAACTGTTCATGCATTGCTATTTGAAGCCAATCTACCTCACAATCTATGAGTAGATACACTCTTACAGCAGCCTACTTAATCAATCGCTTACCCTAAAAACTCTCAATCACCTCTCTCTATATCTATATCTTTATCAAAAGTCTCCTACTTATCAACATCTCAAGGCTTTTGGTTGTTTGTAATATCCCTGGTTTCCCACCCCTCTACATCACAAACTTGAACCTCGGTCTACACCATGTGTGTTTCTTGGTTATGCTTCCATCAAAAGGGCTACAAGTGACTTAATATTGAAACAATTTGGATCTACATTTCTCGTCATGTGCATTTTTATGAAGATATTTTTTCATTTAAAATCACCTCCTCCCTGTCTCAGTCACCAAATGCTCCTGAATCTCCTCAACCGGCTACTCACTTTGTGCCCTCAAATTCACTTTGTTCCACCTTCCTGTCTTCCCTACCTTCACCTGCACAGCCCTTGTCTACTACGTCTTCACCTTCACGTTCTGCAGCTTCCACCTCCAACTCCCCTTTGACCTCTTACAGCCCTTCCCACGGTTCCAGCTGCTCTACTAATCCTCCTATTGCTGCTCCATTGCCACTCCAGCAGTCTAGACACCCTATGGTTACTCGCCTCAAACAGGCACACTTAAACCCAAAGCTATTTTTACACTGTAGCATACCATTGTTTCTGTTGCTCCTACCTGTTTTTCTCAAGCAAATGAGCATGCTGTTTGTAGAACAGCAATGTCAGAAGAGTTTGAAGCACTCCAAAACCAAGATACTTGGTCTTTAGTTCCTCGCAATCCTGCTCAGAATGTACTGGGCTGTAAGTGTCTATTTAAAACAAAATATCATGCTGATGGTACTGTTGCTCGCCATAAAGTACGCTTAATTGCTCAAGGATTTAAACAACAATTTAGTCTTGATTACACTTATATGTTTAATCCAGTTGCAAATATTCAACTATTCGTATCTTCTTCACCGTTGCTCTTGCTCACAAATGGTCGATCTTGCAACTAAATGTTTCTAATGTGTTTCTTCATGGACATCTTGATGACACCATATTATGTTACAACCTCCAATATCCTAAGTATGTGTGTCATCTTCATAAAGCTGTTTATGGTCTAAAGCAAGCGCCTAGGCAATGGTTTTCCACATTTTCAACTCATCTCCTACAATCTGGATTTCAACTCAGCAATGCAGATTCATCTTTACTCACCTATCACAAAAGAAATGTTTCTATCTACATCCTTATTTATGTGGATGACATTCTTCTTACTGGAAACAATCAAGATGCTATTGAAAAACTGCTACAAGAGCTGCACAACAGGTTTCATATGAGAAACCTTGGACCAGTAAGTTACTTCCTGGGTATTCAAGTCCTTAAACTGCAACTGGACTACATTTGGTACAGTCAAAGTATGCAACTGACCTTCTTCATAGGCGGGTATGGGTGATTGCAAGACAGTACTTACTCCTCTTCCTCCTAAACCGCTAAAATCTGCTACTACTTCAGCCTTATATGATAAGCCTGACCTATATCGTCACTTAGTTGGCTCTCTTCAGTATTTAAAAATCACAAGGCCTGATATTTCATTTGCGGTGAACCTGCTATGCCAGCACATGCATCAACCACATGTTGCTCATTTTCAGCTCTTGAAATGGCTGTTTCGATACTTGCAAGGCACTCTAAAATTTGGACCACCTATCTCTTCCTCCAAACTAGTATTACAAGCCTTCTCTAACTCAGATTGGGTGGTTGATACATGTGATCGTCGCTTTACTACAGGTTTTTGTGCATTTCTAGGCACTACATTGGTATCCTGGTGTCTCAAAAAGCAAACAAATGTGGCTTGTTCCTCCACGGAAGCTGAATATCATGCTCTAGCTACTACAGCAAATGACTACTTGCTCATTTTAAGATTGTGCTTACTCAACCTACACCTCTATTCTATGATAATGTTTCAGCGCTTGCACTGGCTAGCAATCCTGTATTTCATGCTTGAACTAAGTATATTGAGGTTGATTTTCATTTTATTCGGGATTGCATCAAATCTAAACACATCTCAGTCCATCATATTGCTCAATGTGATCAAACTGCCGACATTTTTACAAAATCCTTATCTGCTTCGCATTTTGCTTGATTAAGATCCAAGTTAACTATTCAAGAACCCATAGTTAACTTGCGGGGAGTTGATAAGTTATTATACATAATTATTCAGCATCAAGTATTGGCCTGCATGTTATCTGCTCCACTTACCTCTGCCACTGCACGTTCCCATCTACTGGAGCTCATCCAACCGTTGGACAACAACAGCTCTCATCAAACCGTATACAGCTACCTAAGTATAATATATATATATATATATATATATATATATATATATATATATACTAGTATTGTATTACATGAGACTGGGGAAAAATGTAAAAGCATGATTCTGCTGTGAGAAGGATATAGTGTTTTTCCTTATACTATTTTCCATTTCGGTAGTTCTCTGTTTCTACTTTTCTGCAGGTCAAAAGCAAGGCTTCTTCATCTTCTTGTGCTGGCACTATACTTGAATTTTCTTCACTTTGAAGATCACTATCTTCATCTTTTGTTTTTTCTAGTTATTTCACTATTTGATCAGTATTTTGGTCAAATTTGATACAATTGGGATGTCAATTGCTACGAAAAAAATTCAATGGCTTGTTGATTTTTTATGAATTGAATTTATTGATGATTTCTTCGAATTCTTGATGAGTTCTTTGAATTACTCGATTGTTGTATTATCATTTGAATTTAGTTTTCATGTATTTTTGAGTTTATAGATAAGAAAGTTAATTTTTGTGTGATTAGAACTCTTATTATTTTTTAATCCTAATTTCTTTCAAACACAAAGTCTATTATATTATTCAGTTGGATTGGAAAACTTAGAACCTAAGACATCCTGAATCACAAATAAAGCTCTCCCAACATCTTTGCAGCTTTTATATTTTTAATAGCTGCTACTCGTCGGCAGCTTGTCATTGTTGACGACATAGCTAAAACCCTCTCTCCTATCTTCATCTATCACCACCCAAAGCTACATGTATGTAATTCGTCACCGTCAAAATGTTGGAAAATCACAATCCCATTTCCGCTTTTCCCTTTTCTTAGACAGTAGCCAAAGAAGTCAAGCCATTGATAAGTCAGGGAGGAAACGCAGCATGGCTCAAGCTTAACAAAGTGAGTGGACTTGACCTCAAGAAGGTCCTTAAACTAGAAACCTCTTTCCTATATTCTTTACTCCATCTCACCATCAATTTTTTTTTCACAATATAGGGGCTAATCAATTTTTACGTGACATACATAACACGACAAATTCACAAAAGATTTTTGGTTTTGCAATCAATGCATATGCCTCATCATTGAATTTGTTCATTATTTGTTCTGACAATAATCTACTTTTCTAACTATTTACATCAAATTCCTTAGTAATGAGACCTTATGAGAACGATGGGGATGGGCTGAAAAATAAGGGCATGATCAAGTCATCATAACAATCAATATACTATTTTATCCATACCTTCTATGCTCTTATGTTACCCAAAAAAGCATATAAAGCTCTCAATTTGATTGTTTTATCATGACATCAACTATCTTCTCTTAACTTGGTCGGTTGATAACCATGGTAATGCCCCTCTAGCCCTCAATGGGAATGAGCATGCTAGTTCCTAAAATATTGCTTGAATGATAGATGTTAAAGCCTTTAATTTTGGTGAACGAAGGCGAAGGCGAGCGAAGGCGAAGGCGATTTTGGTGGCGATTTTGGCGGTCCATTGGCTGACGACGGTTCTCCGTCGGCCCTTGGTGGCCGACGGCGGATCTAGGAATGCCAACCTTATTGGGTTAAGCTTTGTCCTCCAAGTATTTTTCTTCCATTTGGTTTTTCTACCAGGCGATTTTGAAGGCTAGTTTGGCGGTTGTTTGGCTGCCGGTGTTTCTTCGTTGGCCCCTTGTAGTTGACGATGGTTCTTGGATTGGTTATCATTTTGGGCTTTTTGGTCTCTTGGAGGTTTTTTTTACGATCTGGAACGTTCTTTTTAGATTCTTGATGAATCTTGGAGAAGCTGCTGGGATGACTTTTGTGAAGTTCATCGTATAGATTGCTGTTGAAGGCGATTTTTGGTTTTTTATTCCTCTGCTATGATAAATGGCTGTTTTGTTATAGGGAAGTTTGATCTTTCTGTTGTTGTTTCTACTGGAGGAACTTGGAATTTTGTAGAAATTTTGTTTGGGAAGTTCGGGTGGAGGTGTTGTGGAGGTTATGGTTCCTGCGGATTTGGGGTTGTATGCTGCCATTTTCAGTCGGCTGCCTGTGATTGGAGATTACAAGGAGATCATTTTGGGATTTCCTAAATTGTTTAGTTAAGGATCTCTCTTCCTTAGTGACTCGCCGTCATCTTGGAGTCGCTAATGTTTTTTCTTGGTCGTTGTGGACGGAGCTTTATTGGGTTGAAGGTTTCCTATCAATTAGGTATGTATATTGTTTGTTCTTGGTATGGTTATGCTGCGGTGATTAGATCTGTTTCAATCTTGAAAGATCTGGATGGAAATTTGAATCCGAAGTGGAGTTTGGAGAATGTTCTTTGCTGGCCTATTGTGGTTGTCCATACAGTGGATGGTCGCTTAATCCTGTATGTTTATTTTGGACTTTGGAATGGTTATGCTGCGGTGATGGTCGCTTAATCCTGTATGTTTATTTTGAGCTTTACTGGGTGAAGGTTTCCTATCAGTTTGGTATGTATATTGTTTGTTCTTGGTATGGTTATGCTGCGGTGATTAGATCTGTTTCAATCTTGAAAGATCTGGATGGAAATTTGAATCCGAAGTGGAGTTTGGAGAATGTTCTTTGCTGGCCTATTGTGGTTGTCCATACAGTGGATGATCACTTAATCCTGTATGTTTATTTTGGACTTTGGAATGGTTCGTAGGGGTGTCAAAACCAAGTTTCGGGTCGGGTTCGGGTTGACCCGGAATTGACCCTGGCTCAAACGGGTCGACCCTAACCCGACCGGATATGTAAACGGGTCGGATTCTCGAACCCGGACCCGACCCGTCAGGTTGCCGGTTGACCCGACCGACTCGGTTGCGGCGGCGGGACGGCGGAACGGCGGGCTCCCGGGCGGCGGGCGGGACGGCGGATGGCGGCTGGCGCGGACGCAAGTGGGCGCTCGGGCGCAGGCAGCAGCGGGCGCGAGGGCGCGAGGGCGCGGGCAGCAGCGGGCGCGAGGGCGCAGGCAGCCGCAGACGCGCGCGGGGCGTGCGGGCAGGCGCGGGCAGGAGGGCGCGGGCAGCAGCGGCCAGCGGGCAGCAGCGGCCAGCGGGCAGCAGCGGGCGCGCGCGGCAGAGAGGGCAGCAGCAGCGGCCAACGGGCGCGCGTGGGCAGGCGGCAGCAGCAGCGGGCAGCCTCGGGACCGCGCGGGCAGGCTTTGGGCAGCGCGCTGGAAGCCTGGGGCAGAGCGTGGGCAGTCTCGCGGGCAGATCGGGCAGTGCGGTCAGGCCTTTGTAAACGGGTTTTCGGGTTGACCCGACAACCCGATGGGTCAACCCGAACCCGACCCGTTTTTCAAACGGGTCGAATCCTGGAACCCGAACCCGACCCGTTTTGAAATCGGGTCGGGTCAAACCCGAAAATTCCGGGTCGGGTTCGAGTCGGGTTTTCGTGTCGTGTCAAATATTGACACCCCTAATGGTTCGTATGGCTTCAATTGGTTTCTTGGAGATTATGCTGTTTTTGTTTGGCAGAGTTTTGTTTCCTCTGCTGTTAGAAGGAAGTTTTCTTATGGATTTGAGGTTGTGGAAGTTGAGTTTCTTGCGGTTTCTTTATTGAATGCCGCCGTTATTGCAGTTTTTCAACTGCGTTTGTTTGGTGATTCCTTGGAAGAAGTTTTTTGTCTTCCTTGTACTGGTGAAGGGATGAAGTGGATCTCTCTTTTGTACAAGCTTTTGGTTGAAGAAGATGGTTTCTTTCAAGTGATTTGTGGTTGGGATGCCACGGTTTCTGCTGGATTTTGGATGACAGTGATTGGATCTTCCATGGAAGCTAGTCTTTCAAAGGCTACGAGGGTTATTGGTTTATTTTCAGAAGTTCAAGGCTTGTTGGATATTCGCCTGAAGGTTGCGGGGTTTGTGGTGAATGGAGTTGTCATTGACATTGTTCACTGTTTAGATAGCAGTTTTATTTTCTGTATTTTTGTTTATTTGCATAATGAAATTAGAATAATGATATTTGGGATTCTTACTATTCTTTACTTTTTTTCAATCTGGGAACTCTAGGATACTAATCAACCTTTTGGGTTGTTCTATTTTTGGTATCCCCATCACCCCAGCTGGTTTAAAGAAAGGAAAAGTGGATCTCAATTTCAATATGACGATTTTATTTTGTCAAATAGTTTTTTCAATAAGGTTTCCATTCCTTTATTTGGTTTGGGAACTAGTAGTTGTTTTTCCTTCCTAGTTTTGCATTAGGTTTTATTTTCTGCGTTTAATGCAATTTGCATCTCTTCAAAAAAAAGCCTTTGATTTCTATTTAGCACACAAAGAGTATGGCACTACTATTGTTTTATGGTGCATTCTTTATTATGGAATGTTATTTTCTAATATTTTCGAGGACAGTATCTTTATAAGAGATGTATAACTCACACTCCTAACATAAGCTTCCATAACCACACTAATTGATAGCTTCTACTATAAATTGAATATGTTGTAGTTATGAAATTAAATGTGAAACCCCTTAAGTAAAAGAAGCTAAACTCTTAAACATCGAGGCGTCTTTTGGTATAATTGTTGGAATTTAATTTAAGAAACTCCACAGTTAAGCGTGCTCATCCAGGAGCAATTCTGGGATTGATGACCTACTGGGAAGTTATACCAATAGGACAAAAGCGTGAGGCTCTTAGGCCAAAGCGGAGAATATCTCGATAGTTAAGAGTTTAGGCTGTTACAAATGGTATCAGAGCAATGCACTAGCCGAAAGATTGGAACTAAGTATCATATAAGACAAATGCTACACATGGGAGCAACCTCTTAAATCCTGTATGGACAAAGTGCTACATAATGGAAGCCACCAATTGAACTTGTAGGGGCTATCTCTAAAATCCTATTCTGCTGATTGATGATTCTATGATAAAGATGCTGATGATGACGTTAGTTACTTAAGTGGGAGAGATTGTGAAACCCCTTAAGTAAAAGAAGCTAATCTCTTAAATATCGAAGCATCTTTTGGTGTAATGGTTGGAATTTTATTTAAGAAACTTAGCAGTTAAGCGTGCTCATCACAGAGTAATTCTGGGATGGGTGACCTACTGAGAAGTTATACCAACAGGACAAAACCATGAGGCTCTTAGGCTAAAGCGGACAATATCTCGATAGTTAATAATTTGGGCTGTTACATTAAATGCCCATAATCAATAAAATCCCATCTAGTTTATCTTTCTTAGAAGTGCTTATAGGCAAACACTCTTTGACCAAGTCTCACAAACTTCGACGGGTTCAAAATATAAAACAAACATTGCAATTGAAAAAATGGCTCCAAAACCTAAATAAAGTCTTGAAATCTATATGAGCAACTTGCAATTTATGGAAATAAACAAGTTGTGATGATTTATATAACACTTAAAAAAATCTAAATTTTTTTCTCTGAATCGTCATTGTAAAACCTTCTCATGTGAACTATTAGGAGAAACAAGTAATAATTAAAGCACACAGAAGGGAGGAAATTCTGATTTGACTT